>CM065707.1:1237942-1412942 GCA_017654935.2 Phymorhynchus buccinoides
TCACCACAAATTAATAAACAATATAAATCAATTAATATAATATATACATAAGTATCACAAATTAAAAACAACAGCAGCAACAAAGCATAGCACCGAAGTCGGTTTATAAGAATTTATAGAAAAAAGGCAGGAGAATGGACCAATGGGATAGAAATATAGCAGATGACAGTAAGCAAAGGGAAAAGGCAGAGTCAAAGAGAATGACAGAAGCAGACGAACAGGTATTTTTTGTCTCTTGTGAATAAAACAACGTCACTTTATACTTGTCGTGTAGTTGTTTGTTTGTTGTATGTTCCAGTGACGTTGCAGTCTGTTTCAGGTTTTTAGAAGTAGACGAAGTTACAAGCACAGAACTTCCAGAAGGTGGGGGAACTATTTGTACAAAAGACCTTCCGGTATCCCCACGTGGGGGTTAATTAAATATTTAATACGCCTATATATTTAATAACATTTCCCCGTTTGTTTTAGGAATCCACTGGCCTTCGCTTCTTCGAAGGAGATGAAGACGTCTATAAGTTCGGCAGCCAAGATGGCGACCTGGAGTCCATGTTGTATGACGTGGATGGGTCGCTGACCGGAGTTGAACAAACCACCCTAGTCAAACCGTTCCCCGTCTACACCACTGACAACTGTCAGCACAAGCCACAGTGGGGCATGGCTGCCTGCCCCTACCAGTATGCAAAGGTGCCTTTGTCTGTCTGTGTGTCTGAATGTCTGTCTGCCTGTCTGTATCTGAATGTCTCTGTGTGTGTCTGTCTGTCTGTCTGTGTCTCAGGTTTAATCTGGCCTTCCTAACTAGAAACTACGAACACCTTTCAAGCAGTGGTCATGTGTGCATGAAGGTGCCCCACTTTCTAAAAACCAGTCGCTCGGGATAAGCTGAGTGGGATCAAGGAATGTAGAATTATACTCATGCAAACTCTCTCTCTGTCTCTATGCCTGTCTGTCTCTCTCTGTGTCTGTCTCTCTCTGTCTCTGTGTCTGTCTATCTATGTCTCTGTGTCTGTGTCTGTCTCTGTCTCTCTCTGTCTGTCTCTGTCTGTCTGTCTCTCTCTCTCTCTCTCTCTCTCTCTCTCTCTCTCTCTCTCTCTCTCTCTCTCTCTCTCTCCCCTTACCACTGTTCCTTTTGACATGGGCAGATGGCCCGGTTCATTAAAACGTTGTTCTTGTTCTTGTTCTTGTTTTCTCTCTCTCTCTCTCTCTCTCTCTCTCTCTCTCTCTCTCTCTCTCTCTCTCTCTCTCTCTCTCTCTCTCTCTCTCTCTCTCTCTCTCTCTCTCTCTCACAAATCTTTGATTCTACCTTGGAAGCGTATCTCAAAGTTTATGTCTGAAAATAGTTTTTCATAGAGCTGATCATAATTAGTGGCGCCAATAATAGCTTTCTTCAACGAAGCATTTTATTTTCTCATAAACCATTGGCTGAAGGATGGATTGATTGGTTGGTTGATTGATTGATTGATTAGTTGGTTAGTTGATTCATTGGTTGGTTGATGGATTGATGGATAGATTTGATTCATTGAAGGGTTGATTGATTGATGGATTGATCAACTGGTAAATCA
This sequence comes from Phymorhynchus buccinoides, assembly GCA_017654935.2. Classification (NCBI taxonomy): domain Eukaryota; kingdom Metazoa; phylum Mollusca; class Gastropoda; order Neogastropoda; family Raphitomidae; genus Phymorhynchus; species Phymorhynchus buccinoides. The sequence continues at coordinate 1,239,502 of CM065707.1, forward strand.
GTTACTGGAAGCCTTTCTGTTGTGTTCTCAGCTGAAGATAATCGCCAACGACGCCAGAAACACCCGTTCCTCCCCTATCCTGACCCGGGACGACTTGAGCCCCGAAGACGGACTGCAGATGCCCTTCGAACAGTACGCCCAGTTCCCAGTCATCAAGGGGGGGTCCCACAGCTACATCCTGCACTGGAACAACTTCCTGCCTAACAACCTGCATATCTACACCAGGGGAATTCAACTGTGAGAGAGAGGGAGAGAGAGAGAGATTGATTGATTGATTGAATTTTATTTATAGAGGGTAATAGAGTAAGCAATAACATGCTTTTTTACATCCAGCCCTCTGGACAGAATACATTTATAAGAGAGAGAGAGAGAGAGAGGGGGGAGGGAGAGAGAGGGGGAGAGAGAGAGGAGAGAGAGGGGGGGGAGAGAGAGAGAGAGAGAGAGAGAGAGGGAGTGGAGAGAGAGAGAGAGAGAGAGAGAGAGAGAGAGAGAGAGAGAGAGAGAGAGAGAGAGAGAAGAATGTGTGAAGGACCTCACAGCTGCTTTCTGCACTGGAACAAGTTTTTGCACGAAAATCGACACTTCTACACACAAAGCATTGCCATTATTTTATTTCAGAGAGACCTGTGTCTAACTAGAGGAGGAAAAATCATCGACATGTTCACCTCTAGGCCATTGTGGATACACACATTTTAGGCATATTTTTCTGTCTTTCTGTCTTTCTTTCTTTCTGTCTGTCTGTCTTCCTTTCTTTCTCTCAGAGGGGACAGTGTCCGCCTAGGCCTGTGTGTCCCCAGGGGAGGGGACATTGACCTCTTCACCTACAGTCCAGTGTGGATACACACATTTATGTCTTTCTTTCTTTCTTCCTTTCTTCCTTTCTTTCCTCCAGAGGGGACAGTGTCCGCCTAGGCCTGTGTGTCCCCAGGGGAGGGGACATCGACCTCTTCACCTACAGTCCCTTGTGGGCCCCTTCCCTCAGCCACTGGACAGAACTGAGCTCCGTTGAGGAGCTGGACGACAGCACAGAGGGGGGGCGGTACTTCTATGACAGAACCAACGGGTAAGAAGGCCAGTTTGTGGTGCTGGTTGGTCGTCTGCTTTTCCGGAGGGGAATGGGGGTGGGAGGATAGAACTGAACCCAGCACTGAGGGTGATAGCACAGACTGTACTTCTGTGACAGAACTAATGGGTAAAATGGGATGTAGTGTGTGTGTGTGTGTGTGTGTGTGTGTGTGTGTGTTCATTCTTTCTAACTTAGTCCCTAGGTTTATCCGTGGGGATACCGGGGGGGGGGGGGGGGGGTCTTTCATAAAAATAGTTCCCCCACCTTCTGGAAGTTCTGTGCTTGTAACTTACCCTAATCTGCCACTCTCTTTGACTCTGCCTTTCCCTTTTGCCTTCAATCATCTAGTCTACTATCTTTCTGACCCTTTGGCCCATTCTCCTGTCTTAAAACAAATCTTCCAAATAATGTTTTCCTTATGTTTTTCCAGAATTATTACTTTATTAATAACTTATTTATTATTGTAAGCTCTTAGGGCTTATTTAAGATTAAGCGCTAGAAATGCCCATTATTATTATTATTATTATTACTTATTATTACCTTCTTCCTCCTTTTTATTCCTTCATTTACAGATAAACCCATTCGTCAGTCTGTTAGTTCTTTCGTTCCTTTACTCTTTCTTCCTTTCCATTTCCTTGCAGGGTCGTGTTCGTCAAGCTGCTGAGTTATACTCAGAAACCGGAGTCCTCTGTGTCGGAGTGTGTCAACTGCCCCATGCTGCGGCTGCGCATTGTGTCCGGAAACAGGACGGATGCAGACTGCAGGGACAGAATAGCGCAGTACACTAGACAGGCTGAGCCGGTGAGAGAGAGAGACACACACACACGGAGAGGGAGTGAGCGAGAGAGACAGAGAGAGAGAGAGAGAGACAGACAGACAGACAGAGACAATCTTTTAAACTTGGATCTCCATTCAACTACACTAGGTTAGAACGGCTGACGGGGAATTGCTTCAAATCGTGTCTGGTGGCTTATCACCAACAGCGGAAGACATCTGTGTACAAAGTAGAACCACGATGACCTTGACCTTGCAGTTTGACCTTGAAACATACATTTCTTCACGTGGCCATATATTTCACGTCTTTAGAGTTACAGTTTTCGAACTTAGTATGTGGGTACATAGGGTTATTATTATTCAGAATGTTCAGGGTATTGATGAAGGTCAAGGTCAAGTTCAAGGATATAGACCTTGGAGTTGTCAAATTGGGTATTTAGCTATATCTCAGATACAGGCTTCAAATCTGAAAGTTGATTGACTTAAATGTTATTGAGTACTGAGCATTGAGTACCTTGATGACCTTGACATTTGACCTTGTCTCTGTTAGTAATGGCTATTGTCCAAACACTAACCCACATACTACTTTTTATGTTCTTGATCAGCATGGCCTAAGGAATGCAGTGGGAGACATTTGAAGCCTCATGTCCTTAACCTTGACAATTGACCTTGAGAGTGTTAAATAAAAAGACATTCATTGTACACCCACTTTGGGAGACAATTTGAAGCTTCTTGACCTTGACCTGTGACCTTTTTTCTACAAATGCAGCAGGAGACATTTTGAAGCTTCTTGACCTTGACCTTTTAAAACATCTTTCGGGGCTGTATCTTGTGAACCCTTGGACGCAATCATTCCATTCTTTGTGGAGGTGTGTCACCCAAAGAATGCACCGAGGGTTGGGGGCTGAGGTGGAGGGGAGATGGGGGAGGAGGGCGGGGGCAGAATGGTTCAAGGACATATCTGCCGCTCGGAAACACGCTTGTTTTGTTTCCTTTTTCCAGGGCGCCCCTGTATCCTGGCCCAGCTCGCTGCCCGCCACCTCCTTGACCCCCCCTGAGGTAGGGTGTCTGTCTGGCTGGCTGTCCCTTCGTCTGTCTGTTTGTCCGTCTGTCTGTATTTATAGTGGCATGGTATGTGTTAAATTGGTATCTCGCTTTAATGATGACTCTCGCAGCACATTTTCGGCTCCAGCGACCTTGACCTTTGGCCAATGACCTTCATTTTAGAACTTGGCCTAGATGTCCTAACTACCATATCTGCATGCAAACATCTAAGGGTGCTAGGTCCCCCCAAGGTTAAACAAAATGGCAAACCTATACTAGCATTTCTTGCATCGTGGGCTTATGGTTGGTTGGTCCCCATCCAACACCGTGTGTGCGTGTGCGTGTGTGTGTGTGTGTGTGTGTGTGTGTGTGTGTGTGTGTGCGCGCGTGCGCGCGTGTCAGTCTAACGTCCCCTCCATGAATTCCTGACAAAGGGAGGGCATTCAGTGACTTCAAAAGGCAGTGGCTATTCTGGAAGATTCAGCGAAAATGCGTTGATAGTGGAGATGCCTTGCCTAAGATAAATCCCCACTCTCTGCCTCAGCTGGCGAAGGGGGAAGGTCCCCAAAGGCCAACCAATCCCTTGGTTGTAGCGCTAAAGCCAGTGCCAATGCTTCCTAGTGGCAGGCTAAGCTGCAGTGTGACCGTTCCCAGCAGGTGGACATCGTCTGACTGAACCTGGCATTGTCAGCTCCTCTCCCATCTCTGCCGCCTGAAGATGTCCCACACGGACCAGTGTCCCTGTGGCACTGGTTTGCAGAGTCCAAACATTTTTTGACATCCTGAGACATGAATTCTGGCCCAGGCCTGTGGCACTCCGAGACAAGCTGCGGGGTCCTGTGGCACTCCGGGACAAGCTGCGGTGTCATGTGACACTCCAAGACAAGCTGCGGGGTCATGTGACACTCCGGGACAAGCTGCGGGGTCATGTGACACTCCAGGACAAGCTGTGGGGTCCTGTGGCACTCCAAGACAAGCTGCGGGGTCATGTGACACTCCGAGACAAGCTGCGGGGTCCTGTGACACTCCGGGACAAGCTGTGGGGTCCTGTGACACTCCGGGACAAGCTGTGGGGTCCTGTGGCACTCCAAGACAAGCTGCGGGGTCATGTGACACTCCGAGACAAGCTGTGGGGTCCTGTGACACTCCGGGACAAGCTGCGGGGTCATGTGGACACTCCGTGAGACAAGCTGCTGGGGTCCTGTGACACTCCGGGACAAGCTGCGGGGTCATGTGGCACTCCGGGACAAGCTGTGGGGTCCTGTGACACTCCGGGACAAGCTGCGGTGTCATGTGACACTCCGGGACAAGCTGCGGGGTCATGTGACACTCCGGGACAAGCTGTGGGGTCATGACACTCCAAGACAAGCTGACACTCCAAGACAAGCTGCGGGGTCATGTGACACTCCAAGACAAGCTGCGGGGTCATGTGACACTCCAAGACAAGCTGCGGGGTCATGTGACACTCCAAGACAAGCTGCGGGGTCCTGTGACACTGACACTCCAAGACAAGCTGCCACAGACAAGCTGCGGGGTCCTGTGACACTCCAAGACAAGCTGGGGGTCCTGTGACACTCAAGCTGTGGGGTCATGGACAACAGCTGCGGGGTCCTGTGACACTCCGGGACAAGCTGCGGGGTCCTGTGACACTCCGGGACAAGTCTGTGGGGTCCTGTGGCACTCCGGGACAAGCTGCGGGGTCCTGTGACACTCCGGGACAAGCTGCGGGGTCCTGTGACACTCCGGGACAAGCTGTGGGGTCCTGTGACACTCCGGGACAAGCTGTGGGGTCCTGTGGCACTCCGGGACAAGATGTGGGGTCCTGTGGCACTCCGGGACAAGCTGTGGGGTCCTGTCCGGGATGTGCTGGGGTCCTGTGGCACTCCGGGACAAGCTGCAGGGTCCTGTGACACTCCGGGACAAGCTGCGGGGTCCTGCTGCATCGCTGCAGCTGACTGCGACCTCTATCCACCGAACAGGGCTGATATGACTGGGACAAAGAAGAATAAATCTGAATGTATTCATAATATGTTTAGAGACTGATTGACTGTGAAGAGGGAAAGTGTTGTGTTTTGTGTTATTTGAAAAAGACCTAGTCTATCTGTTGAAATATTATCAGATGTGTTGTGTTTAGTCTCGTCAATAAAATAAGGTCACTTTGCACTTATTAAGGTGTAGGCCTACTTGTTTGTATGGTGCTTTGTAATTAATACTACGTTCCAGGGTTGGGGACCAGGAGAATTTGTTCCATTCAACAGCAGACAGGTGGTGTGGTGTGTGTTGTAGGGCTGGGGACCAGGAGAGTTTGTTCCTTTCAACAGCAGACAGGTGGTGTGTGGTGTGTTGCAGGGCTGGTGTGTGGTGTGTGGTGTGTTGTATGTTGCAGGGCTGGGGACCAGGAGAGTTTGTTCCTTTCTACAGCAGACAGGTGGTGTGTGGTGTTGTGTGTGTTGCAGGGCTGGGGACCAGGAGAGTTTGTTCCTTTCTACAGCAGACAGGTGGTGTGTGGTGTGTTGCAGGGCTGGGGGGCAGGAGAGTTTGTTCCTTTCTACAGCAGACAGGTGGTGTGTGGTGTGTGGTGTGTTGCAGGGCTGGGGGGCAGGAGAGTTTGTTCCTTTCTACAGCAGACAGGTGGTGTGTGGTGTGTTGTGTGTTGCAGGGCTGGGGGGCAGGAGAGTTTGTTCCTTTCTACAGCAGACAGGTGGTGGACGGGGGCTATGGTGAATGGACAGACTGGGGCCAATGTACCGCCACTTGTGGAGGTCAGCTGTATTATGGTGCTTGAAAGGAAGAGAGACAGAGACAGAGACAGACAGACAGACAGAAATAGATCTTTAGTGTTTGATGATGATGCTTGAAAGGAAGAGAGAGAGACAGAGACAGACAGACAGACAGACAGACAGACAGACAGAGAAAGTGAGAATGATGTTGTTTATGACGACGACGACGATGATGATGATGATTACTTCTACTATGACGACGATGATGATGATGATGATTACAACGACGATGAAGATGATGATGATTACAACGACGATGATGATGATGATGATTACAACGACGATGATGATGATGATGATTACTACTACTACTACTACTGCGACGATGATGATGATGATGATTACGACGATGACAACAACGATGATGATGATGATTACTACTACTACTACTACTGCGACGACGATGATGATGATGATGATTACAACGACGATAATGATGATGATTACGACGACGACGACGATGATGATGATTACTACCACTACGACGACGACAACGATGATAATGATGAGGAGGAGGAGGATGACGACGATGATGATGATAACGAAGACGATGATGATGATGATGATAATGATGAGGAGGAGGATGACGACGATGATGATGATAACGAAGACGATGATGATGATGATGATGATGATAACGATGATGATGATGATGATGACGACGATGATGATGATGATGATGACGATGATGATGGTGATAATGATGATTATGATGATGACGATGATGATGGTGATAATGATGGTGATGGTGACCACAGGAGGCACTCAGTTGAGGACCAGGGCCTGTGACAGTCCCATGCCGCAGAATGGAGGACTGCCCTGTCATGGACCTGCAGAGGAAAACCAGCCATGCAACGCCAACCCTTGTGGTATGTCTGTCAGTCTGTCTGTTCTATATCCCAGAACACAGGAGTGCCCTGCCAGTTGTCAGGGGCCGTTAGAGGAATACAGCCATACAAAGGCGACCCCTATGGTCTGTCTGTCTGTCTGTCTGTCTCTCTGTCTGTCCGTCTCTCTGTCTGGTCCCATGTCTCAGAATGGAGGTTTGTCTTGTCGGAGAACGTCTACGCTGTACTAAAGAGATATGCAGACATGTCACACTAACTGTGGTGTGTGTTTGTGTTTGTGTGTGTGTGTGTGCGTGCGTGCGTGTGTGTGTGTGTGTGTGTGTGTGTGTGTGTGTGTGTGTGTGTTTTCTCTATATCCGTTAATATCTCTTTTGGTTTCTATGTCTATATGAACTTTCAGAAAAATAAAAAGTGTATAAATAAATGTTCCTTTTATTTTATTGTTGTTGTTTTTTGTAATAAGTCTGATCGCTTGACAGATTTCAGAAAAGAATCACTGTCCATTTTATTTCATTTTATACCCAGAAATCCACGGGGAGTTTTCTGATTGGTCAACCTGGGGCGCGTGCCAGTCGTTGCCAGGCAACGGTGATGTCAACGGTTACCAGACGAGAAGCAGAGGATGTGACAACCCCACCCCCAGGTACAACGGAGATGTGTGTGAGGGAAACACCAGGGAGATGCAGACCTGTCTGATCGCTGCTCTGTAGAATACAACATCTGTAGGGGAAATAGGGGCACACTGGAGACACCAGGGAGATGCAGACCTGTCTGATCGCTGCCATGTAGAATACAACATCTGTAGGGGAAATAGGGGCACATTGGAGACACTGCCATGTGGAATACAACATTATGTAGGGGAAATAGGGGCACATTGGAGACACTGCCATGCAGAATACAACAACTGTAGGGGAAATAGGGGCACATTGGAGACACTGCCATGCAGAATACAACATCTGTAGGGGAAATAGGTGCACATTGGAGACACTGTCATGTACAATACAACATCTGTAGGGGAAATAGGGGCACATTGGAGACACTGCCATGTAGAATACAACATCTGTAGGAGAAATAGTGGCACATTGGAGACACTGCCATGTGGAATACAACATATGTAGGGGAAATGGGGACACATTGAAGACACTACCATGTAGAATGCAACATCTGTAGGGGAAATAGGGGTACGTTGGAAACACCAGAGAAATGCAGACCTGTCTGATCACTGCCCTGTAGAATCCAACGTCTGTAGGGGAAATAGGGGTACATTGAAGACACTGCCATGTAGAATGCAACATCTGTAGGGGAAATATGGGTACGTTGAAAACACCAGAGAAATGCAGACCTGTCTGATCACTGCCCTGTAGAATACAGCGTCTGTAGGGGTACATTGGGTAAATCAGGCGTCTCATTTGACCCACTTGAAACTTCTTTGCCCCAGCCTCAACAATTCCGAAGTTCTCTTGGTAAGAAGGACAGGGGTGTATCTGGGGCAAGGCATGTCTGCAATAAGCAACATGTGTGTCATGTTTCTGGAATAGCAATTGTCCCGTGTGCTATTTGGATCAAGGATGCCATTTCAGCCTCAACTGAACTGCACAGAGGATGATGAAGTTAGAACTTCAATATAGAAAGAAACAGTCATTTCATGGGCAGAAGATTTCAGCAAACTTTTTTTATGTCGGTAATCTCAAGAAAAGTAAAGAAATAAGTTTATATCTGGCAAATACTGCTCGATTTATCTTCCCTTACAAGGCTGATTATCGTATTTGTTATGCATATTGAAAGCAAAGAACTAAAAGAAGAAGAAACAATTATATTCTATAATCAGTCCTGGAAATGCTTCATTAAAATGTATCAAACAGAAAGTTTGAACGCTACTAAACGGATATTTTACACCTAAGCATCCGCTTGGAATAAAAAGGGCACAAGAAAGTTTCCCTGATTCTGCCAACGGTATCAAAACACAGCACTAGTTTTTAGCTAGCTGAAATGGTGATATACCGGTAACCATGGTACCAAGACGCTCAAATTACCCACATGTGTTATGTACAATATCATGCAATGCTTAATTACAATAATACATTAATAGAAGAAAACATGCAAATATCAATTAATGTAATTTAAATTTTGATTTTGTTTTCAGAATAAACTCAGTTTGGTTGAGAAATATCAACAATAAATATGTTTTTGGGGCTTGTGTTGTGCAGTATTTTATGTGTGGCAAGGACAGACAGAGAGGCGCACACGCGCGCATGCACACACACACACACACACACACACACACACATGCACACACACACACGCACACACACACACACACATGCACACACAAACAGAGGGGGAGAGAGAGAGAGAGAGAGAAGGTCACACACAGAGTTAGGGACACACACAGAGATGGGGACACACACACAGTTAGGCCCCCCCCCCCCCCCCCCCCCCCCCCCCCCCCCCCCCCCCCCCCCCCCCCCCCAAGATGGGGCCCATCACCATATCACTGTTAACAAGACAGTGTGAAATGTTCATTCCCAGTACGAAAGTTTGGTGTTTGTAAGGAAGTGAACCATACATCTTTCACATAATTATAATGCTCTGAATGACGTCATTGTCACTACTTATGCCATGGAACTACAGTGACACAGTAATGATGTGGCTGAAACTACTACTACAACAGCTGAACAAGAGATGCGAATGATATAATTATTATCATGAATTGACAATCTTCAAAAGCACATGACGAGATAAATCAAATCCACAAGCATTGTCCTGGTTTAGGTATTAGGTACTTTATTTATTAGGTATTAGGTACTTTATAGTCACAGAGGCGTCTCTGTGAAATTCGGGTTGCTCCCACCTGGAGAGCGCGTCAAGGGAAGTCAATGACACTTTATTATCACAGAATTGAGAAAAATGATTTGTAGATGTAGAAGTCTGTTTTCTAGTGCTTTGATTTAACAGGTTTTTTCCCCTCCTTTTCTTTTCTTGTCCGTCTGTCTTTCTTTAGTTCATTTCTGTTCTAGCATTGGTGTTTTTATAAATATACATTATGGGTTATTCTACAGCACTGAACTTTACTGCAAGGCGCAAGTCAGATGGCGTGGCCAATTTTAAAAAAATTGTAAAAGCAACACTTGAACAATCGTGCAAAATGATAAGATTTTAGAGAAATCAATATTAGACCTCTCATATCCCCTCCCCCTTTATTTATCTCCTCCTCTTCCTCCTTCTTTCTTTTTGATGACAACATCGTTATTGACGCTAGAGATAGAGAGAGAAAAAGAAAGAAAGAGAAAGATTAGAAGACGAAGAAGAGAGAGGGGGTGGGGGTGGAGAAAGACACAGAGAGAGAGAGAAACATTGACACTGACACTGGTTTATTGTCATTACCACCGGGAGGATCTATTGAGAGAGAGAGCATCTTCTTCATCGTTTTCTTAATCATCATCATCACGTCGTTTTCATCATCGTCATCATCGCCGCTGTGGCACAGTGGTTAGCGCCACGGACTAGTGACTGGGAGGATCTTGGGTTCGAATCCCATCAGGATTTTGTGGGTGTTTCTGCCCAGGCCGGCTCCTACCCAGAGAGAGTGGCTATGGACTCAATGGAAAGACAGAAGCTACACACTTTACGGATGGGTATTGAGAGTGTTCAACCCTTCTTCACCCAAGCTGCTTGGTGCTGTCGGGAGACCTTGACCTTGGCATCTATATCGGATACCGTCTGGATGGCTCACTGTTTGATCTGAGGCGCCTCGCAGAAACAACAAAGCCCATGGAGAGGCTAATACTTGAAGTTCCCTTCCCTGATGTCTGTGCCCTGATGGCCCACAAGGATAACCACCTACACACTATTGTCTAAACTGGCCGAATATGTAACAGTCTACCTTAAAGCAGAGCAAAGATGGCAAAGAAATACTGACACAACCCCAAGATGGGCCGACGATTTACACGTTGTGGTAGACCTAGAGGTTTGTATTGAAATCATAAGATTAGAGAAACTTCATAGTAATGGTTGGTATTTTGCAATAAACGAGGTATATCTTACTAGGCCTAGAGAGTGACAGAGACTTCAAGAAGAGAGAGGAGAGAGAGAAATGAGCACATATTTATGATATTACTACCAGACGTATAGCTTTGACAATGACATGCATCTCAATGTGCTTCTCAGAGAGCGGTGCCAAATCGTTTCGTACAAATGGCTGCCAAGTGAGCAAAATCTGGTTTGGTTGTTTTAAGATAAAATCTAAAATAAAAGAATAGATCTAAATGTTAACCGTCCAATTTGCGTCCTAGCAGCACCGAGACTCTCGCGCGACGTCACGATATAGTAGAGTGTTACACATTCGTCTGCCATGCAATGTCGTCCAGTTTGCATGCTTACTCAGTTTGAAACTGTATTGTATCTATTCTAAAGGATAATAAACACACATAGCTACTGTAAGCCCTAAAACGAATCCCATAATAAAAACAATACTATTCATTAGTTGTTTGTGTGATCTGCATGAAAAATTGGATCTAAATCTTAGCAACTGCCTGAAGACAGTCACATTATCATAAAACTGTAAATCACGCAGAAACAGGTGCCTAAAGACAATTGTCGATATATCTTTGTTTTCACAACAACATGTGTGATGTTATCATGCATGTATTTTAAGATGATACATTTTCAATAGGCAAATTTATTTCTGTAATTTAGATTAATATATGTATGACAAATCAACTGGACGAATTTGTATTGTAAAAACACAAAGAGGGGGTTACAGGTGCCACAGTGGATTTTTGACCCCGCTGATAAATTGTACTGGAGGCCTTTTGTTTTGTTGGCTCACTCGTGTCAACGACACGAAGTGAGTCTATGTTCACAAGCTTCTTCGGGGTTCCGGGTGTCTGTGTGTGTGTGTCTGTGTGTGTGTGTGTGTGTGTCTGTGTGTGTGTATGTTTGTCTGTCTGTGGTAACTTTAATGTTGGCTTTTTCTCGGGAACTACATGGCATACATACACTACTCACAAAAAGTTAAGGATCACTGAGAAAACAGGTGCGCAATAAACTCCGTTCGCTCCTGTTATTTATTTCTCAGTCAAGCCAAATTGTTATGAATTCTTGTTCAGCTGTAAGTGGGCGATGTTGTGTTAGTGGAAACATTGCACGTGATTCTCTATTACTGAGCTTGGCAGCAAAAGAAAAAGCGGAAACTTGCGAAAAAGGACCTTGTTTTGGATCGTTCTGCATGAACACATTGCACAAGCCAGATGGAAAAACCATTATGCACGTGCAAGCACTGCTGTTTATGTGTGAGATGCTGTCTCTTGCTTGGCTTTATAAGAAGACATACCACCAGTATTAGGCCTGATTTGACAATGCCTCCACGACGAAAATTGAGCGAGTTGGATAGGGGACGAGCTGTTGCATGGTTCCAAGATGGTGTTCCCAAGCGAGAAGTGGCCAGGCGACTTCAGGTGTCCATCTCGGTCATTGTCAGACTGATTCAACGCTTCACAGCCACTGGGAGGGTCCATGAAAGACGCAGATCTGGTCGACCGAAGAAGACAACTCCACGTGAAGATCGTCTCATTGAACGACAAGCCCTGCAGACAAGAACAGCCTCTTCCAGCATCATTCGAAGGCAGCTGAGGGTGGCTACTAACATCAACATCAGCCAGCAGACCATACGGAACCGCCTTCATGGGTTTAACCTCCGTTCTCGTCGCCCAGCTGTACGGCCACGCTTAACTCCAGCCCATAGGGCAGCACGCCGCGCCTTCTGCAGACGTCACGTGAGGTGGACACGTCAGCAATGGTCCCAGGTCCTGTTCAGTGATGAATCACGCTTCACCCTGAACCACAACGACGGCCGACTGAGGGTCTGGAGGCGCCCAGGGGAACGCTTTATTGACGCCACTGTCCAAGAAAAGGTGGCCTTTGGTGGAGGTTCTGTAATGGTCTGGGGGGCCTTCAGCCTTCACCACAGAACACCCTTGTATCATGTACAGGGTAACCTGACTGGCCTCCGATACCGGGATGAGATCCTTCGACCGCTGGCTGTGCCTACACTGCAGCAGATGGGACCGCCGGCTGTCTACCAGGATGACAACGCTCGCCCCCACAGGGCAAGGGTGGTCAACGACTTCCTGCAGCAGTCTGGAGTCAACAGAATGGAGTGGCCAGCATGCAGTCCCGATCTCAACCCGATTGAGAACCTCTGGGATGAGCTGGATCGCAAAGTGAGGAGCAACCACCCCCCTCCCAGGGATGCCCAGCACCTCTACCAGATGCTGCAGGCTGAGTGGCAGGCGCTTCCACAGAGGATCTTCACCACCCTGGTCAACTCCATGAGGACTCGCTGCGTCGAGTGCCAGAACAGCCATGGCGGATACACGCATTACTGAACTTTTGGGAGCATCAGAATGCCCTGTCTTGTGATTTCAATGACTTTGGGAAATCAAATTTCGATACGTACCCACTTTGATCAAATGTACAGACCAAACGATTGCTCGAAATTGAAGGCAATTGTGTATCGTTATCACTAAAGCATTGAATTAAATGTTGGCCAAAATTCAACGCATTGGCTTTCTTATTTGGAAAGTTATGAATTAGTTTGCAAGTGATCCTTAACTTTTTGTGGATAGCTTAGTTCAAAATTTGCATACACATAGGAGTTATACAATGAGGCTTTATACTGAAAAGTATCTTCCCCTGATTCGTCACTAGGTGGCGCTTGCACGTAGGCCCTAAAGCCCGCACGGCCTAGGCATCCATTGTTGCTAGTCTACTCTCTCTAGATCTCACCTCTCTCTCTCTCTCTCTCTCTCTCTCTCTCTCTCTCTCTCTCTCTCTCTCTCTCTCTCTCTCTCTCTCTCTCTTTCTCTCTCTCTCTCTCTCTCCCTCTCTCTCTCTCTCTCTCTCTCTCACTCTCTCTCTCTCTCTCTCTCTCCCTCTCTCTATCTTTCTCTCTCTCTCTCTGTCTATATCTCTCCTGTCTGTCTCTCTCTCTCTCTCCATCCATCTCTCTCTCTCTCTCTCTCTTCTCTCTCTCTCTCTCTCTCTCTCTCCATCCATCTCTCTCTCTCTCTCTCTCTCCCTCTCTCTCTCTCTCTCTCTCTCTCTCTCTCTCTCTCTCTCTCTCTCTGTGTCCCCCCTCTCTCTCTCTATCTCCCTCTCTCTCTCCCTCTCTCTCTCCCTCTCTCTCTCTCCTCTCTCTCTCCCTCCCTCTCTCTGTCTATTTCTCTGTCTCTGTCTCTCTCTCTCTCTCTCTCTCTCTCTGTTTCTCTCTGTGTCTTTCTCTCTCTCTCTCTCTCTCTCTCTCTCTCTCTCTCTCTCTCTCTCTCTCTCTCTCTCTCCTCTCTCTCTCTCTCTCTCTCTCTCCTCCTCTCTCTCTCCTCTCTCTCTCTCCTCTCTCTCTCTCTCTCTCTCTCTCTCTCTCTCTCTCTCTCTCTCTCTCTCTCTCTCTCTCTCTCTCTCTCTCTCTCTCTCTCTCTCTCTCTCTCTCTCTCTCTCTCTCTCTCTCTCTCTCTCTCTCTCTCCCTCTCTCAAGTGAACAGCCACCTACATAACATTATCGCCCTCGGGCAGCACGAAGATGCAGTCTAAAGAACTCATTAGCTTTTGTGTCTATGCGAGGGTTTTTTCCTCTCCTTCGCCATCTTTAAAACTTTCGTCTGATCAGATATAATCCAGGCAGTGAAATTTTGTTTTTGTTATATTACGTCAAGCAAGAAATAGTTGCTATAGTAAAAGAACAAAAGGGAACTTCACTTGCCACTTACAAGAGGCCGTAAATTTATCATACAAATTGTTAATAGTTAACTAGTATAGGCCTACTCTGATTATCGTTGCAAGCACCAATGCCTCATACCATAACCAGAACATTTTGTATAGACTGTAATTGTTGATGCCATGGTTTCCGAGCATGGAGTAAGCACCATCTGCAGCAGGCTTTCATCAAAAAGAGTAGACTATGTGATTCTCTGTTACGGTGAAGGTCAAATGATTCTATCTTTGGACGAATTGCTTTCTAAAAGAATACAAATCAAGAAAAGAGAGCTACCACACCAAAAGTTATGTATATCATTAAGATTGGTTCAGTGGTTTACGCGCCATGAAGTGGAACATCTTTGATTACTCACAGACGCACACACACATGGACAGCAGAGAAATGCATAGCCCTTATTCCCATTCTGATGTAATCCCATTCTTATAGAACTGGTACCACAAAAAGAAATAGAAGGGTGAGCAAGACAGAAAGAAAGAGAGACAGAGGGGGAGGGGGGGGGGGGCAGAAATATTATTTTTAAAAATAGGGTAGGAGGCCTAGCTTCTCAAATTAATCATAACGAATATAAACCGTTGATTAAAACTTGAATGCAAAATGACTGGATGGACTTGAGCAAAGTTTATGTAGTGAAAACATTATTGCCAAAAGACTTTCTTTTCGATTATTATGCTTATTTCTGTTGTGGTTTCAGTATAGGGATTTTCAACTAGAAGTCAAACTAAACGTTCATAACAAATACTAATCAAAATAAGAACGCCCTACCCACTGATTTTGTAAATAGTAAATAACTAGAAAAATTACCACCCAACCCCAGCCCTATCCCTTTCTGGACACAAATCCAATGAAGGACTGCAGGAATGAAAAGATGGATCGATGAAATATCTGCCATCTTGGCTTAACCTTCTAGATTTGTCTGTATTCTAGCGTAAAACTCTGGTCTTGCAGGTGTTCGGCTATGCTTATTGCTGATGATCCTGGCAATTGTGTAACACTCTGGTCTTGCAGGTGTTCAGCTATGCTTATTGCTGGTGATCCTGGCAATTGTGTAACACTCTGGTCTTGCAGGTGTTCAGCTATGCTTATTGCTGATGATCCTGGCAGTTGTGTAAAACTCTGGTCTTGCAGGTGTTCAGCTATGCTTATTGCTGATGATCCTGGCAATTGTGTAACACTCTGGTCTTGCATGTGTTCAGCTATGCTTATTGCTGATGATCCTGGCAATTGTGTAACACTCTTGTCTTGCAGGTGTTCAGCTATGCTTATTGCTAATGATCCTGGCAATTGTGTAACACTCTTGTCTTGCAGGTGTTCAGCTATGCTTATTGCTGATGATCCTGGCAATTGTGTAACACTCTTGTCTTGCAGGTGTTCAGCTATGCTTATTGCTAATGATCCTGGCAATTGTGTACGTCACCCTGAGACATGTGGGGATGCCAAGGACCAGTGTCATCCTGCTCTCCTCTACTAATCTGACCAACCGGCAGGGCCAGCCTAAGGCTTCAGCTCGTCCTCCAGACACTGCCCAGCCTGCCCACCCCCACGTTGTCGATCCACAATCCCTGTCCGCTGCCACCAGGGATGTGACCCACCAGCCTAAGGCTTCACCTCGTCCTCCAGACATTCCTCAGCCTGCCCACCCCCACGTTGTCGATCCACAATCCCTGTCCGCTGCCACCAGGGATGTGACCCACCAGCCTAAGGCTTCACCTCGTCCTCCAGACATTCCTCAGCCTGTCCACCCCCACGTTGTCGATCCACAATCCCTGTTCACTGCCAACACATCTGTCACCAACGATATCACCAACGACTGCCACTTGACCAGAACCACTCCAGCCTTCCAGGTGTGTCTGTACCCGAGGTACATCGACGTATTCATCTCAGACCAGCTGACAGTTAATGGAGTGTGGGAGAACGGGGTCACCAAGACCTTCCAGCTGGCCCTTGGGATGTTCCCTCAAGCTACGGTGCTGGACGTGGGGTCCAACATTGGCTACTACAGCCTGCTGGCAGCGGCCATGGGTCATCGGGTCATTGCTATAGAGCCCAACATGGCCAGCATGAAGAGACTGGCGCGAGGGGTCCAGCTCAACGGCTTTACAGACAAGGTCATCGTGCTCAACAATGCCGTGGCTGAGACCCACAAGAACGTGAGCTTGACCCGCAGCGTGAACAACCAGGGTAACATCCGAGTGATGGAGGAGAGCACTGGTGGTGGCACTGTGCAGACCATTGTCATGGACGACCTGCTTGACCTCATCCCAACACACAACGTCATCATGAAAGTGGACGTTGGTAAGTTGAGCCTTTATAACTGTAAGCTATTCGCGTGTCGTGAATCCCATTTTCTCTTTCCATTACCTTGATCTGTGGACGTTGGTAAGTTGAGCCTTTATAACTGTAAGCTATTCAGGTGTCGTGAATCCTATTTTCTCTTTCCATTACCTTCCTCTGTAACTGTTATTTAAAATCAGGACGATTTTTTGGTGACAGAGAAAGTCAACGCACAACGAAATAATTATTTACCATTCTTTTAATATAATTATAGGCCTACACTTGACCCATTTATGCCCACCGTCCCATTATTGGGACGCTAGGTTTTAGGGGTAACTCTCCTTCAAGTAAACTTCTGCAGCAACACATTTGTACCAGGCTCTATCAAACTATGGTAATCAAGAAGACATTTTTTAATTATTTACATTTCCATAGGCGGCCGCTATTTGCAATTTTCTGGGTGGATTGGTAAAAATTAATATTTTTAAACCTTTTTTACCTTGCGGTAATTAAATAATATAAAAAGTTTTTTAGTTATTTTTTCAGAATGTGCTCCTACTTGCATCTGCAGCTTTGTAAAATACCATCGCAAAAATGGGACAGCGAGCATGAGAAGGGTGAGTTTGTTTTAATAAATACAGAGCAGAAACTCACTAGTCTCATATTCCAGATCATACAATATTCACCGTGTTTATCCAATGCTAGAAAGTGAAAATAGCATACAGGAAGTAACATTCTCTCAAAGGCTACCCACTTAGAGATTTTACCCAAACAACATTTTATTTTGGCAGCATCTGATGTTATTATGGGCAACGCTTTTTGACGATCGAAGTCTCGTCTATGTAATGACAATTTTAGTGTGTGTGTGTTGTGTGTGTGTGTGTGTGTGTGTGTGTGTGTGTGTGTGCGTGCGTGCGTGCGTGCGCGCGTGCGTGTGTGTGTGTGCGTGCGTGCGTGCGCGTGCGTGCGTGTGTGTGTGAACAGAGGGCTATGAGTGCCGTGCAATGGCGGGTTCCAGAAAGTTGTTGGGCCATGTCTACATACCGTACATCTTCATGGAGTGGCGCTACATGGTCAATGATCGCGATGTCCAGTCTTCCCCTTGTCCTACTGCCGCCATCCAAGAGCTGGCAGACAGCCTGGTCCGTCTGGGATACCAGGCTCACGAGTATGGGTCAGAGGAGGCTCTGGATCCACAGGACAGCTCCCAGTGGGTTTCTTGGGACGTGTACTGGAGGCATCGTGACCAGCCAAACCTCAATCACCCTCCCAACCATTAGTTACAAACCACAGACACCACAGTCAACTCAGGGCATTACTGGAGGCACCGTGACCATCCAAACCTCAGTTACCCTCCCAACCATAAGTTACAAACCACAGACACTACAGTCAAATCAGGGCATTGGTTTTTCTTTCCTGTCAGAAGCTAGTCATTAATGTAGCACAGCCTTTTCTTGAATTTAAAAAAAAAATGTCTGTGCCTACTGGTTGCTATGGAAATAAAATAAAATGGCTGCCAAACGGCTTATCTTTGAGCTG
This sequence comes from Phymorhynchus buccinoides, assembly GCA_017654935.2. NCBI lineage: Eukaryota > Metazoa > Mollusca > Gastropoda > Neogastropoda > Raphitomidae > Phymorhynchus > Phymorhynchus buccinoides. Next base: position 1,257,595 of record CM065707.1, read on the forward strand.
GGGCGAGTTTCACAAGGGCTAACGTTTCGTCGCGCTCGCTCAAATCGGCAAAAGCACCCTTCGTTTGCCGATAGTTTGCATGGCGTTTTGCTCTCAGTCGAAAGGTGACAAGCGGCGAACTATCCGGAACTAGTAGGGGGTGAATACGGTTCTTGTTGTTGATTGGTCCATTACAGTTTGTTTAATTTTTTTTTTTTAAATGACCAATCAGACAAGAGCTTGTAATATTCTTCCGCAAACACTTTCTAAAGTGTTTCTTAGGCCCCGTTTGCCGTGAGCATTATTCGCGCGGCGACCGTTATCTAGAGAAACTCGCCCCTGTGGTTCTTGTGTCAATATTCATATATGTACACATTGTTTGTTAAATGGAATTTTAAAAACACCACAATATCTCAGTTTTCTCAGAAGCTTTTTTTTCAATTATGATTTTCTTTAAACGAGTAAACTCTCAAAACCATAAAATCACATTAAAAAACATAAAAAAATAACAAATCAATCAACCATAAAAGCTTCTGACAAATTTGAGATATTGTGATGTTATGCTATGATGTTATGCTATGATGTTATGCTATGATGTTATGCTATGATGTTATGTTATGATGTTAATTACTGCTTAACAAATAATGTGTACGTACATGGATAGTGACACAAACTCACCTCAAAGATATGCTGTTTAGCAGCCATTTTGAATTGTTGCCATATCAACAGTTGTGTCTAACTTGTTGCTTGTGTTCGTGAAATACGTAACAACAAAGGACATTCCTCGTCCTGTGAAATGAACAAAGAACATTCCTCGTCCTGTGAAATACGTAACAACAAAGGACATTCCTCGTCCAGTGAAATACGTAACAACAAAGGACATTCCTCGTCCAGTGAAATACGTAACAACAAAGGACATTCCTCGTCCTGTGAAATACGTAACAACAAAGGACATTCCTCGTCCTGTGAAATACGTAACAACAAAGGACATTCCTCGTCCTGTGAAATACGTAACAACAAAGGACATTCCTCGTCCTGTGAAATGAACAAAGAACATTCCTCGTCCTGTGAAATACGTAACAACAAAGGGCATTCCTCGTCCTGTGAAATACGTAACAACAAAGGGCATTCCTCGTCCTGTGAAATGAACAAAGAACATTCCTCGTCCTGTGAAATGAACAAAGAACATTCCTCGTCCTGTGAAATGACTATGAACAAATACCAGGAAAGTATCCCCCCCCCCCCCATTCCTCGTGGATTTCCTGTGAAATACAGTAATGATTTTTCTGGTAAATGTATCTTATTGGTCAAGGTTGACATAAATTTTCCTCATAAATCATTATTCGTCAAGTAATGTATCCAGACGATTTTTAAACATATTAGTATTGCACATTTTACGTCAGTAGGCAATTCGTTCCACATGTTAGTAATTCTGTTCATCTTATGTTAGTATTATATCTTTTAACCCCTTTACCCCCTAGTCTCTCTCTAAGTTTCTATAAGATCTCCCCTCTCCTCTCTGTAATCTCCTCTCTTTCTAGCTCTCTCTTTCTCTCTCTCTGCCATATTCCCCCCCCCCCCCCCTTTGTATAATTTAATAAAAATATCATGATCAATCGTTGTAACCCGGGGCTGGCATTTGCTTCTTTTCTCTATCTTTTTCTTTGCTGATGGATGCTCAATCCAGGAGAACTTGCATTCCTAGTTCTTCGATTCGTTTGTCCAATCTGTAATTTATTTAAATGGTGAATGTTTATTATGAAATCGTTCGTTTAACGTCCTCTTCAGGCAGGTCCTAAATAAGGAACAGGCTTCCCTGAGGGATTCCACTTAGAATGGAGTACACATTAATGGTACTCATAAGGAAGATGGTGCTATGCCGTACGATCAGTCTCTCTGGAGATCACTGCAATAACTTCAGGTACAAGATCTTTTATTTCTAAAGCCATGTTGACATGGAGTATATAGTTTATTAACCCCCCCTCCCCCCCCCTGACAGGTCTATAGTTACCTGGTTGAATGCTATATATCATTCTGTGAACCTGTGGTGAGCCAGCTTTCTTTTAAAACTCTTGGGGGGATTCCATATGGAAGTTTCAACAGCTTTAGGAGTTAAATGCACACACTGCAGCATCGGCGTGGATTTTTGAGGTCACGGAGGTCATGGACTGTTGTTTGAAATAGGTAAAGACTGGCGCCATGGAGTCGCCTACTACGCCCATGATGAAACAGGGGTACAGAAGAAGTTTTAATGGTCACAGAAAGGGAAATAATAACATCGAGCTTGATGAATGATGCAACAACTTTGGTTGTCTCCCGTTCCTCTTCCCTTAAAAACGAAAGTAGACAGATGAAAACTTCCGGTTAAAATTAGTACACTAAAAATGATGACGTTTTGCTGGAATTGATGACGTTTTGCACAAGGAAGGCGGATCTCTCACCAATGCCTGCTAGATGCAAACAAAGATGGGCCTTGTCTGTTTTCAGTTGAAGTAAGCTGCGCACTACAGGTTTGTCGTCATTTGTATGTTATTCAAATTTTGCTTTTTGATTGCTTCGAGTTCAAGGTTTGATTTGTGCGGTTTATCAATCTCATTGTTTTGTGAATGAGATGTGTCGTGTTGTGACTTGTGTACATTAAATTAATTTAGAATACTGAATAGTTCAAACAAAGGCATTATGAAAAATTTAAAAATTAATTTTACTGATTTTGTTCAGCCGTGGGGTGGGGTGGGTCGGGTGAAACAGGGGTACAGAAGAAGGGTGGGTGGGTGGGCACAATGAAATAGCAACTATGCCTCATCATGCTATCTCCCTCCTCCTTCCTACCACCCTGTAAGCTCCATCCCATCTGATTGCCCACACTCCTTAATTCACCTTCCAATATCTGAAATCTCTCTCATCTATCTCCCCTCTCTCCTCCCCCTCTCTCTCCTCTCTCTCTCTTCTCTCTCTCTCTCTCTCTCTCTCTCTCTCTCTCTCTCTCTCTCTCTCTCTCTCTCTCTCTCTCTCTCTCTCTCTCTCTCTCTCTCTCACTCTCTCTCTCTCTCTCTCACTCTCTCTCTCTCTCTCTCTCACTCTCTCTCTCTCTCTCTCTCTCTCTCTCTCTGTACATGTTACGAGTATGTAAAATAAGGATTAGTTTTAATTTTGTGATGAGTTAAGTTTTACTTATGTGCGTGTTAAAGATGAGGACTAGAAAGTAGGTTCAGGCTTGATTTCGTTATGAGCAGTATTTACTTTTTAATATGTGTATTCGCTTGCAAATAATATGACTAGGTTTGCTTTTGTTATGAGTGTGTGTCTACTTTTTAATATGTTCATGCTAAAAATGAATAATGGAATGTAGGAATAGGTTTCATGTTGCCATGAGCACATGTATTTACATTTTAAATTGCGCATGCTAAGATGAGTAGGTAAAGTAATACTATGTTTGACTTATTATATGCATAGGTTTCTTCAACTAAGTACATTTTAATGATGAAGTATGATTGAGTTTTTTTTTTTATCTTTATGTTTGTGCACTTCTCTATTTTGAATGTTTAAAGATGAGTGTGAAAAGTAGGATTGGGTTTTATTTTCCCGTGCGTATGCGCTTACTTCACACATTTTGAATGTTAATAATTAGTATAGTTAATAATAATAGGTTTGATTTTGTTATTGATGTGTTACAATATAGGGATGTTTTTTGCATGCTTTATATTACTTTGTATGTGTTTATTTTCGTTTTTCATTTTCTACTTTTATATATGTATTTTGTCCAGAGGGCTGGATGTAAAAAAGCATGTTATTGCTTACTCTATTACCCTCTATAAATAAAATTCAATCAATCAATCAATCTGTCTCTCTCTCTCATACATGTATACATACACACAGGTGTATGCAAGCGTGCTCTCACATGCACACACACACATACACACGCACAGTATACAATTACAAACACATGCGAGTACACACACACACACAAGCACGCACACACACACTTTTGATACCTAAGCCCTATGGCTTGCTGTAAATAACAGTGTAAGTCATCATAGGTATTGATTACCTTGAATGCTATTGCTGGCCTGCACCAAGGGAATAGCTCAGAGTGTGTGTGAGGGGGAGAGTGAGTGAGTGTTTGTGCATGCATGCATGCATGCCTCTGTTAGGCTATAGATGTGTGTGTCATCATGCATGTCTGTGTTGTTGTTCTATAGTTCTTCAGTAAAAGTGTTTCAAACAGATGTCTCTGTGTGTGTGTACTGTGTCCCGTGTGTGTGTGTGTGTGTGTGTGTCCATGCCTCTGTGTGTGTGTGTATATATATGCCTCTGTGTCTGTGTGTGTGTACTGTGTGTGTCCATGCCTCTGTGTATGTGTGTGTGTGTGTGTGTGTGTGTATGCCTGTGTGTCTGTGTGTGTGCGTGTGTATGTGTGTATGCCTCTGTGTTTGTGTGCGTGTGTGCATGCGTGTGTGTGTGTGTGTGTGTGTGCATGAATGCACACCTCTCTCAGTCTCTGTGCTTGTGTGTCACTGTGTGTGTGTGTGTGCATGATTGCATGCCTCTCTCAGTCTCTGTGCTTGTGTGTCACTGTGTGTTTGTGTGTGCATGAATGCACGCCTCTCTCAGTCTCTGTGCTTGTGTGTCACTGTGTGTGTGTGCATGAATGCACACCTCTCTCAGTCTGTGCTGTCACTGTGTGTGTGTGTGCATGAATGCACACCTCTCTCAGTCTGTGCTGTCACTGTGTGTGTGTGTGTCTGTGTGTGTGTGTGTGTGTGTGTGTGTGTGTGTGTGTGTGTGTGTGTGTGTGTGTGTTTGCATGAATGCACACCTCTCTCAGTCTCTGTGCTTGTGTGTCACTGTGTGTGTGTGTGTGTGTGTGTGCATGAATGCACACCTCTCTCAGTCTCTGTGTTTGTCACTGTGTGTGTGTGTGTGTGCATGAATGCACACCTCTCTCAGTCTCTGTGCTGTGTGTGTGTGTGTGTGTGTGTGTGCATGAATGCACACCTCTCTCAGTCTCTGTGCTTGTGTATCACTGTGTGTGTGTGTGTGTGTGTGTGTGTGTGTGTGTGTGTGTGTGTGTGTGTGTGTGCATGAATGCACACCTCTCTCAGTCTCTGTGCTTGTGTATCACTGTGTGTGTGTGTGTGTGTGTGTGTGTGTGTGTGTGTGTGTGTGTGTGTGTGTGTGCATGAATGCACACCTCTCTCAGTCTCTGTGCTTGTGTATCACTGTGTGTGTGTGTGTGTGTGTGTGTGTGTGTGTGTGTGTGTGTGTGTGTGTGTGTGTGTGTGTGTGTGTGTGCACATAAATGCACACCTCTCTCAGTCTCAGTGCTTGTGTGTGTGTGTGTGTGTGTGTGTGTGTGTGTGCATGAATGCACACCTCTCTCAGTCTCTGTGCTTGTGTGTGTGTGTGTGTGTGTGTGCATGAATGCACACCTCTCTCAGTCTCTGTGCTTGTGTGTCACTGTGTGCATGTGTGTACCGGTATGTACTTGAATTTAATGTCTATTCACAAATGATTTTAGACACCCCCCACAAAACAAAACAAAAGATAGAGAAAAGAGAGGGTGAATAAGAAAAAGAGAGAGAGACCGAAAAAAGGAGATAAAGAGAGAGAGAGAAGGATGAAGAAGAAGGAGGAGGTGACGCGGAAGAAAAAAGGTTAACATAAATAAAGGTTGTAACCTATTTAACATAGCTAGGGTAAGTAGTTTTAAAACAATCAGATTAATGATAACGATAACCAAAACAATAATATTTAAAAATGAAAACAAACCTATACAAAGGTTCTTGCTTTGGGGACGTTCCCCAATGCCATCTGTCCAAAGGCCTTTGGGGTCAATGGAGTGGGGATGTCAGCTGGGCAGGGTTTCTCCGCTACAAAGCAAATTGCAGCCCAGGCATCCAGAGTAGCTGTCGTGGCCTCTGTTCTCTTGAAGTCATGGTTTGGCATTTGGTACTTTATAGTCACAGAGGCGTCTCTGTGAAATTCTGCTTGCTCCCACCTGGAGGGCGCGTCGCAGCCAGAGGCGCGTCGCAGCCAGAGGCGCGTCGCAGCCAGAGGCGCGTCGCAGCCAGAGGCGCGTCGCAGCCAGAGGCGCGTCGCAGCCAGAGGCGCGTCGCAGCCAGAGGCGCGTCGCAGCCAGAGGCGCGTCGCAGCCAGAGGCGCGTCGCAGCCAGAGGCGCGTCGCAGCCAGAGGCGCGTCGCAGCCAGAGGCGCGTCGCAGCCAGAGGCGCGTCGCAGCCAGAGGCGCGTCGCAGCCAGAGGCGCGTCGCAGCCAGAGGCGCGTCGCAGCCAGAGGCGCGTCGCAGCCAGAGGCGCGTCGCAGCCAGAGGCGCGTCGCAGCCAGAGGCGCGTCGCAGCCAGAGGCGCGTCGCAGCCAGAGGCGCGTCGCAGCCAGAGGCGCGTCGCAGCCAGAGGCGCGTCGCAGCCAGAGGCGCGTCGCAGCCAGAGGCGCGTCGCAGCCAGAGGCGCGTCGCAGCCAGAGGCGCGTCGCAGCCAGAGGCGCGTCGCAGCCAGAGGCGCGTCGCAGCCAGAGGCGCGTCGCAGCCAGAGGCGCGTCGCAGCCAGAGGCGCGTCGCAGCCAGAGGCGCGTCGCAGCCAGAGGCGCGTCGCAGCCAGAGGCGCGTCGCAGCCAGAGGCGCGTCGCAGCCAGAGGCGCGTCGCAGCCAGAGCGCGTCGCAGCCAGAGGCGCGCCTTTTTGTTTTTTTAATTGCAAGCGATTTTTATGTAACTGAGGAAGGAAAAAGGAGGGGGGGGGGGGGGGGGTGTAAATGTTGACCAAATGACATTTTTGTTGTTGCCGCTGGGTTTAACGTGTGCTTAGTGCATGGGCACATGGGACCTCTGTTTATCATCTCATCTGAAAGACTCCACGATAAGACCGTAAGGCCTAGTGCAGAGTGAGAGGAAAAATCCCCTGTACCCAGGTTCGAACTCTGGTTTATTGTATACGAGGCGAACACGTGACCTCTGTGCCACTCTACAGCTTCTTGACACATTATTGACATCTTTATCAAAGACGTGTTCCAGCAAAGCTTTACATGTGTCTTCTTCTTCTCCAGCATTCCCAGGCCATATGGCCATAATGGGTAAGGTATGTATGTGTCCAGTTTTCAGTTTTCACTGGTCTCCCTGCTGATTGCAGCCAACACATTCTGATTTTGGAGGAGCTCAAAGGAGAACATTGGGAAGATTTGTTTTTTAAAGGCAGGAGAATGGGCTGATAAGGCAGAAAGATAGTAAATGACAGAAATGAAGAAAAGGCAGAGTCAAAGAGAGTGGCAGATCAGAAGTTACAAGCACAGAACTTCCAGAAGGTGGGGGAACTATTTGTGCAAAAGGCCATGGGGATGTTATGTGTAAGCAGCAGAGAAGAGTGGAACGGCGTTGGTTTAATTGATTATGCAGTTAATGATTGTGAGCCGGCTGGCAGCAGGCAGGGGGCACAGCAATGGCTGCCTTTGGTCGGCTTGGTGCCTTGAGGCTGACGCTTATGAATATTTCATCAACACCTGGGGATGTGAGAGGCAGCACACACACACTTATGCACAAATGCACGCAGGTACACGCACACACACATGACTGTACACTCTCTCTCATGCAAACAGACACACACGCATGCACACACACACACACACACATGACTACACTCACACGCATGCACATACACGCACAAGCACACACAGACACACACACACACACACACTCAAATTCTCTCTCTCTATATATATATCTCTCTCTCTCACACACACACACACACACACACACACACACACACACAGAGTGACACACAAACACATTTGACTTGGTTCATGGCATTGTGGAGATGAGACTTTGATGGTGTATGTAGGTGTGTAGGGGGGTGCTTTCTCTCTCTCTTTCTGACCCCCCCCCCTCTCTCTCTCTCTCTCTCTCCCTCCCCCCCCCCCTCTCTCTCTCTCTCTCGTGCGCGCACTCTCTGTTTGTGTGTAGTGCGTGCATGTGCCAGAATGGGACAGTTAATTATGTTGTTTGTTTCCTGTTCATTGTATCGTAGTTCTAGACAGGGGACATTACCCACACCTTGATCAGTTGACAAGATGGAGGCCTGTAGACAATGCCGGTGTGGACAAAGTGCGTGATTATTGTTGGCTTTTACATTATTTGTTGACAGAACTGTGCTTGCTTCACAATATCTATTTACTGTTTATGTTCATGTTGTGGACATCTATTGCCAGTAGATGCAGTGTCTGATTATTGACCCCCTTCGCTGCCAGAGGAAAACTGACAAACTGACAATCGTTTTTCTTATTATAAAATTTAAAAAGAGACCGGTTAGACTCAATCTGAGAAAATGGTCTAGAGACATACATCTTTCCTGTCTTGTTTAAACCCAAAACCATCATTCCAGGGCTATGACATCAAAAGTTATGACATCATCACTGACATCACCTTCCCCGTAGCAGACGCCATCAGGCAGTGAAGGGTTGCGAAGCAGCCAAGCAGGAGACATGCTGTGTGTCAAGTTCTTGATCTGGAAGAAAAACATTGACAGAATCAAATTATGGATATACACGCTAAGTAGGGGAAAACTGGGGAGAGCATCTCAACCTAACCTAACAAAAAATAAGAAATAAAAAAGTTGATGTTCATTGTCCACCAAATTCCAAAGTCATCATTTTGTTCTCCTCTTCTATGCAGATGTGTTCATGTTTCTGGGCCGGATGATGGGGAGGGGGGGTGCTTTATTAAAGGCGGTTATATTTGTCATATAGTTTTGTTTGTGGGGTTTTTCAGATGATGTTTCGCGGGGCATCATGCTTCCCACACGCTCCCTCCACCATTGCCTTCTGCTGTGTGCCTGTGTTCTCTCTACAGTTCTGCATGTTACCGCTCAGATAGGTATGTGAGACAGACAGAGAGAGACACTGTGTGTGTGGGGGTGGGAGAGAGAGAGAGAGAGAGAGAGGGGCAGACAGAGAGACAGAGGGAGAGACACCCATACAAGACAAAGAAGGAGAAACAAGTTGTGTCCACCATTTCCTTACAACTACTGTGTCTGTGTTCTCTCTCCAGTTCAGCATGTCACTGCACACATAGGTATGGGACAGACAGAGAAAGACACTGTGTGTGTGGGGGTGGGAGAGAGAGAGAGAGAGAGAGAGAGAGACACCCATACAAGACAGAGAAGGAGAAACAAGTTATGTCCACCATTTCCTTACAACTACTGTGTCTGTGTTCTCTCTCCAGTTCAGCATGTCACTGCACACATAGGTATGGGACAGACAGAGGGACAGAGGGAGAAACACCCATGGAGACAGAGAAGGAGAAACAAGTTATGTCCACCATTTCCTTACAACTACTGTGTCTGTGTTCTCTCTCCAGTTCAGCATGTCACTGCACACATAGGTATGGGACAGACAGAGGGAGAGACATCAGCATGTCACTGCACACATAGGTATGGGACAGACAGAGTCAGATCAAATCAAATCAAAATATTTTATTGCCATCAGCAAGCGTCCTTATAACAAGGGGGGTATAATCATGTGACATCCCAAAAATCAAGGCAGACAAACTTTGAATCACTGAAAGTTGTAACATAGCGAGAAAGAGATAGTAACCCAGGAACAAAAATAGTGATTCACAGAGTTTTCACAGTCGTTTCCTCAACCCTCTTGCCCTTCCAAATTTCTTCCTCTCAGTCTCACCCCTTCTAATCTCCTCGGACCTATCCACACGACTCTCAATTTCCCTTCCCAGTAGACAGAGAGAGAGAGAGAGAGAGAGAGAGAGAGAGAGGAAAGAGAAACAGAGAGACAGATAGAAAGTCAGATTCAGTGAGAGTGAGTGTGTGTGAGATACGAATTGACAGAATCTTTGTATTTTTGGTTTCCCTGGCCATGTTCATCTACTATCATTACATTTGTCAAAGAATTGTATTATTATTATTATTTGGTTTTTTCCAGTCTGGCTGACAAGGCCTCAGCACACAGTGGTGGCTGTAGATCACCACCTGGTTCTACACTGCAGAGCAGAACCCTCGGAGGCCCTGTTAGGGGGCGAGTGGTCCTATTCCTGGCTGTTCAATGGATCAGCGGTGCAGGACAAGGCTTGGCTCATGGCCAACGCATCCCTCTTTGTGCCTCACGCGGGCAGGGGGGACGAGGGGGAGTACACGTGTGTGGTCAGGGGAGCGTATGCAAATGAGGAGTTCAACGTCAGCGCGTCGGCTGTGGTTGTCATTGCTTGTGAGTAGAGTTGGTCTGTTTTTTGTATCATGGTTGGATTATGGGTCGTTTTGTCGAAGGGTTTTTTCAAGCTAAGGGTGGAGGGGGTTCTTCAGCAGAATAACTCTGTGAAGACGATGAAAAACATTTAAAATAGCAAAGGAATTGAACAACATTGGTGAACTATAATAAATGGTCTTCTTCTTCAGGGGCAGTTTGTGTCACTTTTCAAACAATTTATCACACCTTTTGTGCGTAAGATCAAGAGAAATAATTACGCCTCTCTGAGAGTGTCAGCAAGTTGTTCATTTTAGGTGCTTGCTATTTTGTTTCAGGGCTCTATGAAATACTAAAATTCTAAAGGACCCTCTAAACGAATTTGCAGGGGGTCCCAGGGGGTGCACTTGAAAAATTATTTTTAGCATTCGCAATGCCTCTATCCCGCCTCTAGGACCCTCTATGCTGTAAGTGAAGGAGTCCCTGGGACCCTTTGTTTTGCGGGACGATTGGGAGCCCTGTTTTTTGGTGTGTTTTTTTCATTTTGAGTATAGACGAGGCGCTATCAGCAGATAAGGCGCAGGGGTTAAAATGCTTTTTGAGTATAGACGAGGCGCTATCAGCAGATAAGGCGCAGGGGGCAGGGGTTAAAATGCTTTTTGAGTATAGACGAGGCGCTATCAGCAGATAAGGCGCAGGGGTTAAAATGCTTTTTGAGTATAGATGAGGCGCTATCAGCAGATAAGGCGCAGGGGGCAGGGGTTAAAATGCTTTTTGAGTATAGACGAGGCGCTATCAGCAGATAAGGCGCAGGGGTTAAAATGCTTTTTGAGTATAGACGAGGCGCTATCAGCAGATAAGGGCAGGGGGCAGGGGTTAAAATGCTTTTTGAGTATAGATGCGAGGCGCTATCAGCAGATAAGGCGCAGGGGGCAGGGGTTAAAATGCTTTTTGAGTATAGATGAGGCGCTATCAGCAGATAAGGCGCAGGGGGCAGGGGTTAAAATGCTTTTTGAGTATAGACGAGGCGCTATCAGCAGATAAGGCGCAGGGGGCAGGGGTTAAAATGCTTTTTGAGTATAGACGAGGCGCTATCAGCAGATAAGGCGCAGGGGGCAGGGGTTAAAATGCTTTTTGAGTATAGACGAGGCGCTATCAGCAGATAAGGCGCAGGGGGCAGGGGTTAAAATGCTTTTTGAGTATAGACGAGGCGCTATCAGCAGATAAGGCGCAGGGGGCAGGGGGTAAAATGCTTTTTGAGTATAGACGAGGCGCTATCAGCAGATAAGGCGCAGGGGTTAAAATGCTTTTTGAGTATAGACGAGGCGCTATCAGCAGATAAGGCGCAGGGGTAAAATGCATTTTTTTGTAAGTTGCGTCTTATAGGCCGAAAATTATGGTACATGTTTTTTGGATGGTGCATGTGTATGTGCGTGTGTGTGTGTGTGTGTGTGTGTGCAGTTGCTGTATTTATATGAGCATGCATTCATGCATTAATTTGTACCTGCCTAACAAGTAACATCCACAAACTACAGTATTGATATTTTAGACATTGAGCACATTTTCATCTATCCTAAAAACACCATGTGTGTGTGTGTGTGACTGTATTGTGGTATTTTCAAGTCTCAGAAATTTGTCTGCGAAATTTGGCCTGTTCCCACCAGGAGAGTGCGTCGCCGCTATTACAGCACCACCCAGTTTTACCACGCTATGTGAGTTTGTGTCATCCATCACACTGACACAACATGGCTCCTACAGAATAGTGGAATGGGCTTTAACGTGTATGCAAGATCTTGTGCATGCGTTTACGCACGGGACCTCAGTTTTACGTCTCATGCGAAGGACAAGGAAAGAGGAGTGAAGGCTTTCTCCAGGACACAACATCGTGGAAGATCTTGTGCATGCGTTTACGCACGGGACCTCAGTTTTGCGTCTCATGCGAAGGACAAGGAAAGAGGAGTGAAGGCTTTCTCCAGGACACAACACCGCGGACGGAGCTGAGTTTGAACTCCCCGCACTCCCAAACCTGTTGGATTATGGGCCGGCGACTAACCGCTATGTGTGTAAGTATTGACCATGATTGTCCCTCTTTTGGACAGACATCGAAGAGTTCTTCCTCCACCCCCACAACACCACATCCAGTGTCGGCTCCCAAACCTCCCTCACCTGCGTCAGCGGAAGAAGCGCCCCCTATCCCGGGGTGCACTGGGAAATCGACGGAGAACCGCTCCAAGAAGGAGGGACGACTTTGACGGCTCGATTCGGGGAAGCTGACCCGCTGGGGTTATCTGCCCAAATTTCCATGAAGCTGACGCTGGTCGTTGGTCCAGATCCTGTGCTGATTAGATGCGTGGCCCATAATGCATTGTCGGGGGAAACAGTGAAAAGCATGGCCGCTTTTGTGACGCCTGAAGGTCAGTGGTGTTTGGTATCGTGTCATGATTGTCTTGTTACGCCTGAAGGTCAGTGGTGTTTGGTATTGTGTCATGATTGTCTTGTGACGCCTGAAGGTCAGTGGTGTTTTGTATTGTGTCATGATTGTCTTTTGTGACGCCTGAAGGTCAGTGGTGTTTGGTATTGTGTCATGATTGTCTTTTGTGACGCCTGAAGGTCAGTGGTGTTTGGTATTGTGTCATGATTGTCTTTTGTGACGCCTGAAGGTCAGTGGTGTTTTGTATTGTGTCATGATTGTCTTTTGTGACGCCTGAAGGTCAGTGGTGTTTGGTATTGTGTCATGATTGTCTTTTGTGACGCCTGAAGGTCAGTGGTGTTTGGTATTGTGTCATGATTGTCTTTTGTGATGCCTGAAGGTCAGTGGTGTTTGGTATTGTGTCATGATTGTCTTTTGTGACGCCTGAAGGTCAGTGGTGTTTGGTATTGTGTCATGATTGTCTTTTGTGACGCCTGAAGGTCAGTGGTGTTTTGTATTGTGTCATGATTGTCTTTTGTGACGCCTGAAGGTCAGTGGTGTTTGGTATTGTGTCATGATTGTCTTTTGTGATGCCTGAAGGTCAGTGGTGTTTGGTATTGTGTCATGATTGTCTTTTGTGACGCCTGAAGGTCAGTGGTGTTTGGTATTGTGTCATGATTGTCTTTTGTGATGCCTGAAGGTCAGTGGTGTTTGGTATTGTGTCATGATTGTCTTTTGTGACGCCTGAAGGTCAGTGGTGTTTTGTATTGTGTCATGATTGTCTTTTGTGACGCCTGAAGGTCAGTGGTGTTTTGTATTGTGTCATGATTGTCTTTTGTGACGCCTGAAGGTCAGTGGTGTTTTGTATTGTGTCATGATTGTCTTTTGTGACGCCTGAAGGTCAGTGGTGTTTTGTATTGTGTCATGATTGTCTTTTGTGACGCCTGAAGGTGAGTGGTGTTTTGTATTGTGTCATGATTGCCTTACGAAGGAAGGTTACCCTATTTTGTGTTTTGTATCGTGTCATGATTGCCTTACGAAGGAAGGTTACCCTATTTTGTGTTTGTATCATGTCATGATTGCCTTACGATAGAAGGTTACCCTATTTTGTGTTTTGTATCGTGTCATGATTGTCTTACAAGGGAAGGTTACCCTATTTTGTGTTTGTATCATGTCATGATTGCCTTACGAAGGAAGGTTACCCTATTTTGTGTTTGTATCGTGTCATGATTGTCTTACAAGGGAAGGTTACCCTATTTTTTGTTTTGTATCGTGTCATGATTGTCTTACAAGGGAAGGTTACCTTATTTTGTGCTTTCTTCATCATCGTCAATAGTGCAGATGGGTCATGCTGTCGTTATGCGCCTAACTAAGAAATAATTATTCCTAGCATGTCCGTCTTTGGCTGTAGAAAATCTTTGTAAAAGTTTCTAGAACAAAGGCAGGAGAGTGGACCAGTAAGGCAGAGAGATAGTAGATGACAGTAAGCGAAGGGAAAAGGCAGAGTCAAAGAGTTTCTAGAACAAAGGCAGGAGAGTGGACCAGTAAGGCAGAAAGATAGTAGATGACAGTAAGCGAAGAGTCAAAGAGGGTGATAGGATAGGAAGCTACAAGCACAGAACTTCCAGAAGGTGGGGTAACTATTTGTACAGAAGACCCCTGATATCCCCAGGGGGGTTCTTTTAGTGTGATTGTTATATATTATTATGTTATTACTGTGACTATTAATTAGCATTTAATATTTTTCTGTCTGCTACAGAAGTGAACGTGGCCCCAAAAATTCTGTCCTCACTTCCTCCACAAGTCATCGCCACACAGTCTGGTCAGCTGACTCTCGACTGTCTCGTGATTGGCTACCCTCCCCCTGTTGTCTCCTGGTTCAGGGGAGACGACTATGTGGACGATTCACGGGTGGTCACGCTGGCCAATCAAACGCTGCTGTTTCCTGACTTAGGAGCGGAGGATGCTGGGATGTATTGGTGCGAGGCGAAGAACATTTTGGGAACAGTGCGGTCAGAGTCTGTCAACCTTGTTGTGGCCTGTGAGTATGATCTGTGTGTGTGTGGATCTGTGTGTGTGTGTGGATCTGTGTGTGTGTGTGTGTGTGTGTGTGGATCTGTGTGTGTGTATGTTGTTGTGTGGGTCTGTGTGTGTGTGGTGGTGGGGTGGGGGGGGTTCTGTGTGTGTTGTGTGTGTGTGTGTCTGTCTGCGTGTGTGTGTTTGTGACTGTGTGTCTACGTGTTTGTGTCTCTATGTGTGTCTGTGTGTGTATTTGTTGTGTGTGTCTGTGGGTGGGTCTGTGTCTGTGTGTTTGTGTCTCTCTCTGGTGTTCAGTGTCCCTGTTGTTGTTGAAGAAAATAGCGATGTCACAAAGTCTCGGAAATGGAAAGAGGCATTGGCACAGTGGTCATTGCTGTAGCATAATGTAAAGATGAAAGTATTGTTTCAAATTACTGTATTTTCAGATCATTAGGCACTGCTGTGTATAAGGCGAATAGGGCAATTTTCAAGAAAAATCTGAAAAAAGTAAACAAATAAGGCACCTCGCAAAAGAAAGTCAAACTTCGAAGCCCGTACGCATCCCGTAAGCGCTTGCTGACCGCCATTATTGCTGTCTTAAACGAGAGTTGGCTCCCCTTTCAATTAATCGAACTTCCATTTGTGCTACTTCCTGATGTTGTGTTTGAAAATTTCTTGGCGAAAACCGATAGAAATATGCCATTTTAAGCTCTACAATGATGCTTTTTACATCCAATGAAGTATTATGGCATCTTTTGGATGGTATTTCGGACGATAATAGGCATTTTGAAGCATTTTAGCGCAAGTATTTGTCGTATCGGCAACTCGTTACCACTTTCGATGTTTAGACTCACAGTAGACTGTACTGAACAAGGCACACAGTAGACTGTACTGAACAAGGCACACAGTAGACTGTACTGAACAAGGCACACAGTAGACTGTACTGAACAAGGCACACAGTAGACTGTACTGAACAAGGCACACAGTAGACTGTACTGAACAAGGCAATCGTTGTCTTTCTTCTCATGGTTTTGTTCACTAATAGGGCGCACTCGTTTATTAGGCGCATAGGTCGAAATTGGAGAACAAAATATCGCCTTATAACCCAAAATGATGTTAGATGACAGGGACAGGGTAATGGGGAAGGTGGGGGGGACAGAACAGCCGCAATCTGTACTCACATATGAAGAAACAAAGTGATGACTGCTGGACCCTATTCACAGACACTGACCTTGGTGGAGAAGAAGGGAAGGTGGGGGGGACAGAACAGCCGCAATCTGTACTCACATATGAAGAAACAAAGTGATGACTGCTGGACCCTATTCACAGACACTGACCTTGGTGGAAAAGAAGGGAAGGTGGGGGGGACAGAACAGCCGCAATCTGTACTCACATATGAAGAAACAAAGTGATGACTGCTGGACCCTATTCACAGACACTGACCTTGGTGGAGAAGAAGGGAAGGTGGGGGGGACAGAACAGCCGCAATCTGTACTCACATATGAAGAAACAAAGTGATGACTGCTGGACCCTATTCACAGACACTGACCTTGGTGGAGAAGAAGGGAAGGGAAGGTGAGGGAACAGGTAGAGGGGGGGGGGGGGAAGCAAGGGGGCAGAAGGCTGATGGAAAAGGGGTGGGGAGAGTGGGGGGTGGGGGAGATAGTGAAGAAGTGAAGGGGAAGGTGAGGGAACAGGTAGAGGGGGGGGTGGGGAAGCAAGGGGGCAGAAGGCTGATGGAAAAGGGGTGGGGATGGTGAAGAAGTGAAGGGGAAGGTGAGGGAACAGGTAGAGGGGGGGTGGGGAAGCAAGGGGGCAGAAGGCTGATGGAAAAGGGGTGGGGGCTGGGAGACAGTGTTTTACTGACGGCAGTTGAGGCCACTGGGGGCCATAGCCCCCAGGCGAGCAATCAGGGTGGACTCCATGAATTTCCTGCATTGGGATGTGGATGAGTTTTGCCAAACTGCTCACCACCATCAATCATCATCATCATCATCATCATCATCTCAATCATCATCATCATCATCATCATGTTCATTATCTTTCAGACGTGGACAGCACATTCGGGGTCCAACCCAGTGACACCACATCCATGGCCGGCCAGCCCGCCACTCTTTTTTGCACACCGCCCCACTCCATTCCCCCAGCAACAGTCACATGGTACAAGGATTACGCCCCCTTCCAGACGCGCACGGGCCTGTTTGCCGCCACGATCGTCTCCCATGGCGACGGGAGAAATTTGCATTTTGTGTCGGTTCAGGAGGGGGATGAAGGGTTGTACTACTGTGTGGCGATGAACCGTTATGCCATGCCTGCCAGTCGAACGTCTGTCCTGGCTGGTTTGACTGTGGAGGGTGAGTGTTATACTATTGCCTGGTGATGATGGACCGTTATGCCTGCCAGTCCAACGTCTGTCCTGGCTGGTTTGACTGTGGAGGGTGAGTGTTATACTACTGCCTGGTGATGATGAACCGTTATGCCTGCCAGTCGAACGTCTGTCCTGGCTGGTTTGACTGTGGAGGGTGAGTGTTATACTACTGCCTGGTGATGATGAACCGTTATGCCTGCCAGTCCAACGTCTGTCCTGGCTGGTTTGACTGTGGAGGGTGAGTGTTATACTACTGCCTGGTGATGATGAACCGTTATGCCTGCCAGTCCAACGTCTGTCCTGGCTGGTTTGACTGTGGAGGGTGAGTGTTATACTACTGCCTGGTGATGATGAACCGTTATGCCTGCCAGTCGAACGTCTGTCCTGGCTGGTTTGACTGTGGAGGGTGAGTGTTATACTACTGCCTGGTGATGATGAACCGTTATGCCTGCCAGTCCAACGTCTGTCCTGGCTGGTTTGACTGTGGAGGGTGAGTGTTATGCTATTGCCTGGTGATGATGGACCGTTATGCCTGCCAGTCCAACGTCTGTCCTGGCTGGTTTGACTGTGGAGGGTGAGTGTTATACTACTGCCTGGTGATGATGAACCGTTATGCCTGCCAGTCGAACGTCTGTCCTGGCTGGTTTGACTGTGGAGGGTGAGTGTTATACTACTGCCTGGTGATGATGGACCGTTATGCCTGCCAGTCCAACGTCTGTCCTGGCTGGTTTGACTGTGGAGGGTGAGTGTTATGCTATTGCCTGGTGATGATGGACCGTTATGCCTGCCAGTCCAACGTCTGTCCTGGCTGGTTTGACTGTGGAGGGTGAGTGTTATACTACTGCCTGGTGATGATGAACCGTTATGCCTGCCAGTCCAACGTCTGTCCTGGCTGGTTTGACTGTGGAGGGTGAGTGTTATGCTATTGCCTGGTGATGATGGACCGTTATGCCTGCCAGTCGAACGTCTGTCCTGGCTGGTTTGACTGTGGAGGGTGAGTGTTATACTACTGCCTGGTGATGATGAACCGTTATGCCTGCCAGTCCAACGTCTGTCCTGGCTGGTTTGACTGTGGAGGGTGAGTGTTATGCTATTGCCTGGTGATGATGGACCGTTATGCCTGCCAGTCGAACGTCTGTCCTGGCTGGTTTGACTGTGGAGGGTGAGTGTTATACTACTGCCTGGTGATGATGGACCGTTATGCCTGCCAGTCGAACGTCTGTCCTGGCTGGTTTGACTGTGGAGGGTGAGTGTTATACTACTGCCTGGTGATGATGAACCGTTATGCCTGCCAGTCGAACGTCTGTCCTGGCTGGTTTGACTGTGGAGGGTGAGTGTTATACTACTGCCTGGTGATGATGAACCGTTATGCCTGCCAGTCCAACGTCTGTCCTGGCTGGTTTGACTGTGGAGGGTGAGTGTTATACTACTGCCTGGTGATGATGAACCGTTATGCCTGCCAGTCGAACGTCTGTCCTGGCTGGTTTGACTGTGGAGGGTGAGTGTTATACTACTGCCTGGTGATGATGAACCGTTATGCCTGCCAGTCCAACGTCTGTCCTGGCTGGTTTGACTGTGGAGGGTGAGTGTTATACTACTGCCTGGTGATGATGGACCGTTATGCCTGCCAGTCGAACGTCTGTCCTGGCTGGTTTGACTGTGGAGGGTGAGTGTTATACTACTGCCTGGTGATGATGAACCGTTATGCCTGCCAGTCCAACGTCTGTCCTGGCTGGTTTGACTGTGGAGGGTGAGTGTTATACTACTGCCTGGTGATGATGAACCGTTATGCCTGCCAGTCCAACGTCTGTCCTGGCTGGTTTGACTGTGGAGGGTGAGTGTTATACTACTGCCTGGTGATGATGAACCGTTATGCCTGCCAGTCCAACGTCTGTCCTGGCTGGTTTGACTGTGGAGGGTGAGTGTTATACTACTGCCTGGTGATGATGAGCCGTTATGCCTGCCAGTCGAACGTCTGTCCTGGCTGGTTTGACTGTGGAGGGTGAGTGTTATACTACTGCCTGGTGATGATGAGCCGTTATGCCTGCCAGTCCAACGTCTGTCCTGGCTCCTTTGACTGTGGAGGGTGAATGTTATACTACTGCCTGGTGATGATGAGCCGTTATGCCTGCCAGTCGAACGTCTGTCCTGGCTCCTTTGACTGTGGAGGGTGAGTGTTATACTACTGCCTGGTGATGATGAGCCGTTATGCCTGCCAGTCCAACGTCTGTCCTGGCTGGTTTGACTGTGGAGGGTGAGTGTTATACTACTGCCTGGTGATGATGGACCGTTATGCCTGCCAGTCCAACGTCTGTCCTGGCTCCTTTGACTGTGGAGGGTGAGTGTTATTCTACTGCCTGGTGATGATGAGCCGTTATGCCTGGTGATGATGAACCGTTATGCCTGCCAGTCGAACTTCTGTCCTGGCTGGTTTGACTGTAGAAGGTAGATTGTGCTTGTGTGTGTGTGTATTTTGTTGTGTTATTTTGTGATGTGTTGTATTATACTGTATTGTATTGTACTGTATTGTATTGTATGGTATGAAAGTAATTGTTGCTATGGATAACTTTCTATGAAATTTAGCTGCACTTGGTGTAAAATGCTTTGCTGCTGGTCCACTGGTGGGCACCCTTTCGCGCACGCGTGTGTGTGCGTGTGTGTTTGTTTATAGATTATGTACAAAGGGGGTGGAGACATTTTAGCAAAGGTATAATCTGCACATCCCTTTCCCCTCCAAATTTCTGATGGAAAATGTTCACTAAGAAGAAATATTTTGCCTTGCTCGGATAAAGGGTTGAGTTAACATCTGGTTAGAATCAGTTTCATGAAACGGAAATAATACCTCTTTGAGATTGACGTCCATGAACATGTGGGGGGTGGTTAAAATGCACCATTGCCAACATGTTGAGTAGCTCTGTATCACTGGAGCTTCTTGCAGTTCCATGTGCGTCAGGTGAACATGTAGGGTGTGGTTAAAGTGCACCATTGCCAACATGTTGAGTAGCTCTGTATCACTGGAGCTTCTTGCAGTTTCATGTGCGTCAGGTGAACATGTGGGGGGTAGCTAAAGTGCACCATTGCCAACATGTTGAGTAGCTCTGTATCACTGGAGCTTCTTGCAGTTTCATGTGCGTCAGGTGAACATGTAGGGGGTGGTTAAAGTGCACCATTGCCAACATGTTGAGTAGCTCTGTATCACTGGAGCTTCTTGCAGTTTCATGTGCGTCAGGTGAACATGTAGGGGGTGGTTAAAGTGCACCATTGCCAACATGTTGAGTAGCTCTGTATCACTGGAGCTTCTTGCAGTTTCATGTGCGTCTGGTGCATGTGCCGTATTTTACGGACTAAAAGGCCATACTTTTCCCCTGCGCCTTACAATATGACTTCTAATATAGTAAGAAAATAAGATAACAACATCTGAAATCTATTCTAACCATACTGACCAACACTCAAACAATAGCACAAGACTCTCTCAGATTGGAAGCCATACCCTAGCAACAACAAAACAAAAAGCAAAGGACGATAACTCCCCTTCCCAATGCTCTCCCTTTACTTCCGGTCACATGGTCCCTTTGCTTAAAAAGCCACCCGATCACGTGTCAAAATCACGGGATTCACGTGTTTTCCCTCTTATAACTGGAAATAAATCTTGTTTTGACCACGTCTGACTCCCATATAAATTACCCCAAATTGAAACCGACACATCAGTTTAAAGAGCAGCCTCAATTTGAATATGGGGAAATTCGAAAGTGGGTCACAGCAACCCAGAAAAAAACCAAGGGACGTAACCGTGGCGCGTCACGGGGTCTTTAAGGAGCTGGCTTGTACATTGTCCTGCATCAGGAGGCTGAAGTGGTGAGAAGTGGGGGAGGTGGGCCTTATAATACGGACCTCAGTTGGGGGAGTTTTCCCCCCTTTTTGTGATCACTTAGTGGTCAGTTAATGTTATACTGGAACCTAGTGGAAGCAAAGCATTAAAACTTGCTGATTTCTGTTGTCAAACACAGGTTTGGTTTGGAGTGGGGTTGTTTTGGGGTATGAGACAGATGTGCTAATCTCAGAGTCAGAGCTACTTTACCACTGATGTCAACAACAAAAGTTTCTTTCAAAATAAACCAGCAAAACAAACCAATAACAAGCATTTATCACATTATGTTAAACAAGCCAATAACAAGCATTTATCACATTATGTTAAACAAGCCAATAACAAGCATTTATCACATTATGTTAAACAAACCAATAACAAGCATTTATCACATTATGTTAAACAAACCAATAAGCATTTATTACATTATGTTAAACAAGCCAATGACAAGCATTTATTACATTATGTTAAACAAACCAATAACAAGCATTTATCACATTATGTTAAACAAACCAATAACAAGCATTTATCACATTATGTTAAACAAACCAATCTCTAATTCAAGTCGTTGTGGTTTTTTCTTCCCAGGGTCCCCGGTGATCACGGAGCCCCCTATGAACACGGACATTTTGAAAGGGACGCTACTCCATCTGAAGTGTCTGGTGGATTTGGCCACAGTGACCTCCGTCTTCTGGAGTTTCCGTGGCGACAGGATTCAGGAGTCGGAGACGGTCTCCATCACGTAGGTTTCATTAATGTCGATGATAGATTCTTTCTCATTTTACACGTAGGTGTCATTAATGTCGATGATAGATTCTTTCTCATTTTACATGTAGGCGGGTGGAGGGGTAATCAAAAACAGTCACGCATGCAATGTTCTCATCCCTAGCTGATGCATTTGTTCCATAGTGCTTTGGCTGTTGGGATGATCCCTGGAGTCTTTAAGCCAGGGTATGTCAACAACAGCAGCAACAACAGATGTTGGCAGATTTGTTTGAAAAACTCCACAAATAACGAAGCTTGGCCTCAAATTAACAGTCGAAAGTATGTGTTTTGTACCAGTAACAAAGGCACCTGGACATATCGTGGACACAGTATGTGTTTTGTACCAGTGACAAAGGCACCTGGACATATCGTGGACACAGTATGTGGTTTGTACCAGTGACAAAGGCACCTGGACATATCATGGACACAGTATGTGTTTTGTACCAGTGACAAAGGCACCTGGACATATCGTGGACACAGTATGTGTTTTGTACCAGTGACAAAGGCACCTGGACATATCGTGGACACAGTATGTGTTTTGTACCAGTGACAAAGGCACCTGGACATATCATGGACACAGTATGTGTTTTGTACCAATGACAAAGGCACCTGGACATATCACGGACACAGTATGTGTTTTGTACCAGTGACAAAGGCACCTGGACATATCATGGACACAGTATGTGTTTTGTACCAATGACAAAGGCACCTGGACATATCACGGACACAGTATGTGTTTTGTACCAGTGACAAAGGCACCTGGACATATCATGGACACAGTATGTGTTTTGTACCAATGACAAAGGCACCTGGACATATCACGGACACAGTATGTGTTTTGTACCAGTGACAAAGGCACCTGGACATATCATGGACACAGTATGTGTTTTGTACCAATGACAAAGGCACCTGGACATATCACGGACACAGTATGTGTTTTGTACCAGTGACAAAGGCACCTGGACATATCGTGGACACAGTATGTGTTTTGTACCAGTGACAAAGGCACCTGGACATATCGTGGACACAGTATGTGTTTTGTACCAGTGACAAAGGCACCTGGACATATCATGGACACAGTATGTGTTTTGTACCAGTGACAAAGGCACCTGGACATATCATGGACACAGTGTGTGTTTTGTACCAGTGACAAAGGCACCTGGACATATCATGGACACAGTATGTGTTTTGTACCAGTGACAAAGGCACCTGGACATATCGTGGACACAGTATGTGTTTTGTACCAGTGACAAAGGCACCTGGACATATCGTGGACACAGTATGTGGTTTGTACCAGTGACAAAGGCACCTGGACATATCATGGACACAGTATGTGTTTTGTACCAGTGACAAAGGCACCTGGACATATCATGGACACAGTATGTGTTTTGTACCAGTGGCAAAGGCACCTGGACATATCATGGACACAGTATGTGTTTTGTACCAGTGACAAAGGCACCTGGACATATCATGGACACAGTATGTGTTTTGTACCAGTGACAAAGGCACCTGGACATATCATGGACACAGTATGTGTTTTGTACCAGTGACAAAGGCACCTGGACATATCATGGACACAGTATGTGTTTTGTACCAGTGGCAAAGGCACCTGGACATATCATGGACACAGTGTGTGTTTTGTACCAGTGGCAAAGGCACCTGGACATATCATGGACACAGTGTGTGTTTTGTACCAGTGGCAAAGGCACCTGGACATATCATGGACACAGTATGTGTTTTGTACCAGTGACAAAGGCACCTGGACATATCATGGACACAGTATGTGTTTTGTACCAGTGGCAAAGGCACCTGGACATATCATGGACACAGTGTGTGTTTTGTACCAGTGGCAAAGGCACCTGGACATATCATGGACACAGTGTGTGTTTTGTACCAGTGGCAAAGGCACCTGGACATATCATGGACACAGTATGTGTTTTGTACCAGTGACAAAGGCACCTGGACATATCATGGACACAGTGTGTGTTTTGTACCAGTGGCAAAGGCACCTGGACATATCATGGACACAGTATGTGTTTTGTACCAGTGACAAAGGCACCTGGACATATCGTGGACACAGTATGTGGTTTTGTACCAGTGACAAAGGCACCTGGACATATCATGGACACAGTGTGTGTTTTGTACCAGTGACAAAGGCACCTGGACATATCATGGACACAGTATGTGTTTTGTACCAGTGACAAAGGCACCTGGACACATGTGTTTTGTACCATGACAAAGGCACCTGGACATACAGGACACAGTTTGTGTTTTGTACCAGTGACAAAGGCACCTGGGATGTGTTTTGTACCAGTGGCAAAGGCACCTGGACATATCATGGACACAGTGTGTGTTTTGTACCAGTGGCAAAGGCACCTGGACATATCATGGACACAGTATGTGTTTTGTACCAGTGGCAAAGGCACCTGGACATATCATGGACACAGTATGTGTTTTGTACCAGTGACAAAGGCACCTGGACATATCATGGACACAGTGTGTGTTTTGTACACAGTGGCAAAGGCACCTGGACATATCATGGACACAGTGTGTGTTTTGTACCAGTGGCAAAGGCACCTGGACATATCATGGACACAGTGTGTGTTTTGTACCAGTGGCAAAGGCACCTGGACATATCATGGACACAGTATGTGTTTTGTACCAGTGACAAAGGCACCTGGACATATCATGGACACAGTGTGTGTTTTGTACCAGTGGCAAAGGCACCTGGACATATCATGGACACAGTATGTGTTTTGTACCAGTGACAAAGGCACCTGGACATATCGTGGACACAGTATGTGGTTTGTACCAGTGACAAAGGCACCTGGACATATCATGGACACAGTGTGTGTTTTGTACCAGTGACAAAGGCACCTGGACATATCATGGACACAGTATGTGTTTTGTACCAGTGACAAAGGCACCTGGACATATCATGGACACAGTATGTGTTTTGTACCAGTGACAAAGGCACCTGGACATATCATGGACACAGTATGTGTTTTGTACCAGTGACAAAGGCACCTGGACATATCATGGACACAGTATGTGTTTTGTACCAGTGGCAAAGGCACCTGGACATATCATGGACACAGTGATGTCTCGGTGGCTTCCATAGCAACAAAATGAAGACAGTCACATTTACAAAACACACTCAGTATTTATTCCCAGAGATTAAATCAAGATTTGAATATAAGAAAACTATATATTTGGTCGGTTGAATAAAGAAAAAGGCTGTAATCAAATGTACAAACATATATGAAGTTTATCGTCCTCTCTGTCCCTATGGACACAATGGGACATTGCTTAATCAAATGTACAAACATATGAAGTTTATCGTCCTCTCTGTCCCTATGGACACAATGGGACATTGCTTAATCAAATGTACAAACAAATATGAAGTTTATCGTCCTCTCTGTCCCTATGGACACAATGGGACATTGCTTAATCAAATGTACAAACAAATATGAAGTTTATCGTCCTCTCTGTCCCTATGGACACAATGGGACATTGCTTAATCAAATGTACAAACAAATATGAAGTTTATCGTCCTCTCTGTCCCTATGGACACAATGGGACATTGCTTAATCAAATGTACAAACATATATGAAGTTTATCGTCCTCTCTGTCCCTATGGACACAATGGGACATTGCTTAATCAAATGTACAAACATATATGAAGTTTATCGTCCTCTCTGTCCCTATGGACACAATGGGACATTGCTTAATCAAATGTACAAACAAATATGAAGTTTATCGTCCTCTCTGTCCCTATGGACACAATGGGACATTGCTTAATCAAATGTACAAACAAATATGAAGTTTATCGTCCTCTCTGTCCCTATGGACACAATGGGACATTGCTTAATCAAATGTACAAACAAATATGAAGTTTATCGTCCTCTCTGTCCCTATGGACACAATGGGACATTGCTTAATCAAATGTACAAACAAATATGAAGTTTATCGTCCTCTCTGTCCCTATGGACACAATGGGACATTGCTTAATCAAATGTACAAACAAATATGAAGTTTATCGTCCTCTCTGTCCCTATGGACACAATGGGACATTGCTTAATCAAATGTACAAACAAATATGAAGTTTATCGTCCTCTCTGTCCCTATGGACACAATGGGACATTGCTTAATCAAATGTACAAACAAATATGAAGTTTATCGTCCTCTCTGTCCCTATGGACACAATGGGACATTGCTTAATCAAATGTACAAACAAATATGAAGTTTATCGTCCTCTCTGTCCCTATGGACACAATGGGACATTGCTTAATCAAATGTACAAACAAATATGAAGTTTATCGTCCTCTCTGTCCCTATGGACACAATGGGACATTGCTTAATCAAATGTACAAACAAATATGAAGTTTATCGTCCTCTCTGTCCCTATGGACACAATGGGACATTGCTTAATCAAATGTACAAACAAATATGAAGTTTATCGTCCTCTCTGTCCCTATGGACACAATGGGACATTGCTTAATCAAATGTACAAACAAATATGAAGTTTATCGTCCTCTCTGTCCCTATGGACACAATGGGACATTGCTTAATCAAATGTACAAACAAATATGAAGTTTATCGTCCTCTCTGTCCCTATGGACACAATGGGACATTGCTTAATCAAATGTACAAACAAATATGAAGTTTATCGTCCTCTCTGTCCCTATGGACACAATGGGACATTGCTTAATAAAATGTACAAACAAATATGAAGTTTATCGTCCTCTCTGTCCCTAT
The DNA here is from genome assembly GCA_017654935.2 of Phymorhynchus buccinoides. NCBI lineage: Eukaryota > Metazoa > Mollusca > Gastropoda > Neogastropoda > Raphitomidae > Phymorhynchus > Phymorhynchus buccinoides. The sequence goes on from CM065707.1 coordinate 1,283,958, forward strand.
GGACACAATGGGACATTGCTTAATCAAATGTACAAACAAATATGAAGTTTATCGTCCTCTCTGTCCCTATGGACACAATGGGACATTGCTTAATCAAATGTACAAACAAATATGAAGTTTATCGTCCTCTCTGTCCCTATGGACACAATGGGACATTGCTTAATCAAATGTACAAACAAATATGAAGTTTATCGTCCTCTCTGTCCCTATGGACACAATGGGACATTGCTTAATCAAATGTACAAACAAATATGAAGTTTATCGTCCTCTCTGTCCCTATGGACACAATGGGACATTGCTTAATCAAATGTACAAACAAATATGAAGTTTATCGTCCTCTCTGTCCCTATGGACACAATGGGACATTGCTTAATCAAATGTACAAACAAATATGAAGTTTATCGTCCTCTCTGTCCCTATGGACACAATGGGACATTGCTTAATCAAATGTACAAACAAATATGAAGTTTATCGTCCTCTCTGTCCCTATGGACACAATGGGACATTGCTTAATCAAATGTACAAACAAATATGAAGTTTATCGTCCTCTCTGTCCCTATGGACACAATGGGACATTGCTTAATCAAATGTACAAACAAATATGAAGTTTATCGTCCTCTCTGTCCCTATGGACACAATGGGACATTGCTTAATAAAATGTACAAACAAATATGAAGTTTATCGTCCTCTCTGTCCCTATGGACACAATGGGACATTGCTTAATCAAATGTACAAACAAATATGAAGTTTATCGTCCTCTCTGTCCCTATGGACACAATGGGACATTGCTTAATCAAATGTACAAACAAATATGAAGTTTATCGTCCTCTCTGTCCCTATGGACACAATGGGACATTGCTTAATCAAATGTACAAACAAATATGAAGTTTATCGTCCTCTCTGTCCCTATGGACACAATGGGACATTGCTTAATCAAATGTACAAACAAATATGAAGTTTATCGTCCTCTCTGTCCCTATGGACACAATGGGACATTGCTTAATCAAATGTACAAACAAATATGAAGTTTATCGTCCTCTCTGTCCCTATGGACACAATGGGACATTGCTTAATCAAATGTACAAACAAATATGAAGTTTATCGTCCTCTCTGTCCCTATGGACACAATGGGACATTGCTTAATCAAATGTACAAACAAATATGAAGTTTATCGTCCTCTCTGTCCCTATGGACACAATGGGACATTGCTTAATCAAATGTACAAACAAATATGAAGTTTATCGTCCTCTCTGTCACTATGGACACAATGGGACATTGCTTAATCAAATGTACAAACAAATATGAAGTTTATCGTCCTCTCTGTCCCTATGGACACAATGGGACATTGCTTAATCAAATGTACAAACAAATATGAAGTTTATCGTCCTCTCTGTCCCTATGGACACAATGGGACATTGCTTAATCAAATGTACAAACAAATATGAAGTTTATCGTCCTCTCTGTCCCTATGGACACAATGGGACATTGCTTAATCAAATGTACAAACAAATATGAAGTTTATCGTCCTCTCTGTCCCTATGGACACAATGGGACATTGCTTAATCAAATGTACAAACAAATATGAAGTTTATCGTCCTCTCTGTCCCTATGGACACAATGGGACATTGCTTAATCAAATGTACAAACAAATATGAAGTTTATCGTCCTCTCTGTCCCTATGGACACAATGGGACATTGCTTAATAAAATGTACAAACAAATATGAAGTTTATCGTCCTCTCTGTCCCTATGGACACAATGGGACATTGCTTAATCAAATGTACAAACAAATATGAAGTTTATCGTCCTCTCTGTCCCTATGGACACAATGGGACATTGCTTAATCAAATGTACAAACAAATATGAAGTTTATCGTCCTCTCTGTCCCTATGGACACAATGGGACATTGCTTAATAAAATGTACAAACAAATATGAAGTTTATCGTCCTCTCTGTCCCTATGGACACAATGGGACATTGCTTAATCAAATGTAATGAAGTTTATCGTCCTCTCTGTCCCTATGGACACAATGGGACATTGCTTAATCAAATGTACAAAATATGAAGTTTATCGTCCTCTCTGTCCCTATGGACACAATGGGACATTGCTTAATCAAATGTACAAACAAATATGAAGTTTATCGTCCTCTCTGTCCCTATGGACACAATGGGACATTGCTTAATTAAATGTACAAACAAATATGAAGTTTATCGTCCTCTCTGTCCCTATGGACACAATGGGACATTGCTTAATCAAATGTACAAACAAATATGAAGTTTATCGTCCTCTCTGTCCCTATGGACACAATGGGACATTGCTTAATCAAATGTACAAACAAATATGAAGTTTATCGTCCTCTCTGTCCCTATGGACACAATGGGACATTGCTTAATCAAATGTACAAACAAATATGAAGTTTATCGTCCTCTCTGTCCCTATGGACACAATGGGACATTGCTTAATCAAATGTACAAACAAATATGAAGTTTATCGTCCTCTCTGTCCCTATGGACACAATGGGACATTGCTAAAATGTAATATCGTCCTCTCTGTCACTATGGACACAATGGGACATTGCTTACAAATGTACAAAATATGAAGTTTATCGTCCTCTCTGTCCCTATGGACACAATGGGACATTGCTTAATCAAATGTACAAACAAATATGAAGTTTATCGTCCTCTCTGTCCCTATGGACACAATGGGACATTGCTTAATCAAATGTACAAACAAATATGAAGTTTATCGTCCTCTCTGTCCCTATGGACACAATGGGACATTGCTTAATAAAATGTACAAACAAATGTGAAGTTTATCGTCCTCTCTGTCCCTATGGACACAATGGGACATTGCTTAATCAAATGTACAAACAAATATGAAGTTTATCGTCCTCTCTGTCCCTATGGACACAATGGGACATTGCTTAATTAAATGTACAAACAAATGTGAAGTTTATCGTCCTCTCTGTCCCTATGGACACAATGGGACATTGCTTGTTATTTCCATTGGGGAAATAACAACATTTGAAATATCTACAGCTTTTATGTGTGGGTGTTGGGGTGTTTTGCCTTGTATTCTTCTTCTTCTCCATCGATCGCTCAGACAGTTTCCTGTCAATTATGAGCACAGATGCGTCATGCTGCCGTTAAGCGCCTAACTAAGAAATAGGCCCAGCATGTCCGTCTTCGGCTGAAGAAAATCTTTATAAGAATTTCTTATAAGAATTTCTTGAGAAAGGCAGGAGAATGGACCGGAAAGGCAGAAAGATAGTAGATGATGGTAAGCAAAGGAAAAAGGCAGAGTCAAAAAGTGACAGATTAGAGGAAGTTACAAGCACAGAACATCCAGAAAGTGGGGGAACTATTTGTACAAAAGACTCACAGTATCCTCACGGGGGGTGCCATTTATGACGCATATTTATTTTGTAATGCAGGAACGAGGGCCAAGAACTGTGGATCAGTGACGTGGGCAAATCGTGGGAAGGGAGCTACACGTGTACTGCAGAGAATGACTATGGACACAAGACTGTGTCTGTCACCGTAACTGTCATTGGTCAGTGGAAACAGAGGGCTTTGTTCAATAATGTTGGGAAGGGGGCTACACGTGTACTGCAGAGAATGACTATGGACACAGGACTGTGTCTGTCACCGTAACTGTCATTGGTCAGTGGAAACAGAGGGCTTTGTTCAATAATGGTGGGAAGGGGGCTACACGTGTACTGCAGAGAATGACTATGGACACAGGACTGTGTCTGTCACCGTAACTGTCACTGGTCAGTGGAAACAGAGGGCTTTGTTCAATAATGGTGGGAAGGGGGCTACACGTGTACTGCAGAGAATGACTATGGACACAGGACTGTGTCTGTCACCGTAACTGTCACTGGTCAGTGGAAACAGAGGGCTTTGTTCAATAATGGTGGGAAGGGGGCTACACGTGTACTGCAGAGAATGACTATGGACACAAGACTGTGTCTGTCACCGTAACTGTCATTGGTCAGTGGAAACAGAGGGCTTTGTTCAATAATGGTGGGAAGGGGGCTACACGTGTACTGCAGAGAATGACTATGGACACAGGACTGTGTCTGTCACCGTAACTGTCACTGGTCAGTGGAAACAGAGGGCTTTGTTCAATAATGGTGGGAAGGGGGCTACACGTGTACTGCAGAGAATGACTATGGACACAGGACTGTGTCTGTCACCATCACTGGTCAGTGGAAACAAAGTGCTTTGTTCAATAATGGTGGGAAGGGGGCTACACGTGTACTGCAGAGAATGACTATGGACACAGGACTGTGTCTGTCACCATCACTGGTCAGTGGAAACAAAGTGCTTTGTTCAATAATGGTGGGAAGGGGGCTACACGTGTACTGCAGAGAATGACTATGGGCACAGGACTGTGTCTGTCACCATCACTGGTCAGTGGAAACAAAGTGCTTGTTTACTAATAGGGCGCCCTCAATTCTTAGGCGAATTGGTCGAAATTGGAGAAAAAAGTGTCACCTTATAATCCGAGAATGACAGTATATTAAGTTATGAGATTCCAATGGAAAAGGTGAATCTTTTAGAGTATTCTTTACTGAACATGTTCAGTTGTCAGACGAAGGCTGCGTGTGTCCTGATAATGCCATAAGATTAGGAGTGACAGTGAGAGGGAGAAAACTGAAAACATTGTAGCTGACCCAGTGTGCATGCAGTGTTGTGAGATCTGACGTTTCTTTATTTCTATGCCTGAAGTAAAAAAAAAAATAAAAAAAAGAGAATGCTTGTTTCGTTTCTCTTTTCGTTTATGCCTATTTTGTTCGTGCTGGCTGGAGTGATTTGTTGAAATTTTTGAAAAATCATCCCAAATCATGCCATTTCTAGTTTGGCAGCTCAGTGTTATGGCTGTGATGCGATTGAGTTACACAAGTGTGTTGAATGACGTTGATATGTGTGCAGTGCCTCCAGTGGCGTTGAATGCTGTTGATATGTGTGCAGTGCCTCCAGTGGCGTTGAATGACGTTGATGTGTGTGCAGTGCCTCCAGTGGTGTTGAATGACGTTGATATGTGTGCAGTGCCTCCAGTGGCGTTGAATGACGTTGATGTGTGTGCAGTGCCTCCAGTGGTGTTGAATGACGTTGATATGTGTGCAGTGCCTCCAGTGGCGTTGAATGACGTTGATATGTGTGCAGTGCCTCCAGTGGCGTTGAATGACGTTGATATGTGTGCAGTGCCTCCAGTGGTGTTGAATGCTGTTGATGTGTGTGCAGTGCCTCCAGTGGCGTTGAATGACGTTGATATGTGTGCAGTGCCTCCAGTGGTGTTGAATGCTGTTGATGTGTGTGCAGTGCCTCCAGTGGTGTTGAATGACGTTGATATGTGTGCAGTGCCTCCAGTGGCGTTGAATGACGTTGATATGTGTGCAGTGCCTCCAGTGGTGTTGAATGCTGTTGATGTGTGTGCAGTGCCTCCAGTGGTGTTGAATGACGTTGATGTGTGTGCAGTGCCTCCAGTTGAATGATGTTGATATGTGTGCAGTGCCTCCAGTGGCGTTGAATGACGTTGATATGTGTGCAGTGCCTCCAGTGGTGTTGAATGACGTTGATATGTGTGCAGTGCCTCCAGTGGCGTTGAATGACGTTGATATGTGTGCAGTGCCTCCAGTGGTGTTGAATGACGTTGATATGTGTGCAGTGCCTCCAGTGGTGTTGAATGACGTTGATATGTGTGCAGTGCCTCCAGTGGTGTTGAATGACGTTGATATGTGTGCAGTGCCTCCAGTGGTGTTGAATGACGTTGATATGTGTGCAGTGCCTCCAGTTGAATGCTGTTGATATGTGTGCAGTGCCTCCAGTGGTGTTGAATGACGTTGATATGTGTGCAGTGCCTCCAGTGGTGTTGAATGACGTTGATATGTGTGCAGTGCCTCCAGTGGTGTTGAATGACGTTGATATGTGTGCAGTGCCTCCAGTGGTGTTGAATGACGTTGATATGTGTGCAGTGCCTCCAGTGGCGTTGAATGACGTTGATATGTGTGCAGTGCCTCCAGTGGTGTTGAATGCTGTTGATATGTGTGCAGTGCCTCCAGTGGTGTTGAATGACGTTGATGTGTGTGCAGTGCCTCCAGTGGTGTTGAATGACGTTGATATGTGTGCAGTGCCTCCAGTGGCGTTGAATGCTGTTGATATGTGTGCAGTGCCTCCAGTGGTGTTGAATGACGTTGATATGTGTGCAGTGCCTCCAGTGGTGTTGAATGACGTTGATATGTGTGCAGTGCCTCCAGTGGTGTTGAATGACGTTGATATGTGTGCAGTGCCTCCAGTGGTGTTGAATGACGTTGATATGTGTGCAGTGCCTCCAGTGGTGTTGAATGACGTTGATATGTGTGCAGTGCCTCCAGTGGTGTTGAATGACGTTGATATGTGTGCAGTGCCTCCAGTGGCGTTGAATGATGTTGATATGTGTGCAGTGCCTCCAGTGGTGTTGAATGACGTTGATATGTGTGCAGTGCCTCCAGTGGCGTTGAATGACGTTGATATGTGTGCAGTGCCTCCAGTGGTGTTGAATGACGTTGATATGTGTGCAGTGCCTCCAGTGGTGTTGAATGACGTTGATATGTGTGCAGTGCCTCCAGTGGTGTTGAATGACGTTGATATGTGTGCAGTGCCTCCAGTGGTGTTGAATGACGTTGATATGTGTGCAGTGCCTCCAGTGGTGTTGAATGACGTTGATGTGTGTGCAGTGCCTCCAGTGGTGTTGAATGACGTTGATATGTGTGCAGTGCCTCCAGTGGTGTTGAATGCTGTTGATATGTGTGCAGTGCCTCCAGTGGTGTTGAATGCTGTTGATATGTGTGCAGTGCCTCCAGTGGTGTTGAATGACGTTGATATGTGTGCAGTGCCTCCAGTGGCGTTGAATGCTGTTGATATGTGTGCAGTGCCTCCAGTGGTGTTGAATGCTGTTGATATGTGTGCAGTGCCTCCAGTGGTGTTGAATGCTGTTGATATGTGTGCAGTGCCTCCAGTGGTGTTGAATGACGTTGATATGTGTGCAGTGCCTCCAGTGGTGTTGAATGCTGTTGATATGTGTGCAGTGCCTCCAGTGGTGTTGAATGACGTTGATATGTGTGCAGTGCCTCCAGTGGTGTTGAATGACGTTGATATGTGTGCAGTGCCTCCAGTGGCGTTGAATGACGTTGATATGTGTGCAGTGCCTCCAGTGGTGTTGAATGACGTTGATGTGTGTGCAGTGCCTCCAGTGGTGTTGAATGCTGTTGATATGTGTGCAGTGCCTCCAGTGGTGTTGAATGCTGTTGATATGTGTGCAGTGCCTCCAGTGGTGTTGAATGCTGTTGATATGTGTGCAGTGCCTCCAGTGGTGTTGAATGACGTTGATATGTGTGCAGTGCCTCCAGTGGCGTTGAATGATGTTGATATGTGTGCAGTGCCTCCAGTGGTGTTGAATGACGTTGATATGTGTGCAGTGCCTCCAGTGGCGTTGAATGACGTTGATATGTGTGCAGTGCCTCCAGTGGTGTTGAATGCTGTTGATATGTGTGCAGTGCCTCCAGTGGTGTTGAATGACGTTGATATGTGTGCAGTGCCTCCAGTGGTGTTGAATGACGTTGATATGTGTGCAGTGCCTCCAGTGGTGTTGAATGCTGTTGATATGTGTGCAGTGCCTCCAGTGGTGTTGAATGCTGTTGATATGTGTGCAGTGCCTCCAGTGGTGTTGAATGACGTTGATATGTGTGCAGTGCCTCCAGTGGTGTTGAATGCTGTTGATATGTGTGCAGTGCCTCCAGTGGTGTTGAATGACGTTGATATGTGTGCAGTGCCTCCAGTGGTGTTGAATGACGTTGATGTGTGTGCAGTGCCTCCAGTGGCGTTGAATGACGTTGATATGTGTGCAGTGCCTCCAGTGGTGTTGAATGCTGTTGATATGTGTGCAGTGCCTCCAGTGGTGTTGAATGACGTTGATGTGTGTGCAGTGCCTCCAGTGGCGTTGAATGACGTTGATATGTGTGCAGTGCCTCCAGTGGTGTTGAATGACGTTGATGTGTGTGCAGTGCCTCCAGTGGTGTTGAATGCTGTTGATATGTGTGCAGTGCCTCCAGTGGTGTTGAATGATGTTGATATGTGTGCAGTGCCTCCAGTGGCGTTGAATGACGTTGATATGTGTGCAGTGCCTCCAGTGGCGTTGAATGACGTTGATATGTGTGCAGTGCCTCCAGTGGTGTTGAATGCTGTTGATATGTGTGCAGTGCCTCCAGTGGCGTTGAATGATGTTGATATGTGTGCAGTGCCTCCAGTGGCGTTGAATGATGTTGATATGTGTGCAGTGCCTCCAGTGGTGTTGAATGCTGTTGATATGTGTGCAGTGCCTCCAGTGGTGTTGAATGCTGTTGATATGTGTGCAGTGCCTCCAGTGGTGTTGAATGACGTTGATATGTGTGCAGTGCCTCCAGTGGCGTTGAATGATGTTGATATGTGTGCAGTGCCTCCAGTGGTGTTGAATGACGTTGATATGTGTGCAGTGCCTCCAGTGGCGTTGAATGACGTTGATATGTGTGCAGTGCCTCCAGTGGTGTTGAATGCTGTTGATATATGTGCAGTGCCTCCAGTGGTGTTGAATGACGTTGATATGTGTGCAGTGCCTCCAGTGGTGTTGAATGCTGTTGATATGTGTGCAGTGCCTCCAGTGGAGTTGAATGACGTTGATATGTGTGCAGTGCCTCCAGTGGTGTTGAATGACGTTGATATGTGTGCAGTGCCTCCAGTGGAGTTGAATGACGTTGATATGTGTGCAGTGCCTCCAGTGGTGTTGAATGACGTTGATATGTGTGCAGTGCCTCCAGTGGCGTTGAATGACGTTGATATGTGTGCAGTGCCTCCAGTGGTGTTGAATGCTGTTGATATGTGTGCAGTGCCTCCAGTGGCGTTGAGAGAGTTGGGGTTTAGAACTGTCACTGTGGATTACCCTGTTCTGCTGCCCTGCTATGTGTATGGAGACCCTCACCCTCACTTTGTCTGGTACCATGGTGAGTAGGGGTGTGTGGGGGTGTGTCTGTGTGTGTGTGTGTGTGACTATGGATTACCCCGTTCTGCTGCCCTGCTATGTGTATGGAGACCCTCACCCTCACTTTGTCTGGTACCATGGTGAGTAGGGGGGTGTGGGGGGGGGTGTGGGTTACCCTGTTCTGCTGCCCTGCTATGTGTATGGAGACCCTCACCCTCACTTTGTCTGGTACCATGGTGAGTAGGGGTGTGTGTCTGTGTGTGTCACTGTGGATTACCCCGTTCTGCTGCCCTGCTATGTGTATGGAGACCCTCACCCTCACTTTGTCTGGTACCATGGTGAGTAGAGGGGTGTGGGGGGGTGTCTGTGTGTGTGTGTGTCACTGTGGATTACCCCGTTCTGCTGCCCTGCTATGTGTATGGAGACCCTCACCCTCACTTTGTCTGGTACCATGGTGAGTAGGGGTGTGTGGGGGGGGGGGGTGTGTCTGTGTGTGTGACTATGGATTACCCCGTTCTGCTGCCCTGCTATGTGTATGGAGACCCTCACCCTCACTTTGTCTGGTACCATGGTGAGTAGGGGGGTGTGGGGGTGTGTGTGTCTGTGTGTGTGACTATGGATTACCCCGTTCTGCTGCCCTGCTATGTGTATGGAGACCCTCACCCTCACTTTGTCTGGTACCATGGTGAGTAGGGGTGTGTGTGTCTGTGTGACAGTGGATTATCCTGTTTTGCTGCCTTGTTACATCTATGGAGATGATCATCCTACTTTTGTTTGGTGTCATGGTGAGTGTGTCTGTGAATTATCCCATTTGGTATCATGGTGAGTTTTTATTAAAAGCTAAGCACCATGTTTATTAGATAATCCTGAAATGGAAAGATATGTGGCATTTGAAGATACTGACATTTGAAGATACTGAGATAATCATAATAATAATGGTAATTTATATAGCGCTCTTTCTCACATGAGCTCAGTGCGCTTTACATTGATAACAAGAATATTAAAAGCAAACAAATAACGAATCATTACAAAGTAAAATAAATACAATGATTGCACACAACGTTCTCTTTCTTCCTCACTCACACACACATGCATGCACACACGCATGCACGCCTAGTGGCTACATGCTACACCTAGTGGCTACACCTTGTGGCTACACCTTTTTGCCTCTCTTTCAGATGGAGCTATGGTGGAGGAAGACGATCGTCGTCGTTTGCTGACCACCGGCCTTTACATCGACCCCACCACCACCCAGGACAGGGGGAACTACTCTTGTAAGGGAGACAACTCTGGGGGAACAGCCTGGAGTAACGGGACTTTGGAGATCACTGGTGAGTTGAGGTGGGGGTGGGGTGGGCTTAGAGATTGTAAAGATTGAAGGACTGAAGTGTTGAAAATATGCCTGTAAATTGCTTGTGAACAGAAATGCATGCTCTCTCTCTCTCTCTCTCTCTCTCTCTCTCTCTCTCTCTCTCTCTCTCTCTCTCTCTCTCTCTCTCTCTCTCTCTCTCTCTCTCTCTCTCTCTCTCTCTCTCTCTCTCTCTCTCTCACACACACATGCACACACACACACATACACACATGCACACACACACACATACACAGAAGTTTACATCCACATGTGTGCTCTACGAATGCGCCTATTTACACAGACACGCTACATTTACATCTGCTGTCATTGCCTGACAAGTGATGCATGTTCCCAGTGCATGCTTGATTTTTGCTGTCCCCTCCCAGTTTAAAAAAAAGAGACTAGCTGTGATATCTGCTGAAATACTTTGTAAAAGAAAGGGAAAATTTTCTGCATGGAACAAACTGACATAAGTCACTCAGAAATTCTTTGAGCAAAAGCCAAAATTTGTCAACAACCCCCCAAAATACCAATTGTTTTTTATTTAGGGCATATTTATGTCTATTCTTATGTAGTCTAGCTGTACCCACAACATGTCAGAATGAGACAGGCATGGTCAAAGGGCAGTGGTCCGAAATATTTGTCTAATGAATATCCCAGACCTGTTTTCCCTACGGATTTGTCCGTAATTATTATGTTTTGATACCTCCGATATGCTATTACGGTCAGCAACCAAAAAATCTGCATTTCCGCTGAACGAGTGCGAAATTTATTTATTTTTAAATCAAAAGAAGGCATGGCGTTTGAGCCGTACTCGCTACTGTGTCGTCTGCTATCAAAGGTACCACTTCGAGTGATGTCCCTTGAATGAATACTTCCTGTTTATTTCTCCATGTCGCCATTTTTCTAGATACGAAGTGCAACATTTTGGCAGTTGTCGAAGCTGGGTTTGAATGAGAAGTTGCAGCACCACCCCCTCCCCAACAAAAGGTTTGACGGCAGCGATAAATTCTGGTGAGAGGATTTCTCGGACAGCAAAATGAGGGACAGATGCCTGAAAGTACTGTTTTCAGAGCTTGGGATTACTGACAGTGAAGGTTTGGGGTCAACAGGTCTGCTATACACCACAGTTTTCCCCCTGGTTGGTTTTTTAATTCAAACCCCCCCCCCCCACCCCCCCCCCCCCCCCCCCCCCCCCCCCCCCCCCCCCCCCAGGAAGCTTTGCTCCATCCTGAATGTCCAACTTCCAATGGCTATAATATCAACACTAGACAAGACAACTCCATTCTGTGTTCTGTGTATGGACCAGGAAGCTTTGATCCATCCTGAATGTCCAACTTCCAATGGCTATAATATCAACACTAGACAAGACAACTCCATTCTGTGTTCTGTGTATGGACCAGGAAGCTTTGATCCATCCTGAATGTCCAACTTCCAATGGCTATAATATCAACACCAGACAAGACAACTCCATTCTGTGTTCTGTGTATGGACCAGGAAGCTTTGATCCATCTTGAATGTCCAACTTCCAATGGCTATAATATCAACACCAGACAAGACAACTCCATTCTGTGTTCTGTGTATGGACCAGGAAGCTTTGCTCCATCTTGAATGTCCAACTTCCAATGGCTATAATATCAACACCAGACAAGACAACTCCATTCTGTGTTCTGTGTATGGACCAGGAAGCTTTGATCCATCTTGAATGTCCAACTTCCAATGGCTATAATATCAACACCAGACAAGACAACTCCATTCTGTGTTGTGTGTATGGACCAGGAAGCTTTGCTCCATCCTGAATGTCCAACTTCCAATGGCTATAATATCAACACCAGACACGACAACTCCATTCTGTGTTGTGTGTATGGACCAGGAAGCTGTGATCCGTCCTGAATGTCCAACTTCCAATGGCTATAATATCAACACCAGACACGACAACTCCATTCTGTGTTGTGTGTATGGACCAGGAAGCTTTGCTCCATCTTGAATGTCCAACTTCCAATGGCTATAATATCAACACCAGACACGACAACTCCATTCTGTGTTGTGTGTATGGACCAGGAAGCTGTGATCCGTCCTGAATGTCCAACTTCCAATGGCTATAATATCAACACCAGACACGACAACTCCATTCTGTGTTGTGTGTATGGACCAGGAAGCTTTGCTCCATCTTGAATGTCCAACTTCCAATGGCTATAATATCAACACCAGACAAGACAACTCCATTCTGTGTTGTGTGTATGGACCAGGAAGCTGTGATCCGTCCTGAATGTCCAACTTCCAATGGCTATAATATCAACACCAGACACGACAACTCCATTCTGTGTTGTGTGTATGGACCAGGAAGCTTTGATCCATCCTGAATGTCCAACTTCCAATGGCTATAATATCAACACCAGACACGACAACTCCATTCTGTGTTGTGTGTATGGACCAGGAAGCTTTGCTCCATCCTGAATGTCCAACTTCCAATGGCTATAATATCAACACCAGACACGACAACTCCATTCTGTGTTGTGTGTATGGACCAGGAAGCTTTGCTCCATCCTGAATGTCCAACTTCCAATGGCTATAATATCAACACCAGACAAGACAACTCCATTCTGTGTTCTGTGTATGGACCAGGAAGCTTTGCTCCATCCTGAATGTCCAACTTCCAATGGCTATAATATCAACACCAGACAAGACAACTCCATTCTGTGTTGTGTGTATGGACCAGGAAGCTTTGCTCCATCTTGAATGTCCAACTTCCAATGGCTATAATATCAACACCAGACAAGACAACTCCATTCTGTGTTGTGTGTATGGACCAGGAAGCTTTGCTCCATCCTGAATGTCCAACTTCCAATGGCTATAATATCAACACCAGACACGACAACTCCATTCTGTGTTGTGTGTATGGACCAGGAAGCTGTGATCCGTCCTGAATGTCCAACTTCCAATGGCTATAATATCAACACCAGACAAGACAACTCCATTCTGTGTTGTGTGTATGGACCAGGAAGCTTTGCTCCATCCTGAATGTCCAACTTCCAATGGCTATAATATCAACACCAGACACGACAACTCCATTCTGTGTTGTGTGTATGGACCAGGAAGCTGTGATCCGTCCTGAATGTCCAACTTCCAATGGCTATAATATCAACACCAGACAAGACAACTCCATTCTGTGTTGTGTGTATGGACCAGGAAGCTGTGATCCATCCTGAATGTCCAACTTCCAATGGCTATAATATCAACACCAGACAAGACAACTCCATTCTGTGTTGTGTGTATGGACCAGGAAGCTTTGATCCATCTTCTAAAAACGCATCTCAATTTATGCCAACATTCCATGATGTCTTTTTTCCCAGGCTCTATCATAAATAGGATATTCATTGAGATTTTGATGTCCCCATTTTGGAATGTCAGAAGTAGGTTAGGTTAGGTACATTATAGTCACAGAGGCGTCTCTGTGAAATTCGGGTTGCTCCCACCTGGAGAGCGCGTCGCAGCCAGAGGCGCGGCACGCACTTTTTCTTCTTCTTTTTTTGCATGCGATTTTTGTGTGACTGATGAGGAAGGAAAGAAGGGAGGGGGGTAAATTTTGACCAAATGAAAACTTTTTCGTTGCCACTGGGTTTAACGTGTGCTAAGTGCATGGGCACACGGGACCTTGGTTTATCGTCTCATCCGAAAGACTCCACGTTCAGATCGCAAGGCCCAGTGCAAAGTGAGAGGAAAAATCCCCTGTACCCAGGTTCGAACTCGGGTTTACTTGACACGAAGCGAACGCGCTACCACTGTGCCACTCTACACTAGCAGGGGTCGTTGGAGATGTTTAATATTCATGAGTTGTTTAATGTTCATGATGTGTTACAGTGCCCCCTAGTACCCGCATTGGAGTTTTGGGGGTTACGAGGGTCATGGAAGATGCTTAATATTCATGAGATGTTTAATATTCATGAGTTGTTGGGCATTTTTGAGATGTTGAATACCCATGAGATGTTTAATATCATTCATGAAATGTTTACTCATGTTTACTCTTCATGACATATTTAATATTCATGGCATGTTTAATATTCATGACATGTTTAACATTCATGACATGTTGCAGTGCCCCCTAGTGCCCACACTGGAGTGTCAGAGGTCACAGGGGTCATTGGAGAGCCCTTGACCTTGACCTGTCAAGTTCAAGGTCATCCACAACCATCTATCTCCTGGATACACAATGTATGTGGGTGGGGGTGTGTGTGTCCATATTTTGAAGAATGTCAATATATTTTGCAGGAGGTATTATATAACTAAGAAATCAGTTTTTTACTTTTGTCAGTTTATGTTCAAGCCTTGAAAATTGCAAAATTTATAAGACCAGGAAAATTTGTTTGACAATAGACTGCAGCTTAGTTTGTGTGATGAATGTTTGTGTGTTTGTTGTGCTTGTGGCCACTTGTTTTATATTCTGTTCATCCTCCATGCCTGCCCCCAAGAGGGGTCAAAGGATTATGATTAAATTGAAATTGAATTGAAAATATGGTGTGTATGTGTGTGTGTGACAATGATGTATTTTTAGCTGGGGGGGACAACAGCACTGATGTTTGCTGTGATGTATTGTACAGGGGGGGGGGGGGGGGGGGGGGGGAACAACAGCACTGATGTTTGCTGTGATGTATTGTACAGGGGGGGGGGGGGGGGACAACAGCACTGATGTTTGCTGTGATGTGTTGTACAGGGGGGGGGGGGGGGGGGGGGGGGGGGGACAACAGCACTGATGTTTGCTGTGATGTATTGTACAGGGGGGGGGGGGGGGGGGGGACAACAGCACTGATGTTTGCTGTGATGTATTGTACAGGGGGAGACAACAGCACTGATGTTTGCTGTGATGTATTGTATGTAACAGGGGGGGGGGGGGGGGGGGGGGGGGGGGGGAACAACAGCACTGATGTTTGCTGTGATGTATTGTACAGGGGGGGGGGGGGGGGGGGACAACAGCACTGATGTTTGCTGTGATGTATTGTACAGGGGGAGACAACAGCACTGATGTTTGCTGTGATGTATTGTACAGGGGGGGGGGGGGGGGGGGGGGGGGGGGGAAACAACAACAGCACTGATGTTTGCTGTGATGTATTGGGGGGGGGGGGGGGGGGGGGGGGGACAAACAGCACTGATGTTTGCTGTGATGTATTGTACAGGGGGAGACAACAGCACTGATGTTTGCTGTGATGTATTGGGGGGGGGGGGGACAACAGCACTGATGTTTGCTGTGATGTATTGTAGGGGGGGGGGGGGGGGGGGGGGACAACAGCACTGATGTTTGCTGTGATGGGGGGGGGGGGGGGAGACAACAGCACTGATGTTTGCTGTGATGTATTGGGGGGGGGGGGGGGGGGGGGGGGGGGGACAACAGCACTGATGTTTGCTGTGATGTATTGTACAGGGGGGGGGGGGGGGGGGGGGGGGGGACAACAGCACTGATGTTTGCTGTGATGTATTGTGGGGGGGGGGGGGGGGGGGGGGGGGGACAACAGCACTGATGATGTTTGCTGTGATGTATTGTACAGGGGGAGACAACAGCACTGATGTTTGCTGTGATGTATTGGGGGGGGGGGGGGGGGGGGGGGGGGAGACAACAGCACTGATGTTTGCTGTGATGTATTGTACAGGGGGGGGGGGGGGGGGGGGGGGACAAACAGCACTGATGTTTGCTGTGATGTATTGTACAGGGGGGGGGGGGGGGGGGGGGACAACAGCACTGATGTTTGCTGTGATGTATTGTACAGGGGGGGGGGGGGGGGGGGGGGACAACAGCACTGATGTTTGCTGTGATGTATTGTACAGGGGGGGGGGGGGGGGGGACAACAGCAACAGCACTGATGTTTGCTGTGATGTATTGTACAGGGGGGGGGGGGGGGGGGGGGGGGACAACAGCACTGATGTTTGCTGTGATGTATTGTACTGTGATGGGGGGGGGGGGGGGGGGGGGGACAACAGCACTGATG
The DNA here is from genome assembly GCA_017654935.2 of Phymorhynchus buccinoides. Classification (NCBI taxonomy): domain Eukaryota; kingdom Metazoa; phylum Mollusca; class Gastropoda; order Neogastropoda; family Raphitomidae; genus Phymorhynchus; species Phymorhynchus buccinoides. The sequence goes on from CM065707.1 coordinate 1,300,283, forward strand.
TTTGCTGTGATGTATTGTACAGGGGGGGGGGGGGGGGGGGGGGGGGGGGGGACAACAGCACTGATGTTTGCTGTGATGTATTGTATTGTACAGGGGGGGGGGGGGGGACAACAAACAACAGCACTGATGTTTGCTGTGATGTGTACAGGGGGGGGGGGGGGGGGGGGGGGGGGGGACAACAGCAGCACTGATTTTTGCTGTGATGTATTGTACAGGGGGGGGGGGGGACAACAACAGCTGATGATGTTTGCTGTGATGTATTGTACAGGGGGGGGGGGGGGGGGGGGACAACAGCACACTGATGTTTGCTGTGATGTATTGTACAGGGGGGGGGGGGGGGGGACAAACAACAGCACTGATGTTTGCTGTGATGTATTGTACAGGGGGGGGGGGGGGGGGGGGGACAACAGCACTGATGTTTGCTGTGATGTATTGTACAGGGCTCACAGCCAGTAGACGATGTGTCTTTAGCCGGGGGGGGACAACAGCACTGATGTTTGCTGTGATGTATTGTACAGGGGGAGACAACAGCACTGATGTTTGCTGTGATGTATTGTACAGGGCTCACAGCCAGTAGACGATGTGTCTTTAGCCGGGGGGGGACAACAGCACTGATGTTTGCTGTGATGTATTGTACAGGGGGAGACAACAGCACTGATGTTTGCTGTGATGTATTGTACAGGGCTCACATCCAGTAGACGATGTGTTTTTAGCCGGGGGAGACAACAGCACTGTGATGTTTGCCGTCTTCAGCTGGGCGCTGTCTGGACTCTACGCCTGTCGCGCGCAAAACATGGAGGGTGTCGCCACGGCAACTGTTACCGTGCACGTCCAAGGTCAGTCAAGGTCACTGTGACAATATTGATTTCTCATATTGTATCTGCCATATTATTCGCACGAGTGATACTTTTTCCCCCCTGACTGAGACCTCTGCGCCTTATAATGTGACTAATAATAAAGTAAGAAAATACAGTAACAACATCTGTATTTGGTGTGTGGGAGGGGGGGGGGGTGCACCTTATAATCAGGTACGCCTTATAGTCTGAACAATATGGTAATGTGTAAACTGTAATGCTCATGGATATGTGTTCAGATTCAACAGCGCTTTGGAGTGAAAACTGTATACTGATCAAATGAAGACTTTGCTTCCTGTGTGGATACTGCTGGGGTCTGTCAGTACTAATATCCCCCCACTTTCTGTACCTTTCACAAGTTCTGTTCAGCAATGTAATCACATTTCTGTGTGACAGTGAAGCCCAGCGTGACGCATATTGAGGGTGACACCAGTGTGGATATCTGTGTCTGACATGTCGTTTGTCATGTGACAGTGAAGCCCAAAGTGACACAGATCGAGGGTGACACCAGTGTGGATATCAATCGCTCTCTTCGTCTGACGTGTCGGGTGGAAGGGCGCCCCGCCCCAACCGTTGCCTGGCAACACGCAGGGGAGGCAATCCAGCCCAGCCTGGATGGTAGAGTGACCTTCCCTGATCCCAGTTCTGTCCTGGTGAAGCTGGTTACTGGGGAAGACGCAGGTTGGCACCGTGTGGATGGGTCCTGGTTTTGTTATAGACATTGGAACTATTTTGAAACATTTGTAATTGATTTTTCATTAGATTATTATTTATTTATTTATTTATCAGCTATGATTTTTAATTTTTGTTTCCTAATGATATTTAAATATCCCCAATATTATGGCCTGACTATCTGAGTAGAAAATCTTCTTTTGAATGGTTTGGGAATACTGTTTGAATCCTTGAAACTGAAACACAACAATTTAAATTCCATTTTTTAAAAATTCACAATTATTTAAAGTAATTTTGAAAATGGTGTTCTTTTAGGATTTTGTTGTTGTTTTGTGTGTGTGTGTGTGTGTGGTGTACATGTGTGTGTGTGTGTGTGTGGTGTACATGTGTGTACGTGCGTGTGTGTGGTGTATATGTGTGTACGTGCGTGTGTGTGGTGTACATGTGTGTGTGTGTGTGTGTGGTGTACATGTGTGTACGTGCATGTGTGTGGTGTACATGTGTGTGTGTGTGTGTGTGTGGTGTACATGTGTGTACGTGCGTGTGTGTGGTGTACATGTGTGTACGTGCGTGTGTGTGGTGTACATGTGTGTACGTGCGTGTGTGTGGTGTACATGTGTGTACGTGCGTGTGTGTGGTGTACATGTGTGTACGTGCGTGTGTGTGGTGTACATGTGTGTACGTGCGTGTGTGTGTGGTGTACATGTGTGTATGTGCGTGTGTGTGTTGTACATGTGTGTACGTGCGTGTGTGTGGTGTACATGTGTGTACGTGCGTGTGTGTGGTGTACATGTGTGTGTGTGTGTGTGTGTGATGTACATGTGTGTATGTGCGTGTGTGTGTGGTGTACATGTGTGTGTGTGTGTGTGTGGTGTACATGTGTGTATGTGCGTGTGTGTGGTGTACATGTGTGTACGTGTGTGTGTGTGGTGTACATGTGTGTGTGTGTGGTGTACATGTGTGTACGTGCGTGTGTGTGGTGTACATGTGTGTACGTGCGTGTGTGTGTTAAACATTGTTATGGTTGGTTTCTTAATTCTTTTCTAGTTTTGCTTTCAAGATGGATTGCGTCATTTTACACCAAAACGTCTAGAGGCCTCTGTGTTCATTTCTTAACCTCTTCACTGCTAGAGGAAAACTGATAAATTATTGATGATCTCATTATAAAATTTAAAAGAGACCTGTTAGACTCAATCTGAGAAATTGGTTTAGAGATATATCTTTCCTGTCTTGTTTAAGCCAAAAACCATCACTCCAGGGCTATGACATCAAAAGTTATGACATCATCAATGACATCATCTATGACGAACTCTGTTGGTCCACAGATCAGTGAAGAGGTTAACTGTCTATTGTTTCTTCACCCGCTCCAGTCGTATCAGAACTGTCATCTCCTGCTTCCCATGATGCATTGTGTGCAGGTCGATACGGCTGTGTGGCCTCCAGCCCCATTGGTCAGAGCATTCGCAGTGTCAATGTCGTCGTTATCGGTGAGTCTTCATATTTAATATGCTGAAAATTATTATTACCATATTTTCTGGAATACAAAGCGCACCGTTGTCTAAGCCTCACCCCCTGATTTTTTTTATAATTATGAAGAAAACAACAAGAATAAAGCCGCATTCAGGGTCTAGGCCGTAAGAATGAAAAATAAAAATGAACCTTCAGTTTCGGCATGAGAACGGTTCGGTTATACCGAGATTGACGATGTTGACGACCAGTCTAAAATACGGAAGGGGAAATATTCACAAATTAGCCGCAATCGTTGTTTTAGCCGCAGGGGTCAAAGTTGAAGAAAAAAAATAGCGGTTTATAGCCCGGAAAATACGGTACTAGTTGGGACAGTGGGTGGAAGCTTTATGTCTCCGTACAGGAAGCTGGACGACCCCACCCCTCCACCCATCCACCCATCCACAAGTCTCCTGTGAGGATGCTGGGGGGGGGGGGGGGTCTGTCAGTACAAATGGTTCTACATTCTGCAAGTTCGGTGCTTGTAACTTCCTCTCATCTGTCACTCTCTTTGACTCTGCCTTTTCCCTTTGAGCTATTTCTTAGGCATATAGCTGCAGCCTGACGTATCAGCGCTCATAGGACAGGAAACTGAGTGACTGACGAAGAAAAGAAAAGAATAATTTTAACATTTGCAGTTTATTTTTTTAGGGAAGAAAAAACCTCATGAAACATGGGCCTTTAATGATTGAGTGTCTCCAATGACAGTGTACTTTTGTTCCTATGGAGTTTTATAAATGTATTTATAATCAGCCAGAACTACTGTATTTCTTGTAATAATCACATTCAGACAAAGACGTGTTGATTAGTCATTTGGTCAAAACTGGTGTCATTCATTGAAGAAATTTTTCTTCGACCTTTACGTCCATTCTGAATATTGTGTGTGTGTTGGTCAAAACCGCTGTTATTCATTAAACATGTAACCTTATTTTTGATTGGTCAGAGCCTCCACGCCCCCCTCAGTTGCTGGAAGCCAAAGCGTTGTCTGTGAACTCCGTGTTTCTACAATGGAGGCACGTCTTCCAGGCTCCCAACACCACAGTGACTGCATTTATCGTTCATTACAGGAAAAGGTGTGTGTGTGTCTCTGTGTGTGTGTGTCTGTGTGTGTGTGTGTGTGTCTCTGTGTGTTTGTGTCGGTCTGTGTCGGTCTGTGTGTGTGTGTGTGTGTCTACAATGGAGGCATGTGTTCCAGGCTCCTAACACCACAGTGACTGCATTTATCGTTCATTATAGGAAAAGGTGTGTGTCTGTGTGTGTGTGTGTGTGTGTCTGTGTCTGTGTCTGTGTATGTCTCTGTATGTGTGTGTATGTCTGTCTGTGTGTGTGTGTGTGTGCCTGTGTGTGTCTGTGTGTTTCTACGATGGAGGCACATGTTCCACTCTCCTAACACCACAGTGACTGCCTTTATCGTTCATTATAGGAAAAGGTGTGTCAGACCAGTTGACATAAGCTAGAACACCAAGGCTACATCAAAATGTTATGTTTTGCATGGTTGTGCAGGGATTGTCTTAAGCCATGACAAGCTCCTAGCATAACATCATGTCTAAAATCCTCCGAAGTCAGAGTGTGGCTGCCCATGTGGCGGGGTAATCAAAAACGATCAGACACGTACTGTTCTCATCCCTAGATGGTGATTTGTACCATAGTGTTCAAGTGTTTCGGCTGTTGGAATGATCCCTGGAGTCTTTAAGCCAGGGTAAGACAACAAACAACAACAGTCCTGGAATTTATTTTTGAGAACTCTGCACTCACCCTCTTCTTGTCTGTAAATTAATTTTTGGCTCACTCGTGTTAACTTCATTAACACGAAGTGAGTCTATAGTATGATACTTGTTCGGTTGCGTGTATGTGTGTTGCATCCGTGGTCTAATCTCCAAACCTTAACGTTGCCATTTTCTCGGGAAATAGAAGGCATGCATTGTTCAAACTTTGCACGCATATAGATGTCTATGCAAGCTTTCAAACAATAATGATTTGAATAATTAAATACTTAAAACAACACTGTAAACAGATAACATTTTAGATTAGTGGGTTAGAGAGTATTCAACAGGCAACATGAGTTAAGAAACTCATCAACACTGAAAGCCTCGATAGCTCATTGGTAGAGTGTCTGTCTGTCATGCCAATGGTTCCGGGTCTGATTTTCGGCACAGGCACTTTTTTTGTTTTGTTGTTGTTGTTGTATCCTTTGACAATAGTTTCATTCGTACTTTAACATTTTATTGGCAGTCTTGTACTTTAGACACCCCTCTCAATCTTTGTTGTTGTCCCACATGTTCCTGTTCAAGTGAGCCTTGAAGGCTTTGACTCTTGTATTTGATTTGTTTCGTACATTTTCGTGTTTATCTCAGGGTTGGCCTTGAGTCGTGGAGCGTTCCAGAGTTACCCCACCTGGTGACGCAGCAGGAAGTGGAGGGGCTGGCGGCCGGCACGCAGTACGTCTTCACCGTCACAGCGAAGAACACGGCAGGGGAGGGAATTCCCAGCAACCCTCTGATGGCCACAACGTTCATGGCAGGTGGGAAGGATGTTGAAATATTGCTGTCACTTCCCTTCCTTTGTTGCCCTTTAGCTTTCTCTCTCTCTCTCTCTCTCTCTTTCTTTCCCTTATTTCTTTCACAAACATGCACGTATGTGCACACACACACGCACATGCACGCACACACACGCACACACACACGTTTACTTATGCCATCTTTTCACATGTTTCTACTCTTTACTTTGTGATAGGCCCTTCGGCCCCTCGGAAGGTGACAGTGGTATCTACCAGCTCCACTACAGCCACTGTCAGCTGGGAGATTCCATTAGATCCCAATGGGGAGATCCAGCAGTACCAACTGCAGTACAAAATAGACAAACAAACAGGTTAGCATTACGATTTTATAATGTTGATTATTTAAAAAGGAACATTTTGATTTGATTTGATTGGTAATCCGCGGCAATTATCGGTTGGTAAAACGGATAATGTTACTATCATTTTGACTGTCATCAACAAAATGTCAGCTACAATAATGACGATGTGAAGCGAATTACATAGAGTTTGGGGTTTTTAACAGCAGTTTTGGGCAAGATGTCTCCAGATAGAAACAGGATGATAGACAGACAGTTTTAACCCCACCCCACCCATCCTATATACATAGACACAACATTGGTGGTAGATAGAAACAGGATGACAGACAGTTTTAACCCCACCCCACCCATCCTATATACATAGACACAACATTGATGGTAGATAGAAACAGGATGACAGACAGACAGTTCTAACACCACCCATCCTACATACATAGACACAACATTGATGGTAGATAGAAACAGGATGACAGACAGTTTTAACCCCACCCCACCCATCCTATATACATAGACACAACATTGGTGGTAGATAGAAACAGGATGACAGACAGTTTTAACCCCACCCCACCCATCCTATATACATAGACACAACATTGGTGGTAGATAGAAACAGGATGACAGACAGTTTTAACCCCACCCCACCCATCCTATATACATAGACACAACATTGATGGTAGATAGAAACAGGATGATAGACAGACAGTTTTAACCCCACCCCACCCATCCTATATACATAGACACAACATTGGTGGTAGATAGAAACAGGATGACAGACAGTTTTAACCCCACCCCACCCATCCTATATACATAGACACAACATTGATGGTAGATAGAAACAGGATGATAGACAGACAGTTCTAACACCACCCATCCTATATACATAGACACAACATTGATGGTAGATAGAAACAGGATGATAGACAGACAGTTCTAACACCACCCATCCTATATACATAGACACAACATTGATGGTAGATAGAAACAGGATGACAGACAGACAGTTCTAACACCACCCATCCTACATACATAGACACAACATTGATGGTAGATAGAAACAGGATGACAGACAGACAGTTCTAACACCACCCATCCTATATACATAGACACAACATTGATGGTAGATAGAAACAGGATGACAGACAGACAGTTCTAACACCACCCATCCTACATACATAGACACAACATTGATGGTAGATAGAAACAGGATGATAGACAGACAGTTCTAACACCACCCATCCTACATACATAGACACAACATTGATGGTAGATAGAAACAGGATGACAGACAGACAGTTCTAACACCACCCATCCTACATACATAGACACAACATTGATGGTAGATAGAAACAGGATGACAGACAGACAGTTCTAACACCACCCATCCTATATACATAGACACACAAACATTGGAAATATGCGGTCGCCATTTTACACTTTATGAATGGGAAGATTTTGGAGAACATATTTCATTTTCTTTGCCGACCACTCAGACAGTTTCTTGTCAGTTATGAGTGCAGATGTGTCATGCTGCCGTTATGCGCCTAGCTGAGAAATGGCCCAGCATTTCCGTCTTTGGCTGGTTTGAGAACACTGAAACGCGTCATGACAGGAATGAGCTGTTTTTCTTTTACTCCCACATTGATTATGACAATGTTTTTTTATTCTCCCCATTGATTATGACGATGATGATGATGATATTTTTCCTGTCCGTTATCAGACTATTCCACTCTCACCATCACCAGCTCTCAGTCACTGACCCAAACAGTCGTTGTGGACAACCTCCGTCCCAACACCAACTACTCCGTGCGAGTCAGAGCCGCCAATCTGTGGCAAGGAGACACTCTGTGGGGACTATTTTCTGCTCCGATATCACTGCGCACTAATATGGCAGGTGAGGGACTATATTTTCTCTACATGTCTTCTATGCTTTGTCCAAACATGCTTTGACTTGTATTAGGTAGTAGGTACTTTAGAGTCACAGACGCGTCTCTCTGTGAAATTCGGGTTGCTCCCACCTGGGGAGCCCGTCGCAGCCAGAGGCACGCCACCCATTTTTGTTTTTGTAAATGTGTGGTGTGTGTGTGTGCATGTGTGGTGTGTGCATGTGTGGTGTAAGTGTGTGCGTGTGTGTGTGCATGTGTGATGTGTGTGTGTGTGTATATATGTGTGAGTGGGTGTGCGTGCATGTGTGTGTGTGTGCACGCGTGTGTGTGTGTATGTATGTGTGTGTGTGTGTGTATGCATGTGTGTGTGTGTGTGTGTCTGTGTCTGTGTGTGGTGTGTGTGTATGTGTGTGTGTATATATGTGTGTGTGTGCGTGTGTGTGTGTATGTGCGTGCATTCATGTGTTTGTGTGCATGTGTATTAAGTATGTGGGTATGTCCATGCATTCATATTTGCATTTCTGTCTGTGTGTGTGCGTGTGTGTGTGTGTGTCCAACAGCCCCCTCAGCTCCTCCTAGCATGGTGCAGGCCTCTGTGTTGGGTCCTTTCTCTGTGCAGATCACATGGCAGGTAGGTTAACTGCACCCCTGCTGTGTGTATGGCTATGTAGAAGTGTGTGTGTGAATAGCGTTCTCACTCCAATTGCTTTAATCTCGTAACGTGATCGTTTCCTATTGTGTGAATGTGTATTGTGTGAGTTGTGTTTGTCACTAAAGAATCCTGGTTTTCGTGTTCCTGGCTGAAGTGTGTTCACCCAAGTTTGGGAGATGTTTTATATGCAAAATGTTAAGTGAATAAAATCAGAGTTTGACTGGGAAACCAAAGCATTCGCATCGTTATTTGAATGGCTCTATTTCTAATAGCTTAGACTTCTACAATTTATGGAGATGTGTGTGTGTGTGTGTGTGTGTGTGTGTGTGTGTGTGTGTGTGCATGTGTGCGTATAATGTTGCAGTAGGTATAAATTCATCAGAACAAGTAAGACGTAGCTTTCTGTGTGATTCCAGGGAAAAAAATAACAAAGCTTTGGACTTTAACTGTCTATTATTTATTTAAACAAAATAATAATGAGGTGTGTGTGAATGCACTTGTGTCTGTGTGTGTGTGCATGCATGTGTGTGTGTGTCTGTATCTGTCTGTGTGTGTGGGTATGCATGTAAGTATGTGTGTCAGTGAATGTATGTGTGTGTTTTTGCTGCACTTTTGTTTGTTGCATTGATTTTTTGTAGTTTTGTTGAAACAGAATATTTTCAAACTAACAAAATATCTATGAATCCAAACTCTACTTTCCTTCCAGCCTGTCCCCCCTGACCATCAAAATGGACCCATCCTTCGCTACAGGCTGACCCAGGCCAGGCAGAATTCTGACCAATCGCTGGGCTCCACGGTCGTCAACGGTTCCCAGCTCAGCACGGTCGTCCGGGGGTTGTCCCCCTTCACTGGCTACTCTTTTGCCGTGGAGGCAGAGAATGCTGTTGGCGTGGGGCCGAAGAGTGACGTTGTAGACGTCTGGACCGACCCTAGCTGTGAGCCTTTGAGTCAAGATGGTTGAATTACCGTATTGTATGGACTATAATGACACTGTAGACGTCTGGACCGACCCTAGCTGTGAGCCTTTGAGTCAAGATGGTTGAATTACCATATTGTATGGACTATAATGACACTGTAGACGTCTGGACCGACCCTAGCTGTGAGCCTTTGAGTCAAGATGGTTGAATTACCATATTGTATGGACTATAATGACACTGTAGACGTCTGGACCGACCCTAGCTGTGAGCCTTTGAGTCAAGATGGTTGAATTACCATATTGTATGGACTATAATGACACTGTAGACGTCTGGACCGACCCTAGCTGTGAGCCTTTGAGTCAAGATGGTTGAATTACCGTATTGTATGGACTATTGGCAATACTTTTTCCCCAGACTGAGACACTGCGCCTTATAATTGATGTATTTGGTATATTCTAGTCACAGAGACATTTCTGTGAAATTCAGGCTGCTCTCCCCCGGAGAGCGCGACGCCGCAAGTGCAGCGCCTACCCAATTTTTTTTATTTGGAGGGGGGGAGGGGCGCACAAGGTGAGGAGGGGGGGGGGGGGGGGGGGGCACACTTGGAAAACCTAGCTATCAATTTGGCCATACCAGGCAGCGGGGTTTCTCCCTGCTCTTACCGACTTTCAACTGCCGGGGGATTTTTACGTGCGTAAAGCGCACGGGTCAGACTAGCTTTAAGTCCCCATCCGAAGGACTGGATGTTCAGTTCGATTTTCCTGTCAAACTAGAAAGAAAGGGTGAGGCCGGGATTCGAACCCGGGTCACTCACGCTGCAGTCACGCATTACATTTGGCAGGCAAACGTCTTAACCACTCTGCCACCTTTCTCCCTTTCTAATGTGACTAGTAAAATAGTAAGAAAGTGTTATTACAGAGTCTGATTTGTGTGTAGCATCTGGGGGGGTGCGCCTTATAATCGGGCGCCTTATAGTCCAAAACATAATCATGGCAGTATTGACTTGTCTTTCAAAATCTTTATTCACAGATATATATTTTCGGCAGTGATGCAGATTAACTGCTCCTTCATTTCTCATTGTTTCCAGTGTCACCTTAGTGTAGATTGCAGATTAACTGCTCCTTCATTTCTCATTGTTTCCAGTGTCACCTTTCTTAGTGTAGATTGCAGATTAACTGCTCCTTCATTTCTCATTGTTTCCAGTGTCACCTTAGTGTAGATTGCAGATTAACTGCTCCTTCATTTCTCATTGTTTCCAGTGTCACCTTTCTTAGTGTAGATTGCAGATTAACTGCTCCTTCATTTCTCATTGTTTCCAGTGTCACCTTTCTTAGTGTAGATTGCAGATTAACTGCTCCTTCATTTCTCATTGTTTCCAGTGTTACCTTTCTTAGTGTAGATTGCAGATTAGCTGCTCCTTCATTTCTCATTGTTTCCAGTGTCACCTTAGTGTAGATTGCAGATTAACTGCTCCTTCATTTCTCATTGTTTCCAGTGTCACCTTTCTTAGCTTCACCTTGCTGCCCAGTCTGTGGGAATAGCAGCTGTGCCCTCTGCTATCCAGCAGTGATGGGTGAACACTGGACTGTTGTTGAGGCAATGCTTCACTTTGCTGCCCAGTCTGTGGGAATAGCAGCTGTGCCCTCTGCTATCCAGCAGTGATGGGTGAACACTGGACTGTTGTTGAGACAATGCTTCACCTTGCTGCCCAGTCTGTGGGAATAGCAGCTGTGCCCTCTGCTATCCGGCAGTGATGGGTGCACAGTGGACTGTTGTTGAGACGTCAGACAATGCTTCACCTTGCTGCCCAGTCTGTGGGAATAGCAGCTGTGTCCTCTGCTATCCAGCAGTGATGGGTGAACACTGGACTGTTGTTGAGGCAATGCTTCACTTTGCTGACAGACAATGACCCAGGTGCATTTTTCTTCTTCTTCTGTGTTCCCAGGCCATATGGCCATAATGGGTAAGGTTCGTATATGTCTGTTTTTTCAGTTTTCACTGGTCTCCCTGCTGCGTACAGCCGACACATTCCGATTTCGGAGGAGCTCAAAGGAGAACATTATTTGGAAGATTTTTTGGGGGAAAAAGGCAGGAGAGTGGGCCAATAAGGCAGAACAATAGTAGATGACAGAAAGGAAAAGGCAGAGTCAAAGAGAGTGACAGATTAGAGGAAGTTGTTAGTGCAGAACTTCCAGAAGGTGCGGGGAGTATTTGTGCAAAAGACACCCCCGGTATCCCCACGGGGAGAGACTCGTGGAGGGGGCGGGGTTGTCCAGCTCCCCGTATGGAGGCACGAGGCATCCACCCACTGGCCCAGCATTTCCTTCCATGATAATGTTAGAGGGGACGTTTCAACAAGGGGCTCACTTGGCTGATCTGAACATGGCCTTTGCCCAGCATTTCCTTCCATGATAATGTTAGAGGGGACGTTTCAACAAGGGGCTCACTTGGCTGATCTGAACATGGCCTTTGCCCAGCATTTCCTTCCATGATAATGTTAGAGGGGACGTTTCAACAAGGGGCTCACTTGGCTGATCTGAACATGGCCTTTACAGCACAGAGACAAAGGCATGTCTGGGCACGCACACATACACACACATACACACACACACACACATTACAATGCAGTTATACAAATAGACTCATCTTTTTCTCTTTCTCTGTCTCTCTCTCATGCAATCCATTTGTTATATTCTCTTTTTCCCTCTCTCTCTCTCTCTCTCTGCTTCTCAGTCTCTCTCTGCCTCCCCCCTCCCCATCTCTCTCTCTCTCCCTCCCTCTCTCTCTCTCTCTCTCTCTCTCTCATAATACCTATGATCATGTTTTAATGTGCAGTGCCGGGCAGTCCTCCCCAGAACCTGGAAGTGGCCTCCCTTCCTGGGGACATCCTCACAGTCACATGGCAGGTATAACCTTTCAACTCTGACCTTTTGTCATCCATAAATAGCTTTTATATAGCTTCTATAAAAAATCTACATGTTATCCATCTAATGCAGCTTTGTGCATAATAAGAAGGTCTAACAATTACATTCACATGATTCAGTATCAGTAAGCCTACACACTGGAGACAATTACATTCACATGATTCAGTATCAGTAAGCCTACACACTGGAGACAATTACATTCACATGATTCAGTATCAGTAAGCCTACACACTGGAGACAATTACATTCACATGATTCAGTATCAGTAAGCCTACACACTGGAGACAATTACATTCACATGATTCAGTATCAGTAAGCCTACACACTGGAGACAATTACATTCACATGATTCAGTATCAGTAAGCCTACACACTGGAGACAATTACATTCACATGATTCAGTATCAGTAAGCCTACACACTGGAGACAATTACATTCACATGATTCAGTATCAGTAAGCCTACACACTGGAGACAATTACATTCACATGATTCAGTATCAGTAAGCCTACACACTGGAGACAATTACATTCACATGATTCAGTATCAGTAAGCCTACACACTGGAGACAATTACATTCACATGATTCAGTATCAGTAAGCCTACACACTGGAGACAATTACATTCACATGATTCAGTATCAGTAAGCCTACACACTGGAGACAATTACATTCACATGATTCAGTATCAGTAAGCCTACACACTGGAGACAATTACATTCACATGATTCAGTATCAGTAAGCCTACACACTGGAGACAATTACATTCACATGATTCAGTATCAGTAAGCCTACACACTGGAGACAATTACATTCACATGATTCAGTATCAGTAAGCCTACACACTGGAGACAATTACATTCACATGATTCAGTATCAGTAAGCCTACACACTGGAGACAATTACATTCACATGATTCAGTATCAGTAAGCCTACACACTGGAGACAATTACATTCACATGATTCAGTATCAGTAAGCCTACACACTGGAGACAATTACATTCACATGATTCAGTATCAGTAAGCCTACACACTGGAGACAATTACATTCACATGATTCAGTATCAGTAAGCCTACACACTGGAGACAATTACATTCACATGATTCAGTATCAGTAAGCCTAAGCCTACACTGGAGACTACACACTGGAGACAATTACATTCACATGATTCAGTATCAGTAAGCCTACACTACACACTGGAGACAATTACATTCACATGATTCAGTATCAGTAAGCCTACACACTGGAGACAATTACATTCACATGATTCAGTATCAGTAAGCCTACACACTGGAGACAATTACATTCACATGATTCAGTATCAGTAAGCCTACTCACTGGAGACAATTACATTCACATGATTCAGTATCAGTAAGCCTACTCACTGGAGACAATTACATTCACATGATTCAGTATCAGTAAGCCTACTCACTGGAGACAATTACATTCACATGATTCAGTATCAGTAAGCCTACACACTGGAGACAATCGCTGAAATTCATCTGTCCATTTCAATTTACCGTTTCACCTTCTAGCCCCATGTCTGGTACAGGCACGATGATGTCACTGATGATGTCACTGGTGATGTCACTGATGATGTCATTGATGATGTCACTGATGATGTCATTGATGATGTCACTGATTATGTCACTGATGATGTCACTGATGATGTCACTGATGATGTCACTGGTGATGTCACTGATGATGTCACTGATGATGTCACTGGTGATGTCACTGTCACTGATGATGTCACTGATGATGTCACTGGTGATGTCACTGGTGATGTCACTGATGATGTCACTGGTGATGTCATTGATGATGTCACTGATGATGTCACTGGTGATGTCACTGATGATGTCACTGGTGATGTCACCGATGATGTCATTAATGATGTCACTGATGGTGTCATTGATGATGTCACTGATGATGTCACTGATGATGTCACTGATGATGTCATTAATGATGTCACTGATGATGTCATTAATGATGTCACTGGTGATGTCATTGATGATGTCACTGATGATGCCATGACTTCAATGGGAATGAGTGGGGAATGCAGAATGTTTGCTTCGGAGCAAGTGAAGAGATATGTTATTTCCAGACCATTTTGCTGGATTGACTGATACAGGCATGTTTTCTGTTTTATTGTAATTTAGGACAGACACTCACATTTTGAATCAGCATCCATAGGAACATTTCTAGGTTTGCATATTGGAGTCAAATGCCAAATATCCTGATTAATTTCCATTCAAATTGATTTTAACTTCAACTCAACTCAACTCAACTTTCTATAATTTCTCCTAATCAAACAAGGATACTTTTCTTGCAGACGCATCAAATACACACACAAGAAAGTGAACAATTCATCAAAAGACTTAGTAGGGCTGTGTAAGTTTTAAGTATTTTTGTTACATTCATTTTTGTTTTATCTAGACGTTTTTAACAACTTCTTTTTGTCCATTTTAAGAATTCTTTTTTGTGGTTTTTCTTATTTTTAAACAAATAATAAAAAGAGCTACAGCTTTAAATGAGTTCAGGTGTGATCATGACAAAGACTTGATTAACCCTTTCCAGCCAGTGCCTGCCAAGAGCCGCAACTGCCTGATAGCCGTGTATGTGGTGCAGTATCGCCCGTCAGGGACCGCGGCATGGAAAGAGTTAATGACGCCAGACAACCACACGCTGGGTGTGACTCTTGGGTACTGTTCTGTGCTGTGCTGTGTTGTGCTGTGCTGTGCTGTATTTATTATGCGATGTGTGGTGCAGTGTTATCAGGGACAGTGGGGTGGTGTGACTATTGGGTACTGTTCTGTGCTGTGCTGTTCTGTGCTGTGTTGTGCTGTGCTGTGCTGTATTTATTATGCGATGTGTGGTGCAGTGTTATCAGGGACAGTGGGGTGGTGTGACTATTGGGTACTGTTCTGTGCTGTGCTGTGTTGTGCTGTGCTGTGCTGTATTTATTATGCGATGTGTGGTGCAGTGTTATCAGGGACAGTGGGGTGGTGTGACTATTGGGTACTGGTCTGTGCTGTGCTGTGTTGTGCTGTGCTGTGCTGTATTTATTATGCGATGTGTGGTGCAGTGTTATCAGGGACAGTGGGGTGGTGTGACTATTGGGTACTGTTCTGTGCTGTGCTGTTCTGTGCTGTGTTGTATTGTATTTATTATGCGATGTGTGGTGCAGTGTTATCAGGGACAGTGGGGTGGTGTGACTATTGGGTACTGTTCTGTGCTGTGCTGTTCTGTGCTGTGTTGTATTGTATTTATTATGCGATGTGTGGTGCAGTGTTATCAGGGACAGTGGGATGGTGTGACTATTGGGTACTGTTCTGTGCTGTGTTGTGTTGTATTCTACGATGTGTGGTGCAGTGTTATCAGGGACAGTGGGATGGTGTGACTATTGGGTACTGTTCTGTGCTGTGTTGTGTTGTATTCTACGATGTGTGGTGCAGTGTTATCAGGGACAGTGGGGTGGTGTGACTATTGGGTACTGTTCTGTGCTGTGCTGTGCTGTGCTGTGTTGTATTGTATTTATTATGCGATGTGTGGTGCAGTGTTATCAGGGACAGTGGGGTGGTGTGACTATTGGGTACTGTTCTGTGCTGTGCTGTTCTGTGCTGTGTTGTATTGTATTTATTATGCGATGTGTGGTGCAGTGTTATCAGGGACAGTGGGATGGTGTGACTATTGGGTACTGTTCTGTGCTGTGCTGTTCTGTGCTGTGCTGTGTTGTATTCTACTATGTGTGGTGCAGTGTTATCAGGGACAGTGGGATGGTGTGACTATTAGGTACTGTTCTGTGCTGTGCTGTGTTGTATTCTACTATGTGTAGTGCAGTGTTATCAGGGACAGTGGGGTGGTGTGACTATTAGGTACTGTTCTGTGCTGTGCTGTGTTGTATTCTACTATGTGTAGTGCAGTGTTATCAGGGACAGTGGGGTGGTGTGACTATTAGGTACTGTTCTGTGCTGTGCTGTGTTATATTCTACTATGTGTAGTGCAGTGTTATCAGGGACAGTGGGGTGGTGTGACTATTAGGTACTGTTCTGTGCTGTGCTGTGTTGTATTCTACTATGTGTAGTGCAGTGTTATCAGGGACAGTGGGGTGGTGTGACTATTAGGTACTGTTCTGTGCTGTGCTGTGTTATATTCTACTATGTGTAGTGCAGTGTTATCAGGGACAGTGGGGTGGTGTGACTATTAGGTACTGTTCTGTGCTGTGCTGTGTTATATTCTACTATATGTGTAGTGCAGTGTTATCAGGGGCAGTGGGGTGGTGTGACTATTAGGTACTGTTCTGTGCTGTGCTGTGTTGTATTATGCTATGTGTGGTTTCAGTGTTGATGATCAGGGATGGTGTGACTATTAGGTACTGTACTGTTCTGTGCTGTGCTGTGTTGTATTCTACTATGTGTAGTGCAGTGTTATCAGGGACAGTGGGGTGGTGTTACTAATTAGGTACTGGTCTGTTCTGTGTTGTGTTGTATTCTACGATGTGTGGTGCAGTGTTATCAGGGACAGTGGGGTGGTGTTACTATTAGGTACTGGTCTGTTCTGTGTTGTGTTGTATTCTACGATGTGTGGTGCAGTGTTATCAGGGACAGTGGGGTGGTGTTACTATTAGGTACTGGTCTGTTCTGTGTTGTGTTGTATTCTACGATGTGTGGTGCAGTGTTATCAGGGACAGTGGGGTGGTGTGACTATTAGGTACTGGTTCTGTTCTGTGTTGTGTTGTATTCTACGATGTGTGGTGCAGTGTTATCAGGGACAGTGGGGTGGTGTTACTATTAGGTACTGGTCTGTTCTGTGTTGTGTTGTATTCTACTATGTGTAGTGCAGTGTTATCAGGGACAGTGGGATGGTGTGACTATTAGGTACTGTACTGTACTGTTCTGTGCTGTGTTGTGTTGTATTGTATTCTACTATGTGTAGTGCAGTGTTATCAGGGACAGTGGGGTGGTGTGACTATTAGGTACTGTTCTGTGCTGTGCTGTGTTGTATTATGCTATGTGTGGTGCAGTGTTGATGATCAGGGACAGTGGGGTGGGGTGACTATTGGGTACTGTTCTGTGCTGTGTTGTATTATGCTATGTGTGGTGCAGTGTTATCAGGGACAGTGGGATGGTGTGACTATTGGGTACTGTTCTGTGCTGTGTTGTGTTGTATTATGCTATGTGTGGTTTCAGTGTTGATGATCAGGGACAGTGGGGTGGTGTGACTATTGGGTACTGTTCTGTTCTGTTCTGTGCTGTGTTGTATTATGCTATGTGTGGTTTCAGTGTTGATGATCAGGGACAGTGGGGTGGTGTGACTATTGGGTACTGTTCTGTTCTGTGCTGTGTTGTATTATGCTATGTGTGGTTTCAGTGTTGATGATCAGGGACAGTGGGGTGGTGTGACTATTGGGTACTGTTCTGTTCTGTTCTGTGCTGTGTTGTATTATGCTATGTGTGGTTTCAGTGTTGATGATCAGGGACAGTGGGGTGGTGTGACTATTGGGTACTGTTCTGTTCTGTGCTGTGTTGTATTATGCTATGTGTGGTTTCAGTGTTGATGATCAGGGACAGTGGGGTGGTAAAGGTTAACATGAGACAGTCACACTGAGAGTGACTGCTACGTAAGGTTTGGAATTGGTGGAATAGGACCAAAGACACTTAAGCTTTCACAAGGACAGGAATATTGGCTCCCAGCTTGAAGACACATTTCACTGGCATCCCTTCCTGCCACTCACCCTTTAGCATATCTATCCAGGAGGGAGTGTCAGGTTCAGCAGGACAATCAAACAGCTACCACTCACCGTTTAGCATGTCTGTCCAGAGGGGAGTGGCAGGTTCAGCAGGGCAATCAAACAGCTACCATTCACCCTTTAGCATGCCACGTCCAGGGGGAGTGGCAGGTTCAACGGGGCAATTAAACAGCTACCACTCACCCTTTAGCACAGCTAGGTTCTGGGAGAAGTGTCACGTAATGTGTGGCTTCATTCACACTAGTACTACTGCGTGTTGTGTAAGCAGTCAGGCTGTGATCAATCTTTGTGTAGGCCAAGTGTCTTTGACGTGAGTCTATGTCAGTGTGAACTGAATGGACATTGTTCCAATCATTTGGAGTGACGTTGGAGGGGGTTTCTCACCAATTGTGGTGATTGTCTATGCTGTGTAATGCAATAAGAGGGAAATAACTCGCTGTTCTTATGAATCCTCGGACCTTCTTCTTGCAGTTGCTTCCCTTAGACCGGCTCTGGTCCCTCCTATTTTCGTTTTATACTTCTTTGAATGGAACTGCTCTCATCTCATGTGGCTTCCCTTAGACCGGCTGTGGTCCCTCCTGTTTGATCCTTCTTTGAATGGAACTGCTCTCATCTCATGTGGCTTCCCTTAGACCGGCTCTGGTCCCTCCTGTTTGATCCTTCTTTGAATGGAACTGCTCTCATCTCATGTGGCTTCCCTTAGACCGGCTCTGGTCCCTCCTGTTTGATCCTTCTTTGAATGGAACTGCTCTCATCTCATGTGGCTTCATTCCAGTATGGCTGCAACCACATAGCTCACTTTATTCGAGCACTATAAGAAGTGTTTGTGTTTATAGCTTAGATTACGCTCTTTACAAAGATTTTGTTTATTAACCTCTTCACTGCCGACAACGTATATATGCGTCCTCTATAGCGCTTCAATACTTGCCTCGGATGTATATATACGTCGCCGCTAAGTTGCGTTATCATCGGCCTCATTTTCCATCAATCATAAAATTAAACAAATGTCTCAAATTCTGTGGCTTTGCATGCCCTGCTCTCATGGTGACCTCAGTTTCAGTTTCCAATCCAGTCTATGCCTTGGTGCGTTCGGGTCAAAGTCATGGGGATCAGTGTGTTCTGGGGAGCTGTCGGTGGACGGTCGTGGTGGTGCCCTCGGAGGAGGACCTCACTCACGCTGGCTCCGCGACTGAGAGAATAGTGTCGTCAGTAGGGGGCTTAGTAGGTGGTGTCCTGAACAGGCTCCACTGAACTCCACCGAAGTGACTCAGCAGAAGTGCAGTGTCTCCTCGGTTGGTTGCCTCCTGACGGCCTAACATAGATTCACTCCCCTTGGACTGCTGGTCTCGGATTCTGCGACTTGAACAAACCGGGGTGTAGCTGCGAATTGGGATTCGGAACGAGCGGCGTGGGAGCAACGCCACTGTACGGCCCAGAAGATGGGACAGCAAAAAAACCAAAAAAACAAAACAAAAAAAGTTGCGATATTGCTGCGTTCAAAAAGCGTGCGGCAAACCGGTGGCACATGCGCAAGTAGTAGGCGGCAGTGAAGGGGTTAAAATACCAAACCAAGTCTATGAAAACTTGACTGGCTTTGTGATAATAGATCAAGATCCTAACAAAGTTGCCGAGTGAGAACGGTTTTGTTTTCCTGACGAAGCGCACTGCATCTGATTACTGACATCGTGAAATATGGAGCCCATGAAATATATGCGTCTCACTCATTCGAAGTAAGAAGTTTAAAAAAATATACTAATTTATCTATCACTCAGTGTGAGTCACATGTTTGTGTGATGTGCTTTCGATTTTTGGCGAACTCTAGAAAATGACCTAAAATGATGCGATCTGATGGGGGAACTCCCCCATTTTCTGTGTGACTCAATTGAGTGTAAACGTGTGCACACAGTGCTGGAAAGAAGGAAATCATGAGCATTTCTTGCTTCCTTACCGTGGACAGCTACTGTGGAATTGTGCTTTATTCATGATTTTTTCAGAGGAGTGTTGGCGTGGTCGTGGTACGAAGTGAGAGTTGCCGCGGAAACCAGACAGCTGACACCAGGCCGCGGCCCTTTCACCGCTATTACTGAAACACGAACCATGCAGACCGGTAAATCCTTATCATTTCTACCCTCCAGTTGTTGACAACTGTTTTTGAATCGTGCATACCATAGACAGATAAATGACGGACATTTTGAAGAGAAGGGCTGTCCAGTTCTTCGTGAGATGTAGTGTTCACTTATATTCAACTGACTTTTTGTGGGGGGGGGGTAGATTTTTGTTCCTCTTTGAAAGGAAGTCGGATTCTTTTTTATTGAACTCCATGTTAATACTATTGTCACCGCTTGATGTCCAATTTAAAACTTCGAATGAGGTGTTTGACTTTAAGGGCCTGCTACACCACATACGGTTCGCTGTCAATGTGATGCGATTGTGACGATGATTCACGTGAAATACTTCCATCTAAAAGTAATTCTCCTACTTTCACTCTATATACTCCAGTGGACCCAATACATGTATCTTGTGAATCATCACTCGCATCGTCACAATCGCATCGCTTTGACAGCGAAATGTATGTAGTGTAGCAGACCCTTAACACTGAAAGGGTTAACTCCAGATGTCCAGCACTTGATGTCCAATTTAAATCGAATGAAGCGTCTGGCTTGACACTGAAAGGGTTAACTCCAGATGTCCAGCACTTGATGTCCAATTTAAATCAAATGAGGCATCTGGCTTGACACTGAAAGGGTTAACTCCAGATGTCCAGCACTTGATGTCAATCAAATGAGGCATCTGGCTTGAATTTACTCCAATCAAATGAGGCGTCTGGCTTGACACTGAAAGGGTTAACTCCAGATGTCCAGCATTTGATGTCTAATTTCAATCAAATGAGGCGTCTGGCTTGACACTGAAAGGGTTAACTCCAGATGTCCAGCACTTGATGTCTAATTTCAATCAAATGAGGCGTCTGGCTTGACACTGAAAGGGTTAACTCCTCAGCATTTGATGTCCAAATGAGACACTGAAAGGGTTAACTCCAGATGTCCAGCACTTGATGTCTAATTTAAATCAAATGAGGCGTCTGGCTTGACACTGAAAGGGTTAACTCCAGATGTCCAGCATTTGATGTCTAATTTCAATCAAATGAGGCGTCTGGCTTGACACTGAAAGGGTTAACTCCAGATGTCCAGCATTTGATGTCTAATTTCAATCAAATGAGGCGTCTGGCTTGACACTGAAAGGAGCTGTATGCAGCATTATAATCTTTGACAAACTTTATTGAATAATTTTGCTGATTTTAAATATTTCCCTTCCTCAATTTAATGTACATGACAAGTTTGGTTACAAACATGACTGTGTGTCTGGGGGGAAATGGGTTGATACTGCCACTGTCTAAAGCTACTCAAATTATCTCAAAATGAAAGGATTTATTGTCCCAAAATGTACGTCCATTTTTTCTTTTCGTTGTTTAACATTTTATTGTTTCATTTTATTCGTCCCGTGTGCCTACACCCTTCTAACAGAACACGAGCTGCCAGGGCTGGTGTAGGGCTGCTCTTGTGTTGGTAGGGCTGGTGGGGCCAGAGCGTCTGTGTGTCTCATCAGCACCTGCAGTGTTCCTTTCTCACTGTTGTTTCTTCAATGGACAGCGTCAGGCCCGGTGCGTTACATCTCCTTCAACGTGTCCACCACGTCTATTTCTCTGGCCTGGTCTCCTCCGCTCAACATCAACGGGGAGCTGGGTGGATACAGAGTGGACCACCACCCGGTGCCTTTTGACGGTGAGTATGACACAGAGAGAGAGAGAGACACAGAGAGAGAGACAGACACAGAGAGAGAGAGACACAGAGAGAGCTGGGTGGATACAGAGTGGACCACCACCCGGTGCCTTTTGACGGTGAGTATGACACAGAGAGACAGAGACACAGAGAGAGCTGGGTGGATACAGAGTGGACCACCACCCTGTGCCTTTTGACGGTGAGTATGACACAGACAGAGACACAGAGAGAGAGAGACACAGAGAGAGCTGAGTGGATACAGAGTGGACCACCACCCGGTGCCTTTTGACGGTGAGTATGACACAGAGAGACAGAGACACAGAGAGAGCTGGGTGGATACAGAGTGGACCACCACCCGGTGCCTTTTGACGGTGAGTATGACACAGAGACACAGAGAGAGCTGGGTGGATACAGAGTGGACCACCACCCGGTGCCTTTTGACGGTGAGTATGACACAGAGAGAGAGAGACAGAGAGAGAGAGAGAGAGAGAACTGAGTGGATACAGAGTGGACTATCACCCTGTGCCTTTTGATGGTGAGTATGACACAGAGAGAGAGAGACAGAGAGAGAGAGAGAGAGAGAGAGAGAGAGAGAGAACTGAGTGGATACAGAGTGGACTATCACCCTGTGCCTTTTGATGGTGAGTATGACACAGAGAGAGAGAGAGAGAGACAGAGAGAGAGAGAGAGACAGACACAGAGACAGAGAGACACACAGAGAGCTGGGTGGATACAGAGTGGACCACCACCCTGTGCCTTTTGACAGTGAGTATGACAGAGAGAGAGAGAGACAGAAAGAGAGAGAGACAGACAGAGACAGAGAGAGACAGACAGACAGAGAGAGAGAGAGAGACAGACACAGACAGAGAGAGAGAGAGAGACAGAGAGAGCTGGGTGGATACAGAGTGGACTACCACCCTGTGCCTTTTGATGGTGAGTAGACACAGAGAGAGAGAGACAGAGAGAGAGAGAGAACTGAGTGGATACAGAGTGGACTATCACCCTGTGCCTTTTGATGGTGAGTATGACACAGAGAGAGAGAGACAGAGAGAGAGAGAGAGAGAGAGAGAGAGAACTGAGTGGATACAGAGTGGACTATCACCCTGTGCCTTTTGATGGTGAGTATGACACAGAGAGAGAGAGACAGAGAGAGAGAGAGAGAGAGAGAGAGAGGAGAGAGAGAGAACTGAGTGGATACAGAGTGGACTATCACCCTGTGCCTTTTGATGGTGAGTATGACACAGAGAGAGAGAGACAGAGAGAGAGAGACAGAGACAGAGAGAGAGAGAGAACTGAGTGGATACAGAGTGGACTATCACCCTGTGCCTTTTGATGGTGAGTATGACAGAGAGAGAGAGACAGAGAGACAGAGAGAGAGAGAGAACTGAGTGGACTATCACCCTGTGCCTTTTGATGGTGAGTATGACACAGAGAGAGAGAGAGAGAGAGAGAACTGAGTATGGGCCGTGTGTACTCATGTATTGGTGCATTCCTTCCTGTTGTTTTCATTGTCATTAGTTTCTGTGAGGGTGAGGTGTTATTAGAGAGTGACAGTGCTGGTGAACGAGGGTGGATGTCTTTGTGAGTGAGAATCATGTTATTTTTATTACTTTATTTCTTTGCATTGGAATGTTGGTACTATGAGTATGACTTTTTTGCTGATTTTAATGCATGTTTTTCATCTTTCAATGTTGCTTTTGTAAAGCGCATCGAGCATACTACTGTATGGATTTTAGCGCTATATGAAATAAACTTATTATAATTATTGTCTTTTCCAGCCCTGGATCACCACGCATTTGTGAGCAACCTGACCCAGGTCAACTTGACCCGCCTTGTGTCGGGCATCGTGTACAACATCTCCATCAGTGCCTTGAACGGGGCTGGAAGGGGGAAGGTCTCCTATGTCAAACTGCGCACAGGTCTGTCTGTCTGTCTGTCTGTCTGTCTGTCTGTGTCAGGCACCGTGTACAACATCTCCATCAGTGCCTTGAACGGGGCTGGAAAGGGGAAGGTCACCTATGTCAAACTGCGTACAGGTCTGTCTGTCTGTCTGCATGTCTGTCTGTCTGCATGTCTGTCTGCATGTCTCTCTGTGTCGGGCATCGTCTACAACATCTCCATCAGTATGCACAGGTCTGTCAGTCATATGCACCATTTATATCAGTGCTTTGTCAGAGGAGATATTACCTATGTTAAACCATGCGTGTGTATGTGTGTGTCTGCATATGTATGTGTGTGTGTCTGCATATATGTGTGTGTGTGTGTGTGTGTCTGCATATGTGTGTGTGTGTCTGCATATGTGTGTGTGTGATTGTGTGTGTGTTTTTTGTATATCTATCTACTGAGGTGAGTGGGTGAAGAAAAGAAAAAGGAAACATCCATGATGCATTTTTCATCTATTAGATAAGTCACTCTGAGCTTGCTTGGTAAGGGAAAGTTTTTCTGTGTCAAAGGGAAGCAACTTCTTCAAGAGTAAAAGAAGCATTTAGCCCAAAGTTATGTCCCTTTGTCATTTCACTGTGAGTTAACTCCCCTGACTCAGATTATGTTTTCCTTTGTCACAGTTTTCTGTAAACGAATTTTTAGACACAAAAATAACTTTCCAGCATTTTGGGGGGGGTCTGGGAAAATATTAATGAAATATGTAGCCTTTTTTTTCTCTTAAAACTGTACAGCTATAATTTTATGTTCAACACAGGTGAGCAGTTTCCTGTCACATGGGGCTGTCTTTGTTTAGAATTGTACAAAGGAATCACACTGGTCAACTCATTGAAACTCTTGGATGTTCCATGGTTTTCTCTCTCTCTGTGTTTAGCCAGTGTATGGTTTGTGTTTATCTATTATCTTTTTTATAAGCTCTCAGTTGCACAGAAGTGGAGTGTTGTGTTAGTGTGTGTGTGTGTGTGTGTGTGTGTTGTAAGGGGTGGGGTGGGGTGGGGGGGGGGTGCTGGCTGGTATTGTGTATAGAGTGAAGCACATGGCTGATTTTTCACATTATAAGCCACCAAGATTTTTTCTCTGTCTGTCCATCTCTCTCTCTATATATATCTGTCTCTGTCTCTCTCTCTCTCTCTCTCTCTCTCTCTCTCTCTCTCTCTCTCTCTCTCTCTCTCTCTCTCTCTCTCTCTCTCTCTCTCTCGCTACAGGGCTGAGTGTAAAAAAAGCAATGCTTATCTCATTACCCTGTATAAATAAAAATTTGGTCATTTCGTTTCTCTCTCTCTCTATCTGTCTCTTACTCTGTTTCTCTCTCTCTCTCTCTCTCTCTCTCTCTCTCTCTCTCTCTCTCTCTCTCTCTCTCTCTCTCTCTCTCTCTCTCTCTCTCTCTCTCTCTCTCTCTCTCTCCTCTCTCTCTCACTCTCTCTCTCTCTCTCTCTCTCTCTCTCTCTCTCTCTCTCTCTCTCTCTCTCTCTCTCTCCAGGGCTGAGTGTAAAAAAGCAATGCTTATCTCATTACCCTGTATAAATAAAAATTTCGTTCGTTTCGTTTCGTTTTGTTTCTCTCTCTCTCTATCTGTCTCTTACTCTGTTTCTCTCTCTCTCTCTCTCTCTCTCTCTCTCTCTCTCTCTCTCTCTCTCTCTCTCTCTCTCTCGATCTCAGTCTCTCTCTCTCTCTCTCATTCTCTCTCTCTCTCTCTCTCTCTCTCTCTCTCTCTCTCTCTCTCTCTCTACAGGGCTGAGTGTAAAAAAGCAATGCTTATCTCATTACCCTGTATAAATAAAAATTTGGTCGTTTCGTTTTGTTTTGTTTCTCTCTATCTGTCTCTTCTCCTCCTCTCTCTCTCTCTCTCTCTCTCTCTCTCTCTCTCTCTCTCTCTCTCTCTCTCTCTCTCTCTCTCTCTCTCTCTCTCTCTCTCTCATCGATCTCTCTGTACACAGTGTTCCTCACCCCCCCCCTCCTGTTACTTACTGAAAAAAACCCATTACCAACTTGTAAACATACACTCACACACACACACACACACACACACACACACACACACACACACACACACACACACACACACACACACACTTATCAATGACTGAAAAGTACAGTACATCAAATATTTTATTTTTTTATATTTATACTAGAAAAGGAAATCAAATTCAAATCATAAACTTTGATAATTTATTTTCAGACTCAGTCTCTCCCCCACCCACTCCTCCCCTAGCCAACACAACCACCGGCCAAAACCAAGACAGCAGGGAGATTGGAACCCCCGACCCAGTGGAAGCCATGACGCCGCTGGGCCCCAACAACCAGACGTCCAGCGCCTCGCACCAGCTGCCGGCCATCGTGGCAGGGTCGTTGATCGGTGCCGTCATCGTCATCGTCGCCATCGTCATCATCGTCTGCTGGTGGTGCCGGGCCAGGCGACAGACCAGGAACAAATACTGTGAGTGGCTGGTTGGCATGGAAATGGGTTATCTTCCCCTTGGTTGGTGGGTCTTCTTCTGCGTTCCCAGGCCATATGGCCATAATGGGTAAGGTACGCTTGTGTCTGGTTTTCAGTTTTCACTGGTCTCCCCGCTGCGACAGCCGACACATTCCGATTTCGGAGGAGCTCAAAGGAGAAAAATTATTCGGAAGATTTTTTTTTTTTAAAGGGCAGGAGAATGGGCCAATAAGTCAGAAAGATAGTAGATGATAGAAAGCAAAGGGAAAAGGCAGAGTCAAAGAGAGTGGCAGATTAGAGGAAGTTACGAGCACAGAACTTCCAGAAGGTGGGGGAACTATTTTTATGAAAGACCCCCGGTATCCCCACGGGGAGGGGTTTGTTGGTGGAAAGTGGGCAGTGGGTTGTTTTAATGAAAACTATGGTTTGTTGTTTAAACTTGGACAACTTGTATCTGTTACTGTGTTAGGTTAGTTAATTCTTTATGACGGTTTGTTGATACCGAGCTATGGATAAATTATGCTCGTGTCAAATCTTTATTTGTTGAGTTCTGTGACATTTTTTTTTTTGGGGGGGGGGGGTTAGGGGGGGAGGGTTCACTTTGTTGTAATTAATATAATTGGATCAGTAGCGTATTTTACGGACTACAAGGTGCACCTGATTGTGAATTGAACACCAAATTCACATTTTGCTATTATAGTTTCTTACTATACTAATTCACATTTTGCTATTATAGTTTCTTACTATTCTAATGCTGTAATGGTCACATCATAAAGCCCAGGGGTCTCAGTCAAGGGAAAAGTATGGCCTTTTAGTCCGCAAAATAGACAGATGGGAAAGACGATAGGAACAGGGCAGAATGACAGATGGGAAAGACGATAGGAACACGGCACAATGACAGATAGGAAAGACGATAGGAACAGGGCAGAATGACAGATGGGAAAGACGATAGGAACAGGGCAGAATGACAGATGGGAAAGACGATAGGAACAGGGCAGAATGACAGATGGGAAAGACGATAGGAACACGGCAGAATGACAGATGGGAAAGACAGATGGGAAAGACGATAGGAACAGGGCAGAATGACAGATGGGAAAGACGATAGGAACACGGCAGAATGACAGATGGGAAAGACGATAGGAACACGGCAGAATGACAGATGGGAAAGACGATAGGAACACAGCAGAATGACAGATGGGAAAGACGATAGGAACACGGCAGAATGACAGATGGGAAAGACGATAGGAACATGACAGATGGGAAAGACGATAGGAACACGGCAGAATGACAGATGGGAAAGACGATAGGAACACGGCAGAATGACAGATGGGAAAGACGGTAAAAGAAACGGCACAATGACAGATGGGAAAGACGGTAAAAAAACCGGCAACACAACACAGGCTTCCAAGTTCCAGAGTTGGTGTAGGCCTGCTCTTGTGTTGATAGGGCAGGTGCATCTCTGGGTCCCATCAGCACTTTCGGCTGTTTCTTGTTCATTCTATTTTGCTCAGTGTTCGGGAAAAAGCAATGTATCTGTGATGTGTTTCATCAATACTGTTGATTTGTAGTCTGTTTTGCATTTTTAGTGTATTGTTACTAATGTTAGACTCAGTCACTTTGTAGCTAGATCTGACATTGTTGCGACTAACTGTCGTGCAGCCTATCATACCTACTTTAACAGAGGATATATCAGCACACAGGATATGATTGATCATCATGCACGCTAATGATGTGACTAACTGTCGTGCAGCCTATCATACCTACTTTAACAGAGGATATAGCAGCACACAGGATATGATTCATCATCATGCACGCTAATGATGTGACTAACTGTCGTGCAGCCTATCATGCCTACTTTAACAGAGGATATATCAGCACACAGGATATGATTCATCATCATGCACGCTAATGATGTGACTAACTGTCGTGCAGCCTATCATACTTACTTTAACAGAGGATATAGCAGCACACAGGATATGATTCATCATCATGCACGCTAATGATGTGACTAACTGTCGTGCAGCCTATCATACCTACTTTAACAGAGGATATATCAGCACACAGGATATGATTCATCATCATGCACGCTAATGATGTGACTAACTGTCGTGCAGCCTATCATACCTACTTTAACAGAGGATATAGCAGCACACAGGATATGATTCATCATCATGCACGCTAATGATGTGACTAACTGTCGTGCAGCCTATCATACCTACTTTAACAGAGGATATATCAGCACACAGGATATGATTCATCATCATGCACGCTAATGATGTGACTAACTGTCGTGCATCCTATCATGCCTACTTTAACAGAGGATATAGCAGCACACAGGATATGATTCATCATCATGCACGCTAATGATGTGACTAACTGTCGTGCAGCCTATCATACCTACTTTAACAGAGGATATATCAGCACACAGGATATGATTCATCATCATGCACGCTAATGATGTGACTAACTGTCGTGCAGCCTATCATACCTACTTTAACAGAGGATATATCAGCACACAGGATATGATTCATCATCATGCACGCTAATGATGTGACTAACTGTCGTGCAGCCTATCATACCTACTTTAACAGAGGATATATCAGCACACAGGATATGATTCATCATCATGCACGCTAATGATGTGACTAACTGTCGTGCAGCCTATCATACCTACTTTAACAGAGGATATAGCAGCACACAGGATATGATTCATCATCATGCACGCTAATGATGTGACTAACTGTCGTGCAGCCTATCATACCTACTTTAACAGAGGATATAGCAGCACACAGGATATGATTCATCATCATGCACGCTAATGATGTGACTAACTGTCGTGCAGCCTATCATACCTACTTTAACAGAGGATATAGCAGCACACAGGATATGATTCATCATCATGCACGCTAATGATGTGACTAACTGTCGTGCAGCCTATCATGCCTACTTTAACAGAGGATATAGCAGCACACAGGATATGATTCATCATCATGCACGCTAATGATGTGACTAACTGTCGTGCAGCCTATCATGCCTACTTTAACAGAGGATATAGCAGCACACAGGATATGATTCATCATCATGCACGCTAATGATGTGACTAACTGTCGTGCAGCCTATCATACCTACTTTAACAGAGGATATAGCAGCACACAGGATATGATTCATCATCATGCACGCTAATGATGTGACTAACTGTCGTGCAGCCTATCATGCCTACTTTAACAGAGGATATAGCAGCACACAGGATATGATTCATCATCATGCACGCTAATGATGTGACTAACTGTCGTGCAGCCTATCATGCCTACTTTAACAGAGGATATAGCAGCACACAGGTATCTCATCTCAAACCTGCGCTCTCTCTCGCCTCTTTCTTTTTTTACTGTTCGTTTAGGACAGTCTCCACTGCTTCTAGCACAGAATTGGATCGTTTTTGTTGTTCGTTGTTCAGCATTTCTGTGAGCTTCCAGGGTTGTTTTTTGTTTGCTTGTTTTTTTTGTTTCATGTCTGTCTGTGAACAGTCATTTGTTCCACTTGATACAGCCTGAACTATTAAATGGATTGACATAAAAAAAATTGGAAAAATGATTTCTCAAGTGGTTAGATGTTTGTGAAAGTTCATGGATACAGCTCTGCCCAAAATGGTCTGTTGCTGGTTTCAAAGCGTTCGATTCTTATGTCTTTAAATGTTGTGAATTATGTTCTGCACAGTTTCAAAAAAGAAAACATGTAATCCTGAAATAATGCATTAAGTTCTCTTGGTAGGTCATCATATGATGGATTAGCGTGTAAATTTCATCTTTGAATCTACAAACCTCAGACTCACATGTACTGCATTTACATGGCTTGCTGTTATGTTTGTCACTGATTTCTGATGAGTTGTGTCCTTTTTTCAGCACTGTCGGTTGCGTTTGTCAGTGTCGTCTTGTCAGTGTCGGCACAAGAACTATGCTCAGCTTTCCCCATGGGGCCACACTGTTCTGTTGACGTCTGTCGCTTTCCTTTGTCACCTTGTTCTTCTGATTCCATCAGTGGGCCACTACGCCACATACCATTCAACACAAATGTTGTTCTGATTCCATCAGTGGGCCACTACGCCACATACCATTCAACACAAATGTTGTTCTGATTCCACCATGGGGCCACTACGCCACATACCATTCAACACAAATGTTGTTCTGATTCCATCAGTGGGCCACTACGCCACATACCATTCAACACAAATGTTGTTCTGATTCCACCATGGGGCCACTACGCCACATACCATTCAACACAAATGTTATGATTCCACCATGGGGCCACTACGCCACATACCATTCAACACAAATGTTGTTCTGATTCCATCAGTGGGCCACTACGCCACATACCATTCAATACAAATGTTGTTCTGATTCCATCAGTGGGCCACTACGCCACATACCATTCAACACAAATGTTGTTCTGATTCCATCAGTGGGCCACTACGCCACATACCATTCAACACAAATGTTGTTCTGATTCCACCATGGGGCCACTACGCCACATACCATTCAACACAAATGTTCTGATTCCACCATGGGGCCACTACGCCACATACCATTCAACACAAATGTTGTTCTGATTCCACCATGAGGCCACTACGCCACATACCATTCAACACAAATGTTGTTCTGATTCCACCATGGGGCCACTACGCCACATACCATTCAACACAAATGTTCTGATTCCACCATGGGGCCACTACGCCACATACCATTCAATACAAATGTTGTTCTGATTCCACCATGGGGCCACTACGCCACATGCCATTCAACACAAATGTTGTTCTGATTCCACCATGGGGCCACTACGCCACATGCCATTCAACACAAATGTTGTTCTGATTCCACCATGGGGCCACTACGCCACATGCCATTCAACACAAATGTTGTTCTGATTCCACCATGGGGCCACTACGCCACATACCATTCAATACAAATGTTGTTCTGATTCCACCATGAGGCCACTACGCCACATACCATTCAACACAAATGTTCTGATTCCACCATGAGGCCACTACGCCACATACCATTCATCACAAATGTTGTTCTGATTCCACCATGGGGCCACTACGCCACATACCATTCAACACAAATGTTGTTCTGATTCCACCATGGGGCCACTACGCCACATACCATTCAACACAAATGTTGTTCTGATTCCACCATGGGGCCACTACGCCACATACCATTCATCACAAATGCGATGCCATTATGACGATGCCTGTGTCCCGTCTGAAAATAATTCTTCTATTTTCATTTACTGCATTCTTATGTGGATCCAGTACACCAATCAAATCAAAGGCCTGATGCAAAAATGCAGATATTTTATCAGATTCCTGTATGGTACAAATATGGTGAACATTACAAGTAGGATTTCATGAGATTCATTTAGATGGTAGAATTGTGCATGAATCTTGCCTGACAACTGTCAAAATGGGGTTGCAGCGAAACAAGTGGTATGCAGTGTAGCAGGCCCTTAAAGGGGCACCCTGACGGATTAGTTGTTGCAAGAAACACGTCGAGATCACCAGAAAGACAGCCTTTTCAAGGATCGGAACACTCATTTTGCTCTGGTTTCCTATAAATTAAACCGTCAAAACGGCGATTCCTCCTTGGCGGAGATGCCGGAGAGAGTAGCCATTTTGGATAGGGTGGGTGAAGGTCACTCATTGTGGTTGAAGCGTTGTTGTTGGGTTTTTTGTAGTGCAGTAAGAAAATAAATTGGAGCTATTTCCTTTGTTGTGAGCAAAACTCCTTTACATAAACTGTATAACATTTTAAAATAAGAAAGAAAAAAAGGCTTGTATTGCGAAGATTTCATGCAAGCGATTTGGCGGCCATTAGAAAAGAGACGGCATGCGCCTTCTCTTTGGGTGGAAGAATTTGACTTCCAGCACCTCCACCAAGGAGGAATCGCCGATTTGACGGTTTGATTTCTAGGAAACCAGAGCAAAGTGAGTGTTGCAATTTGTGTAAAGGGTGTTTTCCTGGTGATCTCGACGTGTTTCTTACAAACAAAACATTCTGTCAGGGTGCCCCTTTAAGTTAACCCTTTCAGCGCCAATGTCGACTTTTGTCACCACATTGGTTTTACACCCATGTCACTAGAGGGCATCAGGTCAGAACCTGTTGTCTGGAGACCCTGTTTTCTTGATTTGGGGAGGTGGGGATGGGCCTGATGTTACATATGTCACAGAGGAATTCTCAATATTGCAGAGAATTTGTTTTCTCTACCCAGTTACGTTTAAGGGTATTTTTTTGGCCGAAAAATGGCTGGCGGTGAAAGGGTTAAGGCTTTGTGCCCCATCATCAGGGCTAGCCTTGGTGTGAGCTGTTCAGTATTGTGGCAGAGTTGAACATCGTGTGGTGTTGTCACTGTGTCCTTCGTTGCCTCTTGTTGGGTGATTGTTGTTTCTTTGACATGTCCTTGGTGTGAGCTGTTCAGTATTGTGGCAGAGTTGAACATCATGTGGCGTTGTCACTGTGTCCTTCGTTGCCTCTTGTTGGGTGATTGTTGTTTCTTTGACATGTCCTTGGTGTGAGCTGTTCAGTATTGTGGCAGAGTTGAACATCATGTGGCGTTGTCACTGTGTCCTTCGTTGCCTCTTGTTGGGTGATTGTTGTTTCTTTGACATGTCCTTGGTGTGAGCTGTTCAGTATTGTGGCAGAGTTGAACATCATGTGGCGTTGTCACTGTGTCCTTCGTTGCCTCTTGTTGGGTGATTGTTGTTTCTTTGACATGTCCTTGGTGTGAGCTGTTCAGTATTGTGGCAGAGTTGAACATCATGTGGCGTTGTCACTGTGTC
The DNA here is from genome assembly GCA_017654935.2 of Phymorhynchus buccinoides. Taxonomy (NCBI): domain Eukaryota; kingdom Metazoa; phylum Mollusca; class Gastropoda; order Neogastropoda; family Raphitomidae; genus Phymorhynchus; species Phymorhynchus buccinoides. The sequence continues at coordinate 1,333,271 of CM065707.1, forward strand.
CTTCGTTGCCTCTTGTTGGGTGATTGTTGTTTCTTTGACATGTCCTTGGTGTGAGCTGTTCAGTATTGTGGCAGAATGGAACATTGTGTGTGACGTTGTCACTGTGTCCTTCGTTGCCTCTTGTTGGGTGATTGTTGTTTCTTTGACATGTCCTTGGTGTGAGCTGTTCAGTATTGTGGCAGAGTTGAACATCATGTGACGTTGTCACTGTGTCCTTCGTTGCCTCTTGTTGGGTGATTGTTGTTTCTTTGACATGTCCTTGGTGTGAGCTGTTCAGTATTGTGGCAGAGTTGAACATCGTGTGGAGTTGTCACTGTGTCCTTCGCTGCCTCTTGTTGGGTGATTGTTGTTTCTTTGACATGTCCTTGTTTTGTGCAGTTGCACGGCCTACACAGAAAGAAGTTATGTTTTCATCATTATTCATCATTATTTCTCCGTTTTGGAAAGTGTGAAAACCAGTTCATGCTTTTTCCTCGTTTGTCAATTGTCGTGTGGCTTGATCTTCACGCTTCACTGATCTTTTCTTTTCTTTTCTTTTCCTTGGGGGCTGCGCCTTTTGTTTTCACTGCTTGTTTGAAGAAGCCGTTGCTTTGTTTTTTGTTGTTTGTCTTATCTTCGGGTTTATGTTTAGTTTTAGTCAGTTTGTTTTGCAAATTCAAACTAGACACACTCTGTTTTGTGTATGTTCTGAGAGAGAGAGAGAGAGAGAGAGAGAGAGAGAGAGAGAGAGAGAGAGAGAGAGAGAGTGAGTGTTTGTCTGTGTATGAAAAATATGAATTGGTATTGAAAGTTTTATGACTGAAGAGATCAGTTTGAGTTCAGTGGTTTATTTAACGTCTGCTCACCATTGATGGTATTAGATGATAAATAAAATGTTGAAGAAAAAATAATAATAAAGGTGATCTCTATCTAACAAATGCCATTTTAATGGGTTGATACAAAACGTGAATGCAGTTCATGCTTGTTTAATTGCTTCTTTTTTTCCGATTCCCATCACTCTGTTGTCTGCTAATCCACAGAAAAGAAGGTACAGTGGAACATCCCTTATAAGACCTTGACAAATCATCCAAAATGAGGTCTTAAATGGGAGGGAGTTGTATAAAAGAGGTAATTTTAATGCTTACAAAGAAGGGCAATGTCTCAGAGTAGGTCTTACAAGGGAGGGAGTCTTATAATGGGGGGTGCTTTAAGGGAGGTTCCACTGTAATTGTCAGACTTGTGCTTGAAGGTGATCATAATGTTGATGGTGATGATGATGATCATAATGTTGATGGTGATGATGATGATCATAATGTTGATGGTGATGATGATGATCATAATGTTGATGGTGATGATGATGATCATAATGTTGATGGTGATGATGATGATCATCACGATGATGCTGATGAAGATGATGATCAGTGTTGATGTTTTCTGTTGTTTTTCAGTGATACAAGCTGGCCATCTTCAGGGCTTTGGGTCGGGAGGGTCTATGTACCGGTGGGTGAAACACACACTGACATGGATCTGTTGCATACATACATTCTGCCATACATCTATGAACGGATGAAACACGCACATGCTGACATGGATCTGTTGCATACATACATTCTGCCATACATCTATGAACGGGTGAAGCACACACATGCTGACATGGATCTGTTACATACATACATTCTGCCATACATCTATGAACGGGTGAAGCACACACATGCTGACATGGATCTGTTACATACATACATTCTGCCATACATCTATGAACGGGTGAAGCACACACATGCTGACATGGATCTGTTACATACATACATACTTTCATGGACATTCTGCCATACATCTATGAACTCTTCCAATACCATGGGCAAATATAATCGCCCAAAAACATCACACTTCACTCCCACCAAATGCAAAGTCTATTTTCAGAGATTAAATCGGTGATTTTTTTTCTGTCAAAGCTAGGCATGCGCACTCGAAAAAATAGTTCCCCCCCATCTTGTTGGTTGAGATGCAGCGGACAACCAAGAACAACAAAACGTACATGGCGCTAGAAAAGTTAAAATAGTTCCCCCCATCTTGTTGGTTGAGATGCAACGGACAACCAAGAACAACAAAACATACATGGCGCTAGAAAAGTTAAAAGCTGAGCTTCAAATTCACCGAGCAAGCTGTACAGTTCTGCCTTTCACAGCGTTCTTGTCTAACATCCACAGTGTGGGTGTGCTGTACAGTTCTGCCTTTCACAGTGTTCTTGTCTAACATCCACAGTGTGGGTGTGCTGTACAGTTCTGCCTTTCAGAGCGTTCTTGTCTAACATCCACAGTGTGGGTGTGCTGTACAGTTATGCTTTTCACAGCGTTCTTGTCTAACATCCACAGTGTGGGTGTGCTGTACAGTTCTGCCTTTCACAGCGTTCTTGTCTAACATCCACAGTCTGGGTGTGCTGTACAGTTCTGCCTTTCACAGCGTTCTTGTCTAACATCCACAGTGTGGGTGTGCTGTACAGTTCTGCCTTTCACAGCGTTCTTGTCTAACATCCACAGTGTGGGTGTGCTGTACAGTTCTGCCTTTCACAGCGTTCTTGTCTAACATCCACAGTGTGGGTGTGCTGTACAGTTCTGCCTTTCAGAGCGTTCTTGTCTAACATCCACAGTGTGGGTGTGCTGTACAGTTCTGCCTTTCACAGCGTTCTTGTCTAACATCCACAGTGTGGGTGTGCTGTACAGTTCTGCCTTTCACAGCGTTCTTGTCTAACATCCACAGTGTGGGTGTGCTGTACAGTTCTGCCTTTCACAGCGTTCTTGTCTAACATCCACAGTGTGGGTGTGCTGTACAGTTCTGCCTTTCACAGCGTTCTTGTCTAACATCCACAGTGTGGGTGTGCTGTACAGTTCTGCCTTTCACAGCGTTCTTGTCTAACATCCACAGTGTGGGTGTGCTGTACAGTTCTGCCTTTCACAGCGTTCTTGTCTAACATCCACAGTGTGGGTGTGCTGTACAGTTCTGCCTTTCACAGCGTTCTTGTCTAACATCCACAGTGTGGGTGTGCTGTACAGTTCTGCCTTTCACAGCGTTCTTGTCTAACATCCACAGTGTGGGTGTGCTGTACAGTTCTGCCTTTCACAGCGTTCTTGTCTAACATCCACAGTGTGGGTGTGCTGTGCAGTTCTGCCTTTCACAGCGTTCTTGTCTAACATCCACAGTGTGGGTGTGCTGTGCAGTTCTGCCTTTCACAGCGTTCTTGTCTAACATCCACAGTGTGGGTGTGCTGTACAGTTCTGCCTTTCACAGCGTTCTTGTCTAACATCCACAGTGTGGGTGTGCTGTGCAGTTCTGCCTTTCACAGCGTTCTTGTCTAACATCCACAGTCTGGGTGTGCTGTACAGTTCTGCCTTTCACAGCGTTCTTGTCTAACATCCACAGTGTGGGTGTGCTGTGCAGTTCTGCCTTTCACAGCGTTCTTGTCTAACATCCACAGTCTGGGTGTGCTGTACAGTTCTGCCTTTCACAGCGTTCTTGTCTAACATCCACAGTGTTGGTGTACTGTGCAGCATGGATTATTTTCTCTAAACATTTAGTCAGTCTCTTCAAAATTAATACCAGTCTCATGTTTAATTTTTTACATAAACATTAATAATATATTTTTTTAGTCAGTCTCTTCTAAATGAATTTGACCAGTCTCGTGTTGTTGTTTTTCCTTTACTCGCTGTGTTTTGATTATGTTTTGGTGATGTGCTTATTGACAATTCCTTTTGTTGCTTCAGAGTCTTTTACATGTGACAAATGTTCTATTTGAATAAGAATGTCATTTTAAGATTATGAAATATGAAAGTGAGATACTTTCAAAGATCTTTTGGCATCAACTCCAGGGGTTTTAGCTTGTGGAAATGTTCTTTCTTTCTGGGGTTTTTGCCTTTAAAGACCCATCACGTCACGTGTCAAAATCACATTGTTTTACGCGTTTTCCCTCTTATAGCTGGTAAGAAATCTAAAGAAATCTTCCTAGCATAAGAGGGACTGTGACACGTGACGTGGGGGGTCTTTAAGTTAGAAATTAAAAGATCAATCAATCAATCGATCAACCAATCAATATTTATTGTCCTAAAATGCATGGCATAAAAGGAAAAAAATGTTTGCTGTCACGATTACAAAAACTTAACAAACAAACAAGTGTAGTGAAAACAACTGACACGTTAATACAAAGCCATGTAAACAATAGTCGAACTTGAATACTGAGTAACATCAGAACTTGAGTGAGATCAGAACTATTCCATATTAACCCTGATATCATGCGGTGCTGGTTATTGCAGACATATGGAAGACGACGGCGACAATCTCATCATCACCAACGACAACAGACAACGATCGTCATCGAATCCGTCAGAATCATCATCATCGGCCGTTTCATCACAACAACAACCACCACCACCACCATCATCATCATCGTCACAACCACAGCAGCATCAGGCTAAAAATAGCACCCCCCAGCAGTTGGCTGATCCTCATTGGTTGAGTCAGCAGGCACAGCGATTGAACGCTGGAGTGGAGGTAATGTTTCACTAACCCTTCTACCGCCGTGTATTTTTTTGAAGTTCTTGGTTGTCAGTTGCATCTCAACCAACAAGAGGGGGGAGTAACTCATTTTCTGAGTGTGCATGTGTCGCTTCAATGCAGAAACAGTAATATTATGAGCTCTAAAAGCAGACAAGCACATGGCATGGTGCTTGGCAGTGAATGTCTGTGCATTTGGTGGGAGTGTAGAGTGACGTCTTGGTGGAATGTGTTGGCCCACCGTGCTGGGAGAGTTGCTACAGTGGAACATCCCCATGAGACCTTCCCCTAGATCTGTGCATTTGGTGGGAGTGCAGAGTGACGTCTTGGTGGAATGTGTTGGCCCACGGTGCTGGGAGAGTTGCTACAGTGGAACACATCCCCTAGATCTGTGCATTTGGTGGGAGTGTAGAGTGACGTCTTGGTGGAATGTGTTGGCCCACCGTGCTGGGAGAGTTGCTACAGTGGAACATCCCCTAGATCTGTGCATTTGGTGGGAGTGTAGAGTGACGTCTTGGTGGAATGTGTTGGCCCACCGTGCTGGGAGAGTTGCTACAGTGGAACATCCCCTAGATCTGTGCATTTGGTGGGAGTGTAGAGTGACGTCTTGGTGGAATGTGTTGGCCCACCGTGCTGGGAGAGTTGCTACAGTGGAACATCCCCTAGATCTGTGCATTTGGTGGGAGTGTAGAGTGACGTCTTGGTGGAATGTGTTGGCCCACGGTGCTGGGAGAGTTGCTACAGTGGAACATCCCCTAGATCTGTGCATTTGGTGGGAGTGTAGAGTGACGTCTTGGTGGAATGTGTTGGCCCACGGTGCTGGGAGAGTTGCTACAGTGGAACATCCCCTAGATCTGTGCATTTGGTGGGAGTGTAGAGTGACGTCTTGGTGGAATGTGTTGGCCCACCGTGCTGGGAGAGTTGCTACAGTGGAACATCCCCTAGATCTGTGCATTTGGTGGGAGTGTAGAGTGACGTCTTGGTGGAATGTGTTGGCCCACCGTGCTGGGAGAGTTGCTACAGTGGAACATCCCCTAGATCTGTGCATTTGGTGGGAGTGTAGAGTGACGTCTTGGTGGAATGTGTTGGCCCACGGTGCTGGGAGAGTTGCTACAGTGGAACATCCCCATGAGACCTCCCTAGATGTGACCCGTCAAGGTTTCACTCATTGTCCTCCTTCATATCCAGACTACTGCAGTGAACCTCCCTAGATAAGACCCCTTGGTAGTGTAGAGACCCGTCTTGGTGGAAGACCCCTCCACGGTGCTGGGACCCCTCCCACATAAGACCCCTCCCTAGATAAGTGCATTTAAGACCCCTCCTAGTAAGACCCCTCCCTATTGGCCCCCCTCCCTATTAATGCCCCTCCCTATTAATGCCCCTCCCTATTAATGCCCCTCCCTTTTAGACCCGCTCCCTATAAGACCCCTCCCTAGTAAGACCTGTTTTGGGGGCTGTTTTTTCAACGGTCTTATAGGGAGGTTCCACTGTATAAAGGAGGAAGGGGGAGAGCACAGTGACGAGGAGGATGTGGAGGTGGTGTGAGAGTTCAAAATGGACGCTGCTCTATCCAGTGGCTGTGTTTATTTGGGGTAGTGGACGCTGCTCTATCCAGTGGCTGTGTTTGGCCCTGGGTAGTGGACGCTGCTCTATCCAGTGGCTGTGTTTATCCTGGGTAGTGGACGCTGCTCTATCCAGTGGCTGTGTTTATCCTGGGTAGTGGACGCTGCTCTATCCAGTGGCTGTGTTTATCCTGGGTAGTGGACGCTGCTCTATCCAGTGGCTGTGTTTATCCTGGGTAGTGGACGCTGCTCTATCCAGTGGCTGTGTTTATCCTGGGTAGTGGACGCTGCTCTATCCAGTGGCTGTGTTTATCCTGGGTAGTGGACGCTGCTCTATCCAGTGGCTGTGTTTATCCTGGGTAGTGGACGCTGCTCTATCCAGTGGCTGTGTTTATCCTGGGTAGTGGACGCTGCTCTATCCAGTGGCTGTGTTTATCCTGGGTAGTGGACGCTGCTCTATCCAGTGGCTGTGTTTATCCTGGGTAGTGGACGCTGCTCTATCCAGTGGCTGTGTTTATCCTGGGTAGTGGACGCTGCTCTATCCAGTGGCTGTGTTTATCCTGGGTAGTGGACGCTGCTCTATCCAGTGGCTGTGTTTATCCTGGGTAGTGGACGCTGCTCTATCCAGTGGCTGTGTTTATCCTGGGTAGGGTAGGTTCTGTTCTGCGCTCAAGCAAAATATAGAAATGCCGTAGATTTCAGAAGCCAGTGGAAGTAGGTGAAGACTGAATTTTTTGTTTTCATTTCCCAATATCGGCAAAATCTTCAACCTGATGAAGGTGGCCGATTGACGAGAAGAACTGTTCTGTGTGTTTTGATGGCAGCAAAGCACCCTAACCAGGAGGATTCCTTCCTCTATTGTATTGTATTGTATTGTATTGTGTTGTATTGTATTGTATTGTATTGTATTGTGTCTAACTGTTCTGTGTGTTTTCATGGCAGCAAAGCACCCTTAACCAGGAGGATTCCTGCCTCTATTGTATTGTATTGTATTGTATCCATTGGCTGTGTTGTATTGTATTGTATTGTATTGTATTGTGTCTAACTGTTCTGTGTGTGTTGATGGCAGCAGAGCACCCCTGTCTATCTACCGGTAGAGGGAGCTAACCAGGAGGATTCCTGCCTGTATTGATTTCAGTATTGTATTGTATTGTATTGTGTCTAACTGTTCTGTGTGTGTTGATGGCAGCAGAGCACCCCTGTCTATCTACCGGTAGAGGGAGCTAACCAGGAGGATTCCTCCCTGTATTGTATTGTATTGTATTGTATTGTATTGTGTCTAACTGTTCTGTGTGTGTTGATGGCAGCAGAGCACCCCTGTCTATCTACCGGTAGAGGGAGCTAACCAGGAGGATTCCTCCCTGTATTGTATTGTATTGTATTGTATTGTATGTGTGTCTAACTGTTCTGTGTGTGTTGATGGCAGCAGAGCACCCCTGTCTATCTACCGGTAGAGGGAGCTAACCAGGAGGATTCCTCCCTGTATTGTATTGTATTGTATTGTATTGTATTGTTGTATTGTGTTGTATTGTATTGTGTCTAACTGTTCTGTGTGTGTTGATGGCAGCAGAGCACCCCTGTCTATCTACCGGTAGAGGGAGCTAACCAGGAGGATTCCTCCCTGTATTGTATTGTATTGTATTGTATTGTATTGTGTGTATTGTAATTGTGTTAACTGTTCTGTGTGTGTTGATGGCAGCAGAGCACCCCTGTCTATCTACCGGTAGAGGGAGCTAACCAGGAGGATTCCTCCCTGTATTGTATTGTATTGTATTGTATTGTATTGTATTGTATTGTGTCTAACTGTTCTGTGTGTGTTGATGGCAGCAGAGCACCCCTGTCTATCTACCGGTAGAGGGAGCTAACCAGGAGGATTCCTCCCTGTATTGTATTGTGTTGTATTGTATTGTATTGTATTGTATTGTGTCTAACTGTTCTGTGTGTGTTGATGGCAGCAGAGCACCCCTGTCTATCTACCGGTAGAGGGAGCTAACCAGGAGGATTCCTCCCTGTATTGTATTGTATTGTATTGTATTGTATTGTATTGTATTGTGTCTAACTGTTCTGTGTGTGTTGATGGCAGCAGAGCACCCCTGTCTATCTACCGGTAGAGGGAGCTAACCAGGAGGATTCCTCCCTGTATTGTATTGTATTGTATTGTATTGTATTGTATTGTATTGTGTCTAACTGTTCTGTGTGTGTTGATGGCAGCAGAGCACCCCTGTCTATCTACCGGTAGAGGGAGCTAACCAGGACTCCATCCCCTCTGTCCTCATCTTACCTCCCCCTACCGAGAGAGACGTCTTCTTCGTGCAAGGTCAGTCACTCACATAGACAAGGGGAGGTAAGGGAGAATCTGGGGCAGTGGGTGGATGCCTCGTGCCTCCATTCAGGGAGCTGGATGATCCCGCCCCCTCCATGAGTCTTTCCCTGTGGGGATACCGGGGGGGGGGGGGGGGGGTATACAGAAGAAGAAAAAGAAGATGGGAGATTTTTTTTTAATGTGGCGGGGAGAGAAGGTTGGAGAAGTGTGAAGGAAGAAGGGAAATATTACAAATAATTATTACATGTTCCCCAGACAATATTTGATGGTGAAAATCTCTTCCCCTTGAAACATTGCTTTGCGCTTTCACTTGCTTAATTTGTCAGCACAGTGGAACCTCCCTTATAAGACCTTCAAAAATCATCCAAAATGAGGTCTTATAAGGGAGGGTCTTATAAGGGAGGGTCTTATAAGGGAGGGTCTTATAAGGGAGGGTCTTATAAGGGAGGTAATTGTAATACTTACAAAGAAGGGCAATGTCTCAGAGAAGTAGGTCTTATGTGGGAGGGAGTCTTATAATGGGAAGGCTTATAAAGGAGGTTCCACTGTATAAATGTTTGGTTAATTTAGGGAAATTCACATACTTCTGTCATTCTGTTTTGAGGTACTGGTTAATGTTTGTTTTTGTTGCTTTGTGTGTGTGCGTTGGTGTGAGTGCGTGTGTGTGCAGTGGGATGCGTTCGTGTATATATGCGTGTGCATGTTTGTATGTCTATGAGTATGTGGGTGATGGTGTGAATGCGAGTGCGTCTGAGTATGTTTGATATGCCTGGTGTAATCTTGTATGTGGAGTGATTTTGGTTTTGTAAAGCGCCATGAGTAGTTCATCTAGAATGTACGCCATATAAATTCCTTCATGATTATTATTTCTAAATGACTTGTTCAATTGTTTTGGGTTCTTCCTTCCTTCCATATAGCGACCAGTCACTTTGGGCTATTCTGTCGCTGTGGTTTTGTTTGTTTGTTTTTGTTTCAAGTGCTTTCTTCTGGTTTTTATTTTGCATTATCCAGAAGCTACAATCTTTCTATCTTTTTCTAATAAGGTATGCGCCATCCTAGTTCCGCTGCGTCTATCGTCAGAAGTGGCGTCTGCGATGTATACTACCAGATCCAGATTTAGACGTTGAAAATGTGAACTTTTGAGCTTGTTCTGTAAAAGTGCAATCACTGTTTGAATGATCTGCTGACTGTGTTCAGATGTGGAGGAGGAGTGTAAGTAGTTCCTGAGGCATGCCCCCTGTTACTGCACAGCACCTGGGTTTCCAAACCTCACACGCACACACGCACACACACACACACCTTCATGGCAAAATGTAGACTGGAAATGTGATCTTTTCAAGTCTTTCACGATGGCACAACTTACACAAAAACTTGAACATTTGCATGAAATGTTAAAACTCAAGCTTTTTACTTTGACATTTCACTTTTAATAAGTTACAGCGCACTTGCCTTCCTTTAAACTCAATTCTTTTTTTCTTTTCTTTTTTTTCTTTTTTAACTCAATTCTTTGTTAAGGTTTTTGTTTTTATTTTGACTGTCCTGCTTTTTTTGGTATTTGGTATCTTCAAGTCACAGAGACTTATCTCTGAAATGTATGGACTTCATCCGTTTGTTTGCCTTTTTTAACCAGCAGAAAATGAATCGTGTCCCTGGTTATGTTACACTTTTTGTTCTCATATTTCTTCACACACAGAAACCCAAATGCTGCACAGCCCTAGCTGTCTTTATCCCTCTCCCTCTTATCCATCCACCTCCACCACTTCTTTCCCGGCATTTCCCATCCCTGCTATCTCTCCCTCTTATCCATCCACCTCCACCACTTCTTTCCCGGCATTTCCCATCCCTGCTATCTCTCCCTCTTATCCATCCACATCCACCACTTCTTTCCCGGCATTTCCCATCCCTGCTATCTCTCCCTCTTATCCATCCACCTCCACCACTTCTTTCCCGGCATTTCCCATCCCTGCTATCTCTCCCTCTTATCCATCCACCTCCACCACTTCTTTCCCGGCATTTCCCATCCCTGCTATCTCTCCCTCTTATCCATCCACCTCCACCACTTCTTTCCCGGCATTTCCCATCCCTGCTATCTCTCCCTCTTATCCATCCACCTCCACCACTTCTTTCCCGGCATTTCCCATCCCTGCTATCTCTCCCTCTTATCCATCCACCTCCACCACTTCTTTCCCGGCATTTCCCATCCCTGCTATCTCTCCCTCTTATCCATCCACATCCACCACTTCTTTCCCGGCATTTCCCATCCCTGCTATCTCTCCCTCTTATCCATCCACATCCACCACTTCTTTCCCGGCATTTCCCATCCCTGCTATCTCTCCCTCTTATCCATCCACATCCACCACTTCTTTCCCGGCATTTCCCATCCCTGCTATCTCTCCCTCTTATCCATCCACATCCACCACTTCTTTCCCGGCATTTCCCATCACCCCCTGCTATCTCTCCCTCTTATCCATCCACATCCACCACTTCTTTCCCGGCATTTCCCACCCCTGCTATCTCTCCCTCTTATCCATCCACCTCCACCACTTCTTTCCCGGCATTTCCCATCACCCCCTGCTATCTCTCCCTTTTATCCATCCACCTCCACCACTTCTTTCCCGGCATTTCCCATCACCCCCTGCTATCTCTCCCTTTTATCCATCCACCTCCACCACTTCTTTCCCGGCATTTCCCATCACCCCCTGCTATCTCTCCCTCTTATCCATCCACATCCACCACTTCTTTCCCGGCATTTCCCATCCCTGCTATCTCTCCCTTTTATCCATCCACATCCACCACTTCTTTCCCGGCATTTCCCATCACCCCCTGCTATCTCTCCCTTTTATCCATCCACACCCACCACTTCTTTCCCGGCATTTCCCATCCCTGCTATCTCTCCCTCTTATCCATCCACATCCACCACTTCTTTCCCGGCATTTCCCATCACCCCCTGCTATCTCTCCCTTTTATCCATCCACATCCACCACTTCTTTCCCGGCATTTCCCATCACCCCCTGCTATCTCTCCCTTTTATCCATCCACATCCACCACTTCTTTCCCGGCATTTCCCATCACCCCCTGCTATCTCTCCCTTTTATCCATCCACATCCACCACTTCTTTCCCGGCATTTCCCATCACCCCCTGCTATCTCTCCCTTTTATCCATCCACATCCACCACTTCTTTCCCGGCATTTCCCATCACCCCCTGCTATCTCTCCCTTTTATCCATCCACATCCACCACTTCTTTCCCGGCATTTCCCATCACCCCCTGCTATCTCTCCCTTTTATCCATCCACCTCCACCACTTCTTTCCCGGCATTTCCCATCACCCCCTGCTATCTCTCCCTTTTATCCATCCACATCCACCACTTCTTTCCCGGCATTTCCCACCCCTGCTATCTCTCCCTTTTATCCATCCACCTCCACCACTTCTTTCCCGGCATTTCCCATCACCCCCTGCTATCTCTCCCTTTGCTTGTCATTGCTTGTTTATTTACGAACTGCAATGTTGTCGTCGTTTATTTGATGATAACATGTTTTCCTTACAGTTCCCTCTTTGTATGACTGGCCTGTGTTATAGTTGTGGGGAAAATGTCTTCAACTTGTTTACAGTGTGTGTGCACCACAAGATTATGTGTACTTTTGAGTGAGAGTGTGTGTGTGTGCGTGTGTGATTGAAATAATCAGTAGAAAACAGAGAAAGAGAGCTGTTTATGCTTGTATTCTTTGACACCCGAAATAGACGATTTTCGGAAAAAAACTAGGGGAGAGCACTGAAAATTAGAGTTGATTACCTCGACTTACTTGGTCAAAATATAGCAACCATGGCGGCATGGCATCGAAGCTTGAAACTGCAGGGTGCCAGTCAGCTTCTTGCAAAAAAAATTTAGAAAAATAAGGGGTGGCCAGTGGCTACAAATTGATAGAGCTTGCAAACTGTGACGTAAAAATATAAATGACATCAATTTTAGAATGACGCACTGCGTTCTACATGCTGCGTGTCTCGTCAAACGCACGAAGCAAGGGCTGGGGATCTACCTGATGGTAGAGTAACTTCCCCTGTTTGACCGATTGAATTAGGCGAGATTCCTCCCGCACACCATGAAATTACTCCCCTTAATTATTTCCGAGCAATTCCTATTGAGTTGGGCATGACTGTAAGATGAAGCAAGATTCCACAACTGAGTCATTACAGTCCTTCCTAATCCAGCACACATCAAACTGTGGTCACCTGTGTCAGTAACCACAGCAGAAAGGGAAACAGCAGGTCAGTTGTGCATTGACCTTTTTCATGGGTTAGGGTTGTTGGTTGTTGTTTCTTCATATGATGTGCATTGACCTTTTTCATGGGTTGTTGGTTGTTGTTTCTTCATATGATGTGCATTGACCTTCTCCATGGGTTGTTGGTTGTTGTTTCTTCATATGATGTGCATTGACCTTCTCCATGGGTTAGGGTTGTTGGTTGTTGTTTCTTCATATGATGTGCATTGACCTTTTTCATGGGTTAGGGTTGTTGGTTGTTGTTTCTTCATATGATGTGCATTGACCTTCTTCATGGGTTAGGGTTGTTGGTTGTTGTTTCTTCATATGATGTGCATTGACCTTTTTCATGGGTTAGGGTTGTTGGTTGTTGTTTCTTCATATGATGTGCATTGACCTTCTCCATGGGTTAGGGTTGTTGGTTGTTGTTTCTTCATATGATGTGCATTGACCTTCTTCATGGGTTAGGGTTGTTGGTTGTTGTTTCTTCATATGATGTGCATTGACCTTCTCCATGGGTTAGGGTTGTTGGTTGTTGTTTCTTCATATGATGTGCATTGACCTTCTCCATGGGTTAGGGTTGTTGGTTGTTGTTTCTTCATATGATGTGCATTGACCTTCTTCATGGGTTAGGGTTGTTGGTTGTTGTTTCTTCATATGATGTGCATTGACCTTCTCCATGGGTTAGGGTTGTTGGTTGTTGTTTCTTCATATGATGTGCATTGACCTTCTCCATGGGTTGTTGGTTGTTGTTTCTTCATATGATGTGCATTGACCTTCTCCATGGGTTGTTGGTTGTTGTTTCTTCATATGATGTGCATTGACCTTCTCCATGGGTTGTTGGTTGTTGTTTCTTCATATGATGTGCATTGACCTTCTCCATGGGTTGTTGGTTGTTGTTTCTTCATATGATGTGCATTGACCTTCTCCATGGGTTGTTGGTTGTTGTTTCTTCATATGATGTGCATTGACCTTCTCCATGGGTTGTTGGTTGTTGTTTCTTCATATGATGTGCATTGACCTTCTCCATGGGTTGTTGGTTGTTGTTTCTTCATATGATGTGCATTGACCTTCTCCATGGGTTAGGGTTGTTGGTTGTTGTTTCTTCATATGATGTGCATTGACCTTCTCCATGGGTTGTTGGTTGTTGTTTCTTCATATGATGTGCATTGACCTTTTTCATGGGTTAGGGTTGTTGGTTGTTGTTTCTTCATATGATGTGCATTGACCTTTTTCATGGGTTGTTGGTTGTTGTTTCTTCATATGATGTGCATTGACCTTCTCCATGGGTTAGGGTTGTTGGTTGTTGTTTCTTCATATGATGTGCATTGACCTTTTTCATGGGTTAGGGTTGTTGGTTGTTGTTTCTTCATATGATGTGCATTGACCTTTTTCATGGGTTAGGGTTGTTGGTTGTTGTTTCTTCATATGATGTGCATTGACCTTCTTCATGGGTTAGGGTTGTTGGTTGTTGTTTCTTCATATGATGTGCATTGACCTTTTTCATGGGTTAGGGTTGTTGGTTGTTGTTTCTTCATATGATGTGCATTGACCTTTTTCATGGGTTAGGGTTGTTGGTTGTTGTTTCTTCATATGATGTGCATTGACCTTCTCCATGGGTTAGGGTTGTTGGTTGTTGTTTCTTCATATGATGTGCATTGACCTTCTCCATGGGTTAGGGTTGTTGGTTGTTGTTTCTTCATATGATGTGCATTGACCTTCTCCATGGGTTGTTGGTTGTTGTTTCTTCATATGATGTGCATTGACCTTTTTCATGGGTTAGGGTTGTTGGTTGTTGTTTCTTCATATGATGTGCATTGACCTTCTCCATGGGTTGTTGGTTGTTGTTTCTTCATATGATGTGCATTGACCTTTTTCATGGGTTAGGGTTGTTGGTTGTTGTTTCTTCATATGATGTGCATTGACCTTTTTCATGGGTTAGGGTTGTTGGTTGTTGTTTCTTCATATGATGTGCATTGACCTTCTCCATGGGTTAGGGTTGTTGGTTGTTGTTTCTTCATATGATGTGCATTGACCTTTTTCATGGGTTGTTGGTTGTTGTTTCTTCATATGATGTGCATTGACCTTCTCCATGGGTTGTTGGTTGTTGTTTCTTCATATGATGTGCATTGACCTTCTCCATGGGTTGTTGGTTGTTGTTTCTTCATATGATGTGCATTGACCTTCTCCATGGGTTAGGGTTGTTGGTTGTTGTTTCTTCATATGATGTGCATTGACCTTCTCCATGGGTTAGGGTTGTTGGTTGTTGTTTCTTCATATGATGTGCATTGACCTTTTTCATGGGTTAGGGTTGTTGGTTGTTGTTTCTTCATATGATGTGCATTGACCTTCTCCATGGGTTAGGGTTGTTGGTTGTTGTTTCTTCATATGATGTGCATTGACCTTCTCCATGGGTTAGGGTTGTTGGTTGTTGTTTCTTCATATGATGTGCATTGACCTTCTCCATGGGTTAGGGTTGTTGGTTGTTGTTTCTTCATATGATGTGCATTGACCTTTTTCATGGGTTAGGGTTGTTGGTTGTTGTTTCTTCATATGATGTGCATTGACCTTTTTCATGGGTTAGGGTTGTTGGTTGTTGTTTCTTCATATGATGTGCATTGACCTTCTCCATGGGTTAGGGTTGTTGGTTGTTGTTTCTTCATATGATGTGCATTGACCTTCTCCATGGGTTGTTGGTTGTTGTTTCTTCATATGATGTGCATTGACCTTCTCCATGGGTTAGGGTTGTTGGTTGTTGTTTCTTCATATGATGTGCATTGACCTTTTTCATGGGTTAGGGTTGTTGGTTGTTGTTTCTTCATATGATGTGCATTGACCTTTTTCATGGGTTAGGGTTGTTGGTTGTTGTTTCTTCATATGATGTGCATTGACCTTCTCCATGGGTTAGGGTTGTTGGTTGTTGTTTCTTCATATGATGTGCATTGACCTTCTTCATGGGTTAGGGTTGTTGGTTGTTGTTTCTTCATATGATGTGCATTGACCTTCTCCATGGGTTGGGTTGTTGGTTGTTGTTTCTTCATATGATGTGCATTGACCTTTTTCATGGGTTAGGGTTGTTGGTTGTTGTTTCTTCATATGATGTGCATTGACCTTCTCCATGGGTTAGGGTTGTTGGTTGTTGTTTCTTCATATGATGTGCATTGACCTTCTCCATGGGTTAGGGTTGTTGGTTGTTGTTTCTTCATATGATGTGCATTGACCTTCTCCATGGGTTAGGGTTGTTGGTTGTTGTTTCTTCATATGATGTGCATTGACCTTTTTCATGTTAGGGTTGTTGGTTGTTGTTTCTTCATATGATGTGCATTGACCTTTTTCATGGGTTAGGGTTGTTGGTTGTTGTTTCTTCATATGATGTGCATTGACCTTCTCCATGGGTTAGGGTTGTTGGTTGTTGTTTCTTCATATGATGTGAATTTAAACAACATTTCAAAAAGTCATGTCTTTAACCCCTTCACCGCAAATGTCGCATTTTTGCACCACAAGAGTGCAGAGTGGCACAGTGGTAGCGCGTTCGCTTCGTGTCAAGTAAACCCCAGTTCGAACCTGGGTACAGGGGATTTTTCCTCTCACTTTGCACTAGGCCTTACGGTCTGAACGTGGAGTCTTTCGGATGAGATGATAAACCGAGGTCCTGTGTGCCCATGCACTTAGCACACGTTAAACCCAGTGGCAACGAAAAAGTTGTCATTTGGTAAAAAAATTTACCCCCTCCATTTCCTTCCTCATCAGTCACACAAAAATCGCATGCAATTTTTTTTAAAAATTAGGTGGCGCACCTCTGGCTGCGACGCACTCTCCAGGTGGGAGCAACCCAAATTTCACAGAGACGCCTCAGTGACTATAAAGTACCTAATACCTAATACCTAATACAATGATTTCAACACCCATGTCACTAAAAGGCATCAAAATTAATTAGGGTCTGTTATCCAAAGACCCTGTTCTCTTCATTTTGGGAGGTAAGGATAGGCCTTACTTTAAAAATGTAACAGAAAAATGTCGCAGAGGAATCCCCAATATTGCAGACAGATTTTTGTCTCTACCCAGGTAAGTTTAATGGAAATTGTTTGCTGAAAAATGGCTGGTGGCGAAAGGGTTAAACTGATGCTTGAAAATGACTGATGGTGTGGCTGTGTCTCCCAGGTATCGACAATGCCGGCTTCATGGATGAGAAACTTCTGTTGCCCGGCCTTCCTTCGTCATCATCATCATCAATGACGACACCGACGACAGAAGTTTCATCGTCATCTAACGGAGCATCGCCTACAGTGGGGGACGAGACGGGGGTAGATCAGGTGAGGAGGATGATGAGGATGATGATGAAGGAAATATGGTGATGATGATGATGATAGCCGCAACAATGGAAATAATGAGAATGAAGACGATACCAATGATGATGAAGGAAATATGATGATGATAAAGAAGATGATGACGTTGATAATGATGATGATGATAAAGATGATGATGACGTTGATAATGATGATGATGATGATGACATTAGTAATTATGACATGATGATGATGATGATGATAATGACTAATTCTCATTTCAGAGGTCATCCACTCTCAGTCGAAAGAAGGGTCGCATGCGCAGCGAGAGTGCAGCAGCCATTGCAGTCCTGCGCAGCACCACGCAGCTGACGGCCCACGCTGCAGCAGACGACACGCAGTTCCTGCTGAATGCTGGGCAATTCGCCAACGTCGACTCCGAGGTTATCTACAAAAAACGCACCGTGCTGTGATGGGGGGTGGACTGCAGTTTTTTTCATTGGAATGTTTTCAGTAGTTTAGCCAGCGTTCAAACAGCTCACTTGTGTTGTGGTTGGGTCGAAAGGTTGGGGAATAGTTTTTGTGAAAATTTGCAGCTAAACTTCAAAATATTGATTGCATACAGTGGAACCTCCCTTAAGACCTTGAAATATCAGCCACAAAGAAGGTCTCATTAGGGAGGGGTCTTAACAGGGAGGTGAACACTCAGTAGTCCAGATTTGAAGGGTGGGTGGGGTGAAAAATGATTGGGTCACATCTTAGAGGTGGTCCTAGAGGGAGGGACTTTCCATATTTTACGGACTACAAGGCGATTTTAATTATAAGGCATACTCCCTGAATTTAACCCCAAAATGTGAATTTAAACATACACAAGGCGCATGCAAAATGGTCGATCAAAGGCAAAACATAGATGGAAAACGTGAGGTCGCCTCAAACAAAGGAGGTCGTAATTTGCCCAGTTATGTCACAACAATCTTCAGAATGACAGAAGCTACACTCATGGGGCTATCTCAATATGACGTAGCATCTTGCATCTGTAGTCTTGCAGACACATTTATTTAACAATAGCATCTTGCATCTGTAGTCTTGCAGACACATTTATTTAACAATAGCATTTTGCATCTGTAGTCTTGCAGACACATTTATTTAACAATGGCATCTTGCATCTGTAGTCTTGCAGCCACATTTATTTATTGTTAACCTATCAGTTACAGTTTCAAGAACATTCAGCTGAAGAATCTTTGACCTCACGCGTAGGAACATTTTCATAGAAACTAAACAGACTGGAAACAATGAAACAAGCAAAGGTTTATTTAGAAACCACAGTTTGAATCTCTTGTGCCCTACTGGTCTGATTTTATGTGAACTGCTGCTGTTGATGATGATGATGATGATGATGATGATTGTGGTGATGATGATGATGTGACACTGATGATTATGATAATGATTATTTATTTGATAAGAAAGAATTATGTGGAAAATATTATGGAGTAAAAGTTGCCTTGCTTGTTTAGGGGCTTGCTTTCACTGACATTTTCCCCAGCAAGCTTACTCATTTCTGGAACATTCGTGGGACCCCAGATTTTATAGCAGATTTTTTGTTTAATGTTGAGAATGAGCACTGAATGTTCAAAACAAAATGTACTTAGATAGAAAAGTGAAACATCAATGTATTATCAACTGAAACACTGGTAGGTGTTTTTACGTCAAAAGAAAGATGTGATGAGCTGAAGATGCCATAATCACTTTGTGGAAAGAACATCTGTCAGTTTGTGTGAAGATGGTACGTTGGTGTGTATGTTGGTTGGGTAGTGGTCTTGATCAATGTGTCAGTTCCTGTGAAGATGGTACGTTGGTGTGCATGTTGGTTGGGTAGTGGTCCTGATCAATGTGTCAGTTCCTGTGAAGATGGTACGTTGGTGTGTATGTTGGTTGGGTAGTGGTCCTGATCAATGTGTCAGTTCCTGTGAAGATGGTACGTTGGTGTGTATGTTGGTTGGGTAGTGGTCCTGATCAATCTGTCAGTTCGTGTGAAGATGGTATGTTGGTGTGTATGTTGGTTGGGTAGTGGTCCTGATCAATCTGTCAGTTCGTGTGAAGATGGTATGTTGGTGTGTATGTTGGTTGGGTAGTGGTCCTGATCAATGTGTCAGTTCCTGTGAAGATGGTACGTTGGTGTGTATGTTGGTTGGGTAGTGGTCCTGATCAATCTGTCAGTTCGTGTGAAGATGGTATGTTGGTGTGCATGTTGGTTGGGTAGTGGTCCTGATCAATGTGTCAGTTCCTGTGAAGATGGTACGTTGGTGTGCATGTTGGTTGGGTAGTGGTCCTGATCAATGTGTCAGTTCCTGTGAAGATGGTACGTTGGTGTGTATGTTGGTTGATCAATATGTCTGGTTCAGTGACGATGTTTCAGCGACATATCGCGTGGTATTTTCCATAACCTACATCCAGTTATGAATTTACTGTATTGTTCTGACTGTGAGGCGCACCCCCAAAATGTTACTCGCATTTCAGATTTTGTGATTGTATTGCCTCACTGTTTTATTGTTAGTTATATTATAAGGCGCAGGGGTCTGAGTCTGGGGAAAAAAGTATCGCTTTATATTCTAAAAAATACTGTGGATAGTCTGGTTGATATTCACCGTATCACAACAACCTAACTGATATACAATGATACATCATATCATAATATTCTGGTTGATATTCACCGTATCACAACAACCTAACTGATATACAATAATACATCATATCATAATATTCTGGTTGATATTCACCATATCACAACAACCTAACTGATATACAATGATACATCATATAATATTCTGGTTGATATTCACCATATCACAACAACCTAACTGATATACAATAATACATCATATCATAATATTCTGGTTGATATTCACCATATCACAACAACCTAACTGATATACAATAATACATCATATCATAATATTCTGGTTGATATTCACCATATCACAACAACCTAACTGATATACAATAATACATCATATAATATTCTGGTTGATATTCACCATATCACAGAAATCTACTTACTATTCATCATGTCATTATTTGGTACGTTATAGTCACAGAGGTGTCTGTGAAATTCGGGTTGTTTCCACCTGGAGAGCGCGTCGCAGCCAGAGGCGCGCCACACTTTTTTTTATATATTTGCATGCGCTTTTTGTGTGACTGATGAGGAAGGAAAGGGGGGGGGGTGTGTGTAAATTTTGACCAAATGACAACTTTTTCATTGCTACTGGGTTTAACGTGTGCTAAGTGCATGGGCACACGGGACCTCGGTTTATCATCTCATCTGAAAGACTAATCTAATTGATATTCCTCCTGTAATTATAATATAATTGCTTTTCATGATGTCATTATAATATAATTGCTGTTTCTCCTGTCCTGATAATCTAATGAGGCTTTATACTACTCCTTGCCGACACGAAAGGGCAATAATTTTAGGCCCCAACTGCCGATGTCCCCTGGTGACGAGTCAGGAGCAGATAATTTTCTGTGGCTATATACTACTAGTTCCTGACAGGCAAGGGCGATAATCTTAAGTAGGTGGTGTTCGCATCTCAGGCCAAGAGACAGGGGCAGATAATTTTCGGTATGAAGCCTCATTAGTCTTCATCATATCATCACCGTTTAGCCGCAGTTAGAACAATGTTAGTGTGACAGATGATTATACTCTAATGAATAATATGATATTAACGACATATCGCTCAGTCATTAAACAATATTTGGAAAATTAGTGTTACTGTTGAAATATTTCGTATTGTTAAAACAATATGACATCTAATCATAGATTGTTAATAAAACAGTCATCGCTGACAAGTAACATTTTTGTGGTTAAATTTTAAATTGTATGACAAAAATATAGATTTATGTAAAATAGGGCCCTCCCATTGGGGATACCGGGGGGTCTTTCAGTAGAAATGGTTCCCCCATCTTCTGGAAGTTCTTTGTTAGTAACTTAACCTGCTCTGTCGCTCTCTTTGACTCTGCCTTTTCTCTTCTTTTTGCTTTCTGGCGTCTACTTCTTTCTGCCTTATCGGTCCATTCACCTGCATTTTTTCTATAAATCTCTTCCACTTTTTTCCTTTTTACAATTTATGACATGCCAGGTTTTTTTATTGTACACTGGCTTCCAAGCGTGAGACTTTACGCGCTTGAGTGGGCACCTGTTGTCCATTCTGCAGTGCATATGTGCCTGTATGGCCTGTCTTGTGTGTTTGTTGTTAGTGGTATCTATGTGTTATCCTTTTTGACTGTGTTTTTTAATAATCTGGATCCGATGAATAGAGCGGAATGGTTTGACGTTTCCAGCACTGTTTGGAATTATGTGCTATAGGGTACAGTGATGAAGGTGTCATGTAATAAATTATTTTGCGTTTTTGTAATTTTTTCAGGTTGTTTGTAAAGTAAATACATGTGGGATGTTGTCGACGTGTATGTTTACTGTGGTGACAGTCCTAAGAAAACCATCGCTGTTGATGGGAATATAAGCAGTGTAAAATAACATTTACAAACTAGAAGGGGGGACAGTGATAGTGAGAGGAGTCGTTGGTGTGAACATTCCTGGTTTGGTGAGAGAGAGATTGTCAATCTATTGTCAGCATTCCTGTGTTTGACATGTTGTCTGCTCTGACCAGCTTCCAGCTTGTTTCAGTGTTGTCTGCTCTGACCAGCTTCCAGCTTGTTTCAGTGTTGTCTGCTCTGACCAGCTTCCAGCTTGTTTCAGTGTTGTCTGCTCTGACCAGCTTCCAGCTTGTTTCAGTGTTATCTGCTCTGACCAGCTTCCAGCTTGTTTCAGTGTTATCTGCTCTGACCAGCTTCCAGCTTGTTTCAGTGTTGTCTGCTCTGACCAGCTTCCAGCTTGTTTCAGTGTTGTCTGCTCTGACCAGCTTCCAGCTTGTTTCAGTGTTGTCTGCTCTGACCAGCTTCCAGCTTGTTTCAGTGTTGTCTGCTCTGACCAGCTTCCAGCTTGTTTCAGTGTTGTCTGCTCTGACCAGCTTCCAGCTTGTTTCAGTGTTGTCTGCTCTGACCAGCTTCCAGCTTGTTTCAGTGTTGTCTGCTCTGACCAGCTTCCAGCTTGTTTCAGTGTTGTCTGCTCTGACCAGCTTCCGGATAGTTTCAGTGTTGTCTGCTGTTTGTTTGTGCTGTTGCTGTGCTTACTGCTTGATTTGGTGGAACATTCGTTTTTCATGCCTGTTTGTCTTAGTTTAAAGGCAACAATGTACATGATTAAATGCCATCATCCATTTAATACGGATGCAAGGGAGATGTTTTTGAATCAAGGGAGATCAATTGGGTTAGATTTACTTTGATGTGCTTGTGGTGTGCATACCACACCATGCCTGGTTTGGTTTTTGTTTTTGTGTTTTTTTAATTTAAAAAAATGCCTGTTTGCAAGTCTAGGCTTATGTGCATGTCTGTGCGCAAATATATTTGGTTAAACTTATGAGAATCACCGTCTCATTACGTGAAATATCGGCACACATTGTCTTTAAACTGACACATGCCATATCTTGTTGTAATTACTGATCAGTTTTGCACCTGCTTTGTTTTTATGTGAACATTTTTACAATGTTAAATCGGTATCAACGTTTGAAATGGTGACATTCCTGGGACCGAATGCTTTATTGTGTTTTTGACTTTTTTATCTTTTGCAAAGGAGATGGGTTTATTTACGTCCTTTTGGCAGAACACTTAACGACAAGAAACAATTTTTCGAAGTATGTCATTCCATTTATAAATCAAAATATGTATTGGTTATGTCTGTGTGGTTCTGCAATGAATGTTGTTGAATGATATTTATGAGCCCGTAGATGGGTAGATGGTTTTTGTTGAAAACAATTGATATGTTTAATTTTCACGTTTTACCCACAAAGCCACAGTATGGACCGTGCCAAGGAATCTTTAGCCTCCTGCCTCTTTGTGGACGGATGTGATGATGGGGTGGATTTTTTAAGTTGGTTTTTAGTTTGTCTGTTTGCTTTTGAACTGCTGCTTCGAATCACTTCAATTTGTTTTTACAACGGTATATGAAACAAACTGGATAATAAATAACACTGTCACACAAATAGAATAAACCATATTATGACAAAACCAAGCACGCTTTTAGCCATTGTGACAGCCATGCGTCAATGTGCCAGTTATTCAACTGAAGTGACTCATTGAAGTGTAGCCATCCGGTTCTTTTCTTAATAACAAAGGGGCACCCTGACGGATGAGTTTGCAAGAAACACGTCGAGATCAACAGGAAACACCCTTTACAGAGATCGCAACACTCACTTTGCTCTGGTTTCCAATAAATCAAACTGTCAAAACGGTGATTCCTCCTTGACGGAGGTGCTGGAAGTCAAATTCTTTCAGTGAAATGGCCATCTGAGTTTAGACCAAATCATTTGCACGAAATTTCCAAAATACAAGCCTTTATATTATTTTTAAAAATGTATACAGTTTACCAAAAGGAGTTTCACTCACAACAAAGGAAATAGCTCCAATTTTTTTATTTTTTTTTTTACTGAACTACAAAGAAGAAAAAGCTTCAACCACTCTGAGTGGCCTCCACCCACCCCATCCAAAATGGCTACTCTCCGGCATCTCTGCCAAGGAGGAATAGCCGTTTTGACAGTTTGATTTCTAGGAAACCAGAGCAAAGTGAGTGTTCCGATCCTTGAAAAGGCTGTCTTTCTGGTGATCTCGACGTGTTTCTGGCAAAAACTCATCCGTCAGGGTGCACCTTTAAAGACTTTTCATTGAGTTTTATTGCATTGTCTAACAAAAATGATATTATTACCGAGTACTGCAGTAAATCCACCACTGAAATAATGGCTCAATTAACAACACATTAGCTTCGGGTGTTCGACCATCGTGCACAGACTTTGAACATTACGCACATGAAAGCTACGCAAAGTGTGTGTGAAGAAATTGGTGTTTGTCTGTATTTTGATGTTTTGCAAATAAAACTACGCATGTTTTTGTTTTTTACGTGTTTTTTTGCTCTTGATCTTTTCTTGTGTAATTTTGAATGAATTTGTATTCATATCTTTGTTATTGTTCAGTCAGTTTCCCCAGCCTGGTGCGTGTGCCGTTTGGTTTGTTGTGTGTTCTGGTGGATGCTGGTATCCCTGCATGTTGTTGTTCAGTCAGTTTCCCCAGCCTGGTGCGTGTGCCTTTTGGTTTGTTGTGTGTTCTGGTGGATGCTGGTATCCCTGCATGTTGTTGTTCAGTCAGTTTCCCCAGCCTGGTGCGTGTGCCTTTTGGTTTGTTGTGTGTTCTGGTGGATGCTGGTATCCCTGCATGTTGTTGTTCAGTCAGTTTCCCCAGCCTGGTGCGTGTGCCTTTTGGTTTGTTGTGTGTTCTGGTGGATGCTGGTATCCCTGCATGTTGTTGTTCAGTCAGTTTCCCCAGCCTGGTGCGTGTGCCTTTTGGTTTGTTGTGTGTTCTGGTGGATGCTGGTATCCCTGCATGTTGTTGTTCAGTCAGTTTCCCCAGCCTGGTGCGTGTGCCTTTTGGTTTGTTGTGTGTTCTGGTGGATGCTGGTATCCCTGCATGTTGTTGTTCAGTCAGTTTCCCCAGCCTGGTGCGTGTGCCTTTTGGTTTGTTGTGTGTTCTGGTGGATGCTGGTATCCCTGCATGTTGTTCAGTCAGTTTCCCCAGCCTGGTGCGTGTGCCTTTTGGTTTGTTGTGTGTTCTGGTATCCCTGCATGTTGTAGCAGACATGGAGACTTTTGTCTATAGCTTTATTCACATTGTATCCTAATGTATTCCTAATGTTTTCATTGGCTTTTTCATTTTATTTTAAAACTAATTTTGGCACAATTGTACCAAAGTAACATTCATATATAGAGTTGACATCACTACGGTCATAGTCTCTGATCATCAGTGTGTGTCCATTATAGGACAGAGTTGACATCACTACGGTCATCGTCTGATCATCAGTGTGTGTCCATTATAGGACAGAGTTGACATCACTACGGTCATAGTCTGATCATCAGTGTGTGTCCATTATAGGACAGAGTTGACATCACTACGGTCATAGTCTCTGATCATCAGTGTGTGTCCATTATAGGACAGAGTTGACATCACTACGGTCATAGTCTGATCATCAGTATGTGTCCATTATAGGACAGAGTTGACATCACTACGGTCATAGTCTGATCATCAGTGTGTGTCCATTATAGGACAGAGTTGACATCACTACGGTCATCGTCTGATCATCAGTATGTGTCCATTATAGGACAGAGTTGACATCACTACGGTCATAGTCTGATCATCAGTGTGTGTCCATTATAGGACAGAGTTGACATCACTACGGTCATAGTCTGATCATCAGTGTGTGTCCATTATAGGACAGAGTTGACATCACTACGGTCATAGTCTGATCATCAGTGTGTGTCCATTATAGGACAGAGTTGACATCACTACGGTCATAGTCTGATCATCAGTATGTGTCCATTATAGGACAGAGTTGACATCACTACGGTCATAGTCTCTGATCATCAGTGTGTGTCCATTATAGGACAGAGTTGACATCACTACGGTCATAGTCTGATCATCAGTGTGTGTCCATTATAGGACAGAGTTGACATCACTACGGTCATAGTCTCTGATCATCAGTGTGTGTCCATTATAGGACAGAGTTGACATCACTACGGTCATAGTCTGATCATCAGTATGTGTCCATTATAGGACAGAGTTGACATCACTACGGTCATAGTCTGATCATCAGTATGTGTCCATTATAGGACAGAGTTGACATCACTACGGTCATAGTCTCTGATCATCAGTGTGTGTCCATTATAGGACAGAGTTGACATCACTACGGTCATAGTCTGATCATCAGTATGTGTCCATTATAGGACAGAGTTGACATCACTACGGTCATAGTCTGATCATCAGTGTGTGTCCATTATAGGACAGAGTTGACATCACTACGGTCATAGTCTCTGATCAGTGTGTATCCATTATAGGACAGAGTTGACATCACTACGGTTATGCGCAGTTGTTGCTTTGTTTGAATTGTTTTTATGTTAAGTATGATGCGGCATGGATTGGATGTTGTTTTAATTTTTGACGACTAACAGTTGCCATAGACTTTAGCAGATGCATTTTGCTGTGATAGAAAAATGTGCCAACTTCATCCCTGCAAACTTACATCTTGAGATTAGCTTTATACTTATAGCAAAGTAGGGGGTGTTTCTAACTTTTGACTACCAGCAGTTGCCATAGATTTGAAAGAAAACATTTTGAACCGACCCTGCAACAAGATAGGGAGCATTTTCTAACTTTTGACAACCTAGATTTACCATAAATTTGCTTTTGGAGATAATCTTTCCCATGCGTGAGCGCAGACACACACACACACACACACACACACACACTGCATCCATCCACTTTTTTTTATTAATGGATATTGAATTAAAGACTTCATGGTTGGCAAATATTTCAATGTTAAAACTGAAGAAAAAAAGTTCAAAACACAGGGTGGCTCTTTTATTTCTTGTGATTTGTGTTCGTGAGATTGTAGCAGACTTTAAATGTATTGGTCGTAGGTGTAATTGTGTATTCTTCATTACATTGAAATAGATGTATAATCCTGAATGTTGCACAACATGTTATAATCAGTACAATACTGTCCATTCACAATTTGTGACATTTAGTCTTTCAACAAAGCAGTGCTTTTTTTGTAACAATTTTTTAATACAGATTTTTTTTCTTTTTATGTGTAATTTTCCTCTCATTACTATGCAAATTTTATGCACAGCACCACCCACCAATTTGTATTCGATGCTTTGAATATTCATGATGGATGCTTGCTTTTTGTCATGAAACGTCACAATATAAACATTCAACGAAATTTTTTGCTTTGGGGTTAAATTGGAAGTTGTGCTGTGTGTGTGTGTGTGTGTGTCTGTCTGTCTGTCTGTCTGTATGTGTGTGTGTGTGTGTGTGTCTGTCTGTCTGTCTGTCTGTGTGTCTGTCATGATCACATCACACCTCTTTTGGCTGAGCTCCACTGGCTTCCTGTCAAATTCCGCTGGCAGTTGAAGATGGCTACTTTCGCTTTTCGTCACTTTGACAAAACTCTTCCTTAGTACCTCTCTTCTTCTCTGGTTGGGGATGGTTGGGGTGGGGGGGGGGGGGGGGTTGAAGGGAGGTGGGTGTTAGTGTGTTGTGTTATGATTATATGCAATGCATTCTCTAATGTGTTCATTTTCATAGAGATGTATGGTGAGGATACGTGAACCAATTATGTGTGTGTGTGTGTGTGTGTTAGTCTGTGTGTGTGTGTGTGTGTGTTAGTCTGTGTGTGTGTGTTAGTCTCTGTGTGTGTGTGTCTGTGTGTGTTAGTGTTAATCTGTGTGTGTGTGTGTGTGTGTTAGTCTCTGTGTGTGTGTTAGTCTCTGTGTGTGTGTGTGTGTGTTAGTCTCTGTGTGTGTGTGTGTGAGTGCGCGCGTTGGTCCTTCACTCAAATAGGTTTTATCATTGGTTGCCTTTAGCCTGTCATGCTGGAGTTGGGGGTCAATTGTACAGTGAGAGTGAGAGCTGTGTGATAAAGGAATGCTGGAGTTGGGGGTCAATTGTACAGTGAGAGTGAGAGCTGTGTGATAAAGGAATGCTGGAGTTGGGGGTCAATTGTACAGTGAGAGTGAGAGCTGTGTGATAAAGGAATGCTGGAGTTGGGGGTCAATTGTACAGTGAGAGTGAGAGCTGTGTCATAAAGGAATGCTGGAGTTGGGGGTCAATTGAAAAGTGAGAGTGAGAGCTGTAGGAATGCTGGAGTTGGGGGTCAATTGTACAGTGAGAGTGAGAGCTGTGTCATAAAGGAATGCTGGAGTTGGGGGTCAATTGTACAGTGAGAGTGAGAGCTGTGTGATAAAGGAATGCTGGAGTTGGGGGTCAATTGTACAGTGAGAGTGAGAGCTGTGTCATAAAGGAATGCTGGAGTTGGGGGTCAATTGTACAGTGAGAGTGAGAGCTGTGTGATAAAGGAATGCTGGAGTTGGGGGTCAATTGTACAGTGAGAGTGAGAGCTGTGTCATAAAGGAATGCTGGAGTTGGGGGTCAATTGTACAGTGAGAGCTGTGTGATAAAGGAATGCTGGAGTTGGGGGTCAATTGTACAGTGAGAGCTGTGTGATAAAGGAATGCTGGAGTTGGGGGTCAATTGTACAGTGAGAGTGAGAGCTGTGTGATAAAGGAATGCTGGAGTTGGGGGTCAATTGTACAGTGAGAGTGAGAGCTGTGTCATAAAGGAATGCTGGAGTTGGGGGTCAATTGTACAGTGAGAGCTGTGTGATAAAGGAATGCTGGAGTTGGGGGTCAATTGTACAGTGAGAGTGAGAGCTGTGTGATAAAGGAATGCTGGAGTTGGGGGTCAATTGTACAGTGAGAGTGAGAGCTGTGTCATAAAGGAATGCTGGAGTTGGGGGTCAATTGTACAGTGAAAGCTGTGTGATAAAGGAATGCTGGAGTTGGGGGTCAATTGTACAGTGAGAGTGAGAGCTGTGTGATAAAGGAATGCTGGAGTTGGGGGTCAATTGTACAGTGAGAGTGAGAGCTGTGTGATAAAGGAATGCTGGAGTTGGGGGTCAATTATACAGTGAGAGCTGTGTGATAAAGGAATGCTGGAGTTGGGGGTCAATTGTACAGTGAGAGCTGTGTGATAAAGGAATGCTGGAGTTGGGGGTCAATTGTACAGTGAGAGTGAGAGCTGTGTGATAAAGGAATGCTGGAGTTGGGGGTCAATTGTACAGTGAGAGCTGTGTGATAAAGGAATGCTGGAGTTGGGGGTCAATTGTACAGTGAGAGTGAGAGCTGTGTGATAAAGGAATGCTGGAGTTGGGGGTCAATTGTACAGTGAGAGCTGTGTGATAAAGGAATGCTGGAGTTGGGGGTCAATTGTACAGTGAGAGTGAGAGCTGTGTGATAAAGGAATGCTGGAGTTGGGGGTCAATTGTACAGTGAGAGCTGTGTGATAAAGGAATGCTGGAGTTGGGGGTCAATTGTACAGTGAGAGTGAGAGCTGTGTGATAAAGGAATGCTGGAGTTGGGGGTCAATTGTACAGTGAGAGCTGTGTGATAAAGGAATGCTGGAGTTGGGGGTCAATTGTACAGTGAGAGCTGTGTGATAAAGGAATGCTGGAGTTGGGGGTCAATTGTACAGTGAGAGCTGTGTGATAAAGGAATGCTGGAGTTGGGGGTCAATTGTAGAGTGAGAGCTGTGTGATAAAGGAATGCTGGAGTTGGGGGTCAATTGTACAGTGAGAGTGAGAGCTGTGTGATAAAGGAATGCTGGAGTTGGGGGTCAATTGTACAGTGAGAGTGAGAGCTGTGTCATAAAGGAATGCTGGAGTTGGGGGTCAATTGAAAAGTGAGAGTGAGAGCTGTAGGAATGCTGGAGTTGGGGGTCAATTGTACAGTGAGAGTGAGAGCTGTGTGATAAAGGAATGCTGGAGTTGGGGGTCAATTGTACAGTGAGAGTGAGAGCTGTGTGATAAAGGAATGCTGGAGTTGGGGGTCAATTGTACAGTGAGAGTGAGAGCTGTGTCATAAAGGAATGCTGGAGTTGGGGGTCAATTGTACAGTGAGAGTGAGAGCTGTGTGATAAAGGAATGCTGGAGTTGGGGGTCAATTGTACAGTGAGAGTGAGAGCTGTGTGATAAAGGAATGCTGGAGTTGGGGGTCAATTGTACAGTGAGAGTGAGAGCTGTGTGATAAAGGAATGCTGGAGTTGGGGGTCAATTGTACAGTGAGAGCTGTGTGATAAAGGAATGCTGGAGTTGGGGGTCAATTGTACAGTGAGAGTGAGAGCTGTGTCATAAAGGAATGCTGGAGTTGGGGGTCAATTGTACAGTGAGAGCTGTGTGATAAAGGAATGCTGGAGGGGTCAATTGTACAGTGAGAGTGAGAGCTGTGGGTCAATTGAGTTGGGGGTCAATTGTACAGTGAGAGTGAGAGCTGTGTGATAAAGGAATGCTGGAGTTGGGGGTCAATTGTACAGTGAGAGTGAGAGCTGTGTCATAAAGGAATGCTGGAGTTGGGGGTCAATTGTACAGTGAGTGAGAGCTGTGTGATAAAGGAATGCTGGAGTTGGGGGTCAATTGTCAGTGAGAGTGAATGTGATAAAGGAATGCTGGAGTGAGAGTGAGAGCTGTGTGATAAAGGAATGCTGGAGTTGGGGGTCAATTGTACAGTGAGAGCTGTGTGATAAAGGAATGCTGGAGTTGGGGGTCAATTGTACAGTGAGAGCTGTGTGATAAAGGAATGCTGGAGTTGGGGGTCAATTGTACAGTGAGAGCTGTGTGATAAAGGAATGCTGGAGTTGGGGGTCAATTGTACAGTGAGAGTGAGAGCTGTGTGATAAAGGAATGCTGGAGTTGGGGGTCAATTGTACAGTGAGAGCTGTGTGATAAAGGAATGCTGGAGTTGGGGGTCAATTGTACAGTGAGAGTGAGAGCTGTGTGATAAAGGAATGCTGGAGTTGGGGGTCAATTGTACAGTGAGAGCTGTGTGATAAAGGAATGCTGGAGTTGGGGGTCAATTGTACAGTGAGAGTGAGAGCTGTGTGATAAAGGAATGCTGGAGTTGGGGGTCAATTGTACAGTGAGAGCTGTGTGATAAAGGAATGCTGGAGTTGGGGGTCAATTGTACAGTGAGAGTGAGAGCTGTGTGATAAAGGAATGCTGGAGTTGGGGGTCAATTGTACAGTGAGAGCTGTGTGATAAAGGAATGCTGGAGTTGGGGGTCAATTGTACAGTGAGAGCTGTGTGATAAAGGAATGCTGGAGTTGGGGGTCAATTGTACAGTGAGAGCTGTGTGATAAAGGAATGCTGGAGTTGGGGGTCAATTGTAGAGTGAGAGCTGTGTGATAAAGGAATGCTGGAGTTGGGGGTCAATTGTACAGTGAGAGTGAGAGCTGTGTGATAAAGGAATGCTGGAGTTGGGGGTCAATTGTACAGTGAGAGTGAGAGCTGTGTGATAAAGGAATGCTGGAGTTGGGGGTCAATTGTACAGTGAGAGTGAGAGCTGTGTCATAAAGGAATGCTGGAGTTGGGGGTCAATTGTACAGTGAGAGTGAGAGCTGTGTGATAAAGGAATGCTGGAGTTGGGGATCAATTGTACAGTGAGAGTGAGAGCTGTGTGATAAAGGAATGCTGGAGTTGGGGGTCAATTGTACAGTGAGAGTGAGAGCTGTGTGATAAAGGAATGCTGGAGTTGGGGGTCAATTGTACAGTGAGAGTGAGAGCTGTGTGATAAAGGAATGCTGGAGTTGGGGGTCAATTGTACAGTGAGAGTGAGAGCTGTGTGATAAAGGAATGCTGGAGTTGGGGGTCAATTGTACAGTGAGAGTGAGAGCTGTGTGATAAAGGAATGCTGGAGTTGGGGGTCAATTGTACAGTGAGAGTGAGAGCTGTGTCATAAAGGAATGCTGGAGTTGGGGGTCAATTGTACAGTGAGAGTGAGAGCTGTGTGATAAAGGAATGCTGGAGTTGGGGGTCAATTGTACAGTGAGAGCTGTGTGATAAAGGAATGCTGGAGTTGGGGGTCAATTGTACAGTGAGAGTGAGAGCTGTGTGATAAAGGAATGCTGGAGTTGGGGGTCAATTGTACAGTGAGAGTGAGAGCTGTGTGATAAAGGAATGCTGGAGTTGGGGGTCAATTGTACAGTGAGAGTGAGAGCTGTGTGATAAAGGAATGCTGGAGTTGGGGGTCAATTGTACAGTGAGAGTGAGAGCTGTGTGATAAAGGAATGCTGAGAGCAATGGACAAACATTTACCGGTGCATTGTGTGTGTGTGTGTGTGTGTATGTGGTGTATGTGTGTCTAAAGGAATGCTGAGAGCAATGGACAAACATTTACCGGTGCATTGTGTGTGTGTGTGTATGTGGTGTATGTGTGTCTAAAGGAATGCTGAGAGCAATGGACAAACATTTACCGGTGCATTGTGTGTGTGTGTATGTGGTGTATGTGTGTCTAAAGGAATGCTGAGAGCAATGGACAAACATTTACCGGTGCATTGTGTGTGTGTGTGTATGTGGTGTATGTGTGTCTAAAGGAATGCTGAGAGCAATGGACAAACATTTACCGGTGCATTGTGTGTGTGTGTGTATGTGGTGTATGTGTGTCTAAAGGAATGCTGAGAGCAATGGACAAACATTTACCGGTGCATTGTGTGTGTGTGTGTATGTGGTGTATGTGTGTCTAAAGGAATGCTGAGAGCAATGGACAAACATTTACCGGTGCATTGTGTGTATGTGGTGTATGTGTGTCTGTCTCTATGTGTATGTATGTGTTTGTGTGTGTGGTGTGTGTGTGTCTGTCAATATGTATGTATGCATGTGTTTGTATGTATGTGTGTATGTATGTGTGTGTGTGGTGTATGTGTGTCTGTCTCTATGTGTATGTATGTGTTTGTATGTGTGTGGTGTGTGTGTGTCTGTCTCAATATGTATGTATGCATGTGTTTGTATGTATGTGTGTATGTATGTGTGTGTGTGGTGTATGTGTGTCTGTCTCTATGTGTATGTATGTGTTTGTATGTATGTGTGATGTATGTGTGTCTCTCTATGTGTACGTATGTGTTTATGTGTGTGTCTGTGTATGTATGTGCGTGTGTGTGTGGATGTGTGCGCACGTGTGTATGTGTGTGTGTGTCTGCATGTGTGTGTGTGAAGAATATGACTCCCCACTATGAACCCTAGGACTAGCTCTAACTAAGTGCTCCAACCTAAGGGATAAGTTGGTCTTCATGTATAATCCACACCCGAGTAATGTCACTTACCCAAAGTCCTCTTGGAGCAAGACAAAGGCAATGTAGTTTGGGTATTATGCTCTCTACAAAAACATCATTTCAACCCAGTTTTCAGAATAGCTGTCTCCTCAATGGATGCCTGGAGGTCTTTGTTGCTGGGTCACAAACAATAATATTGACATTGTTATTTATTTCATTTCAGAACAGCCGACCCCCCCTCACCAAACAGCAATGGCGGAGGCCTCGGCTTCACGATCTTTGGAAGCAGACGTCGCCCCAGTTTATGACAATGAGAGCGATTCCCCTCCACCCCCCAAAGTGGGATACCAGGTGGAGATTTTCGATAAGGAGGACGAGCGCCATCGATTCTCGTGCGGCTTTTGCGAGAAGATTCTGAGAGAACCCATGCAGGCCCACTGCGGGCACCGCTTCTGCAAAGACTGCCAGAAGGCTGCGGAACTGTGAGTGTGTGCGTTGTGTGTTCTGGGGACATTGTATGTAGATCTATGGTCATTTAGTTTATGAAGTTATTTGAACCAGGGGAAGACAACAGTTCAGCCAACCTCTCTCTCTCTGATCTGTTAGTGGAGCATAGTATACTGTCTTGTTGAAGACAACAGTTTAGCCAACCTCTCTCTCTCTGATCTGTTAGTGGAGCATAGTATACTGTCTTGTTGAAGACAACAGTTCAGCCAACCTCTCTCTCTCTGATCTGTTAGTGGAGCATAGTATACTGTCTTGTTGAAGACAACAGTTCAGCCAACCTCTCTCTCTCTGATCTGTTAGTGGAGCATAGTATACTGTCTTGTTGAAGACAAAGACAACAGTTATAGCCAACAGTTTAGCCAACCTCTCTCTCTCTGATCTGTTAGTGGAGCATAGTATACTGTCTTGTTGAAGACAACAGTTTAGCCAACCTCTCTCTCTCTGATCTGTTAGTGGAGCATAGTATACTGTCTTGTTGAAGACAACAGTTTAGCCAACTCTCTCTCTCTGATCTGTTAGTGGAGCATAGTATACTGTCTTGTTGAAGACAACAGTTTAGCCAAGCCAACCTCTCTCTCTCTCTGATCTGTTAGTGGAGCATAGTATACTGTCTTGTTGAAGACAACAGTTTAGCCAACCTCTCTCTCCTGTTAGTGGAGCATAGTATACTGTCTCTCTCTCTGTTCTGTTAGTGGAGCATAGTATACTGTCTTGTTGAAGACAACAGTTTAGCCAAGCCAACTGTCCTCTCTCTCTCTGATCTGTTAGTGGAGCATAGTATACTGTCTTGTTGAAGACAACAGTTTAGCCAACCTCTCTCTCTCTGATCTGTTAGTGGAGCATAGTATACTGTCTTGTTGAAGACAACAGTTTAGCCAACCTCTCTCTCTCTGATCTGTTAGTGGAGCATAGTATACTGTCTTGTTTGAAGACAACAGTTTAGCCAACCTCTCTCTCTCTGATCTGTTAGTGGAGCATAGTATACTGTCTTGTTGAAGACAACAGTTTAGCCAACCTCTCTCTCTCTGATCTGTTAGTGGAGCATAGTATACTGTCTTGTTGAAGACAACAGTTTAGCCAACCTCTCTCTCTCTGATCTGTTAGTGGAGCATAGTATACTGTCTTGTTGAAGACAACAGTTTAGCCAACCTCTCTCTCTCTGATCTGTTAGTGGAGCATAGTATACTGTCTTGTTGAAGACAACAGTTTAGCCAACCTCTCTCTCTCTGATCTGTTAGTGGAGCATAGTATACTGTCTTGTTGAAGACAACAGTTTAGCCAACCTCTCTCTCTGATCTGTTAGTGGAGCATAGTATACTGTCTTGTTGAAGACAACAGTTTAGCCAACCTCTCTCTCTCTGATCTGTTAGTGGAGCATAGTATACTGTCTTGTTGAAGACAACAGTTTAGCCAACCTCTCTCTCTCTGATCTGTTAGTGGAGCATAGTATACTGTCTTGTTGAAGACAACAGTTTAGCCAACCTCTCTCTCTCTGATCTGTTAGTGGAGCATAGTATACTGTCTTGTTGAAGACAACAGTTTAGCCAACCTCTCTCTCTCTGATCTGTTAGTGGAGCATAGTATACTGTCTTGTTGAAGACAACAGTTTAGCCAACCTCTCTCTCTCTGATCTGTTAGTGGAGCATAGTATACTGTCTTGTTGAAGACAACAGTTTAGCCAACCCTCTCTCTCTGATCTGTTAGTGGAGCATAGTATACTGTCTTGTTGAAGACAACAGTTTAGCCTCTCTCTCTCTGATCTGTTAGTGGAGCATAGTATTCTGTCTTGTTGAAGACAACAGTTTAGCCAACCTCTCTCTCTCTGATCTGTTAGTGGAGCATAGTATACTGTCTTGTTGAAGACAACAGTTTAGCCAACCTCTCTCTCTCTCTGATCTGTTAGTGGAGCATAGTATACTGTCTTGTTGAAGACAACAGTTTAGCCAACCTCTCTCTCTCTCTGATCTGTTAGTGGAGCATAGTATACTGTCTTGTTGAAGACAACAGTTTAGCCAACCTCTCTCTCTCTGATCTGTTAGTGGAGCATAGTATACTGTCTTGTTGAAGACAACAGTTTAGCCAACCTCTCTCTCTCTGATCTGTTAGTGGAGCATAGTATACTGTCTTGTTGAAGACAACAGTTTAGCCAACCTCTCTCTCTCTGATCTGTTAGTGGAGCATAGTATACTGTCTTGTTGAAGACAACAGTTTAGCCAACCTCTCTCTCTCTGATCTGTTAGTGGAGCATAGTATACTGTCTTGTTGAAGACAACAGTTTAGCCAACCTCTCTCTCTCTCTGCATAGTATACTGTCTTGTTAGTGGAGCATAGTATACTGTCTTGTTGAAGACAACAGTTTAGCCAACCTCTCTCTCTCTGATCTGTTAGTGGAGCATAGTATACTGTCTTGTTGAAGACAACAGTTTAGCCAACCTCTCTCTCTCTGATCTGTTAGTGGAGCATAGTATACTGTCTTGTTGAAGACAACAGTTTAGCCAACAACCTCTCTCTCTCTGATCTGTTAGTGGAGCATAGTATACTGTCTTGTTGAAGACAACAGTTTAGCCAACCTCTCTCTCTCTGATCTGTTAGTGGAGCATAGTATACTGTCTTGTTGAAGACAACAGTTTAGCCAACCTCTCTCTCTCTGATCTGTTAGTGGAGCATAGTATACTGTCTTGTTGAAGACAACAGTTTAGCCAACCTCTCTCTCTCTGATCTGTTAGTGGAGCATAGTATACTGTCTTGTTGAAGACAACAGTTTAGCCAACCTCTCTCTCTCTGATCTGTTAGTGGAGCATAGTATACTGTCTTGTTGAAGACAACAGTTTAGCCAACCTCTCTCTCTCTGATCTGTTAGTGGAGCATAGTATACTGTCTTGTTGAAGACAACAGTTTAGCCAACCTCTCTCTCTCTGATCTGTTAGTGGAGCATAGTATACTGTCTTGTTGAAGACAACAGTTTAGCCAACCTCTCTCTCTCTCTGATCTGTTAGTGGAGCATAGTATACTGTCTTGTTGAAGACAACAGTTTAGCCAACCTCTCTCTCTCTGATCTGTTAGTGGAGCATAGTATACTGTCTTGTTGAAGACAACAGTTTAGCCAACCTCTCTCTCTCTGATCTGTTAGTGGAGCATAGTATACTGTCTTGTTGAAGACAACAGTTCAGCCAACCTCTCTCTCTCTGATCTGTTAGTGGAGCATAGTATACTGTCTTGTTGAAGACAACAGTTTAGCCAACCTCTCTCTCTCTCTCTGATCTGTTAGTGGAGCATAGTATACTGTCTTGTTGAAGACAACAGTTTAGCCAACTCTCTCTCTCTGTCTTGTTGAAGACAACAAGCCTCTCTCTCTCTGATCTGTTAGTGGAGCATAGTATACTGTCTTGTTGAAGACAACAGTTTAGCCAAGCCAACTCTCTCTCTCTGATCTGTTAGTGGAGCATAGTATACTGTCTTGTTGAAGACAACAGTTTAGCCAACCTCTCTCTCTCTGATCTGTTAGTGGAGCATAGTATACTGTCTTGTTGAAGACAACAGTTTAGCCAACCTCTCTCTCTGATCTGTTAGTGGAGCATAGTATACTGTCTTGTTGAAGACAACAGTTTAGCCAACCTCTCTCTCTCTGATCTGTTAGTGGAGCATAGTATACTGTCTTGTTGAAGACAACAGTTTAGCCAACCTCTCTCTCTCTGATCTGTTAGTGGAGCATAGTATACTGTCTTGTTGAAGACAACAGTTTAGCCAACCTCTCTCTCTCTGATCTGTTAGTGGAGCATAGTATACTGTCTTGTTGAAGACAACAGTTTAGCCAACCTCTCTCTCTCTGATCTGTTAGTGGAGCATAGTATACTGTCTTGTTGAAGACAACAGTTTAGCCAACCTCTCTCTCTCTGATCTGTTAGTGGAGCATAGTATACTGTCTTGTTGAAGACAACAGTTTAGCCAACCTCTCTCTCTGATCTGTTAGTGGAGCATAGTATACTGTCTTGTTGAAGACAACAGTTTAGCCAACCTCTCTCTCTGATCTGTTAGTGGAGCATAGTATACTGTCTTGTTGAAGACAACAGTTTAGCCAACCTCTCTCTCTGATCTGTTAGTGGAGCATAGTATACTGTCTTGTTGAAGACAACAGTTTAGCCAACTCTCTCTCTCTGATCTGTTAGTGGAGCATAGTATACTGTCTTGTTGAAGACAACAGAGCCAACTGATCTGTTAGTGGAGCATAGTATACTGTCTTGTTGAAGACAACTCTCTCTCTGATCTGTTAGTGGAGCATAGTATACTGTCTGTTAGTGGAGCATAGTATACTGTCTTGTTGAAGACAACAGTTTAGCCAACCTCTCTCTCTGATCTGTTAGTGGAGCATAGTATACTGTCTTGTTGAAGACAACAGTTTAGCCAACCTCTCTCTCTGATCTGTTAGTGGAGCATAGTATACTAGTCTTGTTGAAGACAACAGTTTAGCCAACCTCTCTCTCTCTGATCTGTTAGTGGAGCATAGTATACTGTCTTGTTGTTGTGTTGGAGCATAGTACCTTTACTGTTTCTCTTCAACTCCAATAAAATGACTTTGTGTGAATTTATGGATAAATTAGCTTAGATTATGATTTATCACTTTAAATTGGCTTCTGAGGCATGTTACTTGTGGACAACATAGTACTATGCTGTCTTGTTGAAGCACAGATCATCTTCATAATGCAGAAATAAATCTCACATTCTAGAATAATCTGGTATATTGTTTTTGACACTTTAGTAATAACACATGTGTTATGCTTAATTTTGTATCATCACCACACATAGTTGCCTCACTCGCACACAATTGCCTACCATAAAAGAAAATCTCAGAAACAGCAAACAAATGTTTATTTCTTCAAAGAAGCATTCCATGTGTATATTGTAAGTAATGATTAAAAAAAATTCAAGCCAAATGAATAAGAGAGTAGAACTTTATTTATGTTACTTGCTACACAAATCCATGTGACGACAAATTGAAGTGTTGTCACAGGTAGCAAGTAACATGTGATTGAAGTCATTAAGTCTCATAAACCAACAGAAATGAAAGTACTTTTTCAAGAAATATTGCTTCAGTATTACTGAAACAGCCAAAGTGTTGTGAAGTAAACTTGTAATGTGCCTAATTTCAACTTAAGATCGTAACTCATGAGTTACTTGTGACATGTGACACCACAAGATCTCCCGTCACAGGGGGTCTCTTACCCTACAACATAATTTTGGCACCCACTAGCAGAAGAGTAGATCAAAATAAAGAAGTTTTGTGCCAAGCTGTCAATATTTCCATCCAAATTATTGCTTCTATCGAATTGATATAAAAATGAACTATGGTTTGTGTGTCACTTGCTACAAGATTATGTTACTTGTGACATAAATTCCTCCGTGACAACAAACATTTATGAGCCTTCTCTTCGCTCTTTCGATGTTGAAAAGAGTGGAAAAGCTATTGAGCATTGTACACTGAGTCGAAGGTTTACAGAAACTGGGGGTTCCGTTCTTGTTGACTTAATTTTTTAATTGTAATAAGCATTGAAAGCTCATAAGTGTTACTTGTGACGTCGTGACGACAATCCATAAATGATGTAATTTTGCTAACTATTACCACAAAAAAACTATTGTACTAATAGGTGTTAAAAAGAGCAACTTCCAATGGATCTATAACCTTCGTTTTAGACTTGTTCCATATTTTTGTTAGTCAAGGTAAACAGTTATCTGCTAGCTCTCAATGTGACGACAATTGTAGCAAGTAACATACCGACTTTGAGGTCATATTATCGTAAAGATACACATGAACATTTTATTTTGAACATTATTATAGTTGCAAAGATTACAGAAGAACATAATACAACTGAAAATGGGTTTGCTATTTGCATCTATTTGGAACCACAAGCCCTCCAAGTGGTGCACTGTTCACCACAGTCAAAATGCACGCCAATTTCGGCCATCTAGTGCCGGTATTTTCGCTAATAGTTTTTTAAATTTGATGTCTTCAATAGCTTTTACTGTTTAATAAACATTTTTAATGTTTCTACAACACAGACAGACTAATCACTGAGATCATAAGCATCATGAAATTAAGTTATGGACAATTTTGTGAGGTAGGGGTGGGGCATGGCACCTTTTGACATTGCCTCTAGTATACTGTCTTGTTGAAGACAACAGTTTAGCCAACCTCTCTCTCTGTGATCTGTTAGTGGAGCATAGTATACTGTCTTGTTGAAGACAACAGTTTAGCCAACCTCTCTCTCTCTGATCTGTTAGTGGAGCATAGTATACTGTCTTGTTGAAGACAACAGTTTAGCCAACCTCTCTCTCTCTGATCTGTTAGTGGAGCATAGTATACTGTCTTGTTGAAGACAACAGTTCAGCCAACCTCTCTCTCTCTGATCTGTTAGTGGAGCATAGTATACTGTCTTGTTGAAGACAACAGTTTAGCCAACCTCTCTCTCTCTGATATGTTAGTGGAGCATAGTATACTGTCTTGTTGAAGACAACAGTTTAGCCAACCTCTCTCTCTCTGATCTGTTAGTGGAGCATAGTATACTGTCTTGTTGAAGACAACAGTTTAGCCAACCTCTCTCTCTGATCTGTTAGTGGAGCATAGTATACTGTCTTGTTGAAGACAACAGTTTAGCCAACCTCTCTCTCTCTGATCTGTTAGTGGAGCATAGTATACTGTCTTGTTGAAGACAACAGTTTAGCCAACCTCTCTCTCTCTGATCTGTTAGTGGAGCATAGTATACTGTCTTGTTGAAGACAACAGTTAAGCCAACTCTCTCTCTCTCTGATCTGTTAGTGGAGCATAGCCAACCTCTCTCTCTCTGATCTGTTAGTATACTGTCTTGTTGAAGACAACAGTTCAGCCAACCTCTCTCTCTGATCTGTTAGTGGAGCATAGTATACTGTCTTGTTGAAGACAACAGTTTAGCCAACCTCTCTCTCTCTGATCTGTTAGTGGAGCATAGTATACTGTCTTGTTGAAGACAACAGTTTAGCCAACCTCTCTCTCTCTCTGATCTGTTAGTGGAGCATAGTATACTGTCTTGTTGAAGACAACAGTTTAGCCAACCTCTCTCTCTGATCTGTTAGTGGAGCATAGTATACTGTCTTGTTGAAGACAACAGTTTAGCCAACCTCTCTCTCTCTGATCTGTTAGTGGAGCATAGTATACTGTCTTGTTGAAGACAACAGTTTAGCCAACCTCTCTCTCTCTGATCTGTTAGTGGAGCATAGTATACTGTCTTGTTGAAGACAACAGTTTAGCCAACCTCTCTCTCTCTGATCTGTTAGTGGAGCATAGTATACTGTCTTGTTGAAGACAACAGTTTAGCCAACCTCTCTCTCTGTGATCTGTTAGTGGAGCATAGTATACTGTCTTGTTGAAGACAACAGTTTAGCCAACCTCTCTCTCTGATCTGTTAGTGGAGCATAGTATACTGTCTTGTTGAAGACAACAGTTTAGCCAACCTCTCTCTCTGATCTGTTAGTGGAGCATAGTATACTGTCTTGTTGAAGACAACAGTTTAGCCAACCTCTCTCTCTGATCTGTTAGTGGAGCATAGTATACTGTCTTGTTGAAGACAACAGTTTAGCCAACCTCTCTCTCTGATCTGTTAGTGGAGCATAGTATACTGTCTTGTTGAAGACAACAGTTTATCCAACCTCTCTCTCTGATCTGTTAGTGGAGCATAGTATACTGTCTTGTTGAAGACAACAGTTTAGCCAACCTCTCTCTCTGATCTGTTAGTGGAGCATAGTATACTGTCTTGTTGAAGACAACAGTTTAGCCAACCTCTCTCTCTCTGATCTGTTAGTGGAGCATAGTATACTGTCTTGTTGAAGACAACAGTTTAGCCAACCTCTCTCTCTCTGATCTGTTAGTGGAGCATAGTATACTGTCTTGTTGAAGACAACAGTTTAGCCAACCTCTCTCTCTCTGTTCTGTTAGTGGAGCATAGTATACTGTCTTGTTGAAGACAACAGTTCAGCCAACCTCTCTCTCTCTCTGGTCTGTTAGTGGAGCATAGTATACTGTCTTGTTGAAGACAACAGTTCAGCCAACCTCTCTCTCTCTCTGGTCTGTTAGTGGAGCATAGTATACTGCATTTTTCAGACTATAACTAGTATAAGGAGAACTTTATTATAAGGCGGACACTGCAAATTTTACACAACATTCAGATTTTTGTTATTTTCTTTTCTTCTTGTATTAGTCACAGGTGCGGGTGTGTCAGTCTGAGAAGAAAATGTCACCTTTCAGTCAGAAAAATACGGTACCTGAAACATCGAGTCACAGCTGTACAGACAGATGTACCTTAAACATCGGGTCACAGCTGTACAGACAGATGTACCTTAAACATCGGGTCACAGCTGTACAGACAGAGATGTACCTGAAACATCGGGTCACAGCTGTACAGACAGAGATGTACCTGAAACATCGGGTCACAGCTGTACAGACAGAGATGTACCTGAAACATCGGGTCACAGCTGTACAGACAGAGATGTACCTGAAGCATCGAGTCACAGCTGTACAGACAGAGATGTACCTGAAACATCGAGTCACAGCTGTACAGACAGAGATGTACCTGAAACATCGGGTCACAAACATCAGGTCACAGCTGTACAGACAGATGTACCTGAAACATCGGGTCACAGCTGTACAGACAGATGTACCTGAAACATCGGGTCACAGCTGTACAGACAGATGTACCTGAAACATCGGGTCACAGCTGTACAGACAGAGATGTACCTGAAACATCGGGTCACAGCTGTACAGACAGATGTACCTGAAACATCGGGTCACAGCTGTACAGACAGATGTACCTGAAACATCTGGTCACAGCTGTACAGACAGATGTACCTTAAACATCGGGTCACAGCTGTACAGACAGATGTACCTGAAACATCGAGTCACAGCTGTACAGACAGATGTACCTGAAACATCGGGTCACAGCTGTACAGACAGAGATGTACCTGAAACATCGAGTCACAGCTGTACAGACAGAGATGTACATGAAACATCGGGTCACAGCTGTACAGACAGAGATGTACCTGAAACATCGGGTCACAGCTGTACAGACAGAGATGTACTTGAAACATCTGGTCACAGCTGTACAGACAGATGTACCTGAAACATCTGGTCACAGCTGTACAGACAGATGTACCTTAAACATCGGGTCACAGCTGTACAGACAGATGTACCTGAAACATCGGGTCACAGCTGTACAGACAGAGATGTACCTGAAACATCGGGTCACAGCTGTACAGACAGAGATGTACCTGAAACATCGGGTCACAGCTGTACAGACAGAGATGTACCTGAAGAAGACAGTATTGGAGAGAATATTGTGATGACGATGATGATGGTGATGATAAAGATGATGATGACGACGATGATGGTGATGATGATGATAATAATAATGATGATGATGACAATAATATTGATGATGATGATGATAATGATGATGACGATGATGATAATAATGATGACGATAATGATCATGATGATGACGATGATAATGATGATGATGATGATGACAATGATGATGTTATGCAGGTCAATACAGAGAGGCAACAAGGTGATATGTCAGAACTGTAAAGACGAAGACGTACCGGAAGAAGAGAGCGTTATGATGATGATGATGATGATGATGATGATGATGACAATGATGATGTTATGCAGGTCAATACATAGAGGCAACAAGGTGATATGTCAGAACTGTAAAGACGAAGACGTACCGGAAGAAGAGAGCGTTATGATGATGACAATGATGATGATGATGATGACAATGATGATGTTATGCAGGTCAATACATAGAGGCAACAAGGTGATATGTCAGAACTGTAAAGACGAAGACGTACCGGAAGAAGAGAGCGTTATGATGATGACAATGATGATGATGATGACAATGATGATGTTATGCAGGTCAATACATAGAGGCAACAAGGTGATATGTCAGAACTGTAAAGACGAAGACGTACCGGAAGAAGAGAGCGTTATGATGATGATGACAATGATGATGATGATGACAATGATGATGTTATGCAGGTCAGTAAAGAGAGGCAACAAGATGATATGTCAGAACTGTAAAGACGAAGACGTGCCAGAAGAAGAGAGCATTTTGATGATGATGATGACAATGATGATGATGATGACAATGATGATGATGATGACAATGATGATGATGATGACAATGATGATGCTATGCAGGTCAGTAAAGAGAGGCAACAAGGTGATATGTCAGAACTGTAAAGACGAAGACGTGCCAGAAGAAGAGAGCATTTTGATGATGATGATGACAATGATGATGATGATGACAATGATGATGACAATGATGATGATGATGACAATGATGATGCTATGCAGGTCAGTAAAGAGAGGCAACAAGGTGATATGTCAGAACTGTAAAGACGAAGACGTGCCAGAAGAAGAGAGCGTTGTGGAACCAGAAAAGGTCAGTTGTACATTTTAAACCTCTTCCATGTTTGCTGCAGAAAACCAAAGCCTGTTGTTGTTTCTGTAATAATGTCCAGGTTTCTTTTTTCTTTCTTTTTTAATATTCAAATGGAAAACAGGAAGCATATCATATTTCAGCTTTTAAAAAAATGTGGGGTGGGGTGAGGGTTCGGATGGGTGGGAAAACGGAGTAGGGTTGTGAATAGAGATGGGGTGGGGGTGGACTTGGAGGGGAGTGAGGAAAAGGTTTGGACGAAGTAAAGATCACAGAACAGTGACAGTTAAATCAAACCTATGTCTATGCCAAAGGGCAGTCATTTAAACTGCCAGTGCCATGTGTAGGTTGATGATGCGGGGCTCCATAGCCTGACCTTGGCAGTGCCATGTGTAGGTTGATGATGCGGGGCTCCATAGCCTGACCTTGGCAGTGCCGTTTGTAGGTTGATGATGCGGGGCTCCATAGCCTGACCTTGGCAGTGCCATGTGTAGGTTGATGATGCGGGGCTCCATAGCCTGACCT
Source organism: Phymorhynchus buccinoides (assembly GCA_017654935.2). Taxonomy (NCBI): domain Eukaryota; kingdom Metazoa; phylum Mollusca; class Gastropoda; order Neogastropoda; family Raphitomidae; genus Phymorhynchus; species Phymorhynchus buccinoides. The sequence continues at coordinate 1,377,473 of CM065707.1, forward strand.
TGGCAGTGCCATGTGTAGGTTGATGATGCGGGGCTCCATAGCCTGACCTTGGCAGTGCCGTTTGTAGGTTGATGATGCGGGGCTCCATAGCCTGACCTTGGCAGTGCCATGTGTAGGTTGATGATGCGGGGCTCCATAGCCTGACCTTGGCAGTGCCATGTGTAGGTTGATGATGCGGGGCTCCATAGCCTGACCTTGGCAGTGCCGTTTGTAGGTTGATGATGCGGGGCTCCATAGCCTGACCTTGGCAGTGCCATGTGTAGGTTGATGATGCGGGGCTCCATAGCCTGACCTTGGCAGTGCCGTGTGTAGGTTGATGATGCGGGGCTCCATAGCCTGACCTTGGCAGTGCCATTTGTAGGTTGATGATGCGGGGCTCCATAGCCTGACCTTGGCAGTGCCGTGTGTAGGTTGATGATGCGGGGCTCCATAGCCTGACCTTGGCAGTGCCGTTTGTAGGTTGATGATGCGGGGCTCCATAGCCTGACCTTGGCAGTGCCGTGTGTAGGTTGATGATGCGGGGCTCCATAGCCTGATCTTGGCAGTGCCATGTGTAGGTTGATGATGCGGGGCTCCATAGCCTGACCTTGGCAGTGCCATGTGTAGGTTGATGATGCGGGGCTCCATAGCCTGACCTTGGCAGTGCCATGTGTAGGTTGATGATGCGGGGCTCCATAGCCTGACCTTGGCAGTGCCATGTGTAGGTTGTTGATGCGGGGCTCCATAGCCTGACCTTGGCAGTGCCATGTGTAGGTTGATGATGCGGGGCTCCATAGCCTGACCTTGGCAGTGCTCCTCAGTCACAATTCACACATTTTATTGTCCAAGAAAAATGGGGAATACCTCTGTGGTGGCAAATAAGATAAAACAGTAAATAAAGATCAGTCTGTGACTATTTATGTGAAGAGAACATTTCCCTTCTTTTATGTTGATAAAGAAACCGTGTGACGTGTCTTTGTTTCGTGGACAGATGTTCTCTGACCGGGGGTTCAAGAGGGAGATGGTGAACCTGAGAACCAAGTGTCCCAACGAACCCTGCGCCTGGCAAGGTCTCTTCAAGGACTACGTGGTCAGTAACTTTACAAATGGAGAAAATCTAGCCCTTTGTGATGACCTGTTGACCCGTGCCATTTTGCCGTCCATGGATGATACTTTGTACACAGTCTTTCTATAGCTATTATGTATGCATTTTTGATACAGCGTTTTTCAAACTTTCACGTTGCAGCACTCCTGTTTTGTGAAAAATGCTGGTACTGTTATTTTGGATTTGGAATACACAAAGTCCGATTTCAGGGTAAAGCGGTTTGTTTGTGTCCTGGCTATGGGACCTGGGATTGGTTTGGTTGATTGATTGATTGATTGGTTTGGTTTATGTCTGTTGATTGACTGATTGATTGGTTTGGTTTATGTCTGTTGATTGATTGGTTTGGTTTATGTCTGTTGATTGACTGATTGGTTTGTTTGATGTCTGTTGATTGACTGATTGAATCATTGATTGGTTTGGTTGATGTCTGGTGATTTGACTGATTGAATCATTGATTAATTTGGTTGATGTCTGGTGATTGACTGATTGAATCATTGATTGATTTGGTTGATGTCTGTTGATTGACTGATTGGTTTGGTTGATGTGTGTGTGCTCAGAAACACGAAGAGGAGTGCGTTCACCAGCCCTTGGTTTGCGAGAAGTGCGGAGAGCGCGTGTCCAAGAACAAGCTGGCCCAGCACAGGGAGGGAGAGTGCGCCAAGCGTGTCGTCAAGTGCGAACACTGCCACGCAGACATCCTCTTCGACCACAAAAAGGTCCCTGCATTTGGTGCAACACTCAGTTTGTCTCACTCTCTTTCTCTCTCTTTCTCTCTCGCAAGAGTGCATACTCTCTCTCTCTTTCTGTTTACTTTTTTCCCTGTCTTTTTTATGCTGGTAAACTGGAACATATTCATTCATGTGTGTGTGTGCTTGCGTGCATGTGTACATGCAAGCATGCGCGGGTGTTACTGTGTATTTAGCAGACCTTTTTACTCTACTATTTTCGAGTAGTATTCTACTCAGTTTTGACCTCTACTACTCTTCAAAACTGACAGTAATGCTATTTAATTCTTGATTACTACTCATTTTCAGTGAACATTATTTCAAGGTTTAATGAATAAAACTACACATTTTGCACCAAAACTACTCATTTCAGCTATCCAGACTACTCAAGACTTGTGTAGGGGGTAAACAGGTCTGATTCAGTGCAATACAGGAAAAATGTCTGTCCTTTATGCTTTCTGGAAACAAAATAGATATAAGGAGATTGGTTTGTGTATCTTTGGTAATAGGGATTGTGTGTGTTTCCTTATACTGAGATATATATATATATAACAATATTTTATTTTGTCCTTCAGAACCATGTGAAAGACTGCCTCAAGTTTCCAGAATCCTGCAGCCAGTGTAGCAGGAGTGTTCCCCGAGATAAGGTAGGAGTCCTTAGACTGCACTGTCCTGTGTTGTTGCATGTTTGTAAATCTGGGGACCCGTTCAAACATATTTTTGTAATAGAACTTGACCAGGGACAGCCACTTTGTCTTTCCTTCCTCCCTTCCTTCCTTCCTTCCTTCCTTCCTTTCTTCCTTCCATCCTTCCTTCCTTCCATCCTTTCTTCCTTCCTTCCTTCCATCCTTCCTTCCATCCTTCCTTCCTTCCTTCCATATAGCAACCTCACCACAGTCACTTTTGACTATTAAGTCGCTGTAAGTTTTTTGAGGATCTACCGAAATGTGCGAGACAAAAGTCTATACAGAAGAAGAAAGTGGACAGGAGAAGAAGACAGAAATCCTGACCCAGCCAGCCAGGTCCCGCTGTGGGAGTTTTTGCTGAGAACGTTTGGCACTTGGAATCTTGGTTTACTGTGTTCTAATAAAGAAATAAATGAGTATGCAAAGTAATATTTCAGGTGTGGTGAAATGAAAAAACTCCCTGTAGCTAAGAGGACTAGAAGCATGACCTTCAGCCGGTGGTTGAGTACGCCCGCTGTAGACCTTCAGCCGGTGGTTGAGTACGCCCGCTGTAGACCTTCAGACGGTGGTTGAGTACGCCCGCTGTAGACCTTCAGCCGGTGGTTGAGTACGCCCGCTGTAGACCTTCAGACGGTGGTTGAGTACGCCCGCTGTAGACCTTCAGACGGTGGTTGAGTACGCCCGCTGTAGACCTTCAGACGGTGGTTGAGTACGCCCGCTGTAGACCTTCAGACGGTGGTTGAGTACGCCCGCTGTAGACCTTCAGACGGTGGTTGAGAACGCCCGCTGTAGACCTTCAGACGGTGGTTGAGTACGCCCGCTGTAGACCTTCAGACGGTGGTTGAGTACGCCCGCTGTAGACCTTCAGACGGTGGTTGAGTACGCCCGCTGTAGACCTTCAGACGGTGGTTGAGTACGCCCGCTGTAGACCTTCAGACGGTGGTTGAGTACGCCCGCTGTAGACCTTCAGACGGTGGTTGAGTACACTCAGTGTAGACCTTCAGACGGTGGTTGAGTACGCCCGCTGTAGACCTTCAGACGGTGGTTGAGTACGCCCGCTGTAGACCTTCAGACGGTGGTTGAGTACGCCCGCTGTAGACCTTCAGACGGTGGTTGAGTACGCCCGCTGTAGACCTTCAGACGGTGGTTGAGTACGCCCGCTGTAGACCTTCAGACGGTGGTTGAGTACGCCCGCTGTAGACCTTCAGACGGTGGTTGAGAACGCCCGCTGTAGACCTTCAGACGGTGGTTGAGTACGCCCGCTGTAGACCTTCAGACGGTGGTTGAGTACGCCCGCTGTAGACCTTCAGCCGGTGGTTGAGTACGCCCGCTGTAGACCTTCAGACGGTGGTTGAGTACGCCCGCTGTAGACCTTCAGACGGTGGTTGAGTACGCCCGCTGTAGACCTTCAGACGGTGGTTGAGTACGCCCGCTGTAGACCTTCAGACGGTGGTTGAGAACGCCCGCTGTAGACCTTCAGACGGTGGTTGAGTACGCCCGCTGTAGACCTTCAGACGGTGGTTGAGTACACCCGCTGTAGACCTTCAGACGGTGGTTGAGTACACTCAGTGTAGACCTTCAGACGGTGGTTGAGTACGCCCGCTGTAGGCCTTCAGACGGTGGTTGAGTACGCCAGCTGTAGACCACTGGGTTTCTGAAAGGAGGAGGAATTTCTGTGTGTCTGTGTTATATGCATGGAGTGTGTACGTGTGTGTGTTCGTTGAATCTTGGATCATTGCTTGTGGACACAGCTTTATGTCCTAGAAGTCAAGGACCTGCTACACTACATACGACTTTGCTGTTAGTGCGATGCGATTGTGACAATGCCAGTCAGGATTCATGTGAAATACTTCTGTCTTGAAACAATTCTACTGCTGTTGCTCTATATACTCCAGTGGACCCAATACATGAATTCCGTGTGAGTCATGACTCGCATCGTCACAATCACATCGATTGACGGCGAATTGTACGTAGTGTATCGGGCCCTTTAGAGTGAGTGTCAAGACGAGTCATAGCTGCGATGGACATAGAAAAGAAAGCGGTTGATTAATAATAATATAGATGAGAGTATGGTTGTGAAAAGCTTCAATTCCAAAATTACCCTGTGGATTTATTTCCTTCCCAGACTCCACGTGTCTGTTGAAAAGATCCCCAGATCTTTTGGTTGACTAATATGATGGGTGTCTCTGTTGAAAAGATCCCCAGATCTTTTGGTTGACTAATATGATGGGTGTCTGTTGAAAAGATTCCCAGATCTTTTGGTTGACTAATATGATGGGTGTCTCTGTTGAAAAGATCCCCAGATCTTTTCGTTGACTAATATGATGGGTGTCTCTGTTGAAGAGATCCCCAGATCTTTTGGTTGACTAATATGATGGGTGTCTCTGTTGAAAAGATCCCCAGATTTTTTCGTTGACTAATATGATTGGGTGTCTCTGTTGAAAAGATCCCCAGATCTTTTCGTTGACTAATATGATGGGTGTCTCTGTTGAAGAGATCCCCAGATCTTTTCGTTGACTAATATGATGGGTGTCTCTGTTGAAAAGGACATATTTTTGTTGTTGACAAATACGATGGGTGTCTCTGTTGAAAAGGACAGATCTTTTCGTTGACTAATATGATGGGGGTGTCTGTTGAAAAGGATAGATCTTTTCGTTGACTAATATGATGGGTGTCTCTGTTGAAAAGGACAGATCTTTTCGTTGACTAATATGATGGGTGTCTCTGTTGAAGAGATCCCAGATCTTTTTGTTGACTAATACGATGGGGGTGTCTGTTGAAGAGATCCCCAGATCTTTTCGTTGACTAATACGATGGGGGTGTCTGTTGTGCAGATGAGGAAGCACCAGAGTCAGGACTGCCCCAATCGCATGGTGACCTGTCCCATTGATGGCTGCAGTGGGCCTGTGAGTACCTTGATGTGTTACTGTACTGTGCACCTCTTCAAACACTGTAATGCTAAGCCTTCACTGTTCCCTCCCATTAACCCTTTCACTGCCAAAGTCGCATGGTGACCTGTCCCATTGATGGCTGCAGTGGGCCTGTGAGTGCCTTGATGTGTTACTGTACTGTGCACCTCTTCAAACACTGTAATGCTGTAGCCTTCACTGTTCCCTCCCATTAACCCTTTCACTGCCAAAGTCGCATTTTAGCACCACAGTGATTTAACACCTATGTCACTAAAAGGCATCAAATTGGGGTCTATCATTCAAAGACCCTATTGTCTTAGTCTTGGGAAGTAAGGATAGACCTTATTTTATATCTGTCTCAGAAGAATCCCCAATACTGCAGATGGATTGTGTTCTGTCCAGGTCAATTTAGTGGACATTTTTGTTGGCTGAAATATGGCTGGTGGTGAAAGGGTTAAGTACTGTTTCACTGTGCGTGTTGGCATCGATGGCATGGGCTCTGTTTTGTGATCAGAAGCGTCATGACAGACATCTTCTGTTTCTCCTTTGATGACGATAACTTGGCATCAACATGACCTAGAGATACAAGCGCCTTGTCTGTAAATTGGCCAAACACTTTTTCGGAAATATATCATTTTATTCTTAGCTGGACAAATCTCGACCTTGTTGTTAAATAGGCAGGGTTATTATTAGAACAGTTAGCATGGGATTCAGAAATGCGGCTAAAACATAGTACAAGTACTCAGGTTCTCCCAGGTTCTGTCGACATTGATGGCACTGAGATCAAGCTATCGGCATCTGTCCGCAATCTAGGTGTTACTTTGGACCAAACCCTCTCTTTCAAACAGCATGTTTCCAATGTTTGCAAGGCTTGCTATCTAGAACTTCGAAGAATTAGTTCCATCCGCCGTTTCCTCTCTCAAGATGCCCTGAAGACTCTAGACGTCTAGTATGTGCTTTTGTTCTGTCTCGCCTTGACTACGGTAACTCACTTCTTGCTGGCTGTCCATCAACTCTCATCTCTAAGCTCCAACAGGTCCAGAATAATGCTGCTCGTCTCATTTCTCGCTCCCCTAGGTACGATCACATCACTCCGGTTCTTTGTTCCCTACGTTGGCTCCCAGTTCAATCACGTATTGACTCTGACTCACGTATTGTATCTCTCTGATCTCCTTCATCTCCATGTCCCAGCTCGCCAACTACGTTCGTCTTCTGATTCTCGTCTCCTTTCCCTTCCCTCCATCCATCTAAAATCTGCTGGCCAACGTTCTTTTTCTTGTCAAGCACCATCTCTTTGGAATTCTCTGCCTTCTCCCCTCCGACACTCCAACTCAGTCTCCTCATTCAAAACCTCTCTTAAAACCCATCTTTTTCCTGCTGCACCCTAAATATTTGATCAGTTGTCTATCTTGTGTGCACGTGAGGGAAGATTGAATAAGAGGTTTGTGCTGTTTTGTGGTGTGTGTTGTGTGTGTGTGTGAGCATGCATGTGTGCATACATGTGTGCTTTTGTGTGCTTTGGTTTTGTGGGTTGTGTGTGTGTCTGTCTGCGTGCGTACGTTGTGCGTGAGGGTGTTTGTGTATGTGTGTTGGTGTATGTGGTCAGTCCGTGCAGCTCGGTTGCTGTGGCTTACTGAATGGGGTATGAACGAGTTGGTGTGTGTGTTAGAGAGAGAGAGAGTTGCTGGTTGGTGTCATTCTTGAATGCTGTTTTTGTTGTCTGTTGATGAATAATTGATTGTAAAGCGCTTTGGGCTCATCTGAGGTAAAGCGCTATATAAATGTACTATTATTATTATTATCTTTGATGTGAATGCAGCTAAAACGTTGTAGAAATACCATATGTTTGATGTGAATGCAGCTAAAACGTTGTAGAAATACCACATGTTTGATGTGAACTGTGGGATGTCCCACTGCCAGCTATCCCCATGTGGCCGGTCAACACCCTGCACTGACTGACTGATGCCCTTTGCTTCTCTTGTTTATGTATTGTGATTATTGGAAGTTTGGTGTGAGGCGATTTGTGTGCATAGATCTGAAAAATGGTGGTTTACATCTTCCAGATTATTGTTTGTTATTCCGCCGGTAATAAAGGGCATGACATTGTCATTGGTGCGGGTCATCGTCTCTGCCCTGGGGTCTACATGGTGGTCAGGGGCTCAAAACCTCTGGCCTGGTTTGCGGCGTAAATGATTAGAACGACCTTTTGCCTGTATAGATATATATAGTGATTTGTAGAAACTCACAGAACTGTTCTTTCTCTCGACAGAAACGAGTCATTTGTATAAGAAGTTACAATACGAATGAAGATACAGTGTATGTTTTTCCTATCTTTCTTAACAGCAACAGCACAGTCGTTTCTCACAACACGTCCAGAAGGACCAGGTCAAACACCTGTCCTGGGTCCTCGGCAGAATCCACGATTTGGACGAAACCCTCGCCTCCCTCTCCCCTCACACCCTTCCCTCCCCATCCTCTCCGCAAGCCTCGGCCAATCCCGCGTCGGCAGGAGCCTCGCATACATTAGACGGCGTGCGAGAGCGATTGGAGCAGCTGGAGCGCCAAGTTCGGGAGACGATGGGTGGAGGGAGAGGGTCCACAGGAGGAGGGGGGAGGGGAGGAGAGGCGGGGGGGCAGGCCAGTAATGAAGCAGGGGCCGGGGCGTCTGCTGGCAACGTGGTGAGTAGAATGTTGGAGAGAGAGAGGAGTGAATGAAAGAGGAAGGATTGGAAGAGGTTTAAGCGTGGAAAGAGACGAAAGGTGTAAGAGAGAAGAAGAAAGAAAGGGAGGAAAGAAAGAAGAGCGAGTTGTTGAAAGAGAGACAGAGAGAGAGAAAAATAAAAGAAAGAGGAAGTGTTTTTAATATATTATTTGACTGTGTCTATAGCCTATGCCAATTGGTCTGACAACCTTAACTCGAGTCGTTCTGGCCATATATAGATAGCTGTCAATTTGATGCATTTGCTTCAAGGGAAGTAAATCTGTGTGCACACCATACCTTAGTCACTTCTAAGCTCACTTCACTCCCTTAGACCACAATTTTGCCCCTGACTTTGCTTTTGTAGTGGTTTGTTGTGGGGGAACCAATCGGTGTAGAGAGTTTTTCTATATAAAGTCTATATATAAAAAAGTCTGATCTACCACTTCCCTATGTTTAAACCTGAAGTAAAAATCCGTAATCTTCTTTCATTTCTCCTTTTGTTTATGTCTGTTTTGTTTGTGTGCACGGCTGGAGTGATTTTTGATTTTTTTTTAATGATTCAAAATCGTTGTGATGCGAATGGGTTCAGCCAAGGCCATTACTGAATCTAAATCCCGCTTTTTTTTTTCTCGCGGAAACCCAGGTGAACGCGGTGGAGCGTGTGAACGCCATGGAGTTCAAGGTCAACTCTCTGGAGCCCATCCTGAGCGTGCTGCACGGGGAGATGAACCGCTGCATCGGCGCCATCGAGGCTCTGGAGGCGCGCCTCATGCGGGAGACGCGGACCGCCGAGGAGTTCCGGCGCAAGATGGAGCAGCATGAGGGCACTCTCAGCACGCTCAGCGCCAGCGTCTCCCAGCGTGAGGCCAAGATGAGGGAGCTGGAAGGACGGGTGCTGAGTCTGGGACAGGACTTGCCTGACGGCACAATGCTGTGGAGGATCCCCAACTTCAGCCAGGTAGGTTGTCTTCTTTGTCATCATCATCATCATCATCACCATCATCACTATCGTCATCGTTGTGTTCAGTCTGGGGCAGGACCTGCCTGACGGCACAATGCTGTGGAGGATCCCCAACTTCAGCCAGGTAGGTTGTCTTCTTTGTCATCATCATCATCATCGTCGTCATCATCAATATCGTCATCGTTGTGTTCAGTCTGGGGCAGGACCTGCCTGACGGCACAATGCTGTGGAGGATCCCCAACTTCAGCCAGGTAGGTTGTCTTCTTTGTCATCATCATCATCATAACATCATTATCATCATGGGCAATATATGTTTCATCACCATCACCGTCACCATCAGTGCTTAGCACACAGCCCACAGTCCAGTCTCTGTGTGTTCAGGTGAGGAGAGAGGCGGTGTCGGGCACAATGACCAACATTCACAGTCGCGCCTTCTACACGGGCTCCCTGGGCTACAAGATGTGCGTCAGGCTCTACCCCAACGGGGATGGCATGGGCCGCGGGACCCACCTCTCCCTCTTCTTCTCCCTCATGAGGTCCAACAACGATGCCCTCCTGCCCTGGCCTTTCAAACAGAAGGTGGGTGTGTGTCTTTGTGTGTGTGTGTCTCTCTCTCTGTGTCTCTCTGTGTGTGTGTGTGTGCCTCTGTGTGTGTGTCTGTCTGTGTCTGTGTGTGTCTGTCTTCTTCTCCCTCATGAGATCCAACCATGATGCCCTCCTGCCCTGGCCTTTCAAACAGAAGGTGTGTGTGTGTCTCTGTGTGTGTGTGTGTGTCTCTCTGTGTGTGTGTGTGTGTCTGTGTGTGTGTGTCTCTGTGTGTGTGTGTCTGTGTCTGTGTCTGTGTGTGTCTGTCTTCTTCTCCCTCATGAGATCCAACCATGACGCCCTGCCCTGGCCTTTCAAACAGAAGGTGTGTGTGCATGTGTCTATGTGTAAGTGTGTGTGTGAGTGTGTGTATGTGTGTGTGTATAGAACAAAGAGAGAGAGAGAGAGGTGGAAAGAAAGTAGGAGAGGGGAGTCTTTTCATGGCATATCGGTGGGTGCATTTTCTTCCTTTTAATGCCTTTGATGTGTTGATGATTTGTTTCTATGTCGATACTTTGTGTGATGTGTATCTCCCTTGAAATGATGTAACGTGTGAACATGAGTAACTGCAGAGTGCTCTTTTAGCGATGTTCTTTTTTGTGTGCTGTTGTTACTTGTCATAAATTTTGATTTGTTTTTAATTTCAATACCTTACGTCGTCTTCATGTCTCGTCATTGTAAAGCGCATTGAGCACTTTCAATGGATTGTTGCGCTATCCAAACAATAATATTTTGATTGTTGTTCAGGTGTACTTCATGCTGATCGATCAGAACAACAAGAAGCACGTGGTGGACGCCTTTCGCTCTGAGCCAACGTCCTCCTCCTTCCAACGACCGACGTCGGAGATGAACATCGCCACGGGCTGTCCCATGTTCGTCCAGCTCAACAAGCTGACCCAGCCGGGCCACGGCTACATCAAGGATGACACCATGTACATCAGGGTGGTGGTGGAGACAGACGGCATCGAGGAACACCTCAAGCAGTTTGATCCACGATCTATGCCCCTCACTCAGTGAAGTTGTGGAAATCGTGAAGAGGGAAAAGAAAAGGCATGACAATGGAACCAGCAAGGGTTAAGGCAGAGAAACAGCGGACGACACTAAGGAAGGGGAGCGACGGATTAGAGGAAGATGCTTGCTAACACAAAGCTTCCAGAAGGTGGAAGAACTAGGGTTAGAGTGTGGGTGAACATCTGATCGATCTAAGGTCTATGTTGGAGTGATACAACCAGTGAAAACTGTATTGATTTATTCTGCAGTAAATGGGAAAAATGCCTGATGGATTGGGAGAAGAGGACAAAGAAAACGTCCTGTACATGTTTCATCAGTTCATCCTGGACTGTGTGCGGGACTGATGACAGTGACTGCCATGGTGATTGGCCCTATGTCAGGACTGATGACAGTGACTGCCATGGTGATTGGCCCTATGTCAGGACTGATGACAGTGACTGCCATGGTGATTGGCCCTATGTCAGGACTGACGACAGTGACTGCCATGGTGATTGGCTCTGTCAGGACTGACGACAGTGACTGCCAGGGTGATTGGCCCTATGTCAGGACTGACAGTGACTAAGCCATGATGATTGGCCCTATGTCAGGACTGACGACAGTGACTGCCATGGTGATTGGCTCTATGTCAGGACTGACGACAGTGACTGCCATGGTGATTGGCTCTATGTCAGGACTGACGACAGTGACTAAGCCATGATGATTGGCCCTATGTCAGGACTGACGACAGTGACTAAGCCATGATGATTGGCCCTATGTCAGGACTGACGACAGTGACTGCCATGGTGATTGGCTCTATGTCAGGACTGACAGTGACTAAGCCATGATGATTGGCCCTATGTCAGGACTGATGACAGTGACTGCCATGGTGATTGGCCCTATGTCAGGACTGATGACAGTGACTGCCATGGTGATTGGCTCTATGTCAGGACTGACAGTGACTAAGCCATGATGATTGGCCCTATGTCAGGACTGACGACAGTGACTGCCATGGTGATTGGCCCTATGTCAGGACTGATGACAGTGACTGCCATGGTGATTGGCTCTATGTCAGGACTGACAGTGACTAAGCCATGATGATTGGCCCTATGTCAGGACTGACGACAGTGACTGCCATGGTGATTGGCTCTATGATCAATTCTTTATTCCTGCGTTTGTGGAGCAATATTATGAAATGAAAAAAAATTAAAATAAATGCTTGGTTTATGTAGGTTTATTGTTTTGTCCTCATTTTCTGTAGTGTTTTTCTTTTTCCTTTCACTATGTGAGAGGATGACATATTGTGCATGAACCAGGTGTGTGACCCACGGGACGAAACTTAAGTAGGTTATTTCACTATGTGTGAGGATGATAATATTGACATATTGTGCATGGACCAGGTGTGTGACCCACGGGACGAAACTTCAGTAGGTTATTTCAATAGTTATAAAGTGTTTCTCATCTTCATAGAAATCAGATCTATCAAAAGATCTATGGGGAAAAAAGGACCGTGCATGTGACTGGATTTATTGTTAAACAGGCAAAGGGAAATAACTCAACCTGGTGTCTTTCCTGCGCCCAATACACTGTGACGGTTTTTTTCACTTTTGATGATTTTCATGGTTTTGTGTGTTATGGTTGTTCTTTTTCTGTTGTGAAAAAAGGAGAGAGTTTGACTTGCGAAAAGTATTGAGAAGAAAGTTTAAAATACAAATGAGTTGTATTTAATTTGCTCTTCTATAGCGAGTCGGGTGCGCCGATTATGTGTTGATTTGATGCGCGGTGTGTGAGGATTATTTACGTGTTATTCACTTATTGCGCCCATGCTTTCACATGAAATATGTTATTACATTTCTAGTGTTTTTCTGTTCATACTATAATGCAGAAGCGTTGTTAGAGCCTGATTTGCACATTTCTTCTTCTTCTTCGTCAATCGCTCAGTTTCCTGCCATTAACGAGCACAGATGCATCATGCTGCCGTTATGCGCCTCAGAAATAGGCCCAGCATGTCCATCTTCAGCCGGAGAAAATGTTTGTAAGAATTTCATGAACAGGCGGAAGAATGGACAATTAAGGTGGAAAGATAGTAGATGACAGTAAGCAAAGGGAAAAGGCAGAGTCAAAGAGAGTGACAGATTAGAGGAAGTTAGAAGCACAGAACTTACGGTGGGGGAACTATTTGCATAACAGACCCCCTGAGCAACGTAGCAGATCTATGTCAGGTATCCCCATGAGGTTGAAGATGTTGCTTCAAAATGTCTTACTGTCTCTGAGCAACGGCAGATCTATGGTCTCTCTCTCTCTCAGGCTGTTTGAAACATCCGGAGATACATGCATTAAATATAGCAAATAAAGTGAGATGATTGCTTCAAAATGTCTTACTGTCTCTGAGCAACGTAGCAGAGCTTGTTTGAAACATCCGGAGATACATGCATTAAATTGAAGATGTTGCTTCAAAATGTCTTACTGTCTCTGAGCAACGTAGCAGATCTATGTCAGTCTCTCTCTCTCTCAGGCTGTTTGAAACATCCGGAGATACATGCATTAAATATAGCAAATAAAGTGAGATGATTGCTTCAAAATGTCTTACTGTCTCTGAGCAACGTAGCAGATCTATGTCAGTCTCTCTCTCTCAGGCTGTGTTTGAAACATCAGGAGATACATGCATTAAACATAGCAAATAAAGTGAGATGATTGATTTTGTAAATTTGCTCGTATTGTTCAATTTTTATTTTTCGATTTTATAATATTCAGTGATGGAGGTTGGTTCAAGTTTTGATATGCATTGTGTTAAAGCTACAAGACTAGTTAACATTACTACCAGACTCGTTTGTGCTATGTACAGTTGAAAACTTATCAACAATCACAATTACTGTTTTTGTGTCTTATTAAATATATTTTTTGTTTGTTTAAAGAAATACAATATAACCTAAATAGAAGTTTTAAATATTTCTGTAAATAAGTTGAGTTGGTTTTGAAAGTGGGTTGGACTGGTGTGAATTCAAGTGTGAAAGAGTGTTTGAAAATGAATGTAGAAAACATTGCTCTGTTAATTAAACTAAAGTTTGTCTGTGAATGTATGTATGTTGAGTTTGTGAGAAGTGTAACATTTCTGAATGGTTGGAATCAATCTTTTGTAAGTTAGCAAAAAAATAATTAAGCTAAATCTGAATTTGGTTGCCCTTGCGTTTTTTTCAATTTAATTACCTTACGCACTTGAGTGGGCGCCGCTTGTCCATTCTGCAGTGCATGCTGGCCTATATGGCCTTTTATGTAGTTTGGTTTACTAGTGTATGTTTGTCCTTTTTCGCTGTTTTTGTAACCTGGATCTGACAAGTAAAGGGCCGACGTTTCCAGCACTGTCTAGATGTATGGGCTGTGGGGTACAATGATGGGGGGCATGTTATGAATTGTACAATATTATTTTGTTGTCATATTTTCAGGTTCTACGTTGGTTAGATACATTGATGCGTGTTTTGTTGTACTTAGTCGAACTTTACGCGGTGACAGTCCTGAGATAACCCTAACTGTTGACGGGACTATAAATGACTAACTTTCAATTTAATTTTTTGATGGGAGTAATGATACGCTCAGAATGGTTCTGGAATATGAACTTGAATCGGCAGGACTTGAAGTGATTGGAGCTACATGCATGTGATCAACACTACGTGTGTAGGGCTCTCATTATATTTTGCAATGTGGAGGTCTGGTAGTGTGCAAAATGTAGTGAGATCCCCTCGTATGATATGCATGCATTTTAGCACACGTCCATACAAACCACTGGAAAAAAACGTACCAGTTTTCATTAAAAAAAAACTGAGGTTTTGTCCTTTGATTTTGCATCGCGTACACGCATAATCAAGTGCAGCGCATGCACACACGCACGCACACATTTCATCGAGTTGGGTAAATACTTTATCTCTAAAGCAATTCGGCCAACTTTTATTTCACTCCTGTAGCTTTCAATGTATACTCATTTCAATTTTCCTCTTTGGGCCATGCCTTTGATAAATTCAATTTGATATTGATGTACTCCCTTTGATTTGGATGCTTGGAGACTCAATGAGTTTGTATTTTGCTGTGTTTGTGTGTGTGCGAAGCAATTGGTGCAATGTACATAATATGCCTTTCGGTGCAAATGTGCAGATGATGAGTGTTCTCTTGTACATTGATTCTGAACTTGAGAATAAAGACTGTATGAAAACATTATATGTGGCCTATATTGAACAAGTGCACATCACATTGTAAGAAAAAGGTGTGTGCGTGCGTGTTCTTCTTATATGGTACAGTCCAAAGAGAGGGGTGCAAGGTCACAGGTCTCATTTTGTTCTGTGAAATGGTATGGTCCAAGCTGAGGGGTGACAGGTTGGAAAGGCACATTTGTTTTGTTCTGTTTGCATGTGGAATAGTCCAAAGAGAGGGGTTAAAGGGTTTGTAGTTTTGCACTCATTCTGTACCCTTTGTAATGGGTCTGTCTGGTCTTTATTCTCTCTGTCTCTCTCTCTCTCTGTCTGTCTCTCTCTCTCTGTCTCTCTTCTCAAACACACACACACACGTAACAATTCCCAGTTTTTATTTTCATAAATAAGATAGGAAATGGATTTTTTTTCTCCATGTTTTGGTTCAAACATTATTTATGTGAACCTGAACTACATACAATATGCAACATACACAATTGTCTTTATGCATCAAACTTCTTCTTCTTCTGCGTTCCCAGGCCATAATGGGTAAGGTACGTATGTGTCCGGTTTTCAGTTTTCGCTGGTCTCCCCGCTGCGTACAGCCGACACATTCTGATTTCGGAGGAGCTCAAAGGAGAAAAAAATTATTTGGATTTTTTTTGGGGGGAAAAAGGCAGGAGAATGGGCCAACAAGTCAGAAAGATAGATGATAGAAAGCAAAGGGAAAAGGCAGAGTCAAAGAGAGTGGTAGATCTGAGGAAGTTACAAGCACAGAACTTCCAGAAGGTGGGGGAACTATTTTTATGAAACCCCCCCCCCCCGGTTACCCCACGGGGAGGTGCATCAAACAAGAAAGAAAGAAGAAAAAAGGAACGACGATTTCCACATTTGCATACAGGATAAATTATATGCTGGTTGGAACGACAGAACATAATGGTCATGAATTACAAATGTACCACAGTACGTGTACTTCTGATAATAATAATGAGTGCAAATGTACTACTGACAGCTACAAGCATGTTATATGACTGATAAGACATGTTGGTAAATTACGCAGAGCATTCCTAACTTAAGAATGAAGAAACAATGAAACAAAAGGAAGGGGGAAATGTCAATAGAGCGTATTGGGTATGCTTCTCATCACCTTTTTTTCATGTGATGAAAGATTATGAGTCCATTCACACATTTTTGAAATGATATATCTTTCAACCTACTGTCAAACTTTTAAGTTAAAATAAGCTAGTAAGGAAAAAGCAACAAAAAACAAATGCCTCTTTATTTTTCTTTGCTTATCCATTACCAACACTCCAACACTAATAGTGACTCCCCTCTTGTCGGTGGAGATGCTACGGACAAAGAAATGACATGGCGCTAGAAGAGAGAAGCTGTGAAAGAGAGAGAGTCTGGCTGCACAGTTCTCATCAACACCTGCAATACATAGGCTAGAAGAGAGAAGCTGTGAGAGAGAGAGAGTCTGGCTGCACAGTTCTCATCAACACCTGCAATACATAGGCTAGAAGAGAGAAGCTGTGAGAGAGAGAGAGAGAGAGTCTGGCTGCACAGTTCTCATCAACACCTGCAATACATAGGCTAGAAGAGTGAAGCTGTGAGAGAGAGAGAGAGAGAGAGTCTGGCTGCACAGTTCTCATCAACACCTACAATACATAGGCTAGAAGAGTGAAGCTGTGAAAGAGAGAGAGAGAGAGAGTCTGGCTGCACAGTTCTCATCAACACCTACAATACATAGGCTAGAAGAGAGAAGCTGTGAAAGAGAGAGAGAGAGAGAGTCTGGCTGCACAGTTCTCATCAACACCTGCAATACATAGGCTAGAAGAGTGAAGCTGTGTGAGAGAGAGAGAGAGAGTCTGGCTGCACAGTTCTCATCAACACCTACAATACATAGGCTAGAAGAGTGAAGCTGTGTGAGAGAGAGAGAGAGAGGGAGTCTGGCTGCACAGTTCTCATCAACACCTGCAATACATAGGCTAGAAGAGTGAAGCTGTGAGAGAGAGAGAGAGAGTCTGGCTGCACAGTTCTCATCAACACCTACAATACATAGGCTAGAAGAGTGAAGCTGTGAGAGAGAGAGAGAGAGAGTCTGGCTGCACAGTTCTCATCAACACCTGCAATACATAGGCTAGAAGAGTGAAGCTGTGAAAGAGAGAGAGAGAGACAGTGGCTGCACAGTTCTCATCAACACCTACAATACATAGGCTAGAAGAGTGAAGCTGTGAAAGAGAGAGAGAGAGAGTCTGGCTGCACAGTTCTCATCAACACCTACAATACATAGGCTAGAAGAGTGAAGCTGTGAGAGAGAGAGAGAGTCTGGCTGCACAGTTCTCATCAACACCTGCAATACATAGGCTAGAAGAGAGAAGCTGTGAGAGAGAGAGAGAGAGAGTCTGGCTGCACAGTTCTCATCAACACCTGCAATACATAGGCTAGAAGAGAGAAGCTGTGAGAGAGAGAGAGAGAGAGAGTCTGGCTGCACAGTTCTCATCAACACCTACAATACATAGGCTAGAAGAGAGAAGCTGTGAAAGAGAGAGAGAGAGAGAGTCTGGCTGCACAGTTCTCATCAACACCTACAATACATAGGCTAGAAGAGAGAAGCTGTGAAAGAGAGAGAGAGAGAGTCTGGCTGCACAGTTCTCATCAACACCTACAATACATAGGCTAGAAGAGAGAAGCTGTGTGAAAGAGAGAGAGAGAGAGAGAGTCTGGCTGCACAGTTCTCATCAACACCTACAATACATAGGCTAGAAGAGAGAAGCTGAGAGAGAGAGAGAGAGAGAGAGAGAGTCTGGCTGCACAGTTCTCATCAACACCTACAATACATAGGCTAGAAGAGAGAAGCTGTGAGAGAGAGAGAGAGAGAGAGTCTGGCTGCACAGTTCTCATCAACACCTACAATACATAGGCTAGAAGAGAGAAGCTGTGAAAGAGAGAGAGAGAGAGTCTGGCTGCACAGTTCTCATCAACACCTACAATACATAGGCTAGAAGAGAGAAGCTGTGAAAGAGAGAGAGAGAGAGAGTCTGGCTGCACAGTTCTCATCAACACCTGCAATACATAGGCTAGAAGAGTGAAGCTGTGAAAGAGAGAGAGAGAGAGGGAGTCTGGCTGCACAGTTCTCATCAACACCTGCCATACATAGGCCAACACCCACCCACTCATTTAGGAATAAGAAGGCAGTAACTTTCCACAGATTAAATATTGACAGTTATTCACCATCCACTGATACACACAATGCCAAAGCTGATAGTGAGAGGGGGTTAGTGAAAAATTCAATTTTAGTTTTTATTGTTTCACTCCCATCCCTCACAGGGCCTCTCTCATATCGCAGACAGCCGCATCTGTCCTAAAGACAGGAGAATATTGTGAAATTCTTTTCAAGTATTTTTTATAAAAAAAAGTAATTTTAACAAAATGCAGGACTAAACTCGCAATGTCTTGAACAACATATTCATCATAGTTAATCAATTGTGGTAAATGCGGTTAATTTTTAAAAGTTTTTTTCCATTGTTCTCAAAACTACCAAAATTGAGATACGAGGTTTTTGAATTTCACCGACGATATGTACAAATTATACCCATTCTACAATGAGTAACAAAAGACGACATCTATTGCCATAAATACATACATACATGTATCAATTATGACTCAATAACACACCCCAACGTACCATCATCATCATCTTCTAGCAAACGTTCATTTATTCAATTTTTTGTCTGCACATCCTCCAAAGTCGGAGTGTGGCTGCCCACATGGTGGGGTAATGACAAACGGTCATACACGTAATGTTCTCATCCCTAGCTGGTGCATTTGTACCATAATGTTCAAGTGCTTCGGCTGTTGGGATGATCCCTGGAGTCTTTAAGCCAGGATACGACAACAACAACTTGTCTGCGCCTTAAAAAAGAAAAGAAAAAGAACAATTTGTTTTTTAAAGGTAGCTGTCTATGAACTGAAAACAACCAGAACACAATTGAAATTGTACGTTAAGACACAAATGAAGAGGGTTGAATGATAAGATGTATCGAACATTTAACAAATAGCACATCCTTTCTCCGTCCATGATGCTAAAACACAACGCAGAAACATAGCTGTCAAAGAATTCCAAACAATGAAGAAATACCAGAAGCAATACCCACACATCCAAACAGTCCTACCCTGCAAAGTTCATGGAATCAACAGTAGTTTGACCTGAAACAAACGATAAACTACATCTGATTTAAAGTAGCATATTTTTCGGACTATAAGGCAGATCTTAATATGAGACGCAACCCCCAAATTTGACACCAAAATCCGATTTAAAAAACCCACTCTATTAGTAGACACATTATAAGGTGTAGGGGTCTCAGTCAAGGAAAAAAAGCATCGCCTTCTAGTCCGAAAAATACGGTATAAGGAAATAAAATTCAACTAGCTGTCTTCGAGTTATAACACGATGAAAGATAGCTGGCAAAATACTAGGGGAGGGGAGGGGAGGGGAGGGGGGGGGGGGTAAAAAAACAAACAAATCAACCAACAAGAAATAGGATTTTGTAAACGTGTACACAAATGCTGACTTTTCCACTAATTTACAAACATACTTTCATTTCCAAAACATATCAATGCTGATTACAATAGAAGTCCCTTGAATCGAAACAAGGACATAACTAAAATACAGAGTTCTGAAACGAATAATAAAGACATCAGGATATAAAAACAAAAACAATACAAGGAAACTCAAGTATGGAGAGCTTGGCAAAAGAAAGTCTTCAAAGAAGAAACTCTACGGAGAGCCGGACAACAGAGGGTGTTCAGAGAAGAAGCCCCCCTCAATCCAAGCCCTGAACTCACACTACTACAACAAAGAAACTCTACGGAGAGCCGGACAACAGAGGGTGTTCAGAGAAGAAGCCCCCCTCAATCCAGCGTTTCTGCCCTGAACTCCTTACACTACACTACAACAAAGAAACTCTACGGAGAGCCGGACAACAGAGGGTGTTCAGAGAAGAAGCTCCCCCACCCCCCCCCCAATCCAGCGTTTCAGTCCTGAACTCACACTACAACAAAGAAACTCTACGGAGAGCCGGACAACAGAGGGTCTTCAGAGAAGAAGCTGCCCCACCCCCCACCCAATCCAGCGTTTCAGTCCTGAACTCACACTACAACAAAGAAACTCTACGGAGAGCCGGACAACAGAGGGTCTTCAGAGAAGAAGCTCCCCCACCCCCCACCCAATCCAGCGTTTCAGTCCTGAACTCACACTACAACAAAGAAACTCTACGGAGAGCCGGACAACAGAGGGTCTTCAGAGAAGAAGCTCCCCCACCCCCCACCCAATCCAGCGTTTCAGTCCTGAACTCACACTACAACAAAGAAACTCTACGGAGAGCCGGACAACAGAGGGTCTTCAGAGAAGAAGCTCCCCCCACCCCCCACCCAATCCAGCGTTTCAGTCCTGAACTCCTCACACTGTAAGGGGGCGGGGCCACACCCAGGTCAGGACTCTGGGAGTGGGAGACCCTATAATTGTTGTCACTTTTTTAGGGGAAAATGGAATAAACCAACGAAAGCACACACACTATTGGGTTGTTTTTTCCCATTCATAGCACAATTTTCGCCAATCTATGGACCGATCAAAATGTGACAGATTCCAGGACAGAATCAAACTCCACAAGCATCAACAGCTACAAAAAGTATACAGGCATGCGCTTGTCAAAAGAGAAGACGATCAACCTTGTTATGGACATGGTCATGCAATCCTGTACAGGTGATATTCCTGTAGGGGTGATATTCCTGTAGGGGTGATATTCCTGTAGGGGTGATATTCCTGTAGGGGTGATATTGCTTGTGAAAGGAGCAAGACAAGAGAATGGTTTGTGTCAACGCACAGGACAGTGGAAAATTGGATTCAGTCTGCCTTGACTTAAGGCTGTGTCAGACCAATTGACATAGGCTAGAACACCAAGGCTACATCAAAATGTTGTTACGCTCTGCATAGTTATGCGGGGATTGTCTTCAGCCATGAAAAGCTCCCAGCATAACATCATCAGTCTCCAAAATCCACTGAAGTTGAAGTGTGGCTGCCCATGTGGCGGGGTAATCAAAACCGGTCACACACGTAATGTTCTCATCGGGGACATCCCTAGCTGATGCGCTTGTACCATAGTGTTCAAGTGCTTCCGCTGTTGGGATGATCCCTGGAGTCTTTTAGCCAGGGTAAGCCAACAACATCGGATTGTTTTCTCCCTCTTCCAATCCACATACACACTCAGGGTTTTTGCTTCAAAATCCCCCTCCCCCCCCCCCCCCCAACCTCAAAGCCAAAACACACACATACAGAAGTGCTCACTCATTCACGCCTCTCTCTCTCTCTCTCTCTTGATTGGAAGAATAGGCTTGGCCTAGAATCTGAATCATTGTCAAATAAAGTTTTTCAAGTTTCAAGTTTCTCTCTCACACAAACATCTAGCATCCAAGCAACACTACATCATCACAGAATAGGTCATTGACATTGAGATAATTGACATACTGTACAGTTTATAAAAAAAAATATATATACCTACAATGAATAAAATAAAACGGTCTTAAAAAAAGGTAAATACATGTGTGCATGCGTACACCCCCCCCCCCCCCCCCACATGCACGCACAAATACACACACTACAACACACACACAACGCAACACACACACTCAAAACGCAACACACACACACGCATGCACACACACACCCACCGATTCCAAGCATACACAGAACAGTCTTACACCAATCTTTAAATTAAAACAAAAACTACAACTTGAAAATATATAATTGTTTTAAAACTGCAGAGCTTCAGATTGTTTTCAGATAGCATGGGTCATATGACCCATGGCTGCTCAAAATGAGGGGTCAATTTTTAAAATGATGGGCCATTTACAGTAAGCAGCGCAATGGTTTCATGAATTAAATGGCTGCCGACCCGGATGGGCCAGGTGGGCACAGCCCAACATGTTGATGAGCGTTTGACCAAAAATATGCATCGTTGGTGCAGGTCCGCTAACAATATAAAACTCTGAAATAAACACGAGGATCATTCAGGGTTTTTCATTATTCAGTTTTAAAGACACTAAAGCTAAAGCAGATTCACCCACACAAGAAGAATCGCAGCATTTCCTTTCACACGATCCGTGCACCTTTTTCAACATGGCAGCCAAGACGTCCAAAGTCATTTGTGAATGTAGAACATCTAACACCAGGAAGAGACAGAAAACGGCTTTCACAACTTCCACAACAACGGCCACAGTGTCTGGACACAACTTCCTGAAACAATTTACAGTTTCTAGAAACAAATTCCACAGTTTTCGCACACAATTGCCACCAATTTCCAGCATCCACTTGACCCCCAAAACTTTCATTCGTAACAGTGATTTGATCAATTATAAATGTGACACATTCCAGCGAAGGAAAATGGTCAAGTTTATCAAAATCCCATTGGCGTAATATTTTATGACTTCACACGTAATGGTTGCTTCAAGCATAATGCGTCATGATCAACAAGATCAACATCAAGAAGACAAAGCGGAAATGCCTAGACTACGGGAGGCTTATTCAGCGTAGCAAAACAAGCCAAAGAAAAGACAAGTTGATTGAAGAAAAGCAAACAGTGGGCAAACTGGGTGCTTTGCTTAGTGACTGCCCATTATTGCTCAGTGACGCACGAAAAGACACGCAGTGAGAGACATGACCGATACAAGGCAGCGCTATTCATCCCCAGGACGCTCACGCTGTGCGCTGGGTCCACGTCAAAAGAAGTACAAATCAGAGCTTCAGATTGTTTTCAAACTTCGTGGGTCAAATGACCCCCGATTACAGAAAATGATGGGTTGTTTTCCAAAATAATGGGCCAATGTGTCACTGTAGTATTTTTTTACCAGAAGAAGAAATGACGACAGACAGCGCTATTCATCCACAGGACTGCTTTACGCTGTGTATGGACCTACACCAGAAGAAGAAGAAATGACGACAGACAGCGCTATTCATCCACAGGACTGCTTTACGCTGTGTATGGACCTACACCAGAAGAAGAAGAAGAAATGAAGACAGACAGCACTATTCATCCACAGGACTGCTTTACGCTGTGTATGAACCTACACCAGAAGAAGAAGAAATGACGACAGACAGCACTATTCATCCACAGGACTGCTTTACGCTGTGTATGGACCTACACCAGAAGAAGAAGAAGAAATGACGACAGACAGCGCTATTCATCCACAGGACTGCTTACGCTGTGTATGAACCTACACCAGAAGAAGAAGAAATGAAGACAGACAGCACTATTCATCCACAGGACTGCTTACGCTGTGTATGAACCTACACCAGAAGAAGAAGAAATGACGACAGACAGCACTATTCATCCACAGGACTGCTTTACGCTGTGTATGAACCTACACCAGAAGAAGAAATGACGACAGACAGCGCTATTCATCCACAGGACTGCTTACGCTGTGTATGAACCTACACCAGAAGAAGAAGAAGAAATGACGACAGACAGCGCTATTCATCCACAGGACTGCTTACGCTGTGTATGAACCTACACCAGAAGAAGAAGAAATGAAGACAGACAGCACTATTCATCCACAGGACTGCTTACGCTGTGTATGAACCTACACCAGAAGAAGAAGAAATGACGACAGACAGCACTATTCATCCACAGGACTGCTTTACGCTGTGTATGAACCTACACCAGAAGAAGAAATGACGACAGACAGCGCTATTCATCCACAGGACTGCTTACGCTGTGTATGAACCTACACCAGAAGAAGAAGAAGAAATGACGACAGACAGCGCTATTCATCCACAGGACTGCTTTACGCTGTGTATGAACCTACACCAGAAGAAGAAATGACGACAGACAGCGCTATTCATCCACAGGACTGCTTTACGCTGTGTATGAACCTACACCAGAAGAAGAAATGACGACAGACAGCGCTATTCATCCACAGGACTGCTTACGCTGTGTATGAACCTACACCAGAAGAAGAAGAAGAAATGACGACAGACAGCGCTATTCATCCACAGGACTGCTTACGCTGTGTATGAACCTACACCAGAAGAAAAAGAAGAAATGACGACAGACAGCGCTATTCATCCACAGGACTGCTTACGCTGTGTATGAACCTACACCAGAAGAAAAAGAAGAAATGAAGACAGACAGCGCTATTCATCCACAGGACTGCTTACGCTGTGTAGTGAACCTACACCAGAAGAAGAAGAAGAAATGACGACAGACAGCGCTATTCATCCACAGGACTGCTTACGCTGTGTATGAACCTACACCAGAAGAAGAAGAAGAAATGACAACAGACAGCGCTATTCATCCACAGGACTGCTTTACGCTGTGTATGAACCTACACCAGAAGAAGAAATGACGACAGACAGCGCTATTCATCCACAGGACTGCTTTACGCTGTGTATGAACCTACACCAGAAGAAGAAGAAATGACGACAGACAGCACTATTCATCCACAGGACTGCTTTACGCTGTGTATGAACCTACACCAGAAGAAGAAGAAGAAATGACGACAGACAGCGCTATTCATCCACAGGACTGCTTACGCTGTGTATGAACCTACACCAGAAGAAGAAGAAATGAAGACAGACAGCACTATTCATCCACAGGACTGCTTACGCTGTGTATGAACCTACACCAGAAGAAGAAGAAATGACGACAGACAGCGCTATTCATCCACAGGACTGCTTTACGCTGTGTATGAACCTACACCAGAAGAAGAAATGACGACAGACAGCGCTATTCATCCACAGGACTGCTTTACGCTGTGTATGAACCTACACCAGAAGAAGAAATGACGACAGACAGCACTATTCATCCACAGGACTGCTTTACGCTGTGTATGGACCTACACCAGAAGAAGAAGAAGAAATGACGACAGACAGCGCTATTCATCCACAGGACTGCTTACGCTGTGTATGAACCTACACCAGAAGAAGAAGAAATGAAGACAGACAGCACTATTCATCCACAGGACTGCTTACGCTGTGTATGAACCTACACCAGAAGAAGAAGAAATGACGACAGACAGCACTATTCATCCACAGGACTGCTTTACGCTGTGTATGAACCTACACCAGAAGAAGAAATGACGACAGACAGCGCTATTCATCCACAGGACTGCTTACGCTGTGTATGAACCTACACCAGAAGAAGAAGAAGAAATGACGACAGACAGCGCTATTCATCCACAGGACTGCTTACGCTGTGTATGAACCTACACCAGAAGAAGAAGAAATGAAGACAGACAGCACTATTCATCCACAGGACTGCTTACGCTGTGTATGAACCTACACCAGAAGAAGAAGAAATGACGACAGACAGCACTATTCATCCACAGGACTGCTTTACGCTGTGTATGAACCTACACCAGAAGAAGAAATGACGACAGACAGCGCTATTCATCCACAGGACTGCTTTACGCTGTGTATGAACCTACACCAGAAGAAGAAATGACGACAGACAGCGCTATTCATCCACAGGACTGCTTACGCTGTGTATGAACCTACACCAGAAGAAGAAGAAGAAATGACGACAGACAGCGCTATTCATCCACAGGACTGCTTACGCTGTGTATGAACCTACACCAGAAGAAAAAGAAGAAATGACGACAGACAGCGCTATTCATCCACAGGACTGCTTACGCTGTGTATGAACCTACACCAGAAGAAAAAGAAGAAATGAAGACAGACAGCGCTATTCATCCACAGGACTGCTTACGCTGTGTAGTGAACCTACACCAGAAGAAGAAGAAGAAATGACGACAGACAGCGCTATTCATCCACAGGACTGCTTACGCTGTGTATGAACCTACACCAGAAGAAGAAGAAGAAATGACAACAGACAGCGCTATTCATCCACAGGACTGCTTTACGCTGTGTATGAACCTACACCAGAAGAAGAAGAAATGATGACAGACAGCGCTATTCATCCACAGGACTGCTTTACGCTGTGTATGAACCTACACCAGAAGAAGAAGAAATGACGACAGACAGACAGAAAGACACTGGCATGTGGGGAAAAAACACAAGAAAACTATGACATGAAATTCATACAAAAATCAGACAGAGAAAGAGAAAGATAAGTTTATTGATATAGAGACAGAGAAAGAGAAAGATAAGTTTATTGATATAGAGACAGAGAAAGAGAAAGATAAGTTTATTGATATAGAGACAGAGAAAGAGAAAGATAAGTTTATTGATATAGAGACAGAGAAAGAGAATGATAAGTTTATTGATATAGAGACAGAGAAAGAGAAAGATAAGTTTATTGATATAGAGACAGAGAAAGAGAATGATAAGTTTATTGATATAGAGACAGAGAAAGAGAATGATAAGTTTATTAATATAGAGACAGAGAAAGAGAAAGACGTAGACAAGAAACACAAGAGACCGAGAGAGACAGGGAGAAGACAAGACAAAGAGAGACAGGGTTAAAGAGAAAGACAAGACAAAGAGAGACAGGGACAGAAAGACAAGACAAAGAGAGACAGAGGGAAAGAGAAAGACAAGACAATGAGAGACAGAGACAAAGAGAAAGACAAGACAAAGAGAGACAGGGACAGAAAGACAAGACAAAGAGAGACAGAGGGAAAGAGAAAGACAAGACAAAGAGCGACAGGGAGACAGAAGACAAGACAAAGAGAGACAGAGGGAAAGAGAAAGACAAGACAAAGAGCGACAGGGAGAAAGACAAGACATAAAACAAGATTCGAGAAACAGAAACAGAAAGACGGTCAAATCAGAGAGACAGAGACAGAGAGAGAGAAAGACATGAACTAGACACATGGAGACAGTGCTAAACAGAACAAGAGACAAATGCTGCTAGACATGAGCTACACACATGGACAGTGCTAAACAGAACAAGAGACAAATGCTGCTGAAGACAATGAGGCTTTATACAGAAACTTCTCTGCCCCTGTCTCTTGGCCTGAGATGCCAACGCCACCTACTTAAGATTATCGCCCTTGCCTGTCAGGAACTAGTAGTATATAGCCACAGAAAATTATCTGCTCCTGACTCGTCACCAGGGGACATCGGCAGTTCGGGGCCTAAAATTATTGCCCTTTCATGTCGGCAAGTAGTATAAAGCCTCATTCCAGATAGCAAAATACTATGCAGAAAAAAAGAAACGGAGCGTAAAAAGACCAGAGAGAAACAGAGCGTGAAAAGACCAGAGAGAAACAGAGCGTAAAAAGACCAGAGAGAAACAGAGCGTGAAAAGACCAGAGAGAAACAGAGCGTGAAAAGACCAGAGAGAAACAGAGCGTGAAAAGACCAGAGAGAAACAGAGCGTGAAAAGACCAGAGAGAAACAGAGCGTGAAAAGACCAGAGAGAAACAGAGCGTCAAAAGACCAGAGAGAAACAGAGCGTGAAAAGACCAGAGAGAAACAGAGCGTGAAAAGACCAGAGAGAAACAGAGCGTCAAAAGACCAGAGAGAAACAGAGCGTCAAAAGACCAGAGAGAAACAGAGCGTGAAAAGACCAGAGAGAAACAGAGCGTAAAAAGACCAGAGAGAAACAGAGCGAAAAGACCAGAGAGAAACAGCGTAAAAAGACCAGAGAGAAACAGAGCGTGAAAAGACCAGAGAGAAACGGAGCGTGAAAAGACCAGAGAGAAACAGCGTGAAAAGACCAGAGAGAAAACGCAAAAAGACCAGAGAGAAACAGAGCGTAAAAAGACCAGAGAGAAACAGAGCGTAAAAAGACCAGAGAGAAACAGAGCGTGAAAAGACCAGAGAGAAACAGAGCGTAAAAAGACCAGAGAAAAGACCAGAGAGAAACAGAGCGTAAAAAAAAAGACCAGAGAGAAACAGAGCGTGAAAAGACCAGAGAGAAACAGAGCGTGAAAAGACCAGAGAGAAACAGAGCGTGAAAAGACCAGAGAGAAACAGAGCGTGAAAAGACCAGAGAGAAACAGAGCGTGAAAAGACCAGAGAGAAACAGAGAAAAGACCAGAGAGAAAGAGCGTAAAAAGACCAGAGAGCGTGAAAAGACCAGAGAGAAACAGAGCGTGAAAAGACCAAAAGACCAGAGAGAAACAGAGCGTAAAAAGACCAGAGAGAAACAGCGTAAAAAGACCAGAGAGAAACGGAGCGTGAAAAGACCAGAGAGAAAAGAGAACAGAGGTGAGAATGACGGTGACAGACAGACAGACACGGTGAAACGTTGATCAACCGGTGAAACGTTGATCAACCCCCCCCCCCCGGCAAAAATTAACATCTTCACCCGCAAGGGAAGATAATCCACTGACGAAATAAAGCGACCCGTCTTGTTCTTTTGTGTCATCCAATGAGGGTGGTGAATGCAGAGTAGCCTCCCCTTTACCCCCAGCCTCAAGCATGACAGCCCCCACGGCCTTCTCATGGCCACTCACGGCCACTCACAATGTGGCCTCCATTCACACCTTAAAAAAAGTCACCTTTTCAATAAAGTCAACTCAAACCCCCACTCATCTCACAATTTATGCGGTGGGAAGGGGCCCTTTCAAGGGGTTGAACTCCTCACTGAGGCGGGGCTGCGGTGGGGAGGGGCCCTTTCAGGGGGTTGAACTCTGTGTACTTGTCGAGGCCCTCTGTCTCCACGATGATCTTGATGAACATGGTGTTGTCCTCACTGAGGCGGGGCTGCGGTGGGGAGGGGCCCTTTCAGGGGGTTGAACTCTGTGTACTTGTCGAGGCCCTCTGTCTCCACGATGATCTTGATGAACATGGTGTTGTCCTTTAAATAGCCGTGCTGCGGATTGGTCAGTTTGGCCAGCGGAATGAACACGGGACAGCCGCTGGCGATGTTCATCTCGCTGGTCGGCCGTTTGAAGGACGAGCTGGTGTGGTCCGGGCGGAAAGCGTCGATGACGTGCTCGCGATATTTCTGATCGATCAGCATCAACGTGACCTTTTGCTGGAACGGCCAGGGCAGGAGACTGTCGTAGTGGCCCCGCATCAGCACGAAGAAGAGGGAGAGGTGAGAGTTCTTTCCCATGCCGTCGCCGTTGGGGTAGATTCGGGCGCACATCTTGTATCCCACCATGCCGGTGTAGAATGCCGGGGAGTAGATGCTGGTCATTTTGCCGCTCACCGCATCGCGACGCTTTCTGTCGAAGTCGGCGATCTTCCAAAGCAGGGTGCCGTCGAAGCGGGCAAATTCCATGGCTTGCATGCGAACCTGGGAAACACAAAACACATTGTAATTCCATGGCTTGCATGCGAACCTGGGAAACATGAAACACATTGTAATTCCATGGCCTGTGAACTTGGTAAAACACAAAACACACTGTAATTCCATGGCCTGTGAACTTGGTAAAACACAAAACACATTGTAATTCCATGGCCTGTGAACCTGGGGAACATGAAACACATTGTAATTCCATGGCCTGTGAACCTGGGGAACATGAAACACATTGTAATTCCATGGCCTGTGAACCTGGGGAACATGAAACACATTGTAATTCCATGGCCTGTGAACCTGGGGAACATGAAACACATTGTAATTCCATGGCCTGTGAACCTGGTAAAACACAACTGAGGTGACATGTGACACCACATGTGACGTCTGCCATGGTCAGTGCCATAAAATACAATAATTTCCCGAGCAGAAGTTGGGTGGTCTGGGGACTTTGTAAATGCAAACAACATGAGCAGCTACAGTCATTATGAAAAGAAGATTGTTAACTCCCTCGGGACGAATGAGCCGGATTCAGCTCATGAGAATTTTTAAGAAGTTTTGATTTCTGGTGTGTAACCAGCTTTCAAGAGCCACGTTGTAATCTATTTTTAGCTTGCTTTGACTTTTCTTCTCTTGAAATCGACCAATCATTGCAGACTTTACTTTTAGTTTTGGCTCAGTGGGTGCTAAGAGGTGTCCGAGATTGGAAAGTAAAATTTTCCTTCTTTCTATGTGTAAGCTGTTTTTGACAATGGGAGACAAACGACGAAGGTACGGAATCCGATATTTTACGATCGTTTAGTGCATGGTGTCGGTAATCACCTTGGAAAATATCAGTCCCTAAATTTACATAACTTTTTTGTAGTGATGTGTTTTTGAACCTAACCTAACGGCTCGTCCTGAACGGTTGTCAAGGGAAGCAAGCGTCCAGTGCCGAGCGAGTTAAAGAAAGGATGAAACAACAAACATCCTGCCTACCTCGTGTTCGGCAATGGTGGCGTCCTTCATGGCCATGGTGCGCTCCAAGGTTCGAACCTGTCCTGTCAGCTGATCCACCTGTGTGACCAGCTGCTGTGTGCGTAGTCTGTCGGCGTGCGCGCGGCTCTCCATCTGCTCCAAAGAACGCAGCAGTTGTTCCACCTCCCTGTGTAGCACCGGCATCACCTGAAAATGATGAATGATTATGTTAATAATCACAGGAACAATTCTAAAGACACACACACTCTCTCTCCCTCCCTCTCACATACACAAACCAGTCCATTATATTCACAGTATTAGTGACTTATTTTCTCAGCAGCTTTTCTTACCACAATTCTTCAATTTGTTGCAATAATTCTGTCATCTTTCACGCTCTATCTCGCTCTCTCCCCCCTCACACCCCTCACCTTCTCCCCCCTCACACACCATCAAAGTCACTCTGTTCAAGGTCTCCGTCACGTGTTGTCTCCACAGATCTCCTGGCGATAATTCCTCAATTTGTCGTGATAATTATGTCATCTTTTATGTTCTATCTCACTCTCTCTCTCTTTTTTTTCTTTTTTTTTTTTCGCTGTCCCATCTTCTGGGCCGTACAGTGGCGTTGCTCCCACACTGCTCATTCTGAATCTCAATTCACAGCCACACCCCGGATTGTTCAGGTCCCAGAATCCGAGACCAGCAGTCCAAGGGGAGCGAATCTATGTTAGGCCGTCAGGAGGCAACCAACCGAGGAGATACTGCACTCTCTCTTACCCCAATACCCCCCCCCCCCCCATCTGTCTCCCCCCCCCCCCCCCCCCCCCCCCCCCCCCCCCCCCCGGTCCATCATATTGACCCTATCCACAGTGTCGGTCACTTGCTGCCTCAGCACATCCTCCTGTGACAGTTCCTCCATCTGTCCCCCCCCCCCCCCCCCCCCCCCTCCCTCACCTACCCACCTGGTCCATCATATTGACCCTATCCACAGTGTCGGTCACTTGCTGCCTCAGCACGTCTCCCTGCGACAGTTCCTCCATCTCCCCCCCCCCCCCTCACCCACCCACCTGGTCCATCATATTGACCCTATCCACAGTGTCGGTCACTTGCTGCCTCAGCACGTCCCCCTGCGACAGTTCCTCGATCTGCCGTGACAGCTCGGTGGTCTTCTGCTCCAGGCCGTTGATGGCCGTCACCATGCTGTCCAGGCTGCGTGGGGCCGTTGCCGCGGAGACAGGGGCCATGGCCTGGAGGCGCTGCTCCAGCTGCAGGGTCTGGTCCATCAGCCACGCCGTGTGCTCCGCCAGGCCCAGCGTCAGGT
The DNA here is from genome assembly GCA_017654935.2 of Phymorhynchus buccinoides. Classification (NCBI taxonomy): domain Eukaryota; kingdom Metazoa; phylum Mollusca; class Gastropoda; order Neogastropoda; family Raphitomidae; genus Phymorhynchus; species Phymorhynchus buccinoides. The sequence continues at coordinate 1,408,771 of CM065707.1, forward strand.
GCTGCTGGAAGGTGTCCATGCGCAGCTGAAACCAAGCAGTTGGGGGATTAGGGCTGCAGCCTTAGGGGTTAGTTAGGGTCTGGTCCATCAGCCACGCCGTGTGCTCCGCCAGGCCCAGCGTCAGGTGCTGCTGGAAGGTGTCCATGCGCAGCTGAAACCAAGCAGTTGGGGGATTAGGGCTGCAGCCTTAGGGGTTAGTTAGGGTCTGGTCCATCAGCCACGCCGTGTGCTCCGCCAGGCCCAGCGTCAGGTGCTGCTGGAACGTGTCTATGTGCAGCTGAAACCAAGCAGTGGGGGATTATGTTCAAATAATGATGAAATAAGAATGGAAGGTGTCCATGCACAGCTGGGAACATAAACCAATCAGTGGGGGGATTATGTTCAAATAATGATGAAATAAGAATGGAAGGTGTCCATGCACAGCTGGGAACATAAACCAAGCAGTGGGGGGATTATGTTCAAATAATGATGAAATAAGAATGGAAGGTGTCCATGCACAGCTGTCAAAGGAAACCAAACAGTTGGGGATTAGGTAAACTGCATGGACACCCTTTGTCATGGTTTTCAGCTTGAGGAGACGCCCTTTCCCCAGGTTTGAACAGTTTGACATATTTGTTTTCAAGAGCAATGGCCCCCTGACCACTATAAAGGGCTTTCAATCCCTTGATTACACCAAAAGACAACATCTCTGAAACCCTATAATATTTTCAAAGAGAAACGATTTTCCTTCATTACCATCGGCTACAAGTGGCCAGATGGCCACATCAACTGACCATAGCTGTAACAACAGTGACCGGCAAACCAACAGGCTACAAGTGGCCACATCAACTGACCATAGCTGTAACAACAGTGACTGACAAACCAACAGGCTACAAGTGGCCAGATGGCCACATCAACTGACCATAGCTGTAACAACGGTGACTGACAAACCAACAGGCTACAAGTGGCCAGATGGCCACATCAACTGACCATAGCTGTAACAACGGTGACCGGCAAACCAACAGGCTACAAGTGGCAAGATGGCCACATCAACTGACCATAGCTGTAACAACGGTGACCGGCAAACCAACAGGCTACAAGTGGCAAGATGGCCACATCAACTGACTACAGCTGTAACAACGGTGACTGACAAACCAACAGGCTACAAGTGGCAAGATGGCCACATCAACTGACTACAGCTGTAACAACGGTGACTGACAAACCAACAGGCTACAAGTGGCAAGATGGCCACATCAACTGACCACAGCTGTAACAACGGTGACTGACAAACCAACAGGCTACAAGTGGCAAGATGGACATCAACTGACCACAGCTGTAACAACGGTGACTGACAAACCAACAGGCTACAAGTGGCAAGATGGCCACATCAACTGACCACAGCTGTAACAACGGTGACTGACAAACCAACAGGCTACAAGTGGCCAGATGGCCACATCAACTGACCATAGCTGTAACAACGGTGACTGACAAACCAACAGGCTACAAGTGGCAAGATGGCCACCAGCACCCGCTTAGGCTAGAACACGTTAAAATAAGAAAAGGCAAGGGCAGACAAGTGAAAAAGCAAAGCACTCACGGGGTCTGTGCATCCCATGGGGCAGTGGATCACCCGCTTGGGACACTCGCGCTCCTTGTGCTCCTTCATCTGGAAGATAACAAACACAACACGGCACAGCCATTAATTGTACTTCCAGTCAATGACGAAAGTCAGGGAAGATACTTGGGACTCCTCGGTTATATTGCAAGCTTTTTTTGTGTTAATTAAATTCCGTTAAGGCAATACTGAAAAATTCAGACTTTGTTATTGTATTTTCTTACTATTTCATCAGTCACATTATAAGTCACGGGGCTCTCAGTTTAGGAAAGAAATATTGCCTTATAGTCCACAAAATATGGTACATTAAATTCAGATGTTGTTATTCTATGTTCTTACTATCAGTATCAGTCATATTACAGGGCGCAGGAGTCGAGGATAGGACAAGTATTGCCTACTAGTCCGAAAATATGGTAAGTTGTCAGCAATGAACAAGTTTCCTGTCAACTATGAGCGCAGATGCATCATGCTGCTGTTAAGCGCCTAACTAAGAAATAGTTAGGCCCAGCAAGTCTGTCTTCAGCTAGAGAAAATCTTTATAAGAGTTTCTACGGACCAGTAAGGCAGAAAGGAAGTAGATGACAGTAAGAACAGGGGAAAGGCAGAGTCAAAGAGAGTGACAGATTAGAGTTACAAGCACAGAACTGCCAGAAGGTGGGTGAACCATTTGCATGAAAACAGAGGCTACCTTGTATCTGGGGATATTGTTCTTCTCACAGGCCTCGCAGCGCAATGGGTAGTGCTGACACTCTGCTGAGTGGTGCTGGAACAACAACACACAACTCAATAACGATCACTGACACTTGATGAGTGGTGAAACAACAAATAACAACTCAATAACGATCACTGTGAAATAACAACAAACAACAACTCAATAACAATGACTGACAGTCTGCTGAGTGGTGAAATAATAACAAAAACAACAACTCAATAACAATAACTGACAGTCTGCTGAGTGGTGAAATAATAACAAACAACAACTCAATAACAATGACTGACACTCTGCTGAGTGATGAAATAATAACAAACAACAACTCAATAACAATGACTGACACTCTGCTGAGTGGTGAAATAACAACAAACAACAACTCAATAACAATGACTGACACTCTGCTGAGTGGTGAAATAATAACAAACAACAACTCAATAACGATCACTGTCACTCTGCTGAGTGATGAAATAATAACAAACAACAACTCAATAACGATCACTGTCACTCTGCTGAGTGATGAAATAATAACAAACAACAACTCAATAACAATGACTGACACTCTGAGTGGTGAAATAACAACAAACAACAACTCAATAACGATCACTGTCACCATCCACCCTCCCACCAACCAACAGCCCTGTGGTTAGTGGGAAATGTGTTGCCAGGAACAACAAGAAGCGGAGGAGGACAAAAAATGAGATGCAGAAGCGTGAGAGGTAAATATCTAACTGAGGTAATACTCATACAGTGGAACCTCCCTTATAAGACCTTCAAAAATCATCCAAAATGAGGTCTTATGAGGGAGGGGTCTTCAAAGGGAGGTAATTTTAATACTTACAAAGAAGGGCAATGTCTGAGAGAAGTAGGTCTTATGTGGGAGGGAGTCTCATAATGGGAGGTCTTATAAGGGAGGTTCCACTGTATTCTGAATTCTGAGGTCATTCCTGTGATCCATCCTGGCCTATTCTCCCCCCCCCCCCCCCCCCCCTCCAGACAGCCCCACCCCCCCCACCCCCACCCAACTCACCCCCTTCTGCAAGCATACATGTATGTCTGAATTTTCTGTGGGGACACTCCAATTCTTGTTGTTGTTCCGTTAGTGCCGAGGATACATCCCCACCACGCATACATACACACACTGCAAAGGAAGGTGGCAGAGTGGTTTAGACGTTCGCCTGCCAACAAATACTGCGAGACTGCAGCGTGAGTGACCCAGGTTTGAATCCCGGCCTTGCCCTTTCTCTCTAGTTCGATAGGAAAATCGATCTGAATGTTGAGTCCTTCGGATGGGGACTTAAAGCTAGTCTGACCCGTGCGCTTTACGCACGTAAAATTCCCATGGCAGTTAAAAGTCGGTAAGAGCAGGAAGAAATCCAGCTGCTGGGTATGACCAAATTGATTGCTAGGTTTCCTAAGTCACCCTGCTCCTTTGGGGGACACTTGGTTTTGCTTTATCAGTGCCAAGGGATACATCCCCACACCAGAGAGAGAGAGAGAGAGAGAGAGAGAGAGAGACAGACAGACAGAGAGAGAAACGGAGAGAGACAGAGACAGACAGAGAGAGAGAGGGACAGAACCCACCTCTTTAGACAAAGCGAAGATTTCACTGAGGCAGTGTTCACATCGCACTTTCCTTTGGGGACACTCCAGCTCTTGGTGTTGGTCCATCAGTGCCTGGGATACATCCCCACACCACAGAGAGAGAGAGAGAGAGAGAGAGAGAGAGAGAGAGAGAGAGAGAGAGAGAGAGAGAGAGAGAGAGAGAGAGAGGGGGGGGGGGAGAGAACCCACCTCTTTAGAAGAAGCGAAGATTTCACTGAGGCAGTGTTCACACCGCACTTTCCTCTGGGGACACTCCAGCTCCTG
>CM065707.1:1417942-1480442 GCA_017654935.2 Phymorhynchus buccinoides
GGGATAGCCCCCGGTGCCCGGGGGAGGGAGGGAGTTTGTCGGAGTGGTGCTCCCACTCCCGCTTTCCGTTGCCATGGCGACTGCCGGGGGGTGGAGGCTTTCCGTTATTGTTGCGCGGACCTCATTCATTCTGCACAAACATGAGAAAAGGTGCAGTGTAAGCATATGTGCAGACCCCCTAGCTTTCTACATGTATAAATTCTTCTGTTGTCTGTCAGTCTCTGAGTCTGTTTGTTTGTCTGTATGTCAGTCTCTCTTTTCTAGAGCTCTCTCTCTCTCTCTCTCTCTCTCTCTCTCTCTCTCTCTCTCTCGGGCCCGATAAATATACTCCCGGGACACATAAGGCCTGTACATGTAATACTGATGATTCCATAAGGTCCCAGGCCCAATATGGCCCAGTAAATTGGTGTACATGCTTTTGTTTGTGTTACTGTTAGACTCTCTCTCCCTCTCTCTCTCTTTAATCATTAAAAAAAAAAAAGTTTTTGAGTTGAGTTCTCTTTCTCTCCAGAGCTGACCAAACTTTAAAAATGCTACTCGCCCAGCTGGGCGATCAGCTGACAAATGCCAGTCGCCCTAGCAAATTTCCACTAGTAAAAAAACCCCCACCTGAACGCGGTGAAGCCTGGTTATTTTCCAACACACACACACACACACACACACACACACTGCAGTCAATGTCCCAGCGTTTATGATAAGATTGTCTAGTACTACGTGAAACAGAAACCTAACCACAGTGATCATACATCTGATTGTGTGTGTGGTGTGGTGGTTGTTATGGCAGGATGTGTTACTGTTAGTGAGTGCACGTGTGTGTGTGTGAGTGTGTGTGTTCTTCAGTTTAACGTCCTTCCACTAAAAGTGATTCAGACAATATTATATTATATTATAATGCTGTGTGTTTGGATGTATGTGAGTGTGTGTGTGCGTGTGTGTTATTCATGTGTGTGTGTGAGTGTGTGTGTGTGTGTGTGTGTGTGTGTGTGTGTGTGCGTGTGCGTGTGCGTGTGCGTGTGCGTGTGTGTGTGTGTGTGCGCGCGCGTGTGTGCGTGTGCGCGCGCGTGTGTGTGTGTGTGCGCGAGAGTTAACTTTCAATTTGTCTAACTCAAGTAACTGCCTAACATAATTCTTGTGCAACCACTAAACCCAAAATCTTCACAGAGGATTGATATAACGGATTCACATAAATGACTAAACAGAACGATTATCAACTGAGAACAATGCATTGCATTTCGATTTCCTACGTTATGAAATCAATGAGAATCTCTGGGCTGTGTCCACAACTCAACGCGGAACAGGGAAGTCCCACATTTCTTCTCACTGCAAAAAAAGCATTCCAAAATTTTCCATTCAGAAAAATGCTCAGATCAAAAGCAACCTATTAATAAAAGAACAAAAGACAAACCTTCATGCTTCAAAGAATCTCACACAAAGTCACAGATATTGCGATGATTCGTTTGCTGTCGATAATTAGGCCTATGATTACGAATGTCGAATGTGTCGGTGACTCAATCAATAGGCCTACTTCGTTTCAGTCTGCACGGTGTTCCATCTTTTTCGCACAACTAGGCCTTGATATCGGAAAGAAATTCCTTTTCCTGTCGTTTGAAAAACAAACGCTCCAATTTAAATAAATGATGCACACACGAAAAACAGAGACAAACTTGTTTTTCCAATAAATAAAAACGTGAAAACAAGTAGGCCTAGGCTAAGCAGAAGAAGCTGATGATGATCCACTGCACTTATGATTATGTTTACAGCAACTGTGCAATAAAGGAGTGACTTTGCTAAAGAGTCTAACTCTTTCTGCATGACTGTCAGTCAGTCGTTTCCGACCATGACTGCCAGATAGCAGAGTGGGTAGATGCTTCCGGAGGGCTGGGCTAGAATTTGTTTATAGTGGAGATGCCTTGCTCAGGGTACATTCCCACTCTCTCGGCCAAAGGGATTTGAAAACCAGAGCGACAGCACGGAGGACGTGACACACCACACAGCAATTCGCTCCTGGCCCAATGTCAGGTCAGGTCAGGTCAGGTCAATTAGGACAGCTAGGCTTCGCATCCTCTCAAATGTCGTGAGATGCCTTGCTCAGGGTACATTCCCACTCTCTCGGCCAAAGGGATTTGAGGACCAGAGCGACAGCACAGAGGACGTGACACACGACACAGCAATTCGCTCCTGGCCCAATGTCAGGTCAGGTCAGGTCAGGTCAATTAGGACAGCTAGGCTTCGCATCCTCTCAAATGTCCTGAGAACAATACTGGTAGGGTTCCTTTTTCCAACGTACCATCAGGGAGTAGAAAAGTCCTGCCTTCAAGCAGCAGTTGAGGCCAGAACTGCAGAGAGCTTTTACTAGAGTCTGCGTGGCAGCACCTCAGGCTGACTGGACAACCTGCTACAGACTGGTGGTCCCTGGCACTCGACGTCTGGGGTCACGGTCATCGGATTAACAAGCAGCAACAACCCCCCTTCCCCTCTACCCCTTCTCCCACCCACCCCTTTTTTTCCCAATTAACCCAGCAGATCAAAGTTAGCCAATTCATTTTTTAGCTGTTCTCTCTGGTTCTGTCTTGTTATTTCTTCTCAGGCCTTGAGCCTTTTCTTCCGGCAAAAGTGGTCTAGAACCTCCCCATTTCCATGACAAAATCTAAGTGTTGATTGTGGCCATGCACCGCCAAGAAGAAGAAGAAGAAGAAGAAGAAGGACTGCTGGCGTTGGGCGGGAAGTTCCCCAAAGGCCAACCCACCCCTTTGGCTGCAGTACCAGAGCTGTCGCCAGGGAAAGAGTGAGATTAAAACAGAATTATGTATGTTTATCAACGACATAAATGTTAGCCGTACACTTTTTGTGTGGTTAGTTTAGTGTAAGTGATTGTTGTCAGGTCATTTCAAGGCTGTGAGCCAGTGAGTGGAACTCCCTTCCACCTGATGCAATCAGCCTCGGTGGAGGAAATTCAAATCCCAGATTTGAACACACACATCCAGCCCCCCCCCCCACACACACACACACACACACACGACACACGCATGACAACGCGTGACACACACGCACACACGCGCATGCTGGGGAGATCTCTATATTTTTAGTTCATTTCTTTTCAGTTGCTTCTTTCATTTTGTTTTATTTTTCTTCCTGTTGCTCCACACCACGCTGTATAATTTTACAGTTGCATAGCTCAGCGTTACGAGTCATATTCAGATTCAGAATTGCGATCTCTACTAGTAGAGTTTAAAACTCTACCAGATTTTAAATTATTCTCTACGCTTACATATTACATATGTATATGTCACGGGAAAATTTGGTATCCGGGAAATTTTTCCCGGGAAAATTCCGATTTTTCCCAAGCGTGGAACCCGGTTATAAGGAAATCGAAGGGAGATTATTTTTTGTTTTCTTATATCCAGGTTTTCTTATATCCGATAATCGGATATAAGAAAACTTTTTGAATTTATTTTCTTATAACCGATTTGAATGGGAAAAAAGGGAAAAAATAAAAGACAAAAGGAGAAAAAATAAAATAAAAGACAAACAGAAACGTAAAACAAAGAGAAAATGCTTAAGGGAGATTATTTTTTGTTTTCTTATATCCAGGTTTTCTTATATCCGATAATCGGATATAAGAAAACTTTTTGAATTTATTTTCTTATAACCGATTGAATGGAAAAAAAGGGAAAAAATAAAAGAAAAAGGAGAAAAAATAAAATAAAAGACAAACAGAAACGTAAAACAAAGAGAAAATGCTTTTACCTAATTTGGTGATGAATAAAAGGAAAAAATGCAAAAAGGAGGAAAAAAAGAAAGAACAGCAAAATTAAAAACAAAAATGAAGGCAGACGTGGTGTGAGTTGCATGATGAGCGAGCAAGATAGCGGAGAGCAGATGAATGAGTGGGTGTGGTGTGAGAGTAACATATTTGTTTAAATGTAAATTTCTGTTTCTTGTTTTTAATCAATATTCTAATTTGGATGTATAACTCATTTTACACAGTGGAAGACAATTTTGTATTTGCGTTTGTACAATGCCAATGGACAATAAAGAAATTTGCGACCTATGACTCATGTTTTACATCATAAAATCAAAATACAGCAAAACTCGGTTATAAGAAAATCGAAGGAAGATAATTTTTTTGCTTATTACCATATCCAAGTTTTCTTATATCCGAAACTCGGACATAAGAAAACATTTTGAAGTTTTTTTCCTGATAACCAAATTGAATGGGGAAAAGGGAAAAGAGAAAAGAAAAAGAAAAGAAAAGAAGGACAGAAAAACAAAACGAAGAGAAAATCCTTTTTCCTAATTTGATGCATTTCTTACATCATAAAATCAAAATCATCTACTAAGAAGAAGATTTAAAGGTGCCTACAACCACTCAAACTAACAAGCTTTTTTTCTTCTTTTTACTGTTATCAAATACGTACCCATTCACCTATCTTGTACTGAACTATTACCATTTACTGTCCACCCATGCAGCTTTTTATCAATCGTTTGCTTTTGTTTATGTGGATTTTCGTCCACATATTCAGTTATTTGCATTTATCTTCTTAAAGAAATGGATTGCCTTTTCCTCTCTGCCATTGCTGCTGAAAATAAAAGGCTGGACAGTCTCTCTACCACCAACACAAAAGTACAGGCACTCATATTTTATTTTTTTCTTCTGCTCAACATTTATTTTGCACAGAATACTGAAGGAAAGTATGGAATAAAGGAACAAAAACAACTCAATTAGTCTTGCAATCAAGTGCCTGTACTGTTTAGACTGTCTGTGACGCAACTGGTATGAGGTAAACTTTCCCTTTTTGGAATGACTTCAATTTTCTTGGAACATCCTTTCAGTTCAGGTCCAACTCACTTTTAAAGACACACTGACCCAACACGATTAAGTCTCTTGTTTTTTCTGGGTAGCTGTGACCCACATACAAATCCCCCCAACTTCAAATTGAGGCTGCTCTTTAAATGTTTCGTTTTCAATTTGGGGCATTTGTATGGGAGTTAAACCTGGTCAAAACAAGATTTTGTACCAGCTATAAGAGGGAAAACATGTGGAACCCGTGATTTTGACACATGATCTGGTGGGTCTTTAAGAAAATGTTGTCAATGGTAATTCGCTTATAAGAAAATAGAGCTCGCTTATAAAGAAAATGAACTGCAAACCAACTCTCTTGTATGACATATTTTTCTTATGTCCAAGTTTCCATTGCAGATGGGAGAAGGAATTTGCTTGCTAAATAATCGAGTTTTGTTATAAGCGAATTTTTTTGGCTTCATTATAAGCAAGTTTTCTTATAAGCGAGTTTCTTATAAGCGGATTCGGCTGTATATTTCTATATTAAGGTTAGAGTGTCTGTGACGTAGCTGCTCTGACATAAATTTTCCTCTTTTGTTTGTTTTGTTGGAACACTGCACTTTTTGGAACATCAATTCAGTTCATGCCCTAATTTTTTAAAAATCGCTTATAAGAAAATCAAACTGCTTATAAGAAAATTAACTGCAAACCAACTCCCTTGTATGAAATCATTTTCTTATATCCGAGTTTATATCCGAGTTTACATCGAGGATGGGAGAACGAATTTGCTTCCTTATAACCGGGTTTTCTTATAAGCGGTTTTCTTATATCCGAGTTTTGATAATACATAAGAAAGAAGGAGTTCGGCCGGGGGAAAAAATTGCTTTCTTATAAGCGGGTTTCTTATAAACGGGTTCGACTGTAGAGCCCAAATTATTTTGTAGTGATCACAATGCACTTAATATAAATACATTAGGAATTCGTGCACAAACATACCTAATTATCAATGATGGATTTGTACCTAATAATGTTGAATATTCCACATCAAATACAGCTAAGAAAGAGATGTTTTATTGGTAAAAAATTTTTGTTATGAAATATAAATAGTGTATCAATTAAATCAGATTTTTGAGATACCTTCCCATGACAAGTTCTTTGCAGGGGGGGGGGGGGGGGGGATGGGGGGGGGGGGGGGGGGGGGGGGGGGGGGGGGGGGGGGGGGGGGGGGGGGGGGGTGGCGTGCTGTTGACTGAAAAACTGACAATTTTGATTTGTACACCCATCTGCTGGTTTTTGTTAGTGTCAGTGCTCAATACCCCTTCTTCCCAAATCTCATATTGAAGCGAACCTAGGGGAAGACGGGGTAAAAAGCGCATGGGCGGGTAAGAAGCCCACCCCAATTATCTCATGAAATGAAGCAAATTTCAGTCTCATTTTGCCCATGAGACGAGCGTTAATGTCTAGCATTCGTCTCATGGGCAAATTTGACTGAAATTTTCTTTATTTCATGAGATAATTGGGGTGGGCTTCTTACCCGCCCATGCGCTTTTTACCCCGTCTTCCCCTATGTTTAGTCCAAAGCTTTCTGGTCTTATGCTCCCTCTCTCTCTCTCTCTCTCTCTCTCTCTCTCTCTCTTACATTAGTCATAGGTCATGCGCGCGCGCGTGTATGTGTGTGCGCGCGCGCACATGCGTGAGTGCGTGCATGTGTGCGTGAATGAATGAAAATGGTGTTTTACGTCCTCTCGGTCTGGAACTGACACATATGTGACATTTGTAGATACAAAGATGGTGGGAACAATACTGGAGGCAATGCCCGGAGGCAGTGCAACACCAGTAAAGTTCCGATTTTTTAACAATACAGATAGGTGTAGCAGTAACTACGCCTCGGATAAACCTCATCGGCTATGGTACCGCCACAATAATTGTGCATGTGTGTGTGTGTAAGTGTGTATTAGGTATTAGGTACTTTATAGTCACAGAGACATCTCTGTGAAATTCGGGTTGCTCCCACCTGGAGAACGCGTCGCAGCTAGAGGCGCGCCACCCATTTTTAAAAAAAAATTTGCATGCGATTTTGTTGTGACTGATGAGGAAGAAAAGGGGACGGGGGTAGGGGAAGACGGGGTAAAAAGCGCATGGGCGGGTAAGAAGCCCACCCCAATTATCTCATGAAATGAAGCCAATTTCAGTCTCATTTTGCCCATGAGACGAGCGTTAATGTCTAGCATTCGTCTCATGGGCAAATTTGACTGAAATTTTCTTTATTTCATGAGATAATTGGGGTGGGCTTCTTACCCGCCCATGCGCTTTTTACCCCGTCTTCCCCTAAATGTTGACCAAATGACGGCTTTTTCGTTGCCACTGGGTTTAACGTGTGCTAAGTGCATGGGCACACGGGACCTCGGTTTATCGTCTCATCCGAAAGACTCCACATTCAGACCTGGGTACAGGGGATTTTTCCTCTCACTTTGCACTAGGCCTTACGCCTTACGCCTAGTGCAAAGTGAGAGAAATTGAAAATCCCCTCGTACCCAGGTTCGAACTCGGGTTTACGGCTTGACACGAAGCGAACGCGTTACCACTGTGCCACTCTACACGCTTGTATGCACGTGCGTAAGTGCGTATGGACACAAGTTGGGTGTAAACTTATATTTATAACATGTGTATGATTTATGTTTTGTATTGTTTGGATTTTGTTATATTTGACTGTTATATACATTGAAGCGATTCGGTTAAGAAATGGCGGAGTTATAAGGCCCCGTTTCCCGTTGGCGCTGCTCTGAGAGTGACGCGTTCTCTCGATTCTCTTCAAATTTGCTACTAGGCGTTGCCCGGGCCATAGCAAGCCTGACAGCAAATTTGAATCAATTCGGTTAAGAAACGGCGGAGTCATGCGTGAAAAGGTAAAGCGGCGTATAGCGCGCGCGTTTCTGAACCGATTCGCTTCCAGTTTGGCACCACGATAGTCACCGTCCCCGGTCACCTACCTGCCAAATTCGAAGGCAATCGGCCCAGAAACATCGGAGCTACGGGCGCCGAAAGGCCGTCGGATGCGCGTTTCGCGCATTTGCCGAACCGCGCAAATGACACCCCGTTAGGGCTCACAGCAAATTTGAAGCGAATCGGTCGAAAAACGGCGGAGTTATAAGGCCAGTTTCGTGTTTCAGACAGACAGACACACACACACACACACACACACACACACACACACACACACGGACAGTTGGCTTTTTACTATATGATGATGATTATAATTATTATCTCATGGGGAATTTCGGAATTTTCCCGTGGAAAATAAGAATTCTGGACTGATTTTCCCGGACACCAATCCGGGAAAATTCAGAATTCCAAATTAGTTTCCCGGGAAGATTCCGAATTTTCCCAAATTCGGGACAATTCGGAATTTTCCCGGGAAGATTCTGATTTTTCCCGGATTCCAAAATTTCATGTGACATATATAGCTTTCCAGAATTAAGCATTTTCTTGATATCGACAGTCGTAAATTGTTTTTCAACATATAACTATGCCTCTACGCTATGGGATTCAGCTAGTGGAAATAATCTAAAACCTTTATTTAGTTTGTAGAGGCGTGGTCTTAAGTTGATCTTTCTGAAATCATCGTCCATTACTCATACGGACTACCAGCACCTAGGAATACTGCCTCTACAATGGAAATTTGAATATAACAAAGCCATTTTTATGTTTAAAATAATGTCTGATCGTGCTCCTCCTGCTTTAAAACATAAATGTGAATTAAACCTCGTCCGCAATGTTCTTAAAATCAAAGTACCTCTTCCAAGAGTTGATCTCTTCAAAACTAGTCAGTTGTATTCGGGCGGTTGTTTGTGGAATACGATATTAGCTTCTTGTCTCAATGTTTTGTGAAAATAAAGTTTTACGTCTTCTCGACCTAAGTCATATGAGATGATTACTTTAGATTTAGTTGGGGGGGAAAGGGGGAAAAGGGACAAAGAGAGAAAACGGAGTTTTACGTCCTCTTGGTCTGAATCAGACACATATGGGACATTTGTAAATACAAATATGGTGGAAACAATACTGAAGGCAATGCCCGGAGGCAGTACGATACCAGTAAAGTCCCGATTTTTTAAATTAATACAGATAGCTGTAGCGGTGACCACGCCTCGGTTAAACCTCATCGGCTATGGCACCGCTACAAGTAATTGACATTTGTGAAACTCCAGTAGGATTGCAAAGAGGCTTAGATAATATTCAAAGCTATTGTCAAAAATGGAATTTGAAATTAAATGCCAAGAAATGTAAAGTTCTTATTTTTTCTAAGGGTAAGGTTAGACGTTTTCCCGACTTTCTTATAGCAACATCACATATTAATCTCTCTTATGTAGCTTCTGAATTGTATTACTTTTTTTAAATTATAATGTTTATTCATGCCATGGTTAATTTGTACATAAATCTTGTTTTTAAACATGAGGTTTTGTGTGTTTTGTGTGTGTGTGTGTGTGTGTGTGTGTGTGTGTGTGTGTGTGTGTGTGTGTTCACATTAAGGGGGGGGGGGGGGGGAAGATGGAGGAAGAAAGTAATTTATTGTGTTTTGATGATGTCATACTCATAATGCATTTGTTTAGATTGATTTTTGTTCTTCCTCCACAATGTATATCCTGATTCTTGTGAATTCAATTTATATTAGTTCATATGATTACTGTGCTATGTGCGAGGTTGGTGGGGGGTGGGGGGAGGAGGGATGGGTGCATGAATGTGTAGGTTTTTTTTCTTTTCTGTTTTTTCCCCCCCTGTTGCTTTTGTTCATTAATTGAAGTTTTAATTATGCTTTTCTTCTTTTGTTTCGAGGGCAAGATGTAAGCAAACCCATTGTGTGCTTATTCTTTTCCCTCAATAAACACACACACACAGACACACACTACAGACACACACACGTACGCACACAGCCAAACACACACACACACACACACACACACACACACACACACACACACACACACACACTCGTAAGATACAAGCGCGTGTATGTAATGAAACAATTTGTCAAGACCGGCGCAGATATTTGTTGCATATTATCTACCGCAAAACACAAGGTCACAGTTTTTGGTGGTTGGAATGATGAAATCAATAGACGCGACTCGTGTGTTTCTTGAAATAGCCAACTGCCTGAAGAAAAACCCTTTGCAGTAATGAACAAAATGTTTGTAATGACATTTTCTTCATATTTTTCATTCAGAATATCTTCAAGCTTCACCAGACAAGTTTTACGACAATCTTTTGCAAACATGGCGCATTCAAGTCCACTAGAGACAGGGAGAGAAAGCCCTCGATTAAACGGTTGGGATAAAGTTCCAAGGCCATTTCTAATCGGTGTTGCGGGAGGAACAGCTTCGGGGAAGGTTTGTTCTTTGCTTTGGGGAAGTATGTTTTCTTTCGCTGTTTTTGATTTATATATTTTGGTGCATCATTGAAACACAACAAATTTGTCCTTGAAAAAGTTGCAGAGGTATCCGTTGCAGACGACAAAAACAAGACTGAGCATGGGAGCCAGATATTACAGATATTAACGGTGAGATTCACCTCAAATATTTGTTATTGTATTTGCAAAGTGTGGAGACTGCCCATTGTGATTGTTTCACATCAATCACATCAACAACCTGCCGGACTCGGTGAGCTCAACAGTGCGGCTCTTTCAATCTTTGCTGACGATTGCTTCAGGGAAATTCGAAGCTGGGCTTCCAAGACCACCTGACTAGTCTAGTCACTCTACAGGCAAAGGCAAGGCAAAGGCAAGAAATTTATTTCATACCCCATTTGGCCACAGAAATATAAAAACATACACACATAAATAAATTTCCAAGAATCAACCCAAGAGTGATGTCCAAAATCATTTCAAAGAAAATCCATATAATATTACAAATAATGTAATGTATTTAGTACTATTACTAAATTAAAAACAAAATGGGAAAAAGACATGATTGATAACATTTATCTGAAAGAACCGTTAACAACTGTAATGAAGTGCTTTAGTTTGAGTAATATTTTCTTATTTTTTGTAGAGAACAAAGCTTTGAATTTATATGCATTAGGGCGAGTAAAAAAATACTTAGGGAAGTACCTTCTCCTGTCAGTGTCAAAGAAAGGACAAACAAATAAGTAGTGAAACTCATCTGCCACATCATGTACATTACATTTTTTACAAATTCTTTCATGTCTGGGTGTACCAGTATATTAACGCAACGTGTTCACAGGCAAGTTATTATTATTAGTTCTGAATTTTAACACAGTAATCATATAGCTATATGGCAAGACTAAGTAATATGGGTCAACACAAAAATAGGTTTTAAACATTCTGTAGTTTAAATATAATTCGTCATTATCGACATGCATATACCAAGACTGTAAAAAGGTGTCTTTTAAGCATCTTTTCACCTTCTCCTTGAACCACAATGGATTTGCATCAAGAAAGGTTTGATTCAACCAAAAACTACTCAAGCCAGTTTCATTTAGTAATGTATGGATATATTTGATGTATCTGTTTTTATAAACATTTGACTCGTACATTTTCAATAGGCATTTATAAACAAGAACTGATAATTTTTCTGTCTGGTGGTTTGTTACAAGGTTAAACCAAAATGATAACATTCTACATTTAACAGTTACACCAACAGGGAATTTACCCGTTTCCCCAAAAATCATGAGAGGAGTCGACTGTCTTACCTTCAGAACCAACTTGTAAAATCTTAACTGCAGTCTCTGGATAATATCATTCATATCAAAGCCCCAAATTTCACAACCATATGTAAGGATAGGAAGTACAGTTTTATCAAATAGGTCGATTGTTAGATCTGCAGGAAGCATCAATAATTTAGCTTTCCTCAACAAAGCAAACATGGCTCGGGAAGCTCGGTCATAAAGATCACGTTGTGCGACATTCATTTTGTTATTATAATTTAACTTTAACCCTAAGTACATAAAGTTCTGAACAACCTCTAATTTTTCAGTCGCTATAAGAAAGTCGGGAAAACGTCTAACCTTACCCTTAGAAAAAATAAGAACTTTACATTTCTTGGCATTTAATTTCAAATTCCATTTTTGACAATAGCTTTGAATATTATCTAAGCCTCTTTGCAATCCTACTGGAGTTTCACAAATGTCAATTACTTGTAGCGGTGCCATAGCCGATGAGGTTTACCCGAGGCGTGGTTACCGCTACACCTATCTGTATTAATAAAAAAAATCGGGACTTTACTGGTTTCGTACTGCCTCCGGGCATTGCCTCCAGTATTGTTCCCACCATATTTGTATTTACAAATGTCCCATATGTGTCTGATTCAGACCAAGAGGACGTGAAACACCATTTTCTTCTTCTACTGGAGTTTCAGAAAATATGACAGTGTCGTCTGCATACAACAACAAAAATAATATTAACAAAATGTTAATTTCATGTTCGTTCATAGGCAGACCTCAAGAAATGGAAGAGTGGGTTGAGAAATGGGGCATGCGTTTCAATGCTCAAAAGTGCTATGTCCTCTCTACCAAAGTCACTTCACCCTATTTCCATAGTCTAGCAAATAGTGATAGTGCCATAAAAATCAAATTGTTGATTGTGGGCACTTAACCCGAAGAAGAAGAGTCTTCTTGAAACGAGTCCAAGAGACCCCCTACCTTGGAGTGCAGATTTCATGTGATTTGAAATGGTCGTCACATATCTCCAACATGTATGTCGTAAATCTGGATTGACTCTAGGATTTCTTTGCCTGAATCTCAGGAATTGTTCTAAGCAATGCAGGTGCCTGGCGTACACAGCGTTGGTTCGATCCAAACTGGACTATGTAGCAACAGTGTGGGACCCGCACCTGAAGCAAGACATAGAGAAATTGGACTATGGAGCAACACCTGAAGCAAGACATTGAGAACCTTGAGGGAGTTCAGCGCCAGGCAGCCCGATTCATCACAAGGGATTATAAGACCAGAAATCCAGGCTGCGTAAGCAACATGCTGACATAACTGAACCTCCCTCCTCTGGAAGAACGTCGCAGGCAGCAACGTCTCGGCCTTTTCTACAGGATAGCTGAGGGCCACATTCCTGCACTCCCAGCGGAAAAGTTTCTGGCTCCATCAAAAACAAAGCGTTGCAGGATCAAACCCACCAAATATGAAGGCTTCCAGTCCACAAACATCCTCGAACAACCGGTCATCAACCACTCGCATGGATTTTGTGTCCAAGAATGTGGAACAGAGCAATAGGCCTATCGTAGCTCTTTCTTCGTGCGGACTGCTGCGGAGTGGAACAAGTTGAGCGAGGCCACCGTCAACGCAGGCTCTATCACTGTATCAGTGCATTTACATCAGCGCTGATCAGATCTCCATCTGAGCCTGCGCCAACTGTCCACTAAAATTAATGTGTGTGTGTGTGTGTGTGTGTGTGTGTGTGTGTGTGTGTGTGTGTGAATCATTCAATCAGGTTAGAGAGAGAGAGAGAGTGTGTGTGTGTGTCACAGTGTGTGTGTGTGAATCATTCAATCAGGTTAGAGAGAGAGAGAGAGAGAGTGTGTGTGTGTGTGTGTGTGTGTGTTTGAATCATTCAATCAGGTTAGAGAGAGAGAGTGTGTGTGTTTGTGTGTGTGTGTGTGTGTTCTTTGTTAACTGAGATCAGCACCAGACAGATTAATGAAGAGCTTCTCACCCTTCCTTCTTGTCTTTAGCTGCTCAGTGTGTAGCAGGTCAGTGTTCACAGTTGCTGTTGAATGAAGTCGCCTTTGTTACTGGTTTTATGTTAATAGACCATGAGAAGTCTAAGGGAAACTGAGCCTGTGACGTCACAACCTAGCACAAAATGGTGGCCTCCATAAACCTTCAATATGGCACTTTCCAATGGCGTTTTTTCGCTGATCTTAACTAAAATCGAATGTTTATTTGTAGATACAAGCCTATTTACTTTATGTCCCCTTTAATTCTTCATTGCCCTTTTTCAGAGTTTGGCGTATTCTAAGATCATGGAGCAGCTAGATAGTAGATCAAGCCCAGGTTGACAACAGACATCAGCCAAGACTCCTTCTACCACAATCTGAGCCCTGAAGAGGGTCAAATTCGACTTTATATGTACATGTATGATTATTTTTCAGAGTTCAGTATGCTCCAAGATCATGGAGCAGCTAGATCAAGCCCAGGTTGACAGCAGACATCAGCCAAGACTCCTTCTACCACAATCTGAGCCCTGAAGAGGGTCAAATTCGACTTTATATGTACATGTAATGATGTATGATTATTTTTCAGAGTTCAGTTTGCTCCAAGATCATGGAGCAGTTGGGTCAAGCCCAGGTGGACAACAGACAGAGGCAGGTGTACATCATCAGCCAAGACTCCTTCTACCGCAATCTGAGCCCTGAGGAGAGTCAGAAAGCCGTGGCTGGAAAATTCAACTTTGACCATCCAGGTTTGAACACGCTTTTGTTTGGAATTCGTTATTCTAATTTCAATGGGTTTGGGATACTTTGAAATAAAAGTCTGTCTTGCATCATGTAAATTGACCTTTTTAAGCCCTTCACTGCTAGAGGAAAACAGAAATTATCGATTTTCTGATTATGAAATTTAAAAGAGACCTGTTAGACTCAATCTGAGAAAATGGTTTAGAGTAGTAGAGATATATCTTTCCTGACTTGCGCGCCTCTGGCTGCGACGCGCTCTCCAGGTGGGAGCAACCCGAATTTCACAGAGATGCCTCTGTGACTATAATACCTAATACCATACCATAAATAATAATTATAATAAAACCCAAACCCATCATTCTGCCCCCCCCCCTCCTCGCCCTGCCCCCCCCCCCCCAAAAAAAAAGAAAAAGGTAGGCACTGAGCTTGCGGTGATGTGGTTTCTAGAGAAGAGCAACCTAAATTTCACGGAGATAAGTCCCTGTGACTAGAATATACCAAACTACCAAATACAACATTCAGGTAGACGGTTTCGGCTATCTGTCACATTCTCTGTATGTGTTGGGGTGGGGTGGGTGTGTATGGGTAATGTCAAGTTCCTGTGCAGATGCAAGCATCAGAGCTGATTCTAGAGCGCGGGATTGGTACAATCCCCCGAAAATCTGTTCCTTCCCGCGATAATCGAGTCTTAATGCGGGCCGACTCCCGCACATTTGCAGAACTGCCTGCTATTTTCACCGATCGCTGCGGGCATGGCGTTCGTCGTCTGCAAAACCTGTTGTCTAGGCTACACAAACTGATCAACCAATCAATCGTGTTCATCTCATTCATCTTGAATACCGACGAGAACTTGTGAGAGTTTAAGCCGCCATATTGGATTTCTTCCAAAATGAAGCGCGTAGCCACGCTCCTTGATTTTGTCTTTCGCGGAGGCAAAGTGAAAAAAAAGCAGTCTGTGCCACATGATGAGTCAGAGTGTGGAGAAGAGCTTGAAGAAACGGCGACTACATCCAAAAACTCGGAGAAGCAACCCGATAACAGCGCCAGTGCAAGGGAACACCGGTTCCAAGATGACTGGCTGAAGAAGTGGCCATGGCTGTCCAAGATGGAGAGTGGCGGAATGCAGTGCAAAGTGTGTTTAAAGCACAAGAAAAAGAACGCATTTACATCACCCACGGGCTGCAGCAACTATCGAACGAACACACACTGTCTTTAATTTGTATGTATGAATGCTTTCAATTAACAATTTAAAAATAAATGTGTATGTCATGGCCGTTTTCCCTTGTATCCAGTGGACCTGCCACCAATCCCCCCTTTTTTCATTCTTAGGGGGGGACCTGCCCCCCTTTTTTCAATCATAGGGGGGGAATGCCCCCCCTTTTTTAAAATCCTAGAATCAACTCTGCAAGCATGCGATTTGCCCCCTGTCATAGATTCATCTAAATCTGTACATCTGGGGACTGACTTTGAGGTTTCCTGGTAAAGATGCAGACCCACACACCCTCCTCCTTTTCTCGCTTCTTTCTGTCTTGCCTTTCTTACTGCATATTGAGAACTAAGTTAAACCTCTATCATTTTCTATATTTAACGTTGATTGTCATCCACTTACACAATTGAAAACATGCATTCAATAATAGTAGAAGATAAAGGCAAGACGGAAAGAACGCAATGAACCAGGACTGACAACGGTCTGCTGCTGTTCCATGTATAAATGCGCTACATATTGAATAATGGCCTTTATTATGACTGGGAATAATTATTCAACAAAGAAAATTAGCTCAAAATGTTGATTAAATACAGCTTAATGTTTGCTAAGAAATGCAAGTCTGAAAATGCGGGGAGAGCCGAAAAATTGAAGTGTTGTGTGTGTGTGTGTGTGTGTGTTGATCTGCACCGTTACCGTGTTTCTCAATCTCATGCTGTGAGTGGCTGTGCGTTGTTGTAGATGCCTTTGACATGGAGCTGATGATCAGAACCATGACAGACATCGCTGCAGGACGGAGGGTGGAGGTTCCAACCTACGACTACGTGTCGCACAAGAGGTGGGTCACCCGGGTAAAAACGGGAGCATTTTGCCTTTGGGGAGTTGACATTTTGAGAAAGGAATTGAAGGAAAATGTGTTTATGTGTGATTGGAAAAACGGGAAGCTTGTTATCTTATTAGCAGCCATGCAAGCGAAGCTGGTAATGTTTCCAGCAGTGGTTGTTTGTTCCCGACTACCATGTTTTTCGGACTATAAGGTGCACCGTTATATAAGCCCCCGTTATATATAGTTGTTTTATAAGGCACAGGGGTCTCAGTCTGGGGAAAAAGTGTCGCCTTGTAGTCTGAAGAATACAGCATGTTTGTGTGTATGTATGTATGTTACGACAATAACGTTTGAACAAAGGGACATAGGAGGCTTAAATTCCGTAGGTAGGTATGATATCTAGGCCATGTTTGAAGATGAAAGGTCAAAGGTCAAGGTCACTGGAGCAGAAAATGTACCATGCGGCTGGTGGTATAGCGCCTTCGGGCTCTACTTCAGGAAACGAAGTTAAAATTGTTATTGGCTTTCGCGTTAAAATGGCAGTTTAAAAGTGTCATTTGCAAGCTACAGTTTGGAACTGATTAACTTTGTTACAGAATAAGTGATTATGCAGTGCAGTGGTTTTGTTTTGGATGGATGCTACATTTTCCCAGGGCTTGCGTTAGTTGTGTTTTTTTATACAGTGTGTGCGAGTAAATCTAGATTGTGTGTGTACATTTTGAGAGAGAGAGAGTGTCTATGTGTGTGTGTGCGTGCGTGTGTGTGTGTGTGTGTGTGTGTGATGGAATACTGGTGGTCTGCTGTGTTAATTGTGTACAGATCTGTCGTCACATGTTCATGTACGTGAGTACAACGGTTGTGAATTGATTTTGCTGTTGCCTTTATCACCCCTCCTCTTTTTTTCCAACTGAATTCCTATCTGTTCTTTGCGAAAGAAAAGATGTCTGAATTATTGTAGGTGC
The DNA here is from genome assembly GCA_017654935.2 of Phymorhynchus buccinoides. Taxonomy (NCBI): domain Eukaryota; kingdom Metazoa; phylum Mollusca; class Gastropoda; order Neogastropoda; family Raphitomidae; genus Phymorhynchus; species Phymorhynchus buccinoides. The sequence continues at coordinate 1,435,131 of CM065707.1, forward strand.
TATGAAAAGAAAAACTTACACACCAAAAAATTAATACAAAAGGTTTTATCTGTCCGTGTTCTTTTTGAGTGACTTTTATCAAGTTTTGTTTTGTTTAGGTTCTTACTCAGCATCTTCCAAAATGCAAACCGTCTCCTTTGGACTTAAGGCATGTTATGTTTTGACAGACAGGAAGGGAAGTTTTGCCCAAAGTGCATATTGCAAAATAAAGTCACGAAATTGACCTTGAAGTCGGGGCAGTGGGTGGATGTCTCGTGCCTCCATACGGGGAGCTGGATGACCCTGCCCCCTCCACGAGTCTCTCCCTGTGGGGATACCGGGGGGGGGGTGTCTTTTATAAGAATAGTTCCCCCACCTTCTGGAAGTTCTGTGCTTGTAACTTCCTCTAATCTGCCACTCTCTTTGACTCTGCCTTTTCCCTTTGCTTTGTATCGTCTACTATCTTTCTGACTTATTGGCCCATTCTCCTGCTTAAAAAAAAAAAAAATCTTAGAAATATTTTTTTCTCCTTTGAGCTCCTCTGACACCGGAATGTGTTGGCTGTACGCAGCGGGGAGACCAGTGAAAACTGAAAACCGGACACATACGTACCTTACCTATTATGGCCATATAGCGTGGGAACGCAGAAGAAGATGAAGAAGAAGACTTTGAAGTTATGAAGCAGAAATTGTCAAAGAACCATCTAGAGACTATTAAATAAACTGTACAGATAAAAACAAATATTGTCGCAGGAGTTTTCTTTTTCTGTCGAAATGTCAGAGTTGAGGTGGTTTGATTTGAAGAGTGGGTGAGTGTGGGGAGGGACACTTCCTTTATGAAAATACTGACAGAGTTTTCTCCCTTTCTTTTTATTACCCCTTCCATCATTTCTCTGTTTATTGCTTTTTTTCTGAGTGTATTGGTTTTATTTCACTGTGAATAATCAGGGCCACCACAGTCAGCCTTGTCATCCATTGCTCATGTCCTGCATCTCTCAGGCATCGTCACTTCATGGCTTGTGACTTTATATTGGCAGAATCTGTCATTTATATACACTAATACGCTTCCTCTTTTTTATTATCAGGAGACCATAGCAATATTCTGAAACAGCCATTTATGAGAAATACTTCAGAAATAACGAAGATTGTAATTTACGCCTAAGCTTAACATCGACTTAAATACTTAAGAAATAACTAAGAAAGATCGCAGCATTGTGATTTATGCCTAACTTAACATCGACTTAAATACTTAAGAAATAACTAAGAAAGATCATAGCATTGTGGTTTATGCCTAACTTAACATCGACTTAAATACTTAAGAAATAACTAAGAAAGATCGCAGCATTGTGATTTATGCCTAACTTAACATCGACTTAAATACTTAAGAAATAACTAAGAAAGATCGCAGCATTGTGATTTATGCCTAACTTAACATCGACTTAAATACTTAAGAAATAACTAAGAAAGATCGCAGCATTGTGATTTATGCCTAACTTAACATCGACTTAAATACTTAAGAAATAACTAAGAAAGATCGCAGCATTGTGATTTATGCCTAACTTAACATCGACTTAAATACTTAAGAAATAACTAAGAAAGATCGCAGCATTGTGATTTATGCCTAACTTAACATCGACTTAAATACTTAAGAAATAACTAAGAAAGATCATAGCATTGTGGTTTATGCCTAACTTAACATCGACTTAAATACTTCAGAAATAACTAAGAAAGATCGCAGCATTGTGGTTTATGTCTAACTTAACATCGACTTAAATACTTAAGAAATAACTAAGAAAGATCATAGCATTGTGGTTTATGCCTAACTTAACATCGACTTAAATACTTAAGAAATAACTAAGAAAGATCGCAGCATTGTGATTTATGCCTAACTTAACATCGACTTAACCCTTTCACCGTCAATGTCGCATTTACGCACCACACGGCTTTACTACCCATGTCGCTAAAAGGCATACAAGCTGGGCCTGTTATCCAAACACCCTATTTTCTTCATTTGGGGAGGTAAGGATAGGCCTAATGTTATACATGTCACAGAGGAATGCCCAATGTTGCAGATCATTTTCTTTCTCTTCCTAGTTTAAGTTTAATGGTGGTTTTGGGCTGAAAATGACCGGCGGCAAAAGGGTTAAATACTTAAGAAATAACTAAGAAAAACATAGCATTGGTACGTGTGATTGTAATTTATGCCTAACTTAACATTGATAGAATCAATACTTACGAAATAACTAAGAAAGATCACAGCAATGAGCATTGTAATTTACGCCTAACTTAACATTGATATAATCAATACTTACGAAATAACTAAGAAAAACATAGCATTGGTACGTGTGATTGTAATTTATGCCTAACTTAACATTGATATAATAAATACTTATGAAATAACTAAGAAAGATCACAGCAATGAGCATTGTAATTTACGTCTAACTTAACATGGATTTTGTTCGTTTCAACATTAAGTATTGGTGTTTATGTTAATGTATCACAGACGAGGTGAACTTTGTTATCGGCTGGGGCCAAAGTCAGACTCACGTTGGAAACTGTATGATGAGCTGACTTTGGTATGTGGTATTTTAGTCACAGAGGTGTCTCTGTGAAATTTGGGTTGCTCCCTCTTGGAGAGCGAATCACAGCCGTACACCATCCATTTTTTAATTTGCTTGGGATTTTTGTGTGACTAATGAGGAAGGAAAGGGGGTGGTAGTGGTGGTTAAATTTTGACCAAATGACAACTTTTTCCTTACTACATTGTACTGGGTTTAATGTGAGCTAAATGCAGGCACCTCAGTTTATTGTCTCATTCGAAAGACTCCACGTTCAGACCGTAAGCCCTGGTACAGAGTGAGAAGAAAAATCCCCTGTACCCAGTTTCGAACTCAGGTTACCTCTGTGCCACTGTACACTTTAAATGCGTTCTCTGGGTGTGCTTATTTATGGGACTATTAATTGTCCTCTTTCGCCATTAGTTTTAAAAGCTTTTTGCAAATGTCTGGCGAAAGTTGCAGGCTTTTGACAGATAACTCATTCATAGCTTTGTGTCTCTTAGCTAGCTGCATTCATGTGCTGATGTGTATGTGTGTGCCTGCAGGTCTTTTAGTTAGTAAATGCACATTTGTCTGTCAGTATTTAGACCGAAACATGGTGGTTTTATTGAATGTACAGATTTTGTTTAGTTTCTTGTACTTAGGAACACGCTAGAGTCACCATTAATGTGATACATGTGTGGGAAAAACAGACATCATGGAATGTTGGCATAAATTGAGATCATGTTTTTACAAGATTGAGCAAAGCTTCCTGGTCCATACACAGAACACAGAATGGAGTTGTCTTGTCTGGTGTTATTTGGATAGCCATTGGAAGTTGGACATTCAAGATGGAGCAAAGCTTCCTGGTCCATACACAGAACACAGAATGGAGTTGTCTTGTCTGGTGTTGATATTATAGCCATTGGAAGTTGGACATTCAAGATTGAGCAAAGCTTCCTGGTCCATACACAGAACACAGAATGGAGTTGTCTTGTCTAGTGTTGATATAGCCATTGGAAGTTGGACATTCAAGATTGAGCAAAGCTTCCTGGTCCATACACAGAACACAGAATGGAGTTGTCTTGTCTGGTGTTGATATTATAGCCATTGGAAGTTGGACATTCAAGATGGAGCAAAGCTTCCTGGTCCATACACAGAACACAGAATGGAGTTGTCTTGTCTGGTGTTGATATTATAGCCATTGGAAGTTGGACATTCAAGATTGAGCAAAGCTTCCTGGTCCATACACAGAACACAGAATGGAGTTGTCTTGTCTAGTGTTGATATAGCCATTGGAAGTTGGACATTCAAGATGGAGCAAAGCTTCCTGGTCCATACACAGAACACAGAATGGAGTTGTCTTGTCTGGTGTTGATATTATAGCCATTGGAAGTTGGACATTCAAGATGTCTCAAAGCTTCCTGGTCCATACACAGAACACAGAATGGAGTTGTCTTGTCTGGTGTGAGATTTGGATAGCCATTGGAAGTTGGACATTCAAGATGGAGCAAAGCTTCCTGGTCCATACACAGAACACAGAATGGAGTTGTCTTGTCTAGTGTTGATATTATAGCCATTGGAAGTTGGACATTCAAGATGGAGCAAAGCTTCCTGGTCCATACACAGAACACGGAATGGAGTTGTCTTGTCTAGTGTTGATATAGCCATTGGAAGTTGGACATTCAGGATTGAGCAAAGCTTCCTGGTCCATACACAGAACACAGAATGGAGTTGTCTTGTCTAGTGTTGATATTATAGCCATTGGAAGTTGGACATTCAGGATGGAGCAAAGCTTCCTGGTCCATACACAGAACACAGAATGGAGTTGTCTTGTCTGGTGTTGATATTATAGTCATTGGAAGTTGGACATTCAGGATGGATCAAAGCTTCCTGGTCCATACACAGAACACAGAATGGAGTTGTCTTGTCTGGTGTTGATATTATAGCCATTGGAAGTTGGACATTCAAGATGGAGCAAAGCTTCCTGGTCCATACACAGAACACAGAATGGAGTTGTCTTGTCTGGTGTTATTTGGATAGCCATTGGAAGTTGGACATTCAAGATGGAGCAAAGCTTCCTGGTCCATACACAGAACACAGAATGGAGTTGTCTTGTCTAGTGTTGATATTATAGCCATTGGAAGTTGGACATTCAAGATGGAGCAAAGCTTCCTGGTCCATACACAGAACACAGAATGGAGTTGTCTTGTCTAGTGTTGATATAGCCATTGGAAGTTGGACATTCAAGATTGAGCAAAGCTTCCTGGTCCATACACAGAACACAGAATGGAGTTGTCTTGTCTGGTGTTGATATTATAGCCATTGGAAGTTGGACATTCAAGATGGAGCAAAGCTTCCTGGTCCATACACAGAACACAGAATGGAGTTGTCTTGTCTGGTGTTGATATTATAGCCATTGGAAGTTGGACATTCAGGATGGATCAAAGCTTCCTGGTCCATACACAGAACACAGAATGGAGTTGTCTTGTCTGGTGTTGATATTATAGTCATTGGAAGTTGGACATTCAGGATGGAGCAAAGCTTCCTGGTCCATACACAGAACACAGAATGGAGTTATCTTGTCTGGTGTTGATATTATAGTCATTGGAAGTTGGACATTCAAGATGGAGCAAAGCTTCCTGGTCCATACACAGAACACAGAATGGAGTTGTCTTGTCTGGTGTTGATTGTATAGCCATTGGAAGTTGGACATTCAAGATGGATCATTTGCAGAAATTGGGACATAGAAGGCAACATTTTGCCTCTTTGTTTCTGTTGACTTGATTTTTTTTTCATACTCTGGCTAAAAGACTCCAGGGATCATCCCAACAGCCGAAGCACTTGAACACCATGGTACAAATGCATCAGCTAGGGATGAGAACTTTACGTGTGTGACCATTTTTGATTACCCCACCATGTGGGCAGCCACACTCCGACTTTGGAGGAAAGACTTGATTTTAGAGCCAATGAAATAAACAAGGAAATCATTCCACGTTGTCTTTCCTGTTGCGGACACCAGGCAGAAGAATACATAAGGAATGGACGTGAATATGCCATAAATACACAATGGCTATTTGGGGGTTGCTGACTATTTTTTACTGTTGCTGAAAAACATTCTGAGCGACTTGTGTCTGTTTCTTTCCCAAGCACCGTCACATTTTGTCCATTATCTAGTGCAGGGTTTGTTTTCAGTTTGTTTTCAGTTTGTTTTCGTTTGTTTTCAGTTTGTTTTTCTTTTGGCTTTTAACGTTTTATATTAAAAAATACCCAGTAACATTGTTTTCTGTTCTGATTTTTAACGGATAACTTGCTTTCTAACGATAGTTCCTGAACGCTTTTTAGATAAAGCAGTCGTGATGTGAATAAACCTCGCATCATTCCCCCCCCCCCCCCCCCCCCCCCCCTTTCATACACCGTTACCCCCCCCCCCCCCGCACCACCATCTCATGATCATCATTCATCAAGTGGCTGGCTTTGGTTCTTTCTCTCTCTCCTTCTTCTCTCTCTCTCTCTGTCTCTCTGCTGTGGCCGTGGCCCCACACACACACACAGAGCTTTTTCTGATCCCTCTGACAGAGAGAACATCGGAGGGCAGGTGGTCTACCCGGCTGACGTGGTGCTGCTGGAGGGAATCCTCGTTTTCTACTTCCCTGAGCTGAGGAACATGTTCCACATGAAGCTGTTCGTTGACACAGACCCTGACACCAGACTGTCCAGGAGAGGTGGGAGAGAGAGAGAGGGAGAGAGAGAGAGAGAGAGAGAGAGAGAGAGAGAGGGAGAAAGAGAGAGTTTGGCTGCTATCTTAGTTTTCTACTTTCCTGAGCTGAGGAACATGTTCCACATGAAGCTGTTCGTCGACACAGACCCTGACACCAGACTGTCCAGGAGAGGTGGGACAGAGAGGGAGAGAGAGAGGGAGAGAGAGAGAGAGAGAGAGGGGAGAGGGGAGAGAGAGAGGGAGAGAGAGAGAGAGAGTTTGGCTGCTATCTTAGTCTTCTACTTTCCTGAGCTGAGGAACATGTTCCACATGAAGCTGTTCGTCGACACAGACCCTGACACCAGACTGTCCAGGAGAGGTGGGACAGAGAGGGAGAGAGAGAGGGAGAGAGAGAGAGAGGGGGAGAGAGAGAGTTTGGCTGCTATCTTAGTCTTCTACTTTTCCTGAGTTGAGGAACTTGTTGCAAACGAAGCTATTCGTCGACACTGACCCAGATTCAAGGCTATAAAGAAAGAGGTGGGCAGTTGAGAAGAGGGAGGGGGGAGAGAGAGGGAGGGAAAGAGAGAGGGAGACAGGGAATAAGACAGAGAATGAATCGTGGTGCTCTATTTTCCAAAGCTGGGAAACATGTTTCCCATGAAGCTGTTTGTCGATACGGATCCAGAACCAGACTGTCGAGAAGAGGTGAGAGACAGACAGAGAGAGACAGACAGAGAATGAATCATGGTGCTCTATTTTCCAAAGCTGGGAAACATGTTTCCCATGAAGCTGTTTGTCGATACGGATCCAGAACCAGACTGTCGAGAAGAGGTGAGAGACAGAGAGAGACAGACAGAGAATGAATCATGGTGCTCTCTTTTCCAAAGCTGGGAAACATGTTTCCCATGAAGCTGTTTGTCGATACGGATCCAGAACCAGACTGTCGTGAAGAGGTGAGAGACAGACAGAGAGAGACAGACAGAGAATGAATCATGGTGCTCTCTTTTCCAAAGCTGGGAAACATGTTTCCCATGAAGATGTTTGTCGATACAGATCCAGAACCAGATTGTCGAGAAGAGGTGAGAGAGAGACAGACAGACAGATAGAGAGACAGACAGAGAGAGAGACAGAGAGAGACAGAGAGGGGGAGAGAAGGACAGGTTTGTGCAGGTGTGTGTACTGTATGTTATGGACTATAGGCGCACCCCCCCCAATTTGACACCCAACTCAGATGTTGTTCTGATACTTTCTTTCTCTATTGTTGGCCACAATATAATGATGTTCCTGCTTGTTGATCCGTGTTTCTTGCAATATCAGTTATTGGGGAGACCGAGTGTGATAAACAGCAAGCCACGAGAGATAGGATAAAAGCAATATCACACTCGCAAATCCCAATAACTGATATATACCGATATTTTACCTCTTTCAGGTGATAATCAAACACGCAACGAAGAAGCGAGACGGCCGTGCATGCAGATCTAAAATAATACTAACCACTTCACCGTAGCAAGAAAATCCCACTCATCCACAAATAATATAGTTCTCCAAGTTAGAAAGTCGTGAGCTATTTTGATCTTGCACATTGATACATTATGAAAGGAAACTGATTATTAATCGAAACATGAACCTACTGGAATTTGCTGTATAAAAAAATAGCCTTTACAATGACATATTCGTTTTACACTGCAATCACAGGCCATAGTTATTGTCATTTCGCCAATGATGAACTTTCAATGATGACGTAATTTCAGTGATTGCGTAAGTTCACTAAGATGACGTTTTTTGGTGTCCTGCTCAGAAGGCGCTATTTGCAGTGACACTAACTTGAGTTAAGGTTGCTGGCCGCTATTTTTATCATTTGCAATTTCACTAAAAGTTACTATTCACAATTGTTTTTTCAATGTAAAATGTTCATCAGAAACAACCTTTTGCATTTATCGGGTTAAGGCACAGGGCTAGGAGTATGTTTGGGCTTTTTGTTTTACTAAACATCACTTGATGCAAATAAAGAAAATATGGTTTGAGTACTGCAGATAGTCGCGTGCGAGTGTACAAGCCGTGAGATATATAACTGTGACGTCAAGTTTCTAATAGCAACGGTGTATTCTTACACCTTTTCTCACGTGCGTTGACACTAAGCCTATGGGTTAATATATGCAAATGATATCTCTGGATATTGTTTTATATCTCACGGCTGGCAGGCCTCTTTGCACTACTTGTACATCGGTATATTGTTATTTGTTAAGTGTTTATATGCATATGTGCTTCTATCAATGTTTGCTTATAGTATGTGATTCAGTTTCCTGTGTCTTGAGTATGCAGGTGTGTGAATGATGATGTGTGTGCGTGTACAGGGCTCCTAGGGACTCCCATTTGGGGGTCTATGAAGCGCTAGAATTCTAAAAGACCCTCTAAAAGAATGTGCAGGGGGTCCCAGGGATGCACTATGAACATTCTTTTTAGCATTCACAATGTCATTGGGACCCTCTATCCCGCCTCTATGACCCTCTATACTGTAAGTGAAGGAGTCCTTGAGACCCCTTGTGTTGCAGGATGATTGGGAGCCCCGGTGTGTGTTTACCATGCCTTGAAGAACTATATGACATTCAGGAACAGGAGAGGGTTTAGAGACGCCTACCGTCACAGAGTGTGTCTCTGAAAATCGCCGGTTAGACTAATTTTGAAGTGCCCTAATTGTGGCCATGAACCATCAGGAGTGGGCGGCATCACTTCCTTGCTGGAAAACAATGGCGGCACAGGCCCCACAGCGTCAAACAAGGGGTCATTTTAACTGTTTAACGCAATTTTTTTCCCACCCAAAAGAATTCTGTCAAGTGATCCTACACACATAAGGGCTGTTGCTGCTATGGAGCAGTGCAAAAGATCAACTGCGTTTTGTGAATTTGTGGTAAGTGCATGGGCACACATGACCTTGGTTTATCGTCTCGTCCGAAAGACTCCACGTTCAGACCATAAGACCTAGTGCAGAGTGAGAGGAAAAATCCCCTGTATCCAGTTTTTAACTCGGGTTTACTGTGCCCGAGGCGAACGCGTTACTTCTGTGCTACTCTGCACCTCCATGTGTGTGTGTGTGTCTGTGTGTATATATAACAATATATACTACCTTACTTACAGTGCTGATATGTGTGTACAGTGCTGCGCGATATACAAGGAAAAGGCAGAAATCTGGAGAAAGATCCTCAGTCAGTCCACCAGTCTGTGTGTGTGTCAGTCTGTGTGTGTGTCAGTCTGTGTCTAACAATGCATAGTGTTTGTCTGTGTGCAGTGCTGCGTGACATCCAGGAGAGGGGCAGAAACTTGGAGAAGATCCTCAGTCAGTACACCAGTCTGGTCAAGCATAGTGTTTGTCGGTGCCTTTGAGGAGTTCTGTCTGCCCGTGAGTTGACATTAAGCCCCCCCCCCCCCCCTCTCGTCTTCTCTTTTGCTCCGGCTACAATGACAGACTAGGCGTTGGCAAAACCAGCTGCTTCATTTTAAGACTGTCAACCACCGTACAACGTTGAGAACATCGGTTGTCGTCCAGTCGCTGAAGTTAAACAACGTCGGGTCTGGTCATTTCTGGGATGGGTGACTGCCTGGGAACACCAGGCGCTTTTGGTGTTGTTCATGTTGAGGATTGTCTGAGGATGAGGTACCCTGGCCTAGATATCCTAACTACCTAAGTGTGTACAGCATTTGTGCCTGCGCTATTTCACCCGTGGCCTGCACTCCCATCCTGCGGGTTTTGAGAGCCGTTAGTTGTATGACCCAAACCTGACAACAAAGGTTTAATTAGACTATGAATGGTTGTGGTTACCTGTGTGTAACATTTCTATGTCGCAGACCAAGAAGTACGCAGACGTCGTCCCATAGTATGAAATAACATTTAGAATTTCTTTTTCTTCTTCTTCTTCTTCGTTCGCTCAGACAGTTTCCTGTCATATGAGCGTAGATGCGTCATGCTGCGGTTATGCGCCTAACTAAGAAATAGGCCCAGCATGTCCGACTTCGGCTGAAGAAATCTTTGTAAGAATTTATAGAAAAAAGGCAGGAGAATCGACCAGTGATTTAGAAAGATAGCAGGTGACAGTAAGCAAAGGGAAAAGGCAGAGTCAAAGAGAATGACAGAATTAGAGGAAATTACAAGCACAGAACTTCCAGAAGGTGGAGGAACTATTTGTACAAAAAAGATCCCCCGGGGGAGACTTTCAATGATTGTGGTTGCCTGTGTTATAAAACAGCATGTAACATTTCTATGTTGCAGACCAAGAAGTACGCAGACATGATCATCCCATAGTATGAAATAACAGATTATCAATGATTGTGGTTGCCTGTGTTATAAAACAGCATGTAACATTTCTATGTTGCAGACCAAGAAGTACGCAGACATGATCATCCCATAGTATGAAATAACAGTTAGATTATCAATGATTGTGGTTGCCTGTGTTATAAAACAGCATGTAACATTTCTATGTTGCAGACCAAGAAGTACGCAGACATGATCATCCCATAGTATGAAATAACAGTTAGATTATCAATGATTGTGGTTGCCTGTGTTGTAAAACAGTATGTAACATTTCTATGTGGCAGACCAAGAAGTACGCAGACGTCATCATCCCCAGAGGGGCGGACAACACAGGTAGGCCAGGCTGAAGTCACCATGCACATCTTTCATTTAAAAATATAAAATTGATTGCAAAGATGCTTAGTACTATGTTTTGTGGACTATGATACGCACCCCCTAAATTTGACACAAAGTTCAGATTTTGTTATTATATTTTTTTAATTATATTATTTGTCACGTTATAAGGCGCAGGGGTCTCAGTCTGGGGGAAAGTATCGCCTTGTGGTCTGTAACCTATGATACACGTATTAGGGGATTTTTGTTGTAATGTGATGTTTGTGTTAATCTTTCATTGATCGGCCAACGCATCCAGAACTGATGATGTTTGTGTTAATCTTTCATTGATCGGCCAACGCATCCAGAACTGATGATGTTTGTGTTAATCTTTCATTGATCATTGATCGTCCAACACATCCAGAACTGATGATGTTTGTGTTAATCTTTCATTAATCATCCAACACATCCAGAACTGATGATGTTTGTGTTAATCTTTCATTGATCATTCAACACATCCAGAACTGATGATGGTTGTTAATCTTTCATTAATCATCCAACACATCCAGAACTGATGATGTTTGTGTTAATCTTTCATTGATCATTGATCATTCAACACATCCAGAACTGATGATGTTTGTGTTAATCTTTCATTGATCATTCAACACATCCAGAACTGATGATGTTTGTGTTAATCTTTCATTGATCATTCAACACATCCAGAACTGATGATGTTTGTGTTAATCTTTCATTGATCATTCAACACATCCAGAACTGATGATGTTTGTGTTAATCTTTCATTGATCATTCAACACATCCAGAACTGATGATGTGTGTTCATCTTTCATTGATCATTGATCGTCCAACACATCCAGAAATGATGATGTGTGTTCATCTTTCATTGATCATTCAACACATCCAGAACTGATGATGTTGTGTTAATCTTTCATTGATCATTCAACACATCCAGAACTGATGATGTTTGTGTTAATCTTTCATTGATCATCCAACACATCCAGAACTGATGATGTGTGTTCATCTTTCATTGATCATTGATCGTCCAACACATCCAGAACTGATGATGTTGTGTTAATCTTTCATTGATAATTCAACACATCCAGAACTGATGATGTGTGTTCATCTTTCATTGATCATTCAACACATCCAGAACTGATGATGTTGTGTTAATCTTTCATTGATCATTCAACACATCCAGAACTGATGATGATGTGTTAATCTTTCATTGATCATTCAACACATCCAGAACTGATGATGTGTGTTCATCTTTCATTGATCATCCAACACATCCAGAACTGATGATGGTTGTTCATCTTTCAGTGGCCATTGACCTGATCGTTCAACACATCCAGGAACTGATGATGGTTGTTAATCTTTCATGAATCATCCAACACATCCAGAACTGATGATGTGTGTTCATCTTTCAGTGGCCATTGACCTGATCGTTCAACACATCCAGGAACTGATGATGGTTGTTAATCTTTCATTAATCATCCAACACATCCAGAACTGATGATGGTTGTTAATCTTTCAGTGGCCATTGACCTGATCGTTCAACACATCCAGAACTGATGATGGTTGTTAATCTTTCAGTGGCCATTGACCTGATCGTTCAACACATCCAGGAGTTGATGCGGCCCAACAGGCAGAACTTCAAGCGTCAGCGCTACAACTCTGACTCCCAGGTTGGCCGACCTCACTGAGCTGAAGACGTTCCTGTTCTGGGATCGTCATCATCAGGACTTCGCTGCTGGCTGGCTACAGAGACTGACTACGCTTATGGGTTAAGAGAAAAAAAAAGTGTGAAGGCGCTATATCACCAGCCGCGCGGCACATTTTCTGCTCCAGTGACCTTGACCTTTGACCAGTGACTTTCATTTTCGAACTTGGCCTATGTATCCTAACTACCTAAGCGCATGCATAATTTGAGGCTCCAAGGTCCCTCCGTTCAAAAGATATCCTGTTAACATACAAACATCCATAGTCGGACAGGAACAAACACCACTGGAAACAGTACTAGCTTGAAAAATGCACATAAAACCCCCATGGTAAATTTAAGAACGCCTGCAATAGTCTGTGCATGAGTTCCAGTCTGCTTGTTTTACATTGAACGCACAGAGTGCTTAGTTTCCTCATGACACCCCCCCACCCACCAAACTGTAATCTCAAAATTGGAGGGATGTTTGTTGATCTGCTAAAGCCCTAGATTTATATCCCCCAACTTTTCCAAAAAATGAATATGGATTGACAGACGTTTTGATGGAAGTCTGTCCGATAGCAGACATTTTGGTTGATAGGTATTGCAGATTGTGGAGATTAGGGTGGTTGGCTTCACAAGTATTACACCTTGGCTATTTTTTGTTTGTTATTGTATTTTTTTGTCTGTTGTTTGTTTGTTTGGCTATCAGGCATGGTAGTGGGGGCACAGTGGTTTTCAAGGAAAATGGCCGGGGGTCCAGGGGGCCGAAGAAAATTCAATAAATGAGAGTGACATTTTCACTTTTTCATGCCATTTTAATGCATTTTTTAAAATAATTTTGTTTCAAACTGTTTCTGGGATTTTCTGCGATTCGCGGAGGTCTACCATGCCTGGGTTATGTTAATTGTCAGTGTTTGATTGTTGATGTACATAATCTCCCTGATAAGAATCACATGTGTAGATTGTTGATGTACATAATCTCCCTGAAAATAATCATGTGTGGTTGATCCTCGGATGTGGGTATTTTCCTGGAGAACTTCTGAGTATCTGTCTGCGAAAGAGTCGGAAAGAGAGAGAGAGAGAGAGAAAGAGAGAGGGACTGAGAGAGAGAGAGCATAGACAGAGAGAGTGAGTGAATGGTGTGTGAGTGAGTGAGAGACAGAGAGAGCGAGCAAAAGTCTGAAATAATGTATGAAAGCATGCTTTCCATTAATTAAAAAATCGAAGTCTGATCTGGGTGTTATTTAAGCTTGTGTTTTCATACTGGCAATAAGTCATGGGACTTCACAAGCTGTTGACTATTTGTGTTTGTTTTGCTTGTAGAAACATAAATTGTAACTTACATTGTCTGCAAGGCTGTGTGCACATATGTGTGCAGACCTGCCACAGTTTACAAATGAAAAAGAGGGGCGGGGGTCTGGGGGCCGGCGTAGGCCCCCAGTGGGGTACAGGGGCAATGCCTCGCTGGGGGTCAGGGGGCAACGTCCCCTGAAGCTGAAGACTTTTTAATGATTAGTGAGCAGAAAAGTACCCCAGAAAGCATGGAAAAGCATATAGCATCCTATAAAGAAGTGGCTGAGCCAAGCCCACAATCCTGTAAGGATTTGGCAGAATGAACTAGAAATGAGTATGCTTATTCAAAACATTATATTGAAATTATTTGTGAATAAAAGTTAACGAAACTTTGTAGTAATCTTGCTATGATATTGTTTTCTGTGTTCAACTGTTGACAATGTTATTTTTGACATTTTGTGTTTGTTTATTTTTATTGATTATTACGAAAATCGAAATATACAAAAAAAGGTGTGTTCAACAAAGATGTTAAAAAAAAAAGGGTGGTGTGTTTATTATTAAAACATTGCAGACACAAGTCACTTACATGATCAGAGAAACATTAAAAGCTCAAAATAAACTTAGTACTTGCCTTTCTGTAAGGGTTATTTTAGTAATGCAATCAACAGGTAAAAATTATGTTCGGATACGCACACCTGTCGATCTCATTGCCGATCATTCGCGATCGACGTTTTCGTGTGAAAAGTATCTCTATGCTTTGTATAAAGTGTTAAGCCACTCTAAGTCCGATAAAAAATCAAAGAAACTATCCAATTCACTGTCTAAAATAGTGTCCGAATCCTCGGCAGATGACCAGTCGATCGATAGTCGAAGTTAACCATGATAGTAGGCACTGCACTAGCATGAGTCTCAACAGTCACTTCACTCTGGCCCCTATAACTAAGTCCAAAAGCACGATTGGCACACAATTTATGGGTAAAAACATCGATAACATCGTCGTCTATCGCTTGGAATGCCGCCATTTTGATGAGAAAATAAAATTCCCCCCAAAATTTGAAGAAAATCGATTGAAATTAGGCTTCGATCGAGCTCCGTGCACAATGGCGGCCATAGAAACAGGAAGTCGAATGCTTTCCGGCTGTCGTTAAAGCTTCCCTTCTGCATTAGAGAGCTCTCACTTCCTTAGCAATATGACTAAACAACGTTGCTTGACGGCTCTCAAAATATCGGAGTTTCGGCTATCGCGATCGGAGAGCGGGTTGAAGCCCAAAAAATCGGAGTTTACCCGCCGAAATTGGGGTGAACGGCAGGTCTGTGTGTGCAACTTTGGTACGGAAATCCATCGGCAATCCACAAATAAAGTAAAAGAAAAAAGTCAGAAATAAGCGGACAGGTTTTCGCGTGTATGTGCAGACTCCTTCATATTTGTTATGTCCAGATTTTTTTGGCGGAGTGCGAATGGGTTTTCGTATGAAAGTTGTGCGTTGAGTCTTTCGGATGAGACGATAAACCGAGGTCCCGTGTGCCCATGCACTTAGCACACGTTAAACCCAGTGACAACGAAAAATTTGTAATTTGGTCAAAATTTACCCCACCCCCACCCTTTCCTTCCTCATCAGTCACGCAAAAATTGCATGCGAAAAAATAAAATTGGGTGGCGCGCCTCTGACTGCTGCGACGCGCTCTCCAGGTGGGAGCAACCCGAATTTCACAGAGACACCTCTGTGACTATGAAGTACCTAATACCTATGTACTGGCATCATTGCAGCTGTGTGGAAATGTGCATTGTGTTGCACTTCTAGCTGCCTCTGTGCATTGTGTTGCACTTCTAGCTGCCTCTGTGCATTGTGTTGCACTTCTAGCTGCCTCTGTGCATTGTGTTGCACTTCTAGCTGCCTCTGTGCATTGTGTTGCACTTCTAGCTGCCTCTGTGCATTGTGTTGCACTTCTAGCTGCCTCTGTGCATTGTGTTGCACTTCTAGCTGCCTCTGTGCATTGTGTGCTGACAGACGACAAGAGAAACGCGTTGCTGAGCTCCAGAGCCATTTTGTTCTGCTTCATAGATGTCATATGCAAATATATTGTAATGTTTGAATCATATGTGACCCAGCACCACAAAAGGGACATTAAGTCGCCAGGGATCCCAATCGTCCCGAAAAACAAGGGGTCCCAGGGACTCCTTCACTTACAGTATAGAGGGTCCTAGAGGCGGGATAGAGGGTCCCAGTGGCATAGCGGATGTTAGAAAGAATTTTTCTAGTGCATCCCTGGGACCCCCTGCACATTCTTTAGAGGGTCCTGTAGAATTTTAGTACTTCATAGACCCCCAAATGGGGGTCCCTGGGAGCCCCGAGTCGCTGGGCTAGTTTCTCACAACACTCTTGAAAAGTCGAAAATCTCGTTTTTTGTCAATTTTGAGTTATTGGTATTTTCGTGTTCTCTGACATCTTATCTTTCACATCTATAAAGGACAATCTTTAGTATGGTCTCTAAATGGTCTTATAAGTGCTTTAAAACGAGTAGGTCAATGCATTTTCTTCAGCTAGGCTAGACTTTAGACTTTTCTCAAGATGACCGATGCTCACCCTACTAACTTTAAATGCTCATAAGTCTGGAATGGAAAAAGATACCAGAATGGTTCTTGTCTCATTAGAAAGAGAATTGTCTGAAGTTTTCAAGTGTATAATTTTCTCAGAATGGTCAGTTTGACACTTAATGTCCCTTTCGTGGTGCTGTTTATTTAAGTGTGGGATTTACTAACTGTTGCTAAACTGATAGATTCAGTGTACTGATAGTAGCATCGTCCTTTTCTTTTTCCAAGAGGTGATATATCTTGTTTGAGAAGTGTCAGCTCACGCTATTTTGACAAAACAGTTGATCACCGAGTGAACATCTCGTCCAATTATTCACAAATTCAGGTCTAGTCAGATTATGCAAAGTTCTCACATTTTCTGTCCAAAACTTTTGTGTCACTCACCTCTTCAGAGTAAAATCAGGTTGAAGAGAAAAAGAATATTGTCTTTCATTTTGGGAATCTGTATTCAATAGAACGTTTTTGCAAAGGTTAATAATGGGTTTTTTGAAATTGCACACTTCTTCCATTTGCTGATCCTTTTTTTTTATTATTAGATTTTTGTGTGTGCATTGTCATTTTTGTATATTTTTCAGCATTATGAGTATTTTGTCA
Organism: Phymorhynchus buccinoides; assembly: GCA_017654935.2. Lineage (NCBI taxonomy): Eukaryota > Metazoa > Mollusca > Gastropoda > Neogastropoda > Raphitomidae > Phymorhynchus > Phymorhynchus buccinoides. The sequence continues at coordinate 1,452,161 of CM065707.1, forward strand.
GTTGTCTGTGGATGATGAGTAATGTATAGATGTGAAGCTTATGTTAAAACATTGATTTTTACAAAGGGTTCAAACTTTATGAAATTCAAACTTTATTTGTACAGACATCTTGAGAGTAAGTGAAAGTGAGAAAACATGTGCTGGTGATTTATTTTCATGTACTGAATTATTATTATTGTTTTGTTTATGTTCTTTGTTTTGGCTTCTTTATGTATTTATTATTAACCATTTCACTGCCAGACATATTTCAGCCAAACATTTCCATTTAATTGACCTGGGTAGAGAATAAAATCCGTCTGCAATATTAGGGATTCTTCTGTGACATATCTAAAATAAGGTCTATCCTTACTTCCCAAAACTAAGACAAAGGGTATTTGGATAATGGACCCCAATTTGATGCCTTTTAGTGACATAGGTGTTAAATCACTGTGGTGCGAAAATGCGACTTTGGCGGTGAAAGGGTTAATGTGCCTGCGTGTTAGAACAAGGATACACACACACACGCATGCGCACACACACACACGCACTAATAACTAGGCAGTTCTTTTAGTACACACTAAAACTTATAAATTGCACACTGTTTTCCTGGACAGTTAACGTGTACAAATGACCATTAAAGAGAGAAAGTCTGCAACTTAGGAAATAGGATTCAACATGTATTTAAAGACAACTGCTGAATAGTGACCATCAGACAGGCACTCAGTTTTTTTGTTGCTTTTATTTTAGATTACGGACTACAATGCGCACCTGATTATCAGGCGCAGCCCCCAATGTTGACACAAAATTCAGATGTTATTATAGTTTCTTACTGTATTATCAGTCACATTACAGCTAGGACAACAATGATCGCCTAATAATTTGTAAAGCACGGTAATTGTTTGCTATCTCTATTTTATTTGACTGTTTTCTTTATTTTTGATATCTGTTTTTGTTCCTGTACATGAGAGGACCCTGGTGGTTTCCGAAGGTCATGACTTTTCACCTTGCTTTGGAGGTCAAGGTCATGAGTTTTCACCTTGCTTTGGAGGTCGACTTTTCACCTTGCCTTTGAGGTCAAGGTCATGACATTTCACCTTGCTTTTGATGTGAAGGTCATGCCTTTTCACCTTGCCTTTAAGGTAAAGGTTATGAATCCGAGTTTGTACATACACTAATACATATATAGTATTTATTTCAGTCAATGTCTGTTTAAACATTCTTCAGTCTTTTTTTTTATATATATATATATATTTTTTCCCCATACAGATAGTGTTTATTTCCATCAATGCCCATTTGAAAATTCTTCAGTTTGTTTTCTTTTTTGGTCATTTTTTCCCCTAAGGGCAGTCTTTTTTTGTATTCTATCTGCTTTTTGTCGATTGTGTGTGCGTGCGCACGTTTATGCATGCTTGTCTATCAGCATATCTTCAATATCTATCTCTGTAAGGAGTAATATCAAATTCAAACAATGTCAGAATAATATCACCTTGATCAGTTGATGGGAATAAGATCTTGTCTGTGATTCTTGTCAACGTTCAGGAGGATTTTTTAATATTTTTTTTAACATGAAAATAACAGATTTTTCTTTCAGTTTACCTTTTTAAAAATAAACCATGCCCTTCATTTGTCTTTAAGTCTGGCTTTTGGTTGAAAATGTTGTCATGTACTTGTTTTGTCAGTCGAACTCACAGACTTTGTTTAGAGGTGTTGTGTATTGGTTTTGCCAAGCGTTGTCATGTACTTGTTTTGTCAGTCGAACTCACAGACTTTGTTTAGAGGTGTTGTGTATTGGTTTTGCTAAGCGTTGTCATGTACTTGTTTTGTCAGTGGAACTCACAGACTTTGTTTAGAGGTGTTGTGTATTGGTTTTGCTAAGCGTTGTCATGTACTTGTTTTGTCAGTCGAACTCACAGACTTTGTTTAGAGGTGTTGTGTATTGGTTTTGCTAAGCGTTGTCATGTACTTGTTTTGTCAGTCGAACTCACAGACTTTGTTTAGAGGTGTTGTGTATTGGTTTTGCCAAGCGTTGTCATGTACTTGTTTTGTCAGTGGAACTCACAGACTTTGTTTAGAGGTGTTGTGTATTGGCTTTGCTAAGCGTTGTCATGTACTTGTTTTGTCAGTCGAACTCACAGACTTTGTTTAGAGGTGTTGTGTATTGGCTTTGCTAAGCGTTGTCATGTACTTGTTTTGTCAGTGGAACTCACAGACTTTGTTTAGAGGTGTTGTGTATTGGCTTTGCTAAACGTTGTCATGTACTTGTTTTGTCAGTGGAACTCACAGACTTTGTTTAGAGGTGTTGTGTATTGGCTTTGCTAAGCGTTGTCATGTACTTGTTTTGTCAGTCGAACTCACAGACTTTGTTTAGAGGTGTTGTGTATTGGTTTTGCCAAGCGTTGTCATGTACTTGTTTTGTCAGTGGAACTCACAGACTTTGTTTAGAGGTGTTGTGTATTGGCTTTGCTAAGCGTTGTCATGTACTTGTTTTGTCAGTCGAACTCACAGACTTTGTTTAGAGGTGTTGTGTATTGGCTTTGCTAAACGTTGTCATGTACTTGTTTTGTCAGTGGAACTCACAGACTTTGTTTAGAGGTGTTGTGTATTGGCTTTGCTAAACGTTGTCATGTACTTGTTTTGTCAGTGGAACTCACAGACTTTGTTTAGAGGTGTTGTGTATTGGCTTTGCTAAACGTTGTCATGTACTTGTTTTGTCAGTGGAACTCACAGACTTTGTTTAGAGGTGTTGTGTATTGGCTTTGCTAAACGTTGTCATGTACTTGTTTTGTCAGTCGAACTCACAGACTTTGTTTAGAGGTGTTGTGTATTGGCTTTGCTAAACGTTGTCATGTACTTGTTTTGTCAGTGGAACTCACAGACTTTGTTTAGAGGTGTTGTGTATTGGCTTTGCTAAGCGTTGTCATGTACTTGTTTTGTCAGTCGAACTCACAGACTTTGTTTAGAGGTGTTGTGTATTGGCTTTGCTAAACGTTGTCATGTACTTGTTTTGTCAGTCGAACTCACAGACTTTGTTTAGAGGTGTTGTGTATTGGCTTTGCTAAACGTTGTCATGTACTTGTTTTGTCAGTGGAACTCACAGACTTTGTTTAGAGGTGTTGTGTATTGGCTTTGCTAAACGTTGTCATGTACTTGTTTTGTCAGTGGAACTCACAGACTTTGTTTAGAGGTGTTGTGTATTGGTTTTGCTTTGTCTTCCATGTTGGCGGGAATATCTCAATCCCATTTGTAGCTCCATTCGGTTTAGTTTTGCATATCAGTTTTCAAACTAATTTTGTTGTTGGTTTAAAGGACGTGTGTGCAGTTTCCATGATGTATTTTATTTTCATTTTAATCATTTTCTCCATGTGAAATAAAAGTTATGTGTTTGTGAGAGTGCGAACTGATCCATACGAAATAATACATCTTTTCCTTCTCAATTGGTTGGTTGTTGTTTGTATGTGTGGCTGTGTGCTTCTGTCTGTGTGTTAGTGTGAGTGTGTATATATGTGCGTGCATACGTGCGAGTGTGTGAGCGTGTGTGCGCATGAGCGTGTGTGTGCACTCGAGAGTGTACTGTGTGTGTGTAAAGGGAACCATTTTTTTTGGGGGGGGGGGGGGGGGGGGATGCTATAGGCCTTTGCAACTACTACTAGGGTTATTAAAGCCTTTGACAGTGAGAGTAATTGCTCTTGTTGGTCAGTACTGACAAGGTGAAGGGCATTCACTCTTGCGAAAGGCAGCCATTTCGTGGCATCAAATAGGGTTATTGGCGAGTTATCTCCCTGTCTGGTCAGTACTGAACCATCTTCCCCCACCCTCCAAGGGCATTCACTCTTGCAAAAGGTGTTCGTTGCAGACTCCAATAGTCACAGAGCCGTCTGTGAAATTCGGGTTGCTCTGACCTGGAGAGTGCGTCGCAGACAGAGGCGCACCACCCAAACCCTCGTACATACACTTTACACATATTCAAGCCTGCATATGAACGCACACACACAATCATGCACATGTGCGCAAGCACATCTGCACATAGGTTTGTATCAGTTTACGAGGCATTAAGAGTCACATGGGGGGGGGGTTAGGCATCAGGAAAGAATGATTCCATAGGGAGAGCGGATGAATGATTGGGTGTGGTGTGAGAGCTACATATTTGTTAATGTAAATTTGTGTTTAATATTTTTATTTTACACGGTGGAAGACAAGTTTCCATGTGCGTTGTACAATGCCAATGGACAATGAAGAAACTTATGACGCTATACTTCTCGGTGTAATATAATATACAAAGGGAAGTAACTGATAACTGGCTTCTATTACAAAACACCTCTCCTGATCTGCTCACCTTCACTATTAAAGCACACGTCACTTGCATGCACAGTCTAGTCCCACATGGAAATTTCCGAGAGGACGTAAAACAAATAATTCTTCATTCATGCACACACACACACACATGACAATAACTAGAGAGCTTATGTTTGCCTTTCAGAGCAAACATGGAAGGATCTACCTTCCCCAACCTTTTCCCTCCCTACTCCTGGTTCGAATTTACAATCTTTTGTTGGTCAGAATGTGACTGCATTCCGTCCAGCCGGTGATGAAGTAGTCAAGATTGAACTGCAGCCCAAATTGACCATTTTGGGCCAAACTTCAGCCAATCACTTTGAAATGAACATTTTTATGCCCTTAGTCGATTTAATCAAAATCAATTAAAAAAACCATCCTGACATTTAAAATCCATGAATCATTGAATGTCACGCAACCAAAAAACTTCCAAACTGTTCAATTCAATTCAATACAACTTTATTCATCCTTGTGGAAATTAAATGTTCAACATAACATCACCAAATTTCTTTCAGAACATGGCCAAAATAAGGGCTAAAATATCCATAACTTTGTTTTATGATATAACCTCCGGTTTTGACTATTCAGGGACTCCAATGGCAGCTGGGGCACTTCCGGTTAGTACTTCCGGTTTTATTTTTTACCAGAAGTATCGCAGACATCTTTTTACTAAATACTGAAAATAGGAACACATTCAGCGCAGCCGTTTACGAGTTATTCAAGATTAAGATTTTGCCATTTTCGGCCATATATTTCAGCCAAATTTTTATTGGCCAATCGCTTTGATATTGCAAATTTGACATAAGAATAGACACATGCGCATATGGAGTGACAGTGACACTGGTTTATTGTCATTGCCCAGGAAGGATCTAGTGACAAGAAAGAAAAACAACAACAATAAATGTTAACAAAAAACCCCAACCTTGTGCCAAAAAGAATGAAAATCAAAACCCAATGCGTAGTTAAGTTAAGTTAGTCTGGAAAGAAAGAAAGAAAAACAACAACAATAAATGTTAACAAAAAACCCCAACCTTGTGCCAAAAAGAATGAAAATCAAAACCCAATGCGTAGTTAAGTTAAGTTAGTCTGGAAAGAAAGAAAGAAAAACAACAACAATAAATGTTAACAAAAACCCCCAACCTTGTGCCAAAAAGAATGAAAATCAAAACCCAATGCGTAGTTAAGTTAAGTTAGTCTGGAAAGAAGGAAAGAAAAACAACTCACTTGCGACCATCCATTTGAGCAAAAATCAGACTTACACTTACATGGAGAGAGACAAAGAGAGAGAGAGGAAGAGACAGCATACAGACGTACGTGCACACGCATACACACACATAAAGACACGCGAATACATATGCATAATAAGATCAAATGAAGAAACGCGCGCAAGATCCAATAATGTCCAGATCCACAATGTTTTGAATGCAGGATGAAAAGAAAGAGTATTAGAACAGTATCCGCCTCAGTTCATGCCATGCCTGTTTTGTCCTTCATATTACGAATGCAGGATGAAAAGAAAGAGTATTAGAACAATATGCCTCAGTTCATGCCATGCCTGTTTTGTCCTTCATATTACGAATGCAGGATGAAAAGAAAGAGTATTAGAACAATATGCCTCAGTTCATGCCATGCCTGTTTTGTCCTTCATATTACGAATGCAGGATGAAAAGAAAGAGTATTAGAACAATATGCCTCAGTTCATGCCAAGCCTGTTTTGTCCTTCATATTACGAATGCAGGATGAAAAGAAAGAGTATTAGAACAATATGCCTCAGTTCATGCCATGCCTGTTTTGTCCTTCATACACTAACACGCCCAACCTCCCTCACCCCTACCAACCGCCCATATATAAACAAAATGAACCTCATGCTTTCGACAGGGTACGACTAAGCAGTTAGTCAACAATTCTCATCAAATTAATATTCGCAAAATGAACCTCATCCTTTCGACGGGGTACGACTAAGCAGTCAGTCAACAATTCTCATCAAATTAACATTGGCAAAATAAACCTCATGCTTTCGACAGGGTACGACTAAGCAGTCAGTCAGCAATTCTCATCAAATTCGTATTCACAAAATAAACCTCATAGCAAATCATCCTTATGACAGGGAACACTTTCTTTGAACGACCCCCCAAGGGGTTCATGTGCGTGTGGAATCTCCGAAGACCGGAAGCCTCCATTTTCTGAAGAATAGGGAGGATTTTGCGAACGGTGGCTGGTCGAAGATTGTAGTGGAATTCGATGAGAACCTGGCGGATGTTGTTCATGTTGCCTTGTTGAAGCATGTCCTCCAGGACCGGCCACTCGGGTCCATCCACGTCAATCTTGAAAATGTCCACAGTGGTCTGGGGGGTTGAAACAAAAGAAAAAGTAAGAAACTAGGCAAGTCTTTGCCTCTATCTAGGTGAAGATGGGGTAAAAAGCCCATGGGCGGGTAAGAAGCCCATGCCAATTATGCGCTGCTCGTCTCATGGGCAAAATTCGACTGAAATTTGCTTCATTTCATGAGATAATTGGCATGGACTTAAGTTCTTACCCGCCCATGGGCTTTTTACCCCGTCTCCCCCTATCTCTATATCTGGCTCTACAGGATGTCTGGCATTGATGATCATAATATTCAAACCTACTTGAAAAGTAATAGTTCTAAACAATTAAACTTCATTATGATTAGACTTAGATTTGGGATTTCTAACCTTTGTACATTCAAAGCGCTACGCTAACATTCAAAATTTGACATGGCCTCTTTGTAACGAAAATCAGGACAATGGGGTAATTCAGCTCAACGAGGTTAAAAATTCCAAGGGGAATAACCACACCACACCGAAACAAAAAGTACAAGTAGCAGTTGCTTCCCTTACAATCATTTTTTAAGAAACTGTGTGTGTGTGTGTGTGTGTGTGTGAGAGAGAGAGAGAGAGCGAGAACAGGCAGACAGATAGGGACAGACAGAGAGTTTGTGTGAGTCCTAGTAGAACTGAATCTCAAAACATTGTTTTGGGTGAGGTACTACATTTTGCTTTACAATTCCTTTACATTTCGTAAGCTGTATTATGTCTACGTCTTGTAAACATGCTTGTAAATGAGGTAGAAGGGGATGTCTGTTCTTGCAAAATTTGTGTTATAATTAGTCATGTAACTGGTATCAGCAGTATGATTTTATTTGCAGTATTGTATCTAAACTCAGTTGATTGAGAAGGTGAATGTGGTCTGGGTTTTTTAATTTTCATATTGTAACTATTCACTCTTGTATTATTGTGTGTGCGTGAATGTGTGCGTGCGTGCGTTCATGTGTGTGTTTGTGTATGTATGTGTGTGTGCCTGCGTGCGTGCATGCATGTGTTCGTGCGTTCATGTGTGTGTGTTTGTGTATGTATGTGTGTGTGCCTGCGTGCATGCATGTGTTCGTGCGTGTGTGTGTGCGCGCGTGCGTGTGTGCATGTAATAAAGGCGTCAAAAGGGACAGCCACTTCAACGAGAAAGACCTCCTGGCCTGCTTGATCACACACACACACACTGTCCAGTTTATAAGACCTCCTGGCCTGCTTGATCACACACACACACACACACTGTCCAGTTTATAAGGCCGACTACTAGCTATACTTGGGTGTCCACATTAAACATGTGTTTAGGTATTCAGTGAGTTAGTGACACCAAATTTGGTCCTAATCATGTGTTTTAGGCCTTTAAAATGTAACAGCAACATTGTGTTATTTATATTGTGACTTTTTGAGCCCACATAGAACTGAAAGGGCGCGACAACATTGACTGAGAACAAACATTGAAATCATGTTGGTGTCAGTCCAAGCATGGCCTTGATTTCAGCATGACAGACTGACAAACGCACCCACGTTCTGGTGCCCAAGCATGGCCTTGATTTCAGCATGACAGACTGACAAACGCACTCACGTTCTGGTGTCCAAGCATGGCCTTGATTTCAGAATGACAGACTGACAAACGCACTCACGTTCTGGTGTCCAAGCATGGCCTTGATTTCAGCATGACAGACTGACAAACGCACTCACGTTCTGGTGTCCAAGCATGGCCTTGATTTCAGCATGACAGACTGACAAACGCACTCACGTTTTGGTGCCCAAGCATAGCCTTGATTTCAGCATGACAGACTGACAAACGCACTCACGTTCTGGTGCCCAAGCATAGCCTTGATTTCAGCATGACTGACTGACAAACGCACTCACGTTTTCGTGTCCAAGCATAGCCTTGATTTCCGTCAGCGTTTTGAGGCTCCAGTCCTTGCGTGCTTCTGCTGGGGTGAAGGAGGAGCCCTGGTCTCTGTTCTTGCCGCTGATCCCCAGGTCGTAGAAGTAGACTTGTGGAGAACGTCGGTGAGTAGGTCTGTGCATGCTGCACGTGCCAGCAAGCAGGGTAGAGGACAGAACGTGTAACAATGCCGTATCGCTTTAGTCAATGATTGTGCGTGTGGGTGAGAACGAACGAACGAAACGTTTTTATTGAGGGGAAAAGAGTAAGCACACAATGGGCTTTCTTAACATCTTGCCCTCAAACAAACATGCAAGATCAATATATTCAACGCAAAAATAATGAAGCATGCAAAAATAATCATCGAGAGAGAGAGAGAGAGAGAGAGAGAGAGAGAGAGAGAGAGAGAGGGAGAGATGATGACTAATTTTGTTGCCTCCACATTTTGTGTTTCTGTTATTGAAAATGATGCCAACGTTGTTGCTGTCCTTTGCCCAATCTATGATCGGCAAAGGAGTCTAAGTTTGTCGCTGTTTGTTTGTTTATTTGTTGCTTTGCTTTGCTGGTGGGGTCAAAGTTCACCTTACAGAGTTCACCTGGGGTCAAAGGAGTGTAAAGAGTTCACCTGGGGTCAAAGGAGTGTAAAGAGTTCACCTGGGGTCAAAGGAGTGTACAGAGTTCACCTGGGGTCAAAGGAGTGTAAAGAGTTCACCTGGGGTCAAAGGAGTGTAAAGAGTTCACCTGGGGTCAAAGGAGTGTAAAGAGTTCACCTGGGGTCAAAGGAGTGTACAGAGTTCACCTGGGGTCAAAGGAGTGTAAAGAGTTCACCTGGGGTCAAAGGAGTGTAAAGAGTTCACCTGGGGTCAAAGGAGTGTAAAGAGTTCACCTGGGGTCAAAGGAGTGTAAAGAGTTCACCTGGGGTCAAAGGAGTGTAAAGAGTTCACCTGGGGTCAAAGGAGTGTACAGAGTTCACCTGGGGTCAAAGGAGTGTAAAGAGTTCACCTGGGGTCAAAGGAGTGTAAAGAGTTCACCTGGGGTCAAAGGAGTGTAAAGAGTTCACCTGGGGTCAAAGGAGTGTACCGTGCAGCCGTAGACTCTGCCCACGTCGTCATCAAAGGAGAAATCAAAATTGATGCTGTACAAATACAATAAGATAGATGACAGCATATCATAGATGACAGCATAGTATAGAAGATAGCATAGTATAGAAGATAGCATAGCATAGATGACAGCATAGTATAGATGACAGCATAGTATAGATGACAGCATATCATAGATGACAGCATATCATAGATGACAGCATAGTATGGATGACAGCATAGTATAGATGACAGCATAGTATAGATGACAGCATAGCATAGATGACAGCATAGTATAGATGACAGCATATCATAGATGACAGCATAGTATAGATGACAGCATATCATAGATGACAGCATAGTATAGATGACAGCATAGCATAGATGACAGCATAGTATAGATGACAGCATATCATAGATAGATGACAGCATAGTATAGATGACAGCATAGCATAGATGACAGCATAGTATAGATGACAGCATATCATAGATGACAGCATAGTATAGATGACAGCATATCATAGATGACAGCATAGTATAGATGACAGCATATCATAGATGACAGCATAGTATAGATGACAGCATAGCATAGATGACAGCATAGTATAGATGACAGCATAGCATAGATGACAGCATAGTATAGATGACAGCATAGTATAGATGACAGCATAGTATAGATGACAGCATAGCATAGATGACAGCATAGTATAGATAGCATAGCATAGATGACAGCATAGTATAGATGACAGCATAGCATAGATGACAGCATAGTATAGATGATAGCATAGCATAGATGACAGCATAGTATCGATGACAGCATAGCATAGATGACAGCATAGTATTGATGACAGCATAGCATAGATGATAGCATAGTATAGATGACAGCATATCATAGATGATAGCATAGTATAGATGACAGCATAGCATAGATGACAGCATAGCATAGATGACAGCATAGCATAGATGACAGCATAGCATAGATGATAGCATAGTATAGATGACAGCATATCATAGATGATAGCATAGTATCGATGACAGCATAGCATAGATGACAGCATAGCATAGATGATAGCATAGTATTGATGACAGCATAGCATAGATGACAGCATAGTATAGATGACAGCATAGTATCGATGACAGCATAGTATGCACAATGATTAAGTGGACAACCAAGGCAAGGGATGGGAGAGGAGGGAGGGTTGCGATGATGATGATGATGATGATGGTGGTGATGATGATGATGATGATGAAGATGATGACGATGATGCTGCTGCTGCTGCTGATGATGACGATGAAGGCAGCGAGAAGCAGCTCCAGACGTAAGCTAAGTTTTTGCTTTGAGTGAAAGTGTTTAGCTTCTTCTTATCACGATCAAGATGATGATGATGAGGATGATGATGATAGTGATACTCATGATGATGATGATGATGATGAGGAAGAGGAGGAGGAGGAGGATAGTGATGCTCATGATGATGATGAGGAGGATGAGGATGATAGTGATACTCATGATGATGATGATGATGATGATAGTGATACTCATGATGATGATAATGATGATGATGATAATGATGATGATGATGAGGATGGTGATAATGACGATGATGGAGATAATGATGATGATGATGGCAATAATGATGATGATGGTGATAATGATGGTGAGGAGGATGGTGATAATAATGATGGTGATGACAATGATGATGACAACGACAACAACAACGATGACGACAAAGATGATGATGAAGAAGAAGATGATGATGATGATGACAACGACTACGTTCGATGAAAAAATGATGAAGACGAAGATGATGATGATCATAATAATATAATAATAATAATAATTAACATTTATAGAGCGCCCTTTCTCTCATGAGCTCACGGCGCTTCACAATTATTTAAATAAATACATAGATCATAAGCTACTACAATATTAACTATCAAAAACATGCATATAGCCACAACACCAACGCACGCACACATCCACACACAATGTGCGGAACATAGTTTTAAGGCAGGAAACAGGACAAGGAATGATAATGATACTGATTGTGTCTTCAACGATTTGGCAGTTTATGTGAAATGTATGTAAATTAGGCATCCAAAGAACCTAATAATAACAAGAGGCAAAGCCTTCAAGGCTCACTCAAGGGGGTGGGGGGTGTTTAAGTACAAGATTGCCAACAAACAATGACTTTGAGATTGAGGGTCGTAAATACGATGGGGGGATGTTTAAGTACAAGATTGCCAACAAAAAATAACTGAGATTGAGGGTCGTAAACCTGATCAGTGGGGGTGTTTAAAGTACAAGACTGCCAACAAATAATGGCTTTGAGATTGAGGGTAGTAAACATGAGGGGGGTGTTTAAGTACACGATTGCAAAAAGATGGAGGGTCGTAAACATGAGGGGGGGGGGGAAAATACAAATGAAACTATCGTTAATGATTACAACTATTAAAAAAAAATGCCTTTGCTGAGAAACGATCCCGGAACCATTGGCATGAGAGACAGACGCTCTACCATTGAGATGTCGAGGCTTTCAGTGTTGATGAGTTTCTTAACTCATGTTTTATGTATGACACTAATAACTATATCATTATGTCCTTTGTATAAGTTATGCACGTTGAATCTTTGACTATTTATTATGATGCTGTTAACTGTATTGTGTAGTGTTTTTTGTTTGCTTTGTTGATGCAATGTTGAACCTTTTCATGATTTGTAATGCCTTTATACTACTTTTGTAAAGCGCGATGAGCCCAATGTGGGGTATCACGCTATATAAGTATCCCCTATTACTATTATTGCCTATTGAATACTCTCTAACCCACTAATCTAAAATATTATCCGTTTACAGTGTTGTTTTAAGTATTGAATTATTCAAATCATTATTGTTTGAAAGCTTGCATAGACATCTATATGTGTGCAAAGTTTGATCGATGAACGCCTTTCAGATACCGAGAAGAAGCCAACGGTAAAGCTACCACAGACGGACACTCACACACCCCCGGAAAACCGAAGAAGCATGAAAACATACTCACTTTCGTGTCGTTAACACGAGTGAGCCAAACAAGTCTTCTTTTCACTGTTTGTTTGATTGTCAGTCGCTACCCCCCCCCCCCCCCCCCCCCCCCCCCCCCCCCATTCCTTTACACACACACCCCACCCATTCTATTACCCAAATGAATAGACGACGCAAGGTTTGATCGGGCGGAACCGGAAATCGTCACAAACTTCCCATCCACCGTCGCCCGGATTCCCCATACGTAACTTCCGCTTGCAGCTGAAGTCTGTGTTGTCAAGGTAACTGAAGATGATTGAATCAGAACAGAACAATGTGGAAGGTTGCTAATTTCTCTGATACAGAACAGAACACTGTGGAAGGTTGCTAATTTATATAATACAGAACAGAACAATGTGGAAGGTTGCTAATTTCTCTGATACAGAACAGAACAATGTGGAAGGTTGCTAATTTATATAATACAGAACAGAACAATGTGGAAGGTTGCTAATTTATATAATACAGAACAGAACAATGTGGAAGGTTGCTAATTTATATAATACAGAACAGAACAATGTGGAAGGTTGCTAATTTATATAATACAGAACAGAACAATGTGGAAGGTTGCTAATTTATATAATACAGAACAGAACAATGTGGAAGGTTGCTAATTTATATAATACAGAACAGAACAATGTGGAAGGTTGCTAATTTATATAATACAGAACAGAACAATGTGGAAGGTTGCTAATTTATATAATACAGAACAGAACACTGTGGAAGGTTGCTAATTTATATAATACAGAACAGAACAATGTGGAAGGTTGCTAATTTATATAATACAGAACAGAACAATGTGGAAGGTTGCTAATTTATATAATACAGAACAGAACACTGTGGAAGGTTGCTAATTTATATAATACAGAACAGAACACTGTGGAAGGTTGCTAATTTATATAATACAGAACAGAACAATGTGGAAGGTTGCTAATTTATATAATACAGAACAGAACACTGTGGAAGGTTGCTAATTTATATAATACAGAACAGAACAATGTGGAAGGTTGCTAATTTATATAATACAGAACAGAACAATGTGGAAGGTTGCTAATTTATATAATACAGAACAGAACACTGTGGAAGGTTGCTAATTTATATAATACAGAACAGAACAATGTGGAAGGTTGCTAATTTATATAATACAGAACAGAACACTGTGGAAGGTTGCTAATTTATATAATACAGAACAGAACAATGTGGAAGGTTGCTAATTTATATAATACAGAACAGAACACTGTGGAAGGTTGCTAATTTATATAATACAGAACAGAACAATGTGGAAGGTTGCTAATTTATATAATACAGAACAGAACAATGTGGAAGGTTGCTAATTTATATAATACAGAACAGAACACTGTGGAAGGTTGCTAATTTATATAATACAGAACAGAACACTGTGGAAGGTTGCTAATTTATATAATACAGAACAGAACAATGTGGAAGGTTGCTAATTTATATAATACAGAACAGAACACTGTGGAAGGTTGCTAATTTATATAATACAGAACAGAACAATGTGGAAGGTTGCTAATTTATATAATACAGAACAGAACAATGTGGAAGGTTGCTAATTTATATAATACAGAACAGAACACTGTGGAAGGTTGCTAATTTATATAATACAGAACAGAACAATGTGGAAGGTTGCTAATTTATATAATACAGAACAGAACAATGTGGAAGGTTGCTAATTTATATAATACAGAACAGAACACTGTGGAAGGTTGCTAATTTATATAATACAGAACAGAACACTGTGGAAGGTTGCTAATTTATATAATACAGAACAGAACACTGTGGAAGGTTGCTAATTTATATAATACAGAACAGAACAATGTGGAAGGTTGCTAATTTATATAATACAGAACAGAACAATGTGGAAGGTTGCTAATTTCTCTGATACAGAACAGAACAATGTGGAAGGTTGCTAATTTATATAATACAGAACAGAACACTGTGGAAGGTTGCTAATTTATATAATACAGAACAGAACAATGTGGAAGGTTGCTAATTTATATAATACAGAACAGAACACTGTGGAAGGTTGCTAATTTATATAATACAGAACAGAACAATGTGGAAGGTTGCTAATTTCTCTGATACAGAACAGAACACTGTGGAAGGTTGCTAATTTATATAATACAGAACAGAACAATGTGGAAGGTTGCTAATTTATATAATACAGAACAGAACACTGTGGAAGGTTGCTAATTTATATAATACAGAACAGAACAATGTGGAAGGTTGCTAATTTATATAATACAGAACAGAACACTGTGGAAGGTTGCTAATTTATATAATACAGAACAGAACACTGTGGAAGGTTGCTAATTTATATAATACAGAACAGAACACTGTGGAAGGTTGCTAATTTATATAATACAGAACAGAACAATGTGGAAGGTTGCTAATTTCTCTGATACAGAACAGAACACTGTGGAAGGTTGCTAATTTATATAATACAGAACAGAACAATGTGGAAGGTTGCTAATTTATATAATACAGAACAGAACAATGTGGAAGGTTGCTAATTTATATAATACAGAACAGAACACTGTGGAAGGTTGCTAATTTATATAATACAGAACAGAACAATGTGGAAGGTTGCTAATTTATATAATACAGAACAGAACAATGTGGAAGGTTGCTAATTTATATAATACAGAACAGAACAATGTGGAAGGTTGCTAATTTATATAATACAGAACAGAACACTGTGGAAGGTTGCTAATTTATATAATACAGAACAGAACAATGTGGAAGGTTGCTAATTTATATAATACAGAACAGAACACTGTGGAAGGTTGCTAATTTATATAATACAGAACAGAACAATGTGGAAGGTTGCTAATTTATATAATACAGAACAGAACACTGTGGAAGGTTGCTAATTTATATAATACAGAACAGAACAATGTGGAAGGTTGCTAATTTCTCTGATACAGAACAGAACACTGTGGAAGGTTGCTAATTTCTCTGATACAGAACAGAACAATGTGGAAGGTTGCTAATTTATATAATACAGAACAGAACAATGTGGAAGGTTGCTAATTTCTCTGATACATAACAATGTGGAAGGTTGCTAATTTCTCTGATACAGAACAGAACAATGTGGAAGGTTGCTAATTTCTCTGACACAGAACAGAACAATGTGGAAGGTTGCTAATTTCTCTGATACATAACAATGTGGAAGGTTGCTAATTTCTCTGATACAGAACAGAACAATGTGGAAGGTTGCTAATTTCTCTGACACAGAACAGAACAGAACAATGTGGAAGGTTGCTAATTTCTCTGACACAAGTCAGGTAGGCTTGGGCAGGGTTTTTTTTGTGTGTGTCTGTGTGTCTCCCTTTCTCCACCCCTCTCTTTCCCCCCTCTCTCTCTAAGAAAGACTTGCCCCCCCCCCCTCCCTGTAACCCCCACCTGCCTTAGCCCTCCTGCCCCCCCCCCCCCCCCCCTGTCTTAACCTCTCCCCCTACATATTTTGAAATTGGAAAAAAAAGTCCATAATTATGTTCAGTAATAAGGTTATGAGCTAACAATGATTTTCTTTCTGTCTCTGTCCGTCTTTCTTTCTGTTTCTCGTCTCTATGTCTGGCTGTCTCTCTTTCTTCCTCTCTGTCTCTCTGTGTGCCCCCCCCCTCTCTCTCTTTGCCTCCACTCTACGGTTGTGTATGTTCGCGTCCGTGCGTGTACATGTGTGTGTGTGTGCGTGTGCGTGCGCGCGTGTGCGTGCGTGTGTATGTGTGAGTGAATGAACTGTGTATAGGCTGTGTAACCTACCTGTGGTAGATGTAGTGTATTTCTGTGTCGCTCATATTCTTCATCTGCTCAGCTGTAGGCAGGTTTTTCACCTGAACAGTAAGAACGCAGCACCATACAAAGAAAACACAGCATTAGTACTTCGGCTTTTACATGCACGGGCACACACACACACATACATGCAGAAAAAATTACAAAAACACAGACGACGCGCGCGCACACACACACACACACATAATGTTCCCCAGACAGACACAGAAACACATGCATGCGCACAAACACACACACGCATACATGCAGAAAAAAATGACAAAAACAGAGAGAGAGAGAGAGAGAGAGAGAGAGAGAGAGAGAGAGAGAGAGAGAGAGAGAGAGAGAGAGAGAGAGAGAGAGAGAGAAACAAACTTACCCGGCCAAATTTCCTCAAGAACACCAAATCAGAATTGTCGTCTGGCACACTCTGCTGCTCTTTGTCCTGTCAATCAATCAATCAATCAATGAACGAATCAATCACTCGATTAATCAAACTCTCAATTAATCAACGGATAAATAAATAAAGAAATCAACGGATAAATCAATCAAGCTATCAATCTTCTCTCTTCTTCTTCTGCGTTCCCAGGCCATATGGCCATAATGGGTAAGGTACGTATGTATCCGGTTTTCAGTTTTCACTGGTTTCCCCGCTGCGTACAGCCGACACATTCCGATTTCGGAGGAGCTCAATGGAGAAAAAATATTTGTAAGATTTGTTTGAAAAAAGGCAGGAGAATGGGCCAATAAGCCAGAAAGATAGTAGATGATAGAAAACAAAGGGAAAAGGCAGAGTCAAAGAGAGTGACAGATTAGAGGAAGTTACAAGCACAGAACTTCCAGAAGGTGGGTGAACTATTTTTTACAAAAGACCCCCAGGTATCCCCACGGGGAAAAGCTATCAGTCAATCAACGGATAAATCAATAAATCAACGGATAAATCAATCAATCAATAAACGGATAAATCAATCAAGCGATCAATCAATCAACAATCAACGGATAAATCAATCAATCAATCAATTATCATCGGATAAATCAATCAAGCTATCAATCAATCAACTATCAACGGATAAATCAATCAATCAATCAATCAATCAACTATCATCGGATAAATCAATCAAGCTATCAATTAACCAACGAATCAATCAAACTACAGCTGTATCAATCAATTTATCAATCTATCAATGAATGAATGAATCAACCAATTAACGAATCAATCAAACTACAGCTGTATCAATCAATCTATCAAACTATCAATGAATGAATGAATCAACCAATGAATCAATTGAAGTCGTTAGACTGTATGTATAAATATTATACCCAAAACACTGGAACTAATTTATTGTTAGATTAACTAAAACGTTGTACAGACTGCATATTCATTATAATTATTATTATTAATGCCTACGCACATCCATGCATACACATTCGTACGCGCGTCATTTACATCCAAAAACAAACCAAAAATACACAATGCACCCACGCCACCCCTTTCCACACACGCTCTCCGAAAATACACAATGCACCCACGCCACCCCTTTCCACACACGCTCTCCGAAAATACACAATGCACCCACGCCACCCCTTTCCACACACGCTCTCCGAATGCCCTTGACCGCCAACGCACATACACATGCGCACGCGCACGTTATGCACACACACACATGCGCGAGCACTCGCACGTACAAACAAACACACATATGTACGCGCTTGCAGAGAGAGAGAGAGAGAGAGAGAGAGAGAGAGAGAGAGAGAGAGAGAGAGAGAGAGAGAGAGAGAGAGAGAGAGAGAGAGAGAGAGAGAGAGAGAGAGAGAGAGAGAGAGAGAGGAGAGAGAGAGAGAGAGAGAGAGAGAGAGAGAGAGAGAGAGAGAGAGAGAGAGAGAGAGAGAGAGGGAGAGAGAGAGAGAGAGAGAGAGAGAGAGAGAGAGAGAGAGAGAGAGAGAGAGAGAGAGAGAGAGAGAGAGAGAGAGGAGAGAGAGAGAGAGAGAGAGAGAGAGAGAGAGAGAGAGAGAGAGAGAGAGAGAGAGAGAGAGAGAGAGAGAGAGAGAGAGAGAGAGAGAGAGAGAGAGAGAGAGAGAGAGAGAGAGAGAGAGAGAGAGAGAGAGAGAGAGAGAGAGAGAGAGAGGGAGAGAGAGAGAGAGAGAGAGAGAGAGAGAGAGAGAGAGAGAGAGAGAGAGAGAGGGAGAGAGAGGGAGAGAGGAGAGAGAGAGAGAGAGAGAGAGAGAGAGAGAGAGAGAGAGAGAGAGAGAGAGAGAGAGAGAGAGAGAGAGAGAGAGAGGAGAGAGAGAGAGAGAGAGAGAGAGAGAGAGAGAGAGAGAGGGAGAGAGAGAGAGGGAGAGAGAGAGAGAGAGAGAGAGAGAGAGAGAGAGAGAGAGAGAGAGAGAGAGAGAGAGAGAGAGAGAGAGAGAGAGAGAGGGAGAGAGAGACAGAGAGAGAGAGAGAGAGAGAGAGAGAGAGAGAGAGAGAGAGAGAGAGGATGGGGGAAAGACAGACAGCGAAAAAGATAGATATGGACACAGAGACATAGAGACAGCCAGACAGAGAGAGAGACAGACACAGAGAGACAGATGCAGATCATGTGAATTAATGGAGGGAGACGAAGGGGAAACAGAGACAAAATCAGAGAAAGAGACAGACAAACTGAAACAGAGAGAGGGAAAGAGAGACACATAGAGAGAAAAAATGACAGAGAGAGAGAGAAAGAGAGAGAGAGAGAGAGAGAGAGAGAGAGAGAGAGAGAGAGAGAGAGAGAGAGAGAGAGAGAGAGAGAGAGAGAGAGAGAGAGAGAGAGAGAGAGAGAGAAACTTACGCGACCAGTTTCCCTCAAGGACACCACATCAGGATTGTCGTTTGGCAAACTCTGTTGCTCTTTGTCCTGTCAATCAAACAATCATCAAACAGTGCATGAATGAATGAATTCATCAGTAAATCAAGCAAACTTTCAATGAATGAATGAATCAATCAATTGATCAATCGATCAAACTATCAATGAACGAATGAAATAATCAATCAATCGATCAAACTATCAATGAATGAATGAATGAATCAATCAATCGATCAAACTTTCAATGAATCAATTAATCAATCAATTGATCAAACTTTCAATTAATGAATCAATTAATCAATCGATCAAACTTTCAATGAATCAATTGATCGAGTAAACTTCAATGAATGAATGAATCAATTAATCGATCAAACTATCAATGAACGAATCAATTAATCAATCAATCAATCCAACTATCAATGAACGAATGAATGAATGAATTAATTAATTATCCAATCGATCGACTGATCTTCTTCTTCTTCGATCGCTCAGTTTCCTGTCAATTATGAGCGTAGATGCGTCATGCTGCCGTTACGCGCCTAACTAAGAAATAGTTAGGCCCAGCAAGTCCGACTTCGGCTGGAGGAAATGTTTTTGAAAGTGTTTCGTGAAAAAAGGCAGGAGAATGGACCGGTAAGGCAGAAAGATAGTAGATGACAGCAAGCAAAGGGAAAAGGCAGAGTCAAAGAGTGACAGATTAGAGGAAGTTACAAGCACAGAACTTCCAGAAGGTGGGGGAACTATTTATACAAAAGACCCCCCGGTATCCCCACGGGGGGATCGACTGATCAACTTACTAAGCCATCCATTCATCCATCCTACCCACTGGCCTATCAATTAAGTGAACAGACAGACAATTCATTGAG
Source organism: Phymorhynchus buccinoides (assembly GCA_017654935.2). NCBI lineage: Eukaryota > Metazoa > Mollusca > Gastropoda > Neogastropoda > Raphitomidae > Phymorhynchus > Phymorhynchus buccinoides. The sequence continues at coordinate 1,472,305 of CM065707.1, forward strand.
TCTATTAATGCATTTGAGTGTCATAGGTCATGTGTGTAAGTAAGTAAGTAGGGGAAGACGGGGTAAAAAGCGCATGGGCGGGTAAGAAGCCCACCCCAATTATCTCATGAAATAAAGAAAATTTCAGTCAAATTTGCCCATGAGACGAATGCTAGACATTAACGCTCGTCTCATGGGCAAAATGAGACTGAAATTTGCTTCATTTCATGAGATAATTGGGGTGGGCTTCTTACCCGCCCATGCGCTTTTTACCCCGTCTTCCCCTACATAGTCCGCCTCAGACACGAGTGAAAACATTACCAATTCGCTCTCTACGATCGCGGTTGGTAATAATAGAATGAATGGTACCAAGCAGAAGTTGAATGGATCGCGTTGTAAAGAACAAAAAATCATGTATGCATTTGCGCAAACATCCCTACCTCCTGTCTGTCTGTCTGATCTCTGTCTGTCTGTCTGATCTCTGTCTGTCTGATCTCTGTCTGTCTCATCTCTCTGTTTCTCTTTCTCTCATACGCGAGTGCATACGCACGCTTATACAGGGAGGCAGTTAGACCTGTCTTTGCATACACCCCCCCACACACACACACATTTTTTACCTTATTTTAAGAAAAAGAAAACCACTCATGATTATGTATGCATTATCTACTCTTTTGTACATACACGCGCGCGCGCCTGCGCACATATGCACACACACACAGGAGGGACAGAGAGAGAGATAGATAGATACAGACAAAGAAACAGACAGACAGACAGCGAGAAAGAGAGAGAGAGAGGGATTTGCGTTCATTTTGATAGAGATGTATGGTGAGGATGCGTGGGCCAGTTTGTTAGAAATGTTTGTACGAATGGTGAGTGAAAAGCGCATTGAGTTGCTTTGCAAGATTATGCGCTATATAAGCATTATTAATTATTATTATTTATTATTGATAAGAGGGAGAGAGAGAGAGAGAGAGAGAGAGAGAGAGAGAGAGAGAGAGAGAGAGAGAGAGAGAGAGAGAGAGAGAGAGAGAGAGAGAGAGAGAGAGAGAGAGAAACTACGTACCAGGTAATACAAAGTGGAGATAACCATAGCTGACGTCACAACCACTCCAATGCCAAAGAGCTTGAGCCCACCCATAATGAGTCACACGTCGGCAAACACGTCACAACACCTAGGAATGATATTCACAATCATAAACAGTAAAAACAACAATATTCCCTTAAAGGGGCATCCAAATAAATGGATACGTTTTTGGAAGAAACACGTCGAGATCACCAGACAACTCTCACTTTGCTCTGATGTTTCCTAGAAATAAAACCATCAAATCGGAGATTCCTCCTTGTCGGAGGTGCTGGAAGTCAGATTTTTTTCAGTGAAAGTAATGGCCGCCTGAGTCGCTTTAATTAGGCCAGATCGTTTGCACGAAATGTCCTCAATACAAGCTTTTATTTTATACAGTTTCAGTTTACCAAAAGGAGTTTCGCTCACAACAAAGGAAATAGCTCCCTCCCCACCCCTCCCTCTCTTCAAAAATGGCGGGTCTTCTGTCATTGAGGCGTATATCACGCCTTAACGGATTATTAAAAAAGCAGATTTTTTTCAAAAAGAGTAAGTAAGAAAATGTTTATTCACCAAAAGAAATGTTTTGACCAAGTTTTGTGACTGGCTTGGGTGCACCTGTACCTCCTGGGTAAAGGTCAAGATGTATCTTGACCTTTACCTGCATACACTGTTCGTAATCACGTACTGCCTGGTATTATTGTCAGTACATAACTCCATTAGATACATGTACCACTGGGCTGGGCCTTCTTTCTCGTGTGTTGCAGACCGGTGCATTTTAGATCTACACAGAACACTGGTTTCGGATCTTCCAAACTAAAGATATAAATTAAAAGAGGCAAACCAAACGCACAGGTTTTTTTTAAGTACACGAACCAAAAAAACTTAGATCTAGCTTTTTTTCCACTTTTAGTATAATCAAAATTTGTCTATATTTACTTGCAGACGACTAAAATGATTTTTTCTTCTTCACCGGGACGTTACCTGAGCGTTTCCAATCTTTGTCTGACGTCAAAATCTCAAGTGGAATCTAGGTCAAAGGACATAGTAGATTGTTACAACTTCGTCCACTTCAGACAGTTATCCTATGTTTCAACATAATAAGGCCGGGTTCACATTAGACGCGCAAGTTCTATACGGAAAACCCTAACTACGTAGAAGAAAGAAGGATAAACGTTTATGCATATAGGGGAAACTCGGACACGTGCGCAAATCTTTTCCCTTCTTTGTTTTACTTATTTATGGATTGCGCACGGGTTTCCGCATGGAATATCCGCTTATGTGTGTACACGACCTTATCCTATGTTTCGACATAATTATTCCGACTTGTAGATGCAGCATCTGATCCATATTTTGTGTTACTCCATTAATAGAATCGACCCATCAGAAAGCAGTTTAACAAAACTGGTTCCGTTTTTTTCATGAATATTCATAAGAAACGGCTACAAACAAGTGAAACGTCTACAAGGCAATTTCGTCCATACCCCCTGCAATGAATTTCGTCCAGGCATGACATGCAATTTTGTCCAAAGACAAAGAGCAAAACAATGAACTGTAGTTTGAAGTAAATGAATGGAACAGCTGTCTATGTGTTTGTTTTCGTCTGTTTATTAAAATAATCTCTGAATGTGATGAGAGAAACAAAAAAAGAAAAGGCCTCCAGTAAATGTTATGAAGACGGTCCAAAATCCACTGTGGCACCTGTAAGCCCTACAAATGTGAGACACTGGACGAAATTGCATTGATGCTTGTATTTATGCATTCCTTTTAGGGCGTACAATAACTATGTGCGTTTATTATCCTTTAGATTAGATACAGAACAGCTTTACAGGTGATCTCTGAGCACCAGCTAGAACTTAGGAAACAATCTATCAGTTTATTCTATAAGAACTCGTAATATTCAGACATGGAAGTATACTTGCTAACTCATGCATACACAGTGCGCGTGTACTATCTCATGCTCCTTATACTATAAATTCAGCAATTTAAGAAGTTACAACTCTTACAATGCATTCTGGGGGGTGGGAGAAAGAGAGAGAGAGAGAGTGTGGGAGAGAGAGAGAGAGGGAGAGAGAAAGAATAATGATGGTGATGATTATGATGAAGATGCTCATGCAGCCAGACTTTGTCTTTCCTAATTTAAAATTAACAGCTGTATGTGATTTTAAAAAAAAGATAACCAAGTTTAAATATAACAAAAGTGTAGCAATGTTAGCTGAAAAAAGCATATACTGATTATCAAAATACGCTGCTAGAGTAAACAAAACATTATACAGCTCTAGAGTTGAGCAAACACCACGACACTGTCCAGCGGTTAACCACACCCTGCACTGCAGCATAATGAAGTGTTTGGGGTTTGATTAAAGAGAGAATGAGCGTTATAGTATACTGCTATAACGCTAAAAACAGATACAGCATAGTTTCAAAATGAGTAACCTGGGACGGTATTCATGTCGAGATAGCATGAGACTTAGCATGATGCTAACTTAGAAGCTCTTCCAATGTCCTATAGGATTTAATAGGACTTTTGGAAGAGCTTCTAAGTTAGCATCATGCTAAATGCTATCTCGACATGAATACCGTCCCAGGCAAATTGGACGACATTGCTTGGCGGACGAAGTTGTTACGCTTTACCTCAAATCGTTTCGTCATTTGTGACTCTTTTTTTTTCAACGTAAAAGAGCGACAGAATCATTCTATTTTTAACAACACAAATAAAGATCCTACCATCTGGATCTGGAGGTCGCAGACGCCACTTCTGACGAAAGACGCGACGGAACTAGGAGGGCGGATTCCTTATTAGAATTAAAAGAGAAAGGAGAAAGACCTACTGCTTACCCTGGGTTAAGACCATTAAACCCCCCCCAGTTCAGCCGGAAGGGCCCAGGCCCCACTTCCATAAGCAAGCAAAAAAAAAACACCCCTCAAAACAACAACCCTAATGATCTAGTGGTCAGTGGACGCAGGCTCAGATGGTGATCTGGTCAGCGCTGATGTGAATGCGCTGACGGAGCCTGCAGTGACAGTATTATCACTCAGTTGGTTCCACTCCGTGGCAGTCCTGACGAAGGAGCTACGATACTGCTCCGTTCTCCCTTCTCCGACACAAAATCCACGGGAATGGTTTACGGCCTGTCTTTCCAAGATGTTAGTGGTTTGGAACCCCTTAGAACTATTGGTTTAGAACCATAATGTTCTTGAACATGTTTCTTGAACAAAGGCAGCCTCAAGGTCAAATGTCAAGGGACTCAAAATGTCTCCCACTGCATTCCTTAGGTTATGGTGATCAAGAATATGTATCTGGTTGGTTATACGACTGTACGTATTATGCGTTGAGGTATCGATATGTTGTTGTTGGCTAAAAGACTCCAGGGATCAACCCAACAGCGGAAGCACTTGAACACTGTGGTACAAGTACATCAGCTACGGATTTGAACATCACGTGTGTGACCGTTTTTGATTAGGCTACCCCGCCTCGTGTGCAGCCACACTCCGTCTTCGGGGGATTTTGGAAACTGATGTTATGCTAGGAGCTTGTCATGGCTAAAGACAATCACCGCATAACTATGCATAGCATAACATTTTTATGTAGCCTCGGTGTTCTAACCTATGTCGAATATCGATATGATAATGGATAAGGGAAGTAACTAATAAATGGCTTCATGGCAAACCATATACTTATTACCTCCCTTAACCTGTTCAAATTCACATCATCATGCTGGGAATTGAACGCACGCACACACACGCTCGCACACACACACATATGCTTACATACACACACGCGTGAGAGAGAGAGAGAGAGAGAGAGAGAGAGAGAGAGAGAGAGAGAGAGAGAGAGAGAGAGAGAGAGCGAGAGAGAGAGAGTGAGTGAGAGAGAGAGAGTGAGCGAGAGAGAGTGAGAGAGAGTGTGTGTGAGTGAGAGAGAGAGTGAGTGAGAGAGAGAGAGTGAGAGAGAGTGAGAGAGAGAGTGTGTGTGTGAGTGAGAGAGAGAGAGAGAGTGAGTGAGAGAGAGAGAGGGAGACACAGACAGAAAAGGATCACCACACTACAGACACGCCCACTCATAGTCAAACTCAGCACAACAATTTCTTTAATTATAAAAATTATATATGAAAAAAACAAATTGAATGACAATAAAACATAAAAAATTATACACACATCAACTGAAATGTCTTCTCAATTCTCTTTAAAAAAAACCCGTTCGATGGAAGATACGAAAAAAAAGCCTCTGACAATTAATGTAACATTTAAAACCTGTCCCACCCCTTTGTTCAATTTCGTCATCTCCTCTCTTGGCCTCACTATTTCATTCTTTGATTAACCAAACTTCCTTTCGAGGCTTACCAGTTTGTTCTGTTGTGTGTTGTTTATGTGTAACATATTCAAGGCTAGAAGGCTATGCCACTCTTGGTTAAATGTTGATTTTGTTTGTATGTCGTCCTCTCCACCATTGTTGATGCGTACTGTGTGGGTGGAGGGTCATAAAGGCGAACTTGGCACATTCTTTTTTGAGAATGATGCTTTGTTTGTCTCACTTTGGTTTTGACCCACGCACTGCTAGATGATTGATATCGTAATCAACTTTGTGGAGGGGAGTTAATTAGAAAGAGAGTATTACCCCTTTGTTCAATTTCGTTATCTCCTCTCTTGGCCTGACTATTTCATTCTTTGTCCCACACCGTTTCGTCTGTCCCAACCAACACACTTCCAACAGTAGGTGTACATCCCATTCCAAAGATGGTTTCGGAAAACTTACCGTCAGAACTAAGCGGACGCGGAAGCTGATCCGTACAACACATCCGCTTATTTCTGATTATAAGTGCATGGGGATTCCGCACGGAGCTTGCGGATTGTGGATCAACTGTGTACACGCCCTAATTAGCAACCATATCATTTTCTTCGTTGTCTGTCTGTCATGTTCACATCTCTGTCTCCGACTGTCTGTGTGTCTGTCTGTCTGTCACACACACATACACATGAGCGCACGCACACACACACACACACACACACACACACACACGCAGGCACGCGCACACACACATACGCACGCACACACACACACACAAATACACACGCGCGCGTGCGTACGCACACACACTATCATCATGCGATCATAATGTTTTCTATGTTTTGTGTTCCTGTAAATTGTGTTATTTTTTCATAGATTTTTGAATGATGTGTATTTTTTTACGAGGGCAGCATGAAAACAAGCTTTGTCAGCTTATTCTTTAACCCTCAATAAAGATGATTTTGACTTGACTTGACTTGATGCTGGGAATCGCGCGCACAAACACACACATACACACACTCACTCTCTCTCTCTCTCTCTCTCTCTCTCTCTCTCTCTCTCTCTCTCTCTCTCTCTCTCTGTGTCACCAAATGTTCAGTCAGTTAATCCGAAACGCACCGCTACACACACAGCTCCATGCTCTCAATGAACAAGAACAATAAATACAAGCAATAATCAAACTGATCATGGACAAATGAAACCATGAGGAAAGACTGTAACAGCCAATGAATAAGAGACCCGTATGATGACTATGAACATCTTGACACCCACCCCCCCACCTCCTCGTCAGACAATTAAAAGCGGTAGCCTAATGAACATGAAAGCTAAATTGAAGAACTTTGTTTACACGCAAGCAAAGAGAATTTGAAATTTATGGAAAAGAATGGTTCTTACAAAATTGTTACTGTTAACGGAAAAGGCCTTCCATTCAAAGTATTTATAAAAAGTATTATAATTCATACATAAACCATTCGCGATCCCCACCCCCACCCCACCCCTACCCCCCAAAATCCATCGAACTATTGGGAAATTGAATGACAAGGTTTTGTCCATGTGAACAATTTTGGTTTTTTTCATTTCTTTAAAATTGGCAAAGAAACACCCAGAAAACCAACTGCAAATCCCATAATATTTAGAAGAAAACAGAATAGCAGCAAATCTCCTCCATGAGTGAATCAATTACCAATCGTCGGCCATGGCATTAGTTATGCACATTCCTCGTGGAACTAGTAATAATCGGCATAAAGAAAAAACCATGGGTGAATTATTCATACAATTCTCAATGCTTCAATTAAAAGCTCCAATATATCAAGTTAAATGAACTCGCACAGACACACACACACACATACGCGCAAACGCACACACACTTACACACGGACGCACGCACGTGCACACACACACACACACATTGTAATTTTTCTTGTTGAGATAATAAAGTATTTTTGACTTTGACTTTGACACACACACACACACACACACACACACACACACACACACACACACACAATCAGCCTGGAATTCCTCAGTAAGATATAGAAACAGTATTCCCTGAGAGATAGATTCAACGGATTGGTTGGAGGTCTACCGTCAGTACCGGTCAACACATCCATTCACCACTGTCAGTTTTCTCACTGCAACATTAAAATATTCCATAAAAGAATGCACCGCACGTGCAAAGGCACGCGCACCCTCGCCCAGCCACACCTGTGGGTATAGCATACCCATGTGCGCGTGCACACTCACACCCTGACCCCTTCATGTGCATGCACGCGCGCGCACACATCAACACACGTATGCAAGCACTCACGCAAGCACTCCGAGCTTAATTGGAGATCTTTCGAAAAATATCATACTCGATAAAAACATGCTGCCTCCCTCTCTCATGCTCTACCCCCCTCACCCTCCCCTTCTCTCTCTCTCTCTCTCTCTCTCTCTCTCTCTCTCTCTCTCTCTCTCTCTCTCTCTCTCTCTCTCTCTCCGAGGGGCTATGGCCTAACAGAATTAAGGTTTCGCATTTTCTCTCTCTATCCCCTCTCCCTATCTATCCCCCTCTCTGTGTCTCTGTCTAGCTCCCTCTCCCCCCCCCCCCCCCCCCCCCCTCTCTCTCTTTCTCTTGCACTTTAGCTACTCTTCCACCCTCTTCCTTCTGTCCACCCCTCTTTCTTTTTCTTCTGTCTGTATTTCTCTCTCTCTCGTTCCTTCACTCTTTCTTCCTTGCTTTCTTCTCCCTTCTTTCCTTCCATCCACCCCCCTCTCACTCTTTCTTTCTGTCTGTCTTTCATTATGTCCTTCCGTCCACCCCTCTTTCTT
>CM065707.1:1485442-1497942 GCA_017654935.2 Phymorhynchus buccinoides
AAAAAAACAAGGGACTTAATCGTGGTGGGTCAGTGTGTCTTTAAGGCGGTGCGAGAAAGAGGATAAAACAACAACGAAGCAGGATAGAGTTCATCCTGATGACACCTTTTACACAGTCCTTCTCTTCACTGTGTTCCAAAGCAGGATAGAGTTCATCCTGATGACACCTTTTACACAGTCCTTGTCTTCACTGTGTTCCAAAGCAGGATAGAGTTCATCCTGATGACACCTTTTACACAGTCCTTGTCTTCACTGTGTTCCAAAGCAGGATAGAGTTCATCCTGATGACACCTTTTACACAGTCCTTCTCTTCACTGTGTTCCAAAGCAGGATAGAGTTCATCCTGATGACACCTTTTACACAGTCCTTCTCTTCACTGTGTTCCAAAGCAGGATAGAGTTCATCCTGATGACACCTTTTACACAGTCCTTCTCTTCACTGTGTTCCAAAGCAGGATAGAGTTCATCCTGATGACACCTTTTACACAGTCCTTGTCTTCACTGTGTTCCAAAGCAGGATAGAGTTCATCCTGATGACACCTTTTACACAGTCCTTCTCTTCACTGTGTTCCAAAGCAGGATAGAGTTCATCCTGATGACACCTTTTACACAGTCCTTCTCTTCACTGTGTTCCAAAGCAGGATAGAGTTCATCCTGATGACACCTTTTACACAGTCCTTCTCTTCACTGTGTTCCAAAGCAGGATAGAGTTCATCCTGATGACACCTTTTACACAGTCCTTCTCTTCACTGTGTTCCAAAGCAGGATAGAGTTCATCCTGATGACACCTTTTACACAGTCCTTCTCTTCACTGTGTTCCAAAGCAGGATAGAGTTCATCCTGATGACACCTTTTACACAGTCCTTCTCTTCACTGTGTTCCAAAGCAGGATAGAGTTCATCCTGATGACACCTTTTACACAGTCCTTCTCTTCACTGTGTTCCAAAGCAGGATAGAGTTCATCCTGATGACACCTTTTACACAGTCCTTCTCTTCACTGTGTTCCATTTTCTTTTAGGAACACCGTGTTTCACACGAAACCCTGTGCCTTTAATTAACGGTTAAAGCCATTGCTTGTGGTAGATTGTGGCCACGCACAGCGAAGAAGAAGAAGCCTTCTGGGAGGTTTCACCATCAGCCGTCTGATTCTCGCCTTCTGATTCTCACGGGTAGATGAAGCTCGTTTAGCCTTGATAGGCAATCCATCTATGAAAAGGACAACTCTGATTCCAAACCTACAACCATTGGACAGACTGAGCTCTCCAGCCTTGATAGGCAATCCATCTATGAAAAGGACAACTCTGATTCCAAACCTACAACCATTGGACAGACTGAGCTCTCCAGCCTTGATAGGCAATCCATCTATGAAAAGGACAACTCTGATTCCAAACCTACAACCATTGGACAGACTGAGCTCTCCAGCCTTGATAGGCAGTCGGTGTGGGATAGGGAGGGAGGGAGGGAGGGAGGGGGAGGGAGGGGGGGGAGGGAGGGAGGGAGGGGGGGGGAGGAAGGGGGAGGGAGGGAGGGGGAGGGAGGGGGAGGGAGGGACCCCCGATCAACGTCCATGGATGAAGTCGGAGATGCAGGACCCCTGGGGGCCTAACCACTGCATGACGGGGATATGTCTGGTTCTGTATGATGAGGACAATCAATGACGGACACTGATCGGCATCTCCCCATCGCCTTCTTCTTCCCAGACATCCAAATTGGTCCCTGAGGATTAATCTTAAATACCTCCACTTTATCTGCATGATTCCCCCTTCCTCCCTCACCCCTACCCCCCCCCCCCCCCCCCCCACACACACACACACCAGGAGACTAAATCACAAACATTGACATACTGCCGTAAGGAGAGCACCATGAACATGCAAACACAAGCACGCATGTGTACTCTCTCCATCCCCAACTCTCTCTCTCTCTCTCTCTCTCTCTCTCTCTCTCTCTCTCTCTCTCTCTCTCTCTCTCTCTCTCTCACACACACACACACACACACACACACTTAGCTCTTGGGTCAAACAAATCCAGCCTCCCTCCTATCAGAACAATGGCAAAATCATGACAATATAAGGTAAAGGAACACACTGTTACCGTAGACTACTTAGTAAACACCCCCTCTCCTCCCTCCATATCTGGCAAACACGCGTCCCAATAACCACCAAATTTTCAAGATGATTCGTGCAAACAAAACTCCACTCCCCAAACAAGCCCATCACAAAGTTAGAATGTGCCGAAGTGTTGCAAACCTCCACCAAGCAGGACAATTCAATTTCAATTTGTTTTCAGACAATCTGCCTAAGCTATTAGGAATTGTAGAAAAAAGCCAGTTTATGTTGATATTTAACTTTGTAAGCTTAATTAGGATAATAGGCCATAGTTTGAAGATGTTGCAATTTGTTATTACAATTAGGTCAGTATACTTCTTCTTCTTCTGCGTTCCCAGGCCATATGGCCATTACTGGTGAAGTACATACGTGTCCGTTTTTCACTTTTCACTGGTTCCCCCGCTGCATTCGGCCAACACATTCCGATTTCGGACGAGCTCAAAGGAGAAAAATATGCGGAATATTTGTTGGAGAAAAGGCAGGAAATATGGGCTAATAAGTCAGAAAAATAGATGACAGCAAGAAAAGAAGAAGTCGAAATGAGTGACATATTACAGGAAGTTGCTAGCATAGAACTTCCAGAGGGTGGGGGAACGTTTTGTACAAAAGGATGTCTCGGTATCCCCGCGGGCTTGTCTTTTGTGGATTGGAACAGACTTTCGGTGTTTTTTTTACAAAGACACAGACAAGCAGACATTAGCGTCACCCACAGGTCTGCATACATTAAATACTGTAACGTCTCGTGACAAGCAGACATTAGCGTCACCCACAGGTCTGCATACATTAAATACTGTAACGTCTCGTGACAAGCAGACATTAGCGTCACCCACAGGTCTGCATACATTAAATAATGTAACGTCTCGTGACAAGCAGACATTAGCGTCACCCACAGGTCTGCATACATTAAATACTGTAACGTCTCGTGACAAGCAGACATTAGCGTCACCCACAGGTCTGCATACATTAAATACTGTAACGTCTCGTGACAAGCAGACATTAGCGTCACCCACAGGTCTGCATACATTAAATAATGTAATGTCTCGTGACAAGCAGACATTAGAGTCACCCACAGGTCTGCATACATTAAATAATGTAACGTCTCGTGACAAGCAGACATTAGCGTCACCCACAGGTCTGCATACATTAAATACTGTAACGTCTCGTGACAAGCAGACATTAGCGTCACCCACAGGTCTGCATACATTAAATACTGTAACGTCTCGTGACAAGCAGACATTAGCGTCACCCACAGGTCTGCATACATTAAATAATGTAATGTCTCGTGACAAGCAGACATTAGCGTCACCCACAGGTCTGCATACATTAAATACTGTAACGTCTCGTGACAAGCAGACATTAGCGTCACCCACAGGTCTGCATACATTAAATACTGTAACGTCTCGTGACAAGCAGACATTAGCGTCACCCACAGGTCTGCATACATTAAATACTGTAACGTCTCGTGACAAGCAGACATTAGCGTCACCCACAGGTCTGCATACATTAAATAATGTAATGTCTCGTGACAAGCAGACATTAGCGTCACCCACAGGTCTGCATACATTAAATACTGTAACGTCTCGTGACAAGCAGACATTAGCGTCACCCACAGGTCTGCATACATTAAATAATGTAATGTCTCGTGACAAGTGGCAGACTGAAAAGTTGTAAACTGTAGTTGGCTACTTGGGCAGCCACATTCCGACATCGGAGAATTTTGGGAGACTGATGACGTTATGCTAGGAGCTTGTCATGACTAAAGACAATCCCTGCATAACTATGCAGAGCATAACAACATTTTGATGTAGCCTTGGTGTTCTAGCCTATGTCAATTGGTCTGACACAGCTTTTAGCCAGGGTGTGTTCCACAATTATAACTTAATTGTCATTAGAACGACTGATTGCCAGGAACAGCCGTTAATACGGGATAATCCTACAAGGTGAAGTTGATCCTACGGTATGGTGCTAAGTTAATCCTGCTGTGTAGGTAAGGACCTAATCCAACCGACAAGTGCGCATTAGGATAGAATCTGAAAGCATGTCAAATTATGGACCGCAATTTAACAAACAACTTTCAAAATCCATCAAAAACGTTATTTTGCATTATATAATCTGAAATCAGGTCAAATAATAGATATAATTTACCCCCCCCCCCCCTAAAAATCCACCAAAGACGTCACTTATAAATTTCGTTGTTTACTGTTTTCTATGTAAAAAAAAAAGTTTGCGAGAAAAGACTGAAATGTAGAGTAGCACAGCGTTACAATATGGTGTCTTCGTGTCGTGAAAGATATCGTTTTCCCAGAAACAAATACATTATTTTAAAATTAAAAGTTGAATATGAGTGGACAGAGCGATGGCCGAGACAAGACTATTGTCTGAAAAATGCCCAAATGCTAAACAAACCCCATTTTGTTTTGCAACCCTCATAACACTAATTTGGGTTTTTGAGTCATGTTGTGTAAAACAGCTGCAGAAAATCTAGTTCCGACAAAACAGTTTCAAACACAATAAACGCAGAAGATTTAAGGGGGGGGGGGGGGGGGTGGGGGGGGGGGGGGGGGGGGGGGTGGCACATACACAAAATGTTTGACCACTTTTATAACCTTCTCAATATCTCTGGTGGTCTTATTCAAAACAGGCCTAAAATAGTCAGGTAAACAAATATATGACAGGTGTAAAAGTCCCAACTTCCCCCCGTGGGGATACCGGGGGGTCTTTTGCATAAATAGTTCCCCCACCTTCTGGAAGTTCTGTGCTTGTGACTTTCACTGATCTGTCACTCTCTTTGACTCTGCCTTTTCCCTTTGCTTACTGTCATCTACTATCTTTCTGCCTTACCGGTCCATTCTCCTGCCTTTTTTCACGAAACACTTTCAAAAAGATTTCCTCCAGCCGAAGTCGGACTTGCTGGACCTAACTATTTCTAAGTTAGGCGCATAACGGCAGCATGACGCATCTGCGTTCATAACTGGCAAGAAACTGTCTGAGCGATCGAAGAAGAAGAAGAAAGTCCCAACACCTTGAACACAGCAAAAGACGAACGAAAACGATCAAATTTACATCGCTTACTTTTTTATATTTAAAAAACCCAAACAAGTTTACAACTTTTGCGCACATAGGTAGACCATACTCACTAGTATTTGTGTAAAGAAGTCTACCCTTGAAAATAACTTTTGCAAGTTTACAGCTTTTGCGCACATTGGTAGACCATATTTACAAGGGATTGCCTATCGAGCTAAGTCAAGTGTACTCTAGAATTTAAAAAAAAAAAGTTTACAACTTTTGCGCACATAGGTAGACCATACTCACTAACATTTGTTTACGGAAGTCTAGCCTAGAAAATAATGTTTACAAGTTTACAGCTTTTGGGAACATTGGCAGACCATATTTACAAGGATTTTCTCATCGAGCCGAGCCAAATGTAGCCTAGAAAAGACATTAAAAGTTTACAGCTTTTGCGCACATTGGAAGACCATACTAACCGAGCCAAGCAAAGCCCAGACTACAACAGATTTTAAAATGTTTACAGCTTTTGCGAACATTGGGAGACCATATTGGCGAGGCTTTGCCTGCCGATCCGATCCAAGTGTAGCCTAACAGGGTCCCCATGAATTGCAATCAGGATGTCTGGCCCTTGCAGATCCCTACTGCTGCTTTGACTGGGCAGACCCCACTAAGCCGACTCCCTACTGGTTGACTGGCAAATGAAGCGTGTGTATGTGTGTGTAGGGAGGGAGAGAGAGAGAGAGAGAGAGAGAGAGAGAGAGAGAGAGAGAGAGAGAGAGAGAGAGAGAGAGAGAGAGAGAGAGAGAGAGAGAGAGAGAGAGAGAGTGTGTAGGGAGGGAGAGAGAGAGAGAGAGAGAGAGAGAGAGAGAGAGAGAGTGTGTAGGGAGGGAGAGAGAGAGAGAGTGTGTGTAGGGAGAGAGGAAAGAGAGAGAGAGAGAGAGAGAGTGTGTGTGTGCATGGGTGGGTGAGAGAGAGAGAGACATAGAGTGAGAGAGAGAGAGAGAGAGAGAGAGAGTGTGTGTGTGTGTGTGTGTGTGTGTGTGTGTGTGTGTGTGTGTGTGTGTGTGTGTGTGTGAGAGAGAGAGAGAGAGAACTTTAAAAACTTAAACTTTATTTTCCAAGGATAGAGATTTTAGTGTGAGAGAGAGTGTGTGGGTGAGAGAGAGAGAGAGAGAGAGAGAGAGAGAGAGAGAGAGAGAGAGAGAGAGAGAGAGAGAGAGAGAGAGAGAGAGAGAGAGAGAGAGAGAGAGAGAGAGAGAGAGAGAGAGAGAGAGAGAGAGAGAGAGAGAGAGAGACAGACAGACAGACAAGAGACAGCATGGTCTGAGTCGTCAACAGGCTCAATCTACCTCCACTCTTTCCACCACCACCACCACCACACACACACACACGTTTTTAGCATACCTGGACTAGATGAAGCACTAATTGGAATGTTCCTCAAAAATATACTAATGATACAATCGACGATCTGATGGAAGGACGGGGTGTAGGCCGATATGGGGAGGCGTGGGATGGTTAGTGCATCGCAATTGCGCCAATTTGAATTACCCAATACTGCGCCCGTTGAAACGGTTGAAATGGTTCATGAGAAAAATAGACATGGAATTGTTGGCCTACATCGAGATTTGTATGTTAGTGGACAGATGTTAGTGGACAGATGTTAGTGGACAGATGTTAGTGGACAGATGTTAGTGGACAGATGTTAGTGGACAGATGTTAGTGGACAGATGTTAGTGGACAGATGTAGCAATCCGCATAACGGTACAGAACACAGAATTGAAATGACACCAAGTTAACATTAAAGACCCCTTCTGAGATTATTCAAAGTTACAGACCAAAAAACCTCAACTATACCTACAAACTTTAAATGAAGAAGGAAGAAGAAATAATGTTTTACGCCCTCTTTGGCCTTTCGGCCATGTGGGGCAAACTTTAAATGACTTTACCAGGTTTGATTTTATAGTTACCTGAAGGGGTTGGGATTGAAGTGGATTGGGTAGAATGGTTGGGGATGTGAAGAGGATGGGAAAGGGGGGGGGGGGGGGCAGTATATTGTTGAGTATGAAGAAGGTGGTTGTTTATTGTTAGGATTAACTTTGCTTTTATTATTTGTTTGTGTACCTTGATTTTTGTTTTCTGTTCTTTTTGTTTTGTTCAAATGCATGGATAGTTTGTTTTCTGTTGCCCTTGTAGTATCATCAGACCACAATGTGGAGGGGGGGGGGGGGAGGGGAAAGGGGGGAGTGTGTGTGTGTGTGTGTGTGTGTGTGTGTGTGTGTGTGTGTGTGTGTGTGTGTGTGTGTGTGTGTGTGTGTGTGTGTGTGTGTGTGTGTGTGTGTGTGTGTGTGTGTGTGTGTGTGTGTGTGTGTGTGTGTGTGTGTGTGTGTGTGTGTGCGTGGGCGTGTGCGTGTGCGAGATGCGTGTGTGTATGTGTGTGTGAGAGAGAGAGAGAGAGAGAGAGAGAGTGTGTGTGTGTGTGTGTGTGTGTGTGTGTGTGTGTGTGTGTGTGAAGTGAAAAACTAAAGACCATTACTGGCTAGAGTTGGACGGGGGAGATATCGTCGTCATCAGCACAGCCGCAGACACACTCGCAAACAGAAAGTGGAGAGAGTGAAAGTCAAACGACAAACAATACGCAACGGTCTGATTTACTAATAGTGGAATAGGGGGGGGCGACGAGGACAGAGATGGGGTCAGGACTGGAGAGGAATGGGGAGAGGGGTGGGAGAGGGGGCAGGGAGAGGGGGGGGGGGGGGGTGGGGGTCAGGCATTGTCACTAATTCAAATACAGACTTAGACACGAACATAACGAAGCTTACAACCAAAAAAAGAGGAGGGGGGGGGGGGGGGGGGGGTCTCAAGAAGAGGGCGAAGAGAGAGAGGGCACACAGACAAACATGTGGATGAGTAGACTAAAAAAAAAGGTGGGGGGGGGGGGAGAGTGATCGTGTACTTTACCCCCCTTTAATCTTGGCTTTGAATTTCCTCAGGGAGAAGCAGCATTCGGCCATTCAGGGGAAGGGGTAGGGCTAGGATCAGCCTAGGATCGTTTTCATGCAAGCTAAAAGAAGCAGACATTGAGATTGAGCGTCGTAAATATGAGGTGGGTGTGTCTAAAGTACCAGACTGCCAAACGAAAAGGGGGTGGGGTTGTGTCTAAAGTACCAGACTGCCAAACGAAAAGGGGGATGTTGTGTCTAAAGTACCAGACTGCCAAACGAAAAGGGGGTGGTTGTGTCTAAAGTACCAGACTGCCAAACGAAAAGGGGGTGGGTGTGTCTAAAGTACCAGACTGCCAAACGAAAAGGGGGTGGGTGTGTCTAAAGTACCAGACTGCCAAACGAAAAGGGGGTGGGGGTGTCTAAAGTACCAGACTGCCAAACGAAAAGGGGGTGGGTGTGTCTAAAGTACCAGACTGCCAAACGAAAAGGGGGTGGGGGTGTCTAAAGTACCAGACTGCCAAGCGAAAAGGGATGTTGTGTCTAAAGTACCAGACTGCCAAACGAAAAGGGGATGTTGTGTCTAAAGTACCAGACTGCCAAACGAAAAGGGATGTTGTGTCTAAAGTACCAGACTGCCAAACGAAAAGGGGATGTTGTGTCTAAAGTACCAGACTGCCAAACGAAAAGGGGATGTTGTGTCTAAAGTACCAGACTGCCAAACGAAAAGGGATGTTGTGTCTAAAGTACCAGACTGCCAAACGAAAAGGGATGTTGTGTCTAAAGTACCAGACTGCCAAACGAAAAGGGGATGTTGTGTCTAAAGTACCAGACTGCCAAACGAAAAGGGATGTTGTGTCTAAAGTACCAGACTGCCAAACGAAAAGGGATGTTGTGTCTAAAGTACCAGACTGCCAAACGAAAAGGGGGTGGGGGTGTCTAAAGTACCAGACTGCCAAACGAAAAGGGGTGAGGATGTGGTATGGTTGGCTACAGGGAGTAGGGTCTAAGGGGGGAGGGGGGAGGGTGAAAACGGGAGTAGAAGAAGTTTCCACCCAATCACCCACCCCATTACCACAGTGACACGCTTGCCATCTGCACGGTGACACCCACCCCACACCCACCCCATTTACAGCGTGACACGTACCCCGTTAACATGGTGACAGGCACCCCATCAACAATGACCATGTTCACACCCCAGCAGTCTGACTGTTATTTGGTATTTTGGTATGCGGTATATTCGTCGGTGAAATTTAAAAAAATCGTATCTCGATTTTGTTGTTGTTTGTTGGTTAGATACATAGTCAGCTTTCTATTTTTCCCGCCACCTTCCACCAAAAGCTCGTATCTCTAACGACTTTGTATCTGGGGTAAATGAGGTTGTGAAAATAGAAGAAAAACTCGTAAGTCGCAAATTTAGATATAGTTAAGGACAAAAACCTCGTATATTCGTTCTTTGCAAGTATAAAAAAAAAAAGAATTTTAACAAAATGCAGGATTAAACTCGCAATGTCTTGAACAACATAATCATAGTTAATCAACTGTGGTCAACGGAGCTAATTTAAAAAACCCTAATAATTTAATAACCAAATAAAACCATGAGTCTGAAATTAATGAATTGAAAAGGGATGCCTTTTCTCAAAACAATGCACTTAAAGTATGTCCGACTACACACATGTGTCGCGCTTTCTGGCTTTTCCCACATGAGCATTCTTTCTGATATTCCACAGGGCTGCTCTCCAGTCGTGTGACACACATGTCAACGTTAGACACAGCAGCAAACGGCCATAATGCGTTCATCAGATTAGAAAGAACCTCGCTCTCACCTCATCACAAAGAAATCAGAGATTGACAGATTGGACCGACAGTTTAGAACACAGTCCTTACAGATTCATTCTTGCTCATATTTGCTCAAACAGGCACGGGCAACAAAAGGGTTAATCCTCATTTTTATCCGTTTCACAGACAGGCCGCTACATCGTCAACAAAGAGTTAATCGTTCTTTTCTCTCTCTTTAACATACACTGACCGCATTGCTAGCAACGCATAGTTCACCCGTCTGTGTTCTCAACCAAGCATTGGCAAGGTAAGGGTTAATCCCAGGTTTTATCTGTTTCACAGAGAAACCGCTACATCGTCAACAAATAGTTAATATCGTGGACACAGCTCACAAAGGTTGGCATCAAGGAAACGGTCCATAAAGGATTATTCCCCTGTCCCCCGAAGAAGGAGTGTGGCTGCCCACGTGGCGGGGTAATCAAAACGGTCACACGCTGTAATATTCTCATCCCTAGCTCATGTATTTGTACCATAGTGTTCAAGTGCTTTGGCAGTTGGGGTGATCCCTGGAGTCTTTTAGCCAGGGTACGTCAACACCAACAGTCTGTCACTCTGGTGGAGCATCAGAGAGGAGCAGCAGAAGAAAAGGTATATTTTCAGATTATTGTGAGACACAACAAATCAGATAGGGTAAAAAAAAGAAAGATACTAAGAAATGTTATGACTTGCTAACTATATACTTTACCCCCGACCCCCCCCCCCCCCCCCCCCCTCATCACCACCCGACCCCCATTCCCCATGTTTACGGCTCCTGATCTAAAAGTCTAGTTCTTTCAATTTTATGAAAATACATCTAGGCTGGTCCTGACCCTATCCCGTTCCAAGAGTTGCAGAATTTTGATGAAAATTTGCAATGCAAAAATGTGATGGAGAGGGGGGGGGGGGGTGTCTCTGTTTCTTCTCTCTCTCACTCTCTTATCTGTGTCTGTCTCTCCCTCTCTCTCCCCTGTCTTTCTCTTCTCCCTCTCTCTGTCTCTTTCTCTGTGTGTCTCTGTGTCTCTGTCTCTGTCTCTGTCTCTCTCTCTCTCTCTCTCTCTCTCTCTCTCTCTCTCTCTCTCTCTCTCTCCCTCTCTCTCTCTCTCTCTCTCTCTCTCTCTCTCTCTCTCTCTCTCTCTCTCTCTCTCTCTCTCCTCTCTCTCTCTCTCATACAACTCACCCTCAGTAGTTCTGGAGTGGAAGTCTCTCTGACAGATCAGTTTCCCATCCTCCCTGAGGTAGAACTCATCCCCCGTGTGGAGAGCCCCCCGGCACAGCACACACACGAAGCAGGCCAGGTGGTAGACGTTGTCATGAGCCGTCCTCACCACCTCTGAAGGCGGTATGACGTCACCACACCCGGCACAGCTCGCCCCGAAGAGCCTGCAAATATAGAACATAAAGTAAACATAAATATATAATAATAATGAAGCACAATAAAGAAGCAGCCCAGATGGTAGATGCTGTCATACCATTCTGCTGTATACCATTTATGTCAAACGTGTGTTCGCTTTGTATTGCATTTTTGTTTGAATGCGTTATGAATGCTAACGTGTGTGCGCGCTTTGATTTGATTACTATCAAGATTCAGCGCCGTATAAATACTGTATGTTGTTGTTGTTGTTGTGACAACTTCTGAAGGAGGTATCACTTCTCCACAACCGGCCCGTAACTTGCCCCGAATAGCCTGCAAATGCATGACATAAAGCAATACTAAATATTCGAATAATTAAGCACATAAGTAGATGAAACAGGCCAGATGGTAGATGTTATTGTGAGCCGTTTCCACCACCTCTGAAGGACTTCACCACACCCGGCACAGCTGGCCGCGCATAGCCTCAAACCAAACAGTCATTATGAGGGATACATTAGCTAACAACGAAAGACAAAAACTAGAACATGAAGCAGCCCAGAAGGTAGATGACAACCTCTGAATGTGGTATTATTTCACCACATCCCACACAACTGCACATCCCCCCCCCCCCCCTCGAATAATCTGTAAAAAAAAAAGAGAGTTCATAATACCTTTAATGAACTTATACATAATTAACGAAAAAAAAAGAAGTAAAGTAGAATATGTCCCCCCCCCCCCCCTCGAATAATCTGTAAAAAAAAAAGAAGTTAATAATACCTTTAATGAACTTATACATAATTAACGAAAAAAAGAAGTAAAGTAGAATATGTTTTCATGGGCCGTTTTCATCACCTCGCCACAGCCGTACGACTAGCGCCGAATGGCCTGTAAATATATGGAATACAATGTGTCAATAAATAGGAGTAATCAAAGAATTAATGAAATATATCATACGGTCCAAGTGCTAGTAGATTTCATGGGCCGTTCTGGACACTTCTTTAATAATAATAATAATAATAATAATAATAATAACAATAATAATAATAAACACTTTTAGAGTGCCCTTTCTCTTTTGAGCTCACGGCGCTTTGCAAACATAAGAGAGAGAGAGAGAGAGAGAGAGAGAGAGGAGAGAGAGAGAGAGGGAGGGGGGGAGGGAGGGAGGGAGGGAGAGAGAGAGAGAGAGAGAGAGAGAGAGAGAGAGAGAGAGAGAGAGAGATCCAATCCAATCCAATCCAATCCAAAAACTTTTATTGATTAGGCCTTTCTGCCCGTATCA
>CM065707.1:1502942-1507942 GCA_017654935.2 Phymorhynchus buccinoides
TGTCTCTCTCACACAAAGTTAAGTTTTATGTTCTATAGGCCGAAGACAGGTAGGGACATTACCATTAATTTAGATATTGGGGAGAGAGGGAAGGGGGAAGAGACAAAGAGTTTTTGTTGAATAGTTATATTATCAAGTAATTTATATATATTTTTGCTTGAAACTTTTCCTTGGGTCAGGGCGAGGAACAGGTTTTGGGGTTAGGGTTAGAGTTAAGGGGACACAGAGAGACGGAGAGAAATGTGAGGGACACTAAGAGACGGGAACACATAGAGACGTAGAGATTGGGGACATATAGACGTGGGCAAGGACACCCAGAGGAAGCTGGTGACACATAGAGACGGGGACACATAGAGACGTAGAGATGGGGGACATATAGACGTGGGCAAGGACACCTAGAGGAAGCTGGTGAAACATAGAGAAAAGGACATAGAGAAACGGCGACACATAGAGACGGGGACACATTGACACGTGGACATACAGTTCGGGAATAAATAGAGGGGAAATTGGTGGCACATAGAGACGGGGGCATAGAGAAACGGGGACACACACGGAGACGGGGGTCAGAGAAACGGGGACACACAGAGACGGGGACATAGAGAGACGGGGGCATAGAGAAACGGGGAACACATAGAGACGGAGGCATAGAGAAACGGGGAACACATAGAGACGGAGGCATAGAGAAACGGGGAACACATAGAGACGGAGGCATCGGGAAACGGGGAACACATAGAGACGGAGGCATAGGGAAACGGGGAACACATAGAGACGGAGGCATAGAGAAACGGGGAACACATAGAGACGGAGGCATAGAGAAACGGGGAACACATAGAGACGGAGGCATAGAGAAACGGGGAACACATAGAGACGGAGGCATAGAGAAACGGGGAACACATAGAGACGGAGGCATAGAGAAACGGGGAACACATAGAGACGGAGGCATCGGGAAACGGGGAACACATAGAGACGGAGGCATCGGGAAACGGGGAACACATAGAGACGGAGGCATAGAGAAACGGGGAACACATAGAGACGGAGGCATAGAGAAACGGGGAACACATAGAGACGGAGGCATAGAGAAACGGGGAACACATAGAGACGGAGGCATAGAGAAACGGGGAACACATAGAGACGGAGGCATCGGGAAACGGGGAACACATAGAGACGGAGGCATAGAGAAACGGGGAACACATAGAGACGGAGGCATAGAGAAACGGGGAACACATAGAGACGGGGGCATAGAGAAACGGGGAACACATAGAGACGGAGGCATAGAGAAACGGGGAACACATAGAGACGGAGGCATCGGGAAACGGGGAACACATAGAGACGGAGGCATAGAGAAACGGGGAACACATAGAGACGGAGGCATAGAGAAACGGGGAACACATAGAGACGGAGGCATAGAGAAACGGGGAACACATAGAGACGGAGGCATAGAGAAACGGGGAACACATAGAGACGGAGGCATAGAGAAACGGGGAACACATAGAGACGGAGGCATCGAGAAACGGGGAACACATAGAGACGGAGGCATCGGGAAACGGGGAACACATAGAGACGGAGGCATCGGGAAACGGGGAACACATAGAGACGGGGGAATAGAGAAACGGGGAACACATAGAGACGGAGGCATCGGGAAACGGGGAACACATAGAGACGGGGGAATAGAGAAACGGGGAACACATAGAGACGGAGGCATAGGGAAACGGGGAACACATAGAGACGGGGGAATAGAGAAACGGGGAACACATAGAGACGGGGGAATAGAGAAACGGGGACACAATGGAAACTGGTGACACATAGAGACGGGGGTATAAAGAAAAGACGGGGGCATAGAGAAACGGGGGCACAATGGAAACTGGTGACACATAGAGACGGAGGCATAGAGAAACGGGGACACATAGAGACGGGGGCGCATTGATAGTTACCCAGTGCTGTAGCTATCACGGACCCACAGCAGACTGACGAACAAACGAGCTGCCCAAACATTTTCAATCAACTACTATCATACCTCACCACCTACTCCTTACCTACTGCAGACGACCCCCCCCCCCTCCCTCTCTATAAAAATATACCCACCCCCACCCCCTTGCCATTTCTAACAGACGTCAGTGGCGACCAAGCAGTCATAAACTGTCCCAGTCAAAGTCGCCACGACATGAAGGAACATGGCAGTCCCCCTCCCACTCTCCCCCACCCCCCCCCCCCCCCCCCCCCCCGCCCCCTCCCACCGACAAATATGACTATCTCCAGCAAAGTGATACTAACGTTGATTCCCCCAAAAATATTTCCGTTCAAACCCTTTCACCGCCAATGTCCTATTGCACCACGATGGTTTACCACTCACGGCACTAACAAGCATCAAATCAGGGCCTGTTATACGAAGACCCTATTATTTTAATTTTGGGAGGTAATGGATAGGCCTAATCAAAAGAAAAAACCGCTGAACTAAACAGGTTGTTTTGTCCTTTTTAATAAGAGAAAAACGGGGACACATAGGCCTAATGTTATACATGTCACAGAGGAATTCGCAATATTGCAGATGATTTTTTGTTTGTGGCTCAAGCCACAAACCTATAACTCACTTTGTCGGTCGGTCTGTCGGTCGGTCGGTCTGTCGTTCCAAAATTGTCGTACTTGAAACCGAGGCTACGCTTCAAAATTAATTGAGGCCGCTCTTTAAAATGATGTATTTTAAAAACGTACAAAATAATAAACATACGTAATACAGACACTACAACAGACACGACGAGTATGCGGTGCTTCTTTTGATGAGCATAAGTAGGATACATAGTTTTAAATGTTTTCCAAAAGATATAAAAAGTTACGAAATGGTGCAGAGATAACATTCTGGTTTACAGATTAAAATTATTGAAAAGCCAGGGGAGATGACTCATGATTGGAGTGGTAAAAATAGACCACGCGCCACAAACTATTGCGATTTTGCGCTTGTTTTAGTTAAGTTTAATGATTTTTTTTGCTGAAAAATGGCTGGCGGCGAAAGGGTTTTTAATTTTAAAATTTTAAAATAATAGTATCTTGCACCCAGTACAAAAAAACATAATCTGAGTTAATGTTAGTGCCATATTTTATATTGGTGCGTTTTGATGTTTGAATACAGTTGTGTTCGTGTTATATTGTTGCACCTAATTATTTTTAATTCCTCTATTTTGAAATAATTGAGTACTTTGACTTAAGTACTTTGCTAAGAATTATTAACTTGATCTAAGTGTTTGTGTTCTGTCTGCCTGTGACAAAATGGTAGTACGTTTTCTTATTTCGATTTAGATATTTGTTTTACGGACAAAAATGAATGAGAAATACCCTTCCAAATGACTTTAAAGAATTGATGCAGATTAAAAATAAACAAATTAAGGACAGTGTTCCAGTATGAACAAGAAAGCATTGTTGTTAAAAGCAAATAAAGCAAATATTGTTAATTCTGTTTTGCATATTCAAATAGCTATAAGCTACTTTGTTTTCAGCTTCTGTCACAATTTGTTTTTCTAGGTACCTTTGATAGGGGTTGGTTTATATCAGTATTATTGTTGCCCTATCTCGGTGATACTCGATAATAGAAATGCTATTTAAACCAACAAGAAAGCGACTTAGGCCGTGTACACACATAAGCGGATATTCCATGCGGAAACCCGTGCGCGATCCATAAATAAGTGAAACAAAGAAGGGAAGAGATTTGCGCACGTGTCTGAATTTCCCCTAATATGCGTATATAAACTTTTATCCTTCTTTCTTCCACTTATTTAGGGTTTTCCGTACGGAACTTACGCGTGTAATGTGAACCCGGCCTTAGGCTTAATATTTTTCTTCTATTCAAGTAAAACGGGTGAAACGTAAACCTGACATTTTCAAAAAAAAGTATATTAAATGCCAAAATATCATTTTATTCCAGGTTGTCTATAATGTTGCTTTTCCTCATAGCGATTTATGACTCATTTTGAGGGAGGCAGTCATAAACAAGCAGACGACACATTAACATGGCCCACGGTTCAGACTGTCTGTCTTCGTCGCTGCGCCAGCCGACTTTTTACTTTACCCTGGCCGGAAGCAGGGACTGTGGCAGGGGAGACGACTCAATTTGCCCGTCACCGGAAACGCTCCCGTCTATGAGTTAACCCTAAGGGGACTGACTAGTGTCAGAAGTAGGAATCATTAGTTATTGGGTTAAAATGTGTTTATGAGATAGTCTTATGATAAATAGATGTGCCCGTATCTCATGTTTATGTGAATAATAAATTAATATGTGAATATAATAATTAATCTTCAAGTTCAGTAGTCCTTATGAAATTCTATTTAAAATTCATATTGAAATTAGCAAGAAACGGGCAATATAGCTTAGTAACTGTACTGGAATTATTAAATGTAGATTTCATAAGTAATAATACTATAATGCTTCTTCCTCCTTTAAGTCTAACTGTCAACACCCCCCCCCCCCCTCCCATCTCTTTTTTTCTGTACAATAACTCTCACTTTCTTTTCCTAAGAATTTTGCGTTTGTTGGTGGAAAATTAACCAATCTTTGTTTAATTAAAACCAAGCCAAATGAATACTGAAATGATTTCTTTTTAAAATGGAACACCGTGTGTATTTGACTTTCGTTCCTTTTACTACTACTACTAGACTGTCGAAAGGCAATTGCTAATATTTCTTTAATCATTCTAAACCCTTTCAAATCAGACATAAGTATAGAAGCATTGATGCCATTGCATGTAGCCATCACGATTTGATTGGGTGATGAGAACATTAATTTTCTTTTCAATAGCAGACTATCTAATCATCGTCAACATTTATCTCAAAACTTGTTTATTTCTGACTGTAGGTATGGACTTTGATGACTTCTTAAATCAGACATTCATGTACACTTAAATTGAGAACATTAATCTCGATTAAAAAAAATGGAACTTTCTTAGTACTGCAGTACCTCCAGGATCGTCCCACTATTTTTACAGTTAAAAATGACCCACTTTCATTCATTCATG
>CM065707.1:1525442-1535442 GCA_017654935.2 Phymorhynchus buccinoides
CGAATGCGCCTTTATCAACACAGAGACACAAGAACACAGAACACAGCAAATATAGCAAAAGGAGCAAAAAGCAGGCACCAGAAGGAGGAAAAAATCAACTAGATCAAAATAAAAAAACAACAATACTTCCCCTCTACAGTCCAATGCGCAAAATACATTAACAAATAATAATAATAAAAAAAATGTGAGAACCTTGCGACTTGCTATTACCTGTACGAGCAACACTCACAATTTGAAATATCCATCGTTTTACTTTTTTTCAAATCTTTTATTTTTTTAACTTAATGTTAATCAGTTTTGTACGTTTTAACGGATCCGATTTTATATTAGCATAAAATGGAGATTGGACAGGCATTGAAAAACTAGTGTATCTGGAAATATTTGCCCAATAAATAATTGTCAGTTTTTCCCATTTGTCAGTGTGTTGTTTTCTCCTTTTTTGAATGTTATTAATAAATCAATAAATAAATGCATAATTAAATACTCATAACCAGCACAGAGGCAAAATCTCCTATAGTTAAATTATTTTCCTGAAACAAACGAGGTTTTTTGTTGTTGGGGGAAGGATACCATAACAGCATCCTTCTTGAAGCTTGATTATTCCCAAACTTCGGGATGTCCCTGCTATTGCAGTACCTCCAGGATCGTCCCACTATATTTACCTGTATATACAAATGTCCCACATGCTCCAGGTCGGAGGACGTTACACAGATTTTCATTCATTTCATTCATTCAAAGGAGGTTTGGTCAAATGCCACTCTATCCAAGAACTTGACATTGTTGTCACTAGGCCTACCACATTTCAAACCCACCCAAAAGCAGACACATCTTTAGCTGAAACACATGAGGGGTTTTTTTTGGGGGGGAAGGATACCATAACAGCATCCTCTCTTGAAGCTTGATTATTCCCAAACTTCGGGATGTCCCTGCTATTGCAGTACTTCCAGGATCGTCCCACTATATTTACCTGTATATACAAATGTCCCTCTCTCTCTCTCTCTCTCTCTCTCTCTCTCTCTCTCTCTCTCTCTCTCTCTCTCTCTCTCTCTCTCTCTCTCACACACACACACACACACACACACACGCGCGCGCGCGCGCACACGCGCACGCACACACACACACACACACATACGCACGCACGCACACGCACGCACACGCACACACACACACACACACACACACACACACACACACACACACACACACACACATACCAGCCATCATAAAGGATTCCCTCCTCTTCAGGGCACGTGTGAATCCCATTAATCCCGTGAATCTCTCAATAATGGCAGCTCGAATCCCGAAAAGTTGGAAACAATGCTGGTGTCAAAACTCCCATTCAAATCCCTGGAGGTCCCACAATGTTGTGTGAGGGAGTGGCACGTGAAGTTGCTAAGTTTTTATGAAGCTTTTGCTGGGAGCTTTTTGAGAAGAGAGGGTGGCTGCGAGCTTATCTGCCTTGTTCTGTGTTGTGGTTTGCGGTTTACCTGGTCTGGATAGTGTGTGTGTGTGTGTGTGTGTGTGTGCGTGTGTGTGTGTGTGTGTGTGCGTGCGTGTGTGTGTGTGTGTGTGTGTGTGTGTGTGTGTGTGTGTGTGTGTGTGTGTGTGTGTGTGTGTGTGTGTGTGTGTGCATGCGTGCGTGTGTGCGTATGTGTGTGTGAAGTCAAGTCAAGTCAAAATGATCTTTATTGATGATAAGAATAAGCTTGACACATCCTGTCGTCATGGATTAATAAGAAAAACAACTAAGGCCAATAAGATAAAAACAAAAAAAGGAGAAAAATCGAACCACAATCAATAAACATGGTGGAAAATACACACATTTCATACAAGAACAATACAATGATTATCTATACATATGGACAAATATACTCATAGTGGTACATACAACAAACAAACAACTAATAAAACAATAAACATTAAACAATAAACAATCATCATTTACGCATTGGACTGTAGAGGGGAAGTATTGTTCTTTTAATTTTGATCTTGTTGTTTTTTTGCTTCTTTTGTTGCCTGTTTTTTGCTCCTTTTGCTGTTTTCTTGTTTGTCTGTGTTGATAAAGGCGCTTTCGCCGAAATATCCAGTAGCTTTGTTTTGTCTCTTGTGAATAAAATAACGTCACTTTACACTTGTCGTGTAGTTGTTTGTTTGTTGTATGTTCCAGTGACGTTGCAGTCTGTTTCAGGGTTTTTTCTCCATAGTGGTACAATAAATGGAAAGAGGAAGAGGGGGGTGGGAATAAATGACCGAGACAAACAGACAGAGAGACAACAGAGACATCAGAATCGAGAGATAAAGGAGAGAGAGAGAGAGAGAGAGAGAGAGAGAGAGAGAGAGAGAGAGAGAGAGAGAGAGAGAGAGAGAGAGAGAGAGAGAGTCATAGTTTACTCGTGTGTGTGTGTGTGTGTGTGTGTGTGTGTGTGTGTGTGTGTGTGTGTGTGTGTGTGTGTGTGTGTGTACCGCGTTTCACATTGTATTCATAGACAAAGACAGACAGACAGACAATTAAAATACACACAATAGACACAATTCTAGCAATAGGATGAGTAAATTACTAAATATAAAAATAAACAAAAAAAATAATGAAAACAAAAAGTAAAACAAAAAATCCCACCACAACCAACAACAGTAATAAATAATAATAATAATAATAATAATAATAATAATATTAATAATAATAATTATTATAGTAATAATAATAATAATAATAATAATAATAATAATAATAATAATAATAATAATGATGATGATGATGATGATAATAATAATAATAATAATGATGATGATAATAATTGTGACAGTGATTTATCATTTATTTACATTATAACTATCATCATTTCTTTGCATTAAAAAAACAACTAGTATGAGAACATTTAACCATATTTTTAACATTGAAATAATGTACTAGACTATATTCTAAAAAACCCATGTCTGATTCTTGTTTGAAAAATCATCAATTCTTTGCATTAAAAAAACCCCCTAGTATGAGAACATTTAACCATTTTTAACATTGAAATAATGTACTAGACTATATTCTAAAAAATCATCAGTTTGTTTTTTGTTTGAAAAATCATCAATTCTATCAAAGCTTTTTTTTTTTACATCAGATAGATAGTATGAATGAAAATTTCAGTTATTAGCTGAGCTCCGTACCCCTAATCTGAAGGACTAAATTGGTGCATTTGTAATGCAGAATGATTAGATAGAATAAATAGATAGAATAAATAGATAGATAGATAGATAGATAGACAGACATAATTATAGTGGCTTTCTTGATTGCTTCTTTAGGGTTTTGACAGTTGTAACACAAACCCACAAACAAACAAACAAACACACAAAAAACACCGCTGGAATAAGAAAATATTTATTGACAAGAAGAATTTAAAAATAATTCACAATTTATTCACAAGCCTTCCATATAAAACATTCATCGATAATTCTGTTGTTGTTTTTATTATGGTGCTGTATATTGATTACAACTGGAACACTACATTCTTAAAGATCTTCAATGTGCAGGATACAACAGTGATTTTTTTTTAGCCCACAACAAACACATACCATCACCACCTCCACCAACATAACAACAACAGCAGCACTAACATTCAACGACAACAACAACAACAATTGTCGAATTGCAAAGAAAATGTACTACGAGTATGAACTTCTCTGATTCCAATAGACAATTTTTTGGCAGACTGGATTGAAAAGGACAAGCATTGTTTTTCTGTCTTTGCTGTTTTTGTGCGTTGTACAAAAACTCACAACTCACAAAAACTCACAACTCACAAAAATTCACAAAGGTGAAATCGCCGAACTATCCCATTATTTTGTTGTGTGTTCAGCATAGCATAGCGTCACTTCATACTTGTGTCCTTGTCTGTTTGTTGTTAATTACACTTTTTTTTTTGTTCGGCCACAAAATCCACAATGACATAATGTTGTTAATGATAATAAACGGACATGTTTGTCAACAATGTCGTTTTTTAAAATAAAAAATGTGTATTGTTTTATTGTTTTGTTTTGTTTCGTTGTCTGTTTTGCTTTGTTTTTGTGTGTGTGTTTTTAAAAAAAAACAAGATCAACAACTAAACAACATTTTTGGGGCCTCTTTAACCACTTTCTATTCGTTTTGTTTACGTTGTTTCCACATTCTTGATGGTTTTACACATTGTTATTCACACATGTTGTTTTGAGTTTGTTGTTGTTTAATGGGTTTTTTGCTCACGTGTTTGTCCATCAGTTTTATTTTGACAAGCTTCATTCTACCATATTGGAGATTACATGCTTTTAAAAAAAAAAGCTCCATCGCACATTCCTCAGCACGACGTTGATCACACGGGTGTGTCAAAACTCGGGGGCAGGTGAAAAACACCGACGGCTCCCCACAACACACACACACGCACATAAAACATCTACCTACGTTCGTAGCTGGATCGTTGAAGATACTCCACACTGTTCATCATTTTTCGTTGGCAACCGAAGCAAGGATGAGAAAAAACGAATAAATCCACCCGTCAGACAAATTGCAAGCTCTTCTTCATCTGTCTCTCCCTCCCTCTCTTCCTCGGAGCAAAAAGTTGAAGTGACCCTGACATTGGCGACACTTTAGGTGACGCTTGCCTTGACCAAGTGTCCACATTCCTTCCAATCACGTGGTTTTAAAGTGTGATTTGTTGTTGAAATTTTAACACAATTTTAAACAATAAAAGTATAAATTAATTTTAACACTTTTGCTTAGTACAAAAAAAAGGGTATCAGTTTTGTGTCAGATTTGGCAGCGTTATTTTTTCCGAAGTTTGATCAACAGTTGATGTCAGTTTCAAACATGTTTTTTTATGTTCAGTTGTTGACCATTATTTTCGGTTTTTGTTCAACCCAAACTGCTCCATCGTGTTTTACTCACCATTGGGAAACTGTGCTGCTTCAAGGCTGCCCGAACTGGAAGGCAGAGCGGCAGAAATGGGCAAGGTGGGACTGGAACCCGGGACAGGCGAATCCCCGCTCATCATAATCATAACGGAACCTTCCTGCTCGTTATGACAACCACACAACCGTCTCGGGAGCAGACGATCCCAAACTGGACGTCCAGAACGTTCTGTCGGGTCTTTAAGACCGATCCTAGACTTTTGGGGCGAACGTCACAAACTTTTTGATGTTTCTGGACTAATTATTGATCTTTTTGAACGACCAGTCGGTAACTTTTCTTGTTTTCTAAATTGGAAGGGAACAGTAACGTCTGCTCTAACCTGCCATGCCTTGTCCGTCGCAGGTGTCGCGCTTTGTGATTGGTCAGGGGGGCGGCGCGTGAAGCGGTTCTGGCCAATCAAATTGTTTCAAACAGCAGACAGTCGTTGCATCACAGCAGCGGAGTCGCCAGACGACTCGATGGGGTCGCGGTGCAGTTAGTTCGTCTGGATGCAGGGAAAGGTAAGGGCGAGACAATGGAGGAGGGCCTAAGGGAAAACGGGGACCCGTTTCTCGGACCAACGTGTGAGTGGGAAAGAAAGGGTCCGAGAGGTTTTAGCAGGCCGGTGATAATTAGCCTTGATTAACCCACATTCGCCGTTCAAAGTTTGCTGGTTAAAAGGGGGTGGGTAGTAGGGGAGGGGTGTGGTGTGTAGAGCCCTCGATGAAATCTCCACAAGTGGCGAACCTTTGCGAAGTCAGGTGGAATGACTCAATCGCTAAGTCACCTGCCTTGTGGTTCACGTCGCTTTAATTGTTGCTACCTGTCTCTCTCTCATACCTCGCCACCCTGCCCCTTTCCCTTCTAACCTCTACCCCCTCTCTGCTCAGCTGTTATTGTTTTGGCTGACGTTCTTATCAACAGGGATTTCCTTGTCTGGTTTGGAACAGGCTCCACATTGTCAAAAGAAATCTACCTTTAGAACTCTTTTTCTGCAATCCTGCCAGATTGAACGAAACAAAGCAAAACAACCAAACCCTGAGCAGATGGACAGTCACGTCACGTTGTGCCCACTAGCTTGACTTTTTAAAATTTATTTATTTTTAATTTAATATTGTTATCTGTGTATGTTCTTCTTACTGTTTTTTTCTTCTTTTTCGATTGTCTGTGTTTTACATTAATATATAAAACATATTTGAAAATGAAGATAGCGCTTCATTCCTCTGCTCGGCCGTCCGTCACTGTTATTGTCTGTGCACTTTGTTCTTTCAGATAGGGCTTTATATCAGTTTTCTTGTTGCCCTATCTAATGATCATTGTTGATTTTCATTTGTGACTTTGAGAAATAAAATGCTATTTAAACCAATGGTTTGTCCCCAGATTTCTTAATCTTATTAAAACAACTGAAAATTCGCTAACAAAAATTAATGCTAAAATATATCAGAAAATAAAGTAAAATCGATGTAATGACTCAAAAATAATCAAACGTTTTGCTAACATTACTGGATTACAAATAAACACACACACAAACTGAGTTGATTGACAATCTTGTGCTGTGCTTAATAGCTTAAAATATATGTTTTAATTGCTTATCCCCAGATTTCCTAATCTCATTTGCAAAAACAAAAACACTGAAAACTTGCTGAAATATTTCAGAAAAGAAAGTAAATGTTTAAGTCAATGTTATGATTCAAAATGATGCAACTAATAAATGACACGACACGGAAGAAAAGTTTTAAAAGTATTCCATGGTAACAAAACACGGAAATTTGCCGTACATAATTCCAGAAAAAGAATAAAGAAAATAAAATATTAACAATGACCGTAGACAACTCATTGTACTGAAAGAAAATCAATGGTGAAAATAACATAAAATAACGAAAAACAAACAAACCCATACAGCTAGTCCCAAAAAATACAAAATGAAACAGACTGCAACGTCACTGACCAAAGTACCACACAAGCAAATACACAACAAGAGCTGAGTGTTTTTTCAAACAACACAACAATACACAACAATGTGTTGTCTGTGTTGTTTGAGAAAGACATTTGTGTTGAAATATGACATGTTCTGTTTTGTCTCGTCAATAAAATAACGTCACTCTGCACTTGGTGTGCAGTCAAAAATAAAAAACATACAAAAACTATTCAAGTAAAACATAATGAATTAAGGCAAAACAACAAAACGTCATAGCGTTTACAAATTCTGAACTTTCAGTGCATAGCCGACAGCTGTAAAGGCAAAGCATCTTATTCATTAAAACAAAAATGCAAGTAATTTTCTTTATCTATCTGTCTCGTCAGCCTGTCTGTTTTCACTCAAAAACAAGAATAAAAAATTCTTCCTGTGCCGGGAATCGAACCCGGGCCGTCTGGGTGAAAGCCAGGAATCCTAACCACTAGACCACACAGGAACTGTTTTCTTCTCCTTCTTCTTGTCTTCAGGGCCCACGGTCAATGTGTTGGCCATCTGGCTGCTGATGAGAAAGGACGCTTGAGAGGCCGCGAGGCCTAGTCGTCCTACCTGACCTGACCTGACCATGAGAGGGGTAACTGATTCCTCTAAGGAATAACACTAAGGAATAACTGAACAGTTGTCCAGTAGTCACCTGTGCGTGTAATCGTGACTACGTCTTACTTAGACAGTCTACGATGCCCAGAGAACTCAGTCACCTGGGGTGGAATTTCACAACATAGCGCCCTGCGTGCGCAGAGCGTTTCTGACAGGGTCTAAAAAACGTTTGGCAAAACTTTAGCAAAGAACAAAAAGAGTAATGTGTCTGATTGGTCAAAACATATTATTTTCAATCAAACATCCCCGGACTGCCTGTTGGATTCTCGTCTTCGTGAGAGCTATTAAACTGGAAGAAAAAACACCTGTCACGCGATAGGTTTAAGCATGCATACTCCGCAAGAAGAGAGTGGGAGTGCTCGCCACACTGTCAAACATGGTCTTCTCTCAGACTTTTTTCACCTAATTCCCTGAAGCTCTCGGAGCGCTCGGCTTATGCTTGGTAAGAAAGGCAAAAACAAAGGAAAAATTGAATTAACCGAGAAATGCAGGATGGGACTGAACAGGGCAACCCTAATGGGCACATATTTACCTTTACCACTTATTCGGTTACTTCTATTGGGTAGGAATAGGGGAAGACGGGGTAAAAAGCGCATGGGCGGGTAAGAAGCCCACCCCAATTATCTCATGAAATAAAGAAAATGTCAGTCAAATTTGCCCATGAGACGAATGCTAGACATTAACGCTCGTCTCATCGGCAAAATGAGACTGAAATTTGCTTCATTTCATGAGATAATTGGGGTGGGCTTCTTACCCGCCCATGCGCTTTTTACCCCGTCTTCCCCTACTATTGTTGTTGCAAAAACTCGTTCTTTCCCCTGTAACGCTTCTAGAATAAACCCTAACTAAGAGTATCATCTTGCAAGTAGAAGTGCCCCAGCTATGCACGAGACTCCAGACTCCAGACTACTTTATGATCTCATAAAGAGAAACATTGTTGCTTTCAGCATGGACACTACATTAAATATAGCATCCATGCTTTCAGTTGGTGCACGAAGGAGCCAAAACAGGAAGTGACGAATTACGTTTGCTCTCAAAAGAGTCTATCGGCTAAATTCGGATAATTCTAAAGCTTACTCTTCACTTCGGGGAAAATAGAAAGAGCTGCTGTCGAAAGGGAGATAAATCATACCTCTACGCCAGACTGAACATAGATTGCGATTTCAATGACATCTAATTGTGTGCAGAAAATGAATGTTGCACTATATTATGCCGTCTAACAATGATAGCAGACT
Organism: Phymorhynchus buccinoides; assembly: GCA_017654935.2. Lineage (NCBI taxonomy): Eukaryota > Metazoa > Mollusca > Gastropoda > Neogastropoda > Raphitomidae > Phymorhynchus > Phymorhynchus buccinoides. Next base: position 1,534,159 of record CM065707.1, read on the forward strand.
AAGCAAAAATAATGACTTTTATTCTCCAGTCCTCAAAAAAATAAACTAAAGAACAAAGAAATAAACAAAGATACAATGAGAGAGAGAGAGAGAGAGAGAGAGAGAGAGAGAGAGAGAGAGAGAGAGAGAGAGAGAGTCCGTGGCCCTATAGTGTGATAGAGGAGAGCACAAATAGTGAGGACATGTACCACCTGTTGCAAGGAGCATTGTTCTACAACTGTCTGTCAAGAAAAGAATACAAATGTATTAAAAATGTCAGTCAAAAGGATAGCCTATAAACTGTCTGGAAAATGGCGTTAAACTGTCTGGAAAATGGCGTTAAACTGTCTGGAAAATGGATTTTAAATGTCTGGGAAATGGATTAAAACAGACAAACAAAGCAGGTGTGACAGCCCTCACTCCCAGTAAGCGCACCTCAACCGGTTTCCGATCCTCTTTCAACAACGTGTGTACAATGCGCTGTTAAAGAGGATTGAGTACGTGTTTGAACAGGATTTTGAAACAGCGTGTGGAAAACATTAATCTGAACAGTTCGGCCATTTCTCACTCTCACTAATTGCTCTTTTAAAAGACTAGTCTCATTTGATTTGCCGGGAATTCAACGATCAAACCACGTGTTGATTGAAGAACCTAAACCTTGTTTCTGAAGGGCATTGCGCAAGACGAGGGCCACTGGATGAACTTGGGTGTAGAGTGGCACAGAAGTATCGCGTTCGCCTCGTGTCAAGTAAACCCGAGTTCGAACCTGGGTACAGGGGATTTTCCCTCTCACTCTGCACTAGGCCTTGCGGTCTGAACGTGTAGTCTTTCGGATGAGACAATAAACCGAGGTCCCGTGTGCCCATGCACTTAGCACACGTTAAACCCAGTGGCAACGAAAAAGTTGTCATGTGGTCAAAATTTACACCCCCCCCCCCCCCTTCCTTCTTCATCAGTCACACAAAGATCGCATGCAAAAAACAAAAAAAAAGGGTGGCGCGCCTCTGGCTGCGACACGCTCTCCGGGTGGGAGCAACCCGAATTTCACAGAGACGCCTCTGTGACTATAAAGTACCTAATACCTAATACCTAATAATGGCTCTCTCTAATAGAGCTAGCTTGAATCCTAGACGCAACGTGCGCGCGCCAGTGTGTTGGTGAGGTGCAGGTGTACGCTAGTCTGTCGTTTCCGACAATGACTGCCAGATAGCAGAGGGGGCAGATACTATTCTGGAAGGGCTGGGCGATAATTTATTTATAGTGGAGATGCCTTGCCCAGGGTACATCCCCACTCTCTCGGCCAAA
>CM065707.1:1540442-1567942 GCA_017654935.2 Phymorhynchus buccinoides
AAAATACAGCTATTTCATCAGATTCTTCCACAGGGTGAGATTTTCGTCCAATTGATCGTAGATCCTTATGGACGTTCTGCTCGAAGACTGGACAGTCTTCTCGTTGAGATGGAGGCCGTGAAAAGCTGAAATTGTAGTTCATGACGTGGCATACGTCGTTTGATGACTCGAACACGTTGCGCATCCTGGAATCGCGGATAACGCTGTTGGTTGCGGGAACATCTCGGACGGGATCCGAGTCTTGGAACTTGTGCGTGATGCTGATGTTATCATCGTTGAATTTTGTCGTGCGTAGATGCGAGCATCTGATGAAGTTTGTCGCTGCCGTTGGCGTTGGCGTCAAGGTGCTCTTGTAGTAGGTGGTCTTCCTCCTCCTAAGGCCGTCTTCAGCGGGACCACCGGGCGACCTGCTCCGTACCGGGGAGTCGATGTCGTCGCGGGCGGGCTGGTAGACACGCAGCTAAGTCGAGCCGTCTCTGCAGGCGGATGTGATCCTCCCAGTAGACAAGTGGTAGCAGCCCCAAAGCTCAAAGCTCCCACTCGCACGTCCACTGGGCATCGGCGTTACTGCAGAGATAGTCTAAGTTGCTGCCCGTCGATCCATCCAGTCCGCAAGTCGTTCAACTCCCATGGTGAGGGAGGAGATCCAGCGTCGCCCTTCCCACTGGCTGCCACCCAGCGAGACTTCAATGCAACTGCCACCATTGCATCGGTGTCATCACGTGGCGAGAGAGAGATCCTCTCACCACGGATTCCCGGTTGGGAAAAATGTGTCAGATTCTTGTACGGAGGACTACAAATATAGTGGACAAAACTATAATAGGATTTCATCAGATTCAGTTAAAACAGTAGAATTTCACGTGAAGCATTCCTCACAATCGCATCACATTGGCATCGAATCGTGTGTCGTGTAGCTGGTCCTTTAGGGCTCAGGAATGTCCAGTGTGGGCACACACGGGCTTCAGGGTTGGCGAGGGGCTGCTCACCACAAACAATGACCCTAGAATACAAAATTAACTCCCCTGAAATTCATTAGATCTTATTTTGATTAAATGCAAGGGAGATAACTCGTAATTTACAACTAATATTTTTTTAACTTTAATTTCCTTTTCGAAATATGAAAAATTGTTTTGATTTTAGCTTTCGTTTGTTCAGCCCGTCGTACATGGCGAAAGCCGATACGCGACGTTAAACTGAACTTCCATCCTATTAACCACACGAAATAGGTTAACAATGATACCATTAACATCAACAGCATAGCAATAATGGGGAGGATCTGCCATCTCCTCAATCGGAACCCATTAATTGTCTGCCCTTGTCGTAAAAAGCACAACAAGGGAGACCAGAGGGACTCCAAGAGAAGAGATACTGTGACCAACTACTTGTGTGTGTGTGTGTGTGTAGTTTATATGGCTGTGCCGTTAGTCCTTTGTTCTGGTTCTTCAGCAGCAAAGCAAGCGACCGGCTCAGTGGCTGTATATGTTCTATAGCCCTCCAATTATTGCCTTCATCACTGCGAAGGGGATGTTTTCCCTTTGTTTACCTGCCCGTCTGCTATGGAGTTTATTCCAATCATAAGGACGCATTTTCTAACAAAATATCGTGGTCTTTACAGTATTACCAGAAAAAACATTTAAAATTTCTGGATTTATTTCACATTCGGATTTGGCTTTGTAAATTTGTTCTGTACAAGGTGAATAAGAATACATTTTGATGACATTTTTTATGTGTTTTTTTGCATTGCGAGATTGTTTTCACAGAGAAAAATGCTGGTATATGCAAACACACATACCCTTCTCTCTCTTGCACATACACACACATGCACTTGCGCATGTGCACACAGACACACACAATCATACAAAAAACGCACACATACAGAAACCCTCTCTTCTCTTTCTTTTTTCAAGCACACACACACAGACAAAGTCGTTGAATACACTGTTTAATTCATGATCACCAACCTCAACACTTTCAACACCTATCCCAATTTGATGTGTGTAAATAGTCCACCAAATCAACTGCCAGTAAAACATGTACATGATAGAAGTTTTCATTCTCCGTCTGAGACTTTCAAGATTTGTAATTTTCCAATATTTACAGTTCATATTATGGACATTAAAAACAAACGTATAATTTGTTACTCTCCAAGTTGTCATGTTGCTACAACGAACGTCAAAAAGGAAGGCATGATTTTTCACTGTCCTAGGCATCCTGTTGTTACGGTAGAAAACAAAGGTACATGTAAACATTTTCAGTCCCCAAATGTTCCTGTTGTTACAACAAAAGTTACGAATACATGCATAATTTTTCACTGTCTTAGCCTTTCTGTTGTTACAATATAAATACAAAATATGTGTATAACTTTTTACTCTCCAAGGCTCTCTCTTGTTACAATACAAATTGAAAGCATGCATAAAGTTTTTCAATTTCCAAATTTTTATGTTGTTACAGCGGAGATTTGAAATGTATGCACAATTTTCCATCGTCCAATCCTTTCTGTCGTTACAATGACAGTAGAAAATGTAGTAAGAATGTTTCACTTTGCAGCCTTCCCAGTTGCTACGATGAAAATGACAAATGTAGGCATGATTTTCCTTTCTCCAGGCCTCTCCGTTGTCGCTACACCAGCAGCAGCCAGCAGCAACGCTCTCCACGACAGAAACGCTCAACATCCTTGGCGCCTACTGCTGAGTAGAGGGCCTGAAAAACGAGAAAAACATTTAAGTTTTTTTTAGAGTACTTGGGGGTGGGGGTGGGTGGGTGTGTGTGTGTGTACCCCTTAAGGCATTATCACAATATGACGTCAATTTGTGGATCTCCAGTTCGATATTGGAAAAGATTTAGATCACCAGCATCTGTTAAAATGTTTCTGATTCCACTGTATCAACGCTCTGCAACTGAAACTGTTCTCTAGAAGCAAGCGGATTTCTGAAGACTGTGACAAATTGGTCAGTGCGTACCGGTACGGGTCAGTGCGCACCCTACATACGGGTGTTGCATTTTTATCTATATACACTTACATGTAACCGTAGCAACTTTCACCCCACACCAAATGAGGAAGGAAACCTTAACGTAAAATGAGTAGATTCAGATTTTACCTTCTAACTGCATGAAAGTTGATCTCTTTTGGTTGAAAAATGGAAGCCGGAAGAAATAAACGTCAGTGCGATAAACGACACAATCATGACGCAATTTCTTTACAATTTCTACAACTTCAAGGGGAGGATACGCACTGACCCAACCAACGCAAAGACTCGTGAGTACTCTAGATGTAAAATACACTAAATAATCCCCACCCAGCCAACGCAGACTCGTGAGTACTCTAGATGTAAAATACACTAAATAATCCCCACCCAGCCAACGCAGACTCGTGAGTACTCTAGATGTAAAATACACTAAATAATCCCCAAAAATCCCAGCCAACGCAGACTCGGGAGTACTCTGAAAAACTAAAATACACTAAATAATCCCCACCCATTATGGCCATACGGCCCAGAACACAGAAAAAAGGACACTAAATAAGAAAGCACCAGTACAGTGTATTTCCTTTATTTGACTTTTAAAAAAAACAATACACAAATACAATACATTTCTTTTCTTCTAGAAAATAGAAAACGTTCAATCCTGAATTCTCACGTTGTAATATTCTCTGAATTTTCCCAATCCTGAAGTGGTGACCGCATTAAAAATACAGTGGAACCTCCCTTGTAAGACATCCCCCATTGTAAGAGTTGAAGACTCCCTCCATTTTAAGACCTACTTCTCTGAGACATTGTCCTTCTTCGTAAGTATTAAAATTACCTCCCTTATAATACAACTCCCTCCCATTTAACCCTTTAGTTCGGTGAACGTTCGGGAACGTTCAGAAAAAAACCGGATCGTAAATGCCGAGAACGTTCGGGAACGTACGGATTCCACGTGGCCGGTTTGGGCGCTTCCATTTTGTTTCTATCACATGGCAGTCACGTGAGCGCTTCAGCCTCGCTTTCGCTAGAGATTACACTTCCGTCCTGTTGCTTGCAATGGCTTCTAGGCCGATTGGTTTGAAAGATATGAATTTTTGAAAATTAGTGACCGACTTCGGCATTTTCGCGATTTTCGCGATTTTTCCAATATGGATGACGAACAGTTATGGCGTCCATTGACTGAGGAACGCGATGAATAGTCGTATTTTTGTGAAAGATGGGACTTATGAGATCGCGAAGTGATGAGTAAGGAGTGTATTCTGACCTATTTCGGCAGCGAGCTTGTTTTTGTTCGATCGATGCGAATTTTTGAAGTCGTGTTACTGACATCGGCATTTTCCCGACTTTTACATCATGGATGATGAGTCGTTATTGCATCCACTGTGTGATGACAGCGATGAAAATTCCCTTTTTTGTGAAAGATAGGAATTATAAGATCGTGAAGTGAAAGGGTAAGTGAATGGTTTTGATCTACATTTCCATTTCAGTCGTCTTAGGCTTCAACAGTCTGCAAAAGTAGGCAGTGAATGACTAGTGAATGCAGTTTCTAATACACTTTGGCATTTTGATTTTTTTTGTGGAGCCATGCATCCCCATAACATCTTTGAAATTCCTTGAGCAACTCAGACAGACATCTCGGCAACACATTCAAAACAAAAAAACCATAAAAATCTGGTAGGGTATATTTTATTTTATTATTTTTCTGACGCTACCCCGCCTTTTGTACGGAGTGACGTCCCTTGGGTTAGGATTTCAGAGGTGATTGAGAGCACAGAGCGTCAGGAACTAAAGGGTTAAGACTTCATTTTGGATTATTTTCAAGGTCTTATAAGGGAGGTTCCTCTGTAATTTCCAATGTGTGTGTGTCTGTGTATACAGGATGGGTGGGGATGGTGTTAGAATTGTATAATCTTGTTTTAATTTGCCATCAATATTGGTAGAATCGTTTGATTTTAGAAGACTGGTTCCGGATGACAAAATGGCCAACCCTGAAGACTTTCTATCAGCTTTTTCAATCCTGATTTCAGGAGCATGCCTGAACTTCTTTCACCCATGTACTGAGCTACTATGGACTTCTTCTTCTTCTCCTGTGTTCCCAGGCCATATGGCCACAACGGGTAAGGTACGTATGTGTCCGGTTTTCCGTTTTCACTGGTCTCCCCGCTGCACACAGCCGACACATTCCGATTTCTGAGGAGCTCAAAGGAGAAAAATTATTTGGAAGATTTTTTGGGGAAAAAGGCAGGAGACGGGGCCAATAAGACAGAAAAGAATAGTACCAGTAGATGATAGAAAGCAAAGGGAAAAGGCAGAGTCACAGATAGTGGCAGATTAGGGGACGCTTCAAGCACAGAACTTCCAGAAGGTGGGGGAACTGTTTTTACAAAAGACTCCCCGCTATCCCCATGGGGAGGCTATGGACAAAATGAAATATGGGAAAGTAAGAAAGGGATGATGCGCATCAATTTTGTAAGAACTTTCAAAAAGTTCATTGCAAACAAACAAAACAAAACCAGGCACAAAGGCTGAATAGAAGACTGCATGCAGCCACAGAATGGACAGACAGACAACAAAATAGAGACCCTCCCTTGGCCAATTGACATAGGCTAGAACACCAAGGCTACATCAAAGGCTGAATAGAAGCCTGCATGCAGCCAAAGAATGGACAGACAGACAACAAAATAGAGACCCTCCCTTGGCCAATTGACATAGGCTAGAACACCAAGGCTACATCAAAGGCTGAATAGAAGCCTGCATGCAGCCAAAGAATGGACAAAAAGGCAATAGAGACCCTCACTTGGCCAATTGACATAGGCTAGAACACCAAGGCTACATCAAAGGCTGAACAGAAGCCTGCATGCAGCCAAAGAATGGACAGACAGAAAGGCAATAGAGACCCTCACTTGGCCAATTGACATAGGCTAGAACACCAAGGCTACATCAAAGGCTGAACAGAAGCCTGCATGCAGCCAAAGAATGGACAAAAAGGCAAAATAGACCCTCACTTGGCCAATTGACATAGGCTAGAACACCAAGGCTACATCAAAGGCTGAACAGAAGCCTGCATGCAGCCAAAGAATGGACAAAAAGGCAACAAAATAGAGGCCCTCACTTGGCCAATTGACATAGACTAGAACACCAAGGCTACATCAAAGGCTGAATAGAAGCCTGCATGCAACCAAAGAATGGACAAAAAGACAACAAAACAGAGGCCCTCACTTGGCCCCAATTGACGTTAGGACTAGGTGACCGTAGCTACATCAAAATGTTGTTATGCTGTTGGGATTATCCCTGGGTTGTCTTTAGCCAGGGTATGACAACAACTCACTGGAGAAGGGACAGAAAGACAATGGAACAGAATCCACTCACTTGGCCCACTCTACGTTCAGGATCAGGTGATCGTAGGTAAGCTAAAGACGGTCACACACGTAATGTTCTCATCCCTAGAGACACTCTTTTGCCAGGGTACCACAGTGTTCAAGTGAAGGGACAGAAAGACAATGGAACAGAGACACTCACTTGGCCCACTCTACGTTCAGGATCAGGTGATCGTAGACAAAGCTAAAGAGCTTTAGCTGTTGGGATGATCCCTGGAGTCTTTTAGCCAGGGTATGACAACAACTCACTGGAGAAGGGACAGAAAGACAATGGAACAGAGACACTCACTTGGCCCACTCTACGTTCAGGATCAGGTGATCGTAGCCAAAGCTAAAGAGCTTTAGCTGTTGGGATGATCCCTGGAGTCTTTTAGCCAGGGTATGACAACAACTCACTGGAGAAGGGACAGAAAGACAACGGAACAGAGACACTCACTTGGCCCACTCTACGTTCAGGATCAGGTGATCGTAGCCAAAGCCAGACACCCCGGCTATGGCGCGCGCCGCGTCTTCACGACGGTGAAAGTTGATGAAGGCGAACCCCTGTGTACACGTGTAATAAACAGCACATTAATATCATGTTCATACAGCTTTTGATACAAGTAATATCTCACTGTATGACAATCAGGTGATCGTAACCAAAGCCAGACACACTATGCTGCGTCTTCACGACGGTGAAAGTTGATAAAAGCGAACCCCTGAAAATGCAAAATAATAACACATAATGCCATGTTTATAAACTTTTGATTCAGGAAATATCAATCAAATGATTGTAGCTAAAACCAGACACTCCAGCAACAGCGTGGGCAGCATCTCCACAACAGTGAAAGTTGATGGAAGCAATGCCCTGCACAAAAACGTTATGCACCTTAAATTATGTTCAGAAAAGGTTTTGAGACTAGAAATATCTCGCTGTGCGCAACAAAAAGAGGCCTCAGAGGAAAGACGTCACTTCGCATGAGGAATGGAGAACTTAATATTTCGGTCATTTTAGGTCAATTACGGTGGGTTTTTTATTTGGCGTCACCATAGGCGATTTATTTTCGTTAAAAAATTGTTTTCTAACAGCTTTGTCAGATGAAGCATCTTGCCGTGATCCACTGATAAGTCCAACACATCGAAGTTGACCAATTGTAACTGATGATAGTTCAACTTCCGGGTGGTGATCTAATCGTTTGACAAAAAGCATCCTTTGGATTTGGATTAAGCTTAGCGATATGGTTTAATTAATATAACATGTCTATGCTTAAGATTCTCATTGTGCTGAAATCTTAATGTTAAAAGTGTCATCTTGCAAATAGAATATTAAAACCAAATAATGACATTCCACTTATGGAGAACAGTTGTGTTAAATCATTTCTGAGAATCATTTTGTTTTTGTTGTTTTTATGGGCAAAGGGAGGCAACAATGTTAAAGCTCTTTTGAAAAATTATAACCAAATTGGTATGGTTGTAATCATTGCTTTCAGAAAAGTTAATATGTTGAAGGAAAAAAGTGACTGAAATAGATGACCCTGTTAACTGAAAACAGCTTCAACATCTTTTTGTTTACACTCAATATTAATAGAAAACATACAACTCTCCTTCCTTTTCCCCTCCCAAAGAGCCATATCCACAATCCTTCAGCTTTGTTTTTCTCAATAAACATGTAAAATCTAAGGCTTGCTTACGTCATCATGCATCAGTTAGAACATTCTCCATCCTGAATCCTCAAATGACACGCTTCCATGTTTTCTGAATCTTCCCAATCCTGAAGTGGTGACCGCATTAGAAATAATTTCCAATGTGTGTATGATCTGTGTAAACAGAATGGGTGGGGGTGGTGTTAGAATTGCACGTATCTATCATCTTGTTTTAATCTGCCATCAATGTTGGCAGAAATGCTTGATTTTATAAGTACATGGTTCCGGATGACAAGAGGGCCGACCCTGAAGACTCTTTCTATCAACTTTTTCAATCCTGATTTCAGGAACAGGCCTGAACCACGTTCACCCATGTCAATGTCACGTTGACATGACCTTGACCCTGACCTTGCTCTGTCCGGTGACCTTGTCCTTGGCCAGGTAGATGCGGCTGATTGGTCCAAAAGGTCGGAACAACTCCTGGAGGTCAGACTCCCTCGTGTCTTCGGACAGGTTCGTCACACGGATTGTCGCAGCCTCATCTGTAAAACATAAAATAAACGTAAAATAATTTTCTAAATTGTTTGGTTGAAAAAACAACATGAAACAAAACAAGAACGCTCAAACACAAAATCAGGTTTTTGTGTGTGTGTGTGTGTGTGTGAAGTGTGTGTGTGTGTGTGTGTGTGTGTGTGTGTGTGTGTGTGAAGTGTGTGTGTGTGTGTGTGTGTGTGTGTGTGTGTGAATAAAAGGAACAGACAAGTTCATAAGTGTGCCAAGAAAAAATAACTCTAAAATGTCAACCTTTATAATACACATGTCTGCATAAGTACAGAGAACGCTCCTCACAATAAGAAAAGCATCATTAAAAAAGAAAGGAAGGGAAACCATAAAAACAAACAAATAACAAGCAATTCATCTATATCTAATCTACCTGAATTAGTTACATTTTCTTTCTTGTTGAACATGGAATGGACTCTCCCCATTCTTTATCAGCACCGTCAGTTGAACTGAACAATGGACTGATCCAAAACCTGATTGACCGTATCTCTGTGTAGAACAGGCCCACACTCCTTCCTTGCACCGTCTCTCAGGACGCTAAAACCACAGAACCTGACTTACCTCTCATCCAGTTTCCTATGGACTCTTCCCATCCAGAAAAAGGCAAAATGTTACGTTGAACCTCACCACCCTCCATACAATGGACCAACCTGAGTTAAAAATTACAAATGGACCAACCCAACCTGACTAACCTTTCCTCTGGCTGGACATGGACTCTCCCCGCCCTTTACTAGTGCCATCTCTCACGCTAGGGGGAATAATTTTCACCCCCTGCGTTTTCACTTCATTCAGTTAAAATGACAAAATGGACTGAGCCAAAACCTGACTCTCCTTTCCTCTGGTTGGACATGGACTCTCCCCTCCCCATTCCTACAAAATAGTGCCATCTCTCAAGCAAGGAGAGAACAATTTTCATCCCCTGAAATTTAGCTCCATCCTAAGTTAAAATGACAAAATGGACTGATCCAAACCTGACTCACCCTTCCTCTGGTTGGCCATGGACTCTCCCCGCCCTTTACTAGCGCCATCTCTCAAGCTAGGGGGAATTATTTTCACCCCCCCCACGATTTAACTTCATTCCCAATCCCAGTTAAAATGACAAAATGGACTGATCCAAAAGCTGACTCACCCTTCCTCTGGTTGGCCATGGACTCTCCCCGCCCTTTACTAGCGCCATCTCTGAGGCTCGGGGGGACGTACTTGCTCCCCTGCGCTTTGGGTCCTGCCCCGGTTGCCCCCCCTGAAGTGGAAGGGGACGCCTCCGACCGCTGGTCCTCCGACAGCTTTTCCTGGAGACACACACACACATCCACGGTGTTGGATCGTTAACAATAATAAACGGACACTTACATAGCGAGCACAAAACGCTTTACAATCAGCATTGAAACACTCACACACGCACGCACAACAGACACACACGCACGTATGTGCAAGCACGTGAGTGAACGCATTCTTGCACAGACATACACACACAGACCCACACACACATGAACATCATTTCCCTGTCACCAGACAATGTGTGATATTGTAAAACATCCATGGTGTTGGATTGTAAATGAACATTATATAGACAATGTGTGATATTGTAAAACATCCATGGTGTTGGATTGTAAATGAACATTATATAGACAATGTGTGATATTGTAAAACATCCATGGTGTTGGATTGTAAATGAACATTATATAGACAATGTGTGATAACTGATATTGTAAAACACCCACGGTGTTTGATTGTAAATGAACATTATATAGACAATGTGTGATATTGTAAAACATCCACGGTGTTTGATTGTTAATGAACATTACATAGACAATGTGTGATATTGTAAAACATCCACGGTGTTTGATTGTAAATGAACATTATTTCCGTGTGACCAGACAATGTGTGATATTGTAACACAGATGCACTTTCAATAAACAAGGTGTAAACAGTGCTGGAGATACCAGGGTTTCTGATTTATTTCTCTCTTTAGGGGTACAATCCAGAAACTTTATAAAGTTCAGAACGCAGCTGCAAGATTTCAGAGAAGTTTTGAAAGACTGGACAGAGGAAGAGTGGCGAACACTCAGTCATTCAGTACACAACTCAGTACAACTACAAGGTCGCATGCCTCACCTTCAACTCTATTAATGGAACTGCCCCTCAGTATCTCACCGACATTGTACAAACCTACACTCCCACCCGACATCTCAGATCTTCCTCCGACTCATGCCTGCTCTCCACTCCCCGTATTAAAACTAAATCCTTCGGTGAATCTTCTTTCTTATTCGTTACTGTGGTGGTACCATAGCCGATGAGGTTTAACCGAGGCATGGTTACTGCTACACCTATCTGTATTGTTAAAAAATTGGGACTTTACTGGTGTTGCATTGCCTCCATTATTGTTCCCACCATCTTTGTATCTACAAATGTCCCATATGTGTCTGTTCCAGACCGAGAGGACGTAAAACACAATTTTTCATTCGAATCTTCTTTCTCGTACTCTGCTCCCTCGGTCTGGAATAGCTTACCACACAGTGTTCGCCACTCTTCCTCTGTCCAGTCTTTCAAAACCTCTCTGAAAACTCACCTTTTTGAAACCTCATAGTCATACTCTCACCTCTAATCCACATAGTCCTTAATGATATGAACCTGCAGTATGTGTGTGTGTGTGTTTGTGCGTGCGTGCATGTGTGTGTGCTTGCGTGCATGTAGGGGCATTTTGTCGTCCAATGGTCTCCTTTACAAATTCAACACTGCACTATTTTCACACACATTCTCTCTGCCTTTCTTACTTGTGCATCAAGGGCCAGTGTATCTTTCAACTGAACATTCTAGGCACCATGGCACGACATCACTCTACACTTCCACCAAATGCAAAGACATTCACTGCCTACCACCCTGCCATGTTTAAAAAAAAAAATAGCTTTTGTCATTTTTCTGATGTTAAAGCAATGTATGCACACTCCAAACAATAGTTACTTCCCCCTTGTCAGTTGAGATGCAACACACAACCAAGAATGCCAAACAATACATGGCACTAACACACAAACAAGGCCATTTAGTTGTCCAGTGGTCTCCCTTACAAATTCTGCACTGCACTATATTCACACACATTCTCTCTCTCTGTTTTTCTCTCTCTCTCTGTGTGTCTCTCTCTCTCTTTCTTACCTGTAGCGGAGCCAGTGTATCTTTGTAGGGGCATTTTGTTGTCCAGTGGTCTCCCTTACAAATTCTGCACTGCACTATTTCACACATTCTCTCTCTTTCTCTCTGTGTGTGTCTCTCTCTCTTTCCTGTAGCAGGGCCAGTGTATCTTTGTAAGGACATTTCGTTGTCCAGTGGTCTCCCTTACAAATTATACACTCCACTATTTCACACACATTCTCTCTCTCTGTCTTGTCTCTCTCTCTCTCTCTCTTACCTGTAGCGGGGCCAATGTATCTTTATAAGGACATTTGGTGGTCCAGTGGTCTCCCTTACAAATTCTGCACTGCACGATCTTCTGGTTCTTCAGTTTGGCCAACGGATCGTCATCATCTTCAGGCTGGTTTTGCTGAACAGAAAAACAACAAATAAATGTCAGTGATACCAGGTGCTACAACTCAAACAATCTGTCTACAATGGGGGACACAGACCAGCTTGTACAGTGGAACCTCCCTTATAAGACTCCCTCCCATATAAGACCTACTTCTCTGAGACATTGCCCTTCTTTGTAAGTATTATAATTACCTCCCTTATAGGCCCCCTCCCTTATAAGACCTCATTTTGGATGATTTTTTAAGGTCTTATATTGAGGTTCCACTGTAGTATAATATCAAGGGTCTGTTTCAAAGTCTAAGACTAAAAAGAGTTCCGTGAAAAGTGACACCAGCATGTCACTGTAAAAAGAATCAATGCTCTGTACATCAACAAAACCAAATACTTTTAAACTGAAAGTATATGAACGTGCAAATGTTTTTTTATTTATTAAAAACTGGATTTTCTAACTTTAACGAGCGGACAAACATGGAACAGAAGAAAACATTAAAACAAAGCAGAATTTTCCCCCCAAAACCCCCCAAATTAATGCTTAAAAAACACAAAAAAACGCAAGTCATGACACTTGGACCCAACTCACTTTCAAGTAACTAAAAATAGATGTCTTTTTTTTTATACAACAGAACAGTGGGGAAAAAAGGCCAACATTCAAAGAAACTTACCAGTTTGGGGATAATATTTAAAACCCCACCCCTTGAACATCGGCAAATGTAAGCTCTATGATGTGATGTGAACTACATACAGATAATGTGTGACAGTGTCCATCGAACTGACACACAGGACAATGCACTATACAGACAGACCGACCAAGTTACATCACTGATGGAGACAAACTGCGTGAAGATGTCAGAAATACTAACAATAGTTAGGTTGCCACATGCATACATACAGACAGACAGATATGCATCGCTGCTGGAAACTGCATGACGATCTCCTCATAGACAACATTGTTACTGGCTGGATTAGGGCTTTCCTGGGAACGCACACAGAAGATTAGGATAGACAGACAGACAGACTTACATCACAAACTGCATAAAATATCTCCTCAGATATAACAAAGTTGGCTGGGTTAGAGCAGTCATACTGACAGACACACACAGACAGACAGACGGACACACAGACAGACTCACCTCATTGCTGGAGACAAACTGCATGAATATCTCCTCAGACATAACAGTGTTGGCCGGGTTAGGGCCAGGGGGGTCCCTCTCTGCAGCTCCAAACTTCTTCCATGTCTGAAAAGAGGAACAAAACCTAAACTAGTAAATATCCATATCTATTTTTTGTTCATACATATTTTCTTCTTAAAACTCGTGTTATATGGGTTAAAAGAAATAGTTCCTCTTTACAGGACCAAAGTTTGTCCATGTCTGGAGAAAGATAACTGTACAGGATGAAAATATGAAATACAAGGCATCAGGTTTTTTCTTTTTTTTCATGTGCAGTGGAAACCATATAACTTAAAAAGAGACCATGTACCACATAAAACAGGTGTGGTGGTGCATGGGATAAACCTACATCAGTCGCTCACAATGTTTTTAGCAAAAGTAGAAAATAGTTAACAACCCCCAAAACATCAATGTTCTATTAAGGGCATATAAATGTCTTTTTTCATGCGTTCTACCAGCATCCACAACATGAAAAACAACTTTGAACGATTTCTTTGTTTATTTGATTGTCTTCTAAAGTCAATAGAAACCAAGAGGCAAAATTGTATCTTCTATGCCCGACTTCTGCTAATGTTCTATTTCGAAAGCCAAACTTCAAATAATTATGAAATAAAAACTAGACAAGATAACTCCAATTCGGTTTTCTGTGTATTAACAAGAAATCTTTGCTCCACCATGAAACATTTAAATCTCAATTTATGCTAAAATTCCATGTCTGTTTTTCCCATGCACCGTCCCAATTCACAATCATTCTTTGGTCTCAATTCAATCATTCTTATGGAACAACTGTTGTTGGTTTTTCAACCCTAAACTGTGTGGCTATCTCAAAATAAAATAATAATAATAATAATAATGGGAATTTATATAGCACTCTTTCTCATATGAGCTCAGTGCGCTTTACATTGATAACAAGAACATTAAAGGCAAACAAATCATTAGAAAGTAAAATAAGCACGATGCTTGCACGCAACGTTCTCTTACTTCCTTACTCACACACACACACACACACACGCACGCATGCGCACACACACACTCACACACAATTAATTATACAAGAGTAAAATAGTTACAATATGAACATTCTAAGAAGAAACAGAGACCACATTCATGTCAGCCCTTTCAAATTTTGACTAACCAGATCTCCTTGTTCAGATTTTGAGCAAACATTATTTACAGTGCACTGTATGTCCGTCTGCACGCCACCATGCATTTGACAAAAACTCAATCTGTTACAGAGTCAGACCCACAGTAGTTCCTTTTCTTAAACAGTCAGTGACATACCTCCTCTCCCCTCCACACCTCTCTCTCTCCCTCTCTCTTAATTGCTATTTCATAGTCCTTCTTCTACCATAACCATGTTCTGATCGGATATTAACCCTTTCACCGCCAGCCATTTTTCAGCGAAAAATTTCCATTAAATTTACCTGGGTAGAGAACAAAATCTGTCTGTAATATTCCTCTGTGACATATTTAAAGTAAGGCTTTTCCTTACCTCCCAAAATGAAGAGAACAGTGTCTATGGATAACAGGTCCTGATTTGATGCCTTTTAGTGACATGGGTGTTAAATCACTGTGGTGCAAAAATGCGATGTTGGCGGTGAAAAGGTTAACTGCCATCTGACTGAAGCAATTGTTATATGTAGCGACACTAGTATTATGTGCATTGATTATTCAGGATATGTATTCCTTTTTTATTATTTGATGGATTGCCAAGTTTATTATGGCTGTTAATCTTTGCTTGCTCACTTCCCCTTCATAAGGGGCCTTGGCCTATTTGAATAAAATATTCGCATTCTCTCTCTCTCTCTCCTAAACCATACATTTACCTTTCTATGAGCTATGGACTTGGACACCTTCAATGTTTTGATCTGGTAGGTCTTGACGGTCTGCAGAGGAAAAACAACACTGACAAAGCACAGCTTCAGAGTGTGTTCCAGCTTCATGACTCAGGACATTTCATTTTCCCCAAAAGGGCCAGTAACAACTAGTAATATGTTAGAGCTTCAGATTGCTTAGTCTTCATTGGTCATACACCTGGCTGCACAAAATGAGGGGTGACTTTGGTTCATTGACCCGGGCCCTCTGACAATCTGAACCTTTCATGAAGGTCAAAATATGCTTGAAAAAAAAAATGGGCAGAAAAATATTAAGTACATGTTACCCCAAAAAAGCAATTGATTGTTTGATTTTTCATTTACCAATCCAGTGATCGCATTAACTGGTAATTATGAGTAAAATACTGATTGCAAAACCAAAATACCAAACACAATTTGACCTTTCAGTCCGGGGACTGATACATTTTTGCTAGGACTGATTAATGGTTTTAACAGAGGCCTTGATTACCGTATTTCACAGACTACCCCTGATTATAAGGCATCCCCCCAAATATGACACAACATTCAGATGTTGTTATTATAGTTTCTTACTGTATTATCAGTCACATTACAAGGCACCCCCCAATATGACACAACATTCAGATGTTGTTATTATAGTTTCTTACTGTATTGTCAGTCACATTACAAGGCACCCCCCAATATGACACAACATTCAGATGTTGTTATTATAGTTTCTTACTGTATTGTCAGTCACATTACAAGGCACCCCCCAATATGACACAACATTCAGATGTTGTTATTATAGTTTCTTACTGTATTGTCAGTCACATTACAAGACACCCCCCAATATGACACAGCATTCAGATGTTGTTATTATAGTTTCTTACTGTATTGTCAGTCACATTACAAGGCACCCCCCAATATGACACAGCATTCAGATGTTGTTATTATAGTTTCTTACTGTATGGTCAGTCACATTACAAGACACCCCCCAATATGACACAACATTCAGATGTTGTTATTATAGTTTCTTACTGTATTGTCAGTCACATCACAAGACACCCCCCAATATGACACAGCATTCAGCTGTTGTTATTATAGTTTCTTACTGTATTGTCAGTCACATTACAAGGCACCCCCCAATATGACACAGCATTCAGCTGTTGTTATTATAGTTTCTTACTGTATTGTCAGTCACATTACAAGGCACCCCCCAATATGACACAGCATTCAGATGTTGTTATTATAGTTTCTTACTGTATTGTCAGTCACATTACAAGACACCCCCCAATATGACACAGCATTCAGATGTTGTTATTATAGTTTCTTACTGTATTGTCAGTCACATTACAAGGCACCCCCCAATATGACACAACATTCAGATGTTGTTATTATAGTTTCTTACTGTATTATCAGTCACATTACAAGGCACCCCCCAATATGACACAGCATTCAGATGTTGTTATTATAGTTTCTTACTGTATTGTCAGTCACATTACAAGGCACCCCCCAATATGACACAGCATTCAGATGTTGTTATTATAGTTTCTTACTGTATTGTCAGTCACATTACAAGGCACCCCCCAATATGACACAACATTCAGATGTTGTTATTATAGTTTCTTACTGTATTGTCAGTCACATTACAAGGCACCCCCCAATATGACACAACATTCAGATGTTGTTATTATAGTTTCTTACTGTATTGTCAGTCACATTACAAGGCACCCCCCAATATGACACAACATTCAGCTGTTGTTATTATAGTTTCTTACTGTATTGTCAGTCACATTACAAGGCACCCCCCAATATGACACAACATTCAGATGTTGTTATTATAGTTTCTTACTGTATTGTCAGTCACATTACAAGGCACCCCCCAATATGACACAACATTCAGCTGTTGTTATTATAGTTTCTTACTGTATTGTCAGTCACATTACAAGACACCCCCCAATATGACACAGCATTCAGATGTTGTTATTATAGTTTCTTACTGTATTGTCAGTCACATTACAAGGCACCCCCCAATATGACACAACATTCAGATGTTGTTATTATAGTTTCTTACTGTATTGTCAGTCACATTACAAGGCACCCCCCAATATGACACAACATTCAGCTGTTGTTATTATAGTTTCTTACTGTATTGTCAGTCACATTACAAGGCACCCCCCAATATGACACAACATTCAGATGTTGTTATTATAGTTTCTTACTGTATTGTCAGTCACATTACAAGGCACCCCCCAATATGACACAGCATTCAGATGTTGTTATTATAGTTTCTTACTGTATTGTCAGTCACATTACAAGGCACCCCCCAATATGACACAGCATTCAGCTGTTGTTATTATAGTTTCTTACTGTATTGTCAGTCACATTACAAGGCACCCCCCAATATGACACAGCATTCAGATGTTGTTATTATAGTTTCTTACTGTATTGTCAGTCACATTACAAGGCACCCCCCAATATGACACAACATTCAGATGTTGTTATTATAGTTTCTTACTGTATTGTCAGTCACATTACAAGGCACCCCCCAATATGACACAGCATTCAGATGTTGTTATTATAGTTTCTTACTGTATTGTCAGTCACATTACAAGGCACCCCCCAATATGACACAGCATTCAGATGTTGTTATTATAGTTTCTTACTGTATTGTCAGTCACATTACAAGGCACCCCCCAATATGACACAGCATTCAGATGTTATTTGTTATTATAGTTTCTTACTGTATTGTCAGTCACATTACAAGGCACCCCCCAATATGACACAGCATTCAGATGTTGTTATTATAGTTTCTTACTGTATGGTCAGTCACATTACAAGGCACCCCCCAATATGACACAGCATTCAGATGTTGTTATTATAGTTTCTTACTGTATTGTCAGTCACATTACAAGGCACCCCCCAATATGACACAACATTCAGATGTTGTTGTTATTATAGTTTCTTACTGTATGGTCAGTCACATTACAAGGCACCCCCCAATATGACACAGCATTCAGATGTTATTAATATTATTATAGTTTCTTACTGTATTGTCAGTCACATTACAAGGCACCCCCCAATATGACACAGCATTCAGATGTTATTCAATATTATTATAGTTTCTTACTGTATTGTCAGTCACATTACAAGGCACCCCCCAATATGACACAGCATTCAGATGTTATTAATATTATTATAGTTTCTTACTGTATTGTCAGTCACATTACAAGGCACCCCCCAATATGACACAACATTCAGATGTTGTTATTATAGTTTCTTACTGTATTGTCAGTCACATTACAAGGCACCCCCCAATATGACACAACATTCAGATGTTGTTATTATAGTTTCTTACTGTATTGTCAGTCACATTACAAGGCACCCCCCAATATGACACAACATTCAGATGTTGTTATTATAGTTTCTTACTGTATTGTCAGTCACATTACAAGGCACCCCCCCCCAATATGACACAACCCCCCATTCAGATGTTGTTATTATAGTTTCTTACTGTATTGTCAGTCACATTACAAAGGCACCCCCCAATTGACACAGCATTCAGATGTTGTTATTATAGTTTCTTACTGTATTGTCAGTCACATTACAAGGCACCCCCCAATATGACACAACATTCAGATGTTGTTATTATAGTTTCTTACTGTATTGTCAGTCACATTACAAGGCACCCCCCAATATGACACAACATTCAGATGTTGTTATTATAGTTTCTTACTGTATTGTCAGTCACATTACAAGGCACCCCCCAATATGACACAACATTCAGATGTTGCACCCCCCAATATGACACAACATTCAGATGTTGTTATTATAGTTTCTTACTGTATTGTCAGTCACATTACAAGGCACCCCCCAATATGACACAACATTCAGATGTTGTTATTATAGTTTCTTACTGTATTGTCAGTCACATTACAAGGCACCCCCCAATATGACACAGCATTCAGCTGTTGTTATTATAGTTTCTTACTGTATTGTCAGTCACATCACAAGACACCCCCCAATATGACACAGCATTCAGATGTTGTTATTATAGTTTCTTACTGTATTATCAGTCACATTACAAGGCACCACCCAATATGACACAGCATTCAGATGTTGTTATTATAGTTTCTTACTGTATGGTCAGTCACATTACAAGGCACCCCCCAATATGACACAGCATTCAGATGTTGTTATTATAGTTTCTTACTGTATGGTCAGTCACATTACAAGGCACCCCCCAATATGACACAGCATTCAGCTGTTGTTATTATAGTTTCTTACTGTATTGTCAGTCACATTACAAGGACACCCCCCAATATGACACAGCATTCAGATGTTGTTATTATAGTTTCTTACTGTATTATCAGTCACATTACAAGGCACCACCCAATATGACACAGCATTCAGATGTTGTTATTATAGTTTCTTACTGTATTGTCAGTCACATTACAAGGCACCCCCCAATATGACACAGCATTCAGATGTTGTTATTATAGTTTCTTACTGTATATGAGTGTATTGTCAGTCACATTATAAGGCGCAGTCGGAATCTTAGCATAGGACAAACTATCGCCTAATAGTCCGTAAAATACGGTATATTGTGAGTTACAGTGATCTCAGGGCTCCCAGGGACCCCTGTTTGGGGGTCTATGAAGTAATAAAAATCTAAAGGATCTTCTAAGAGAATGTCCAGGGGGTCCCAGGGATGCACTAGAAAAATTCTTTTCAGCATTCGCAATTCCACTGGGACCCTCTATCCCGCCTCTAGGACCCTCTATTCTATAAGTGAAGGAGTCCCTGGGACCCCTTGTTTTGTGATGCACTAAGGGTGGACACGTGACGGGACAAACTGTCCTGAAACATGAAAATCAACAGGACAAAGTGTCCTGAAACATGAAAATCAATAGGACAAACTGTCCTGAAACATGAAAGTCAACAGGACAAACTGTCCTGAAACATGAAAGTCAATAGGACAAACTGTCCTGAAACATGAAAGTCAACAGGACAAAGTGTCCTGAAACATGAAAATCAATAGGACAAACTGTCCTGAAACATGAAAGTCAACAGGACAAACTGTCCTGAAACATGAAAGTCAATAGGACAAACTGTCCTGAAACATGAAAGTCAACAGGACAAAGTGTCCTGAAACATGAAAATCAATAGGACAAACTGTCCTGAAACATGAAAGTCAACAGGACAAACTGTCCTGAAACATGAAAGTCAATAGGACAAACTGTCCTGAAACATGAAAATCAATAGGACAAACTGTCCTGAAACATGAAAGTCAACAGGACAAACTGTCCTGAAACATGAAAGTCAACAGGACAAAGTGTCCTGAAACATGAAAATCAATAGGACAAACTGTCCTGAAACATGAAAGTCAACAGGACAAACTGTCCTGGAACATGAAAATCAATAGGACAAACTGTCCTGAAACACGAAAGTCAACAGGACAAACTGTCCTGTAACATGAAAATGAATAGGACAAACTGTCCTGAAACACGAAAGTCAACAGGACAAACTGTCCTGTAACATGAAAATCAATAGGACAAACTGTCCTGAAACCACGAAAGTCAACAGGACAAACTGTCCTGGAACATGAAAATCAATAGGACAAACTGTCCTGAAACACGAAAGTCAACAGGACAAACTGTCCTGTAACACGAAAGTCAACAGGACAAAGTGTCCTGAAACATGAAAGTCAACAGGACAAACTGTCCTGAAACATGAAAGTCAACAGGACAAACTGTCCTGAAACAGGAAAGTCAACAGGACAAACTGTCCTGACTCTTGTAGAAGTTAACAGAACAAGTACCAGTGTTTTGAAGAGGACACCAATTTGAATTTGTCCTATCAGGGATGAAGAACAGAACAGGACATTTAAACAGGAATTTGTCCTATCAGGGAGGAAGAACATAACAGGACATTTAAACAGGCATTTGTCCTATCAGGGATGAAGAACAGAACAGGACATTTAAACAGGCATTTGTCCTATCAGGGATGAAGAACAGAACAGGACATTTAAACAGGAATTTGTCCTATCAGGGATGAAGAACAGAACAGGACATTTAAACAGGAATTTGTCCTATCAGGGATGAAGAACAGAACAGGACATTTAAACAGGAATTTGTCCTATCAGGGATGAAGAACAGAACAGGACATTTAAACAGGAATTTGTCCTATCAGGGAGGAAGAACATAACAGGACATTTAAAATTTAAATAGGAATGTGTCCTGTGACCTAGGCCTCAAGACATCACTGCAGTAACTGCATAAAGTGTGTGTGTGTGCGTGTGTGAGTAAGTGAATGAATGTGTGCGTGCGTGCATGTGTGTGTGCGTGCATGCATGTGTGTGTGTGTATCATGTGCGTGTGACTGCGCATGCGTGCGTTGTGTGTGTGAGTAAGTGAATGAATGTGTGCGTGCATGCATGTGTGTGTGCGCGTGCGTGCATGTGTGTATCATGTGCGTGTGTGTGTGTGCGTGCGCTTGTGTGTGTATATATGGTCAGGTCAGGTAGTTAGGACATTAGGCCTCGCGGCCTCTTGACTGTCCTTTCATTTCTTATCTGGACTTTTGACACAAAGTGTCATTAGTTAAATACATCATACATTAGTTAGTTCTATGTCTGTTCACCTGTAAATGATAATGGACAGAAAAAAGAACGAAAAAAGTAGTGATTGTTTATTGTATGCGTAAATATACTATTATATAGCCATAGTCGGTGATTATTGTGGTGT
Organism: Phymorhynchus buccinoides; assembly: GCA_017654935.2. Lineage (NCBI taxonomy): Eukaryota > Metazoa > Mollusca > Gastropoda > Neogastropoda > Raphitomidae > Phymorhynchus > Phymorhynchus buccinoides. Next base: position 1,562,235 of record CM065707.1, read on the forward strand.
ATGTGTTTTCCTTATAAAGCTATGAACAAATATGTATGTATACTAATAACAATGTGTGTGTGTGTGTGTCTGTCTGTGTATATTAGTGGTCTTACCTTGACCACTTTGCCCTCGTCACTGTATTTGTACTCTGTGATTTTCTTCAGCCCTTTCTTCTCATCAAACTCCTCTGTGTTGGGCGGCAACACCCCTGCAACAAAAAACAAACCTAATTCAGAGATCCAAAAATAGAGAGATTTAAACACAAAAGATGTCTTTGAATAGATTTGTACAGGTACACTTGATCAAGTTGATGTGAAATTCAGGCATCAGAATAGTCTGAAGTACAAGCCTCTGAACACTGCGGTACAAGGGCCACAAGGCCCCAGACTGTAGAGGGACAACACTGACATGAAGGAGACCAACAACAGGCATCATAATAGTCTGAAGTCCAATCCTCTGAACACTGCGGTAAAAGGGCCATCAAGGCCCCAGACTGTAGAGGGACAACACTGAAATCAGTTCACAACATCACCAAATAGGCTTTTAATACAGTGAGAAATTACTGTAAAATGCTATTTAACAGAAAAGATAACAATCAATTTAAAGTCAAAACCTCTGACAGTAGAACTAGAAGCCAATGCTCCAAATTCTTAATCCTCAATTGTGATGCATGGAACTAGCAATGGTAAAAAGTTTGAGCCTTGGAGGAACTTTAGACATTCTGCAGGTTTCAAACAATTTTATGGTGGGTTTGTTTTTGCTTACAAAATAGCTTGACTTACAGAAATAAATGTGGGCATGTCCACATGCTGGTATCCGACCTTCTGTGTATGTGTATGTGTGCGTGTGCGTGTGCGTGTGCGTGTGCGTGTGCGCGCATGTGGGTTCCACATGCGCAGGTGAGTGTATGCTCATGCTTGGGGCTGAGTCTGAGAGAGAGAGAGAGAGAGAGAGAGAGAGAGAGAGAGAGAGAGAGAGAGAGAGAGAGAGAGAGAGAGAGAGAGAGAGTACTATTTGGTGGGATGGATGACATGAATTCACATAGCACGCATTGTCGCAGTAAAAAAAAAGTCGCTCATTCAAATAAATCGCCCACTACTATGAGAGTGTGTATTTGCGACAACCACAAATTTCACTCTTTCTTTACTTGAACCATTTACCTAACCCTAACCCTAGAAAAAAGTGAAATTTGTGGTTCATGCTCAATGTCGCAAATACACACTCTCATAGTAGCCAGCCGATTTATTTAAAGCGTGGGGCAGGATCCGTGGTAAAATAATCAACGTGATGATTGTGGCCACGCACAGCAAAGAAGAAGAAGAAATATCCCCAACTGCCGACTGGAAGAAGAAGAAGAAGAAGTTCAAGAAGAAGAAGAGAGTTTGTTAACAATCTGTATTGAATTTTAGATGATTATGCATCTGCTGTTCTTTCAAATCTCCGACATAAAATTTGACGGAATAGAAAAGAGATACAAAAAGAAAGGTGACACAAGTCAGTGTAATGAAATCGTGAATTAAAAAAAAAAAATTATCCACTTTTATTTTAATGTTAAATGATATCACTACCTTCATCTCCTTCGTCGACCTGTTCGGCCCAGCTTTTCCCCGTAGACCTGAAAAACACAGAACCAACACAAACTCCATTGATGTCTGCTGACAACATAAATCAGTTAAAGTTCGACCAGCGCTTACATTTCATCAAAATATGTCAACACTTTGACCGCAAACTTACATCGTGTACTCAGGCATTGCCGTCTGAGGCGGAAATGACGTAGCCTCTCTAATCGGATTACCCTAATCTTCCCAAATAACCAGCTAAAGGCAAAACACGACTATAGTTTTTTTTATCCCCATTTCCCCTTTTGTTATACATTGCAACTGCTTTCAAATACAAAATAAAACAAAGAAACTAATTAATAAGCTTGCAATGCATAAACTTTATCGAAAGAGAAGTCTTCTCTATAAGATAGTGTATAAAGACGTATTCTTAATTTGCATATTGCAGAATGGTTCTAGACATAATGGCGTCTGCTATGCAGCAATTTACCTTGGAAGATTGCAAAGGTGTGTGTTTTTCTTGAATCATAGCTGATGTAAATTGAATCCATTAATAAAAGCCTGTCATGCCAGTGTCATGGTCAATATATACCCACCTCTATGGGGCTAAATGATAAATATTGCCGACTTGTCTCTGATTATGAGTCATAATATGACCTGCTCTTTCTCTAGTCTCTCTCTCTCTCTCTCTCCCCTTCTTCTTCGCCTTAGGCAGCCAACTTCATCACGTTGAAGATTCTGCTGCACTCTCTCTCAGACAGTGTCTGTCTGTCTCTCTCTCTCTCTCTCTCCCTTCCCCCCTTCTCTCCCTCTCAGACTGAGATCCTCCCTTTTTTCTCTCAGATTTTCCATCTACCCCCCCCCCCCCCCACCTCATTCAATTCTTTTCTTTTTTAAAATTTTCAATGCACCGATTTTTCTTCTCCTGGTCAGAGGAGTGGCTGATGAATTTTAATAGTCAAAAGTGCAAGGTGATGCATCTTGGAATAAAGAACCCAATGCATGAGTATTTTATGAATGATGGTGGTGTCAGAAGGGTTCTTGTGAGCACAAATGCGGAGAAAGATCTTGGTGTTATAGTTGATCCATTGCTATCTTTTGAACCACACATCAACGATACTGTTAAAAAGGCAAACCGTACTGCTGGTCTACTAATCAGAACAATAACTAATAAATCAAAGGAAATTATGCTACCTCTTTATAAAACATTAGTACGCCCCTTATTAGAGTATGGAAATCCTGTCTGGTGTCCCTTTTTGAGAAAACATGTTGATCATTTAGAAGGTGTCCAAAGGAGATTTACGAAAACAATTATTGGAACCAGAGATATGGACTATGAGGACAGACTAAAGTATTTGGGAATACCTAGTTTGGAATACAGACGTCTAAGAGGCGATTTGATTGAGGTGTATAAAATTCTTAATAAGTTCTATGATCCTAACACAACTAAAACTTTACTAACTTTAACTGACGAGGAGAGAACACGAGGGCATGATTTTAAATTAACAAAAAAACTAAATAACAGTCGTTCAGCTCAAAACTTTTTTACTAACAGAGTAATAACTGCATGGAACAATCTTTCTAATGAAACTGTAAATGCATCATCACTAAATAGGTTCAAAAATCTTATTGACAAAAAATTTAATACTATTATGTACTCCACAAATTTGGAGAAATAAAAAAAAAAAAACATAAAAAAAAACCACCCAACCCAAAACAAATACACAATAGCCGTAGTAATTCACGGGCAAACAAAAAGAAAAAGGAAAATAAATATTTATATATGAGAAAAATATCTAGAGGGCAAAAGGCTTCATAAGCCTACAGAGCCTAAACTGATATGATATGATAAAGTAAGAATCATTTTTTCTCAGAAACTACACCTTTCTGAAGCCAAATGTATGGAAAAAGTGCAATCAGAGAGAGAATGCAACATATATGAAATTGATCTCTGATTTCAAATTCTTGCGATAAGTGCAATTCAAACCAGTGAATTGCATTACAGTGTAGTACTGATTATTTCATCAATCATTTCTCTGTTTTCAGCGGCCTTGAGTGACATCCTGGATGCGTTCAAACTTCCTGACAACGCGGCTCGACTGAGCGAAGCCAGAGAGAATGCTGGGAACGACATGCTGAAGGGCATGCAGATCGTGTTTCCCGTCGTCGCTCAGATACAAATGGACGTCATCCACAAATATGGCTTCCCTGCTGAGGGTGATGGTGAGAATTTTGTTTCCGCTAAGATGCAGATTTGACCCCCACCCCCCTCAATGTTTTGGTGCTTTGTGTTTTTTCCGTCTTGTCTTTATATTGTACTGATAGCAAATATGCATATTTTTAATTCTTTAAATGGATGAAAATTAACGTTAAATATAGAAAACAATGGAGGTTTATGTGCTGAATCTGCAGTAAGAAAGGCAAGACTGAAAAAACCCATAAAGAACCGAGAAATGGAGGAGGGGGTGTTAATCTGTATCTTTGCCAATTTTTTTAATTTTCTCTTTATTGTTTTTATTGTCATTTTGTATTGCAAAAAGGCTTTTAACTGTATCCTTTTGCAGACTTAATATATTCTACTTTGAGTCACTGTCATTAGATCACGCATCATCACTCGACTGATGACTGCTCAGGCAACTGTGGTTTAACTTTTCAAATGTGCAAGTGAACTTTGTCCTGAAAATGCTTGCAGATAACATTTTACAATGAATTTGACTGCCACAACCTAAACTATTGAAATGACTGCATCGGTTGATCAGATAGCTAAATGATCAATACTGACAGTAACTTGAGTAAGTGTATATGTGTGACGCACTGAGTGTGTAAAGAAAAATGTGCCCTTGTCAACCACTGGAATGATCATGACGAAATTTGAGAGGATGGCTTGAGAAGCGTCTAAGATAATGTCTGTGAATTCATGTCACTCCAAATGTACAGTAATCATTTGTAAAGGTTTCTGTGAACAATGTAAAGTCCCATTGCATTTTTGAGACAGTGCGAGCAGTGATGTCCCGAGGCCCCGGTCATAGAACATTGACCTATTAACTCATTCGCATCGCAACGATTTTGAATTATTAAAAAAACCCTCACAAATCACTCCAGCCATACACACAAACAAAACATACATAAACAAAAGGAGAAATGAAAGAAGATTAACGGGTTTTTACTTAAGGTTTAGACATAGGGAAGTGGTAGATCAGACTTTTTTTTAGATATAGACTTTATATAGAAAAACTCTACACTGATTGGTTTCCCCACAACAGACCACTACAAAAGCAAAAGCAAGGAAGCGAAGCGAGTTTAGAAGTGACCAACGTATGGTGTGCACATTTACTTCCTTTGAAGCAAATGCATCAATAATAATAATAATAATAATAATAATAATAATAATAATAATAATAACAGTACATTTATATAGCGCTTTACCTCAGATGAGCCCAAAGCGCTTTACAATCAATTATTCATCAACAGATAACAAAAAACAAGATTCAAGAGTGACACCAACCACCAACAGCGCATATGCAAAGCAACTCTCTGTCTCTCTCTTTAACACACACGCACGCACGCACACACGCACACACACACACACACACACACACACACACACGCACACACACACACGCACACGCACGCACGCATCAAATTGGCAGCTATCTATTAATTCCGCACATATATGTCTGGAACGACTTGAATGAGTTAAAACTGGAAATGTTCTGTTGTGTTCTCCTCTGTCAGAACAAATAACTGATTAAATTTGTAACACTGGCGAACTTTGCCTTACTGATTTCTGCAAGAGCCAGGACATTGTCCTGTTGATTTTGCTTGTCTCCGGACAGTTTGTACTGTCTCTTTTCCATCCTCGCTACATCACTGTGCAAGGGAAATAATCACTAGTAAAATTGTGAAAGTCACTGTAATTAGAATAAGCACCATTAGTTTGACTTTTTTTTATGACCGTGCATATTTTAAAAACTTGCGAACTTATTAATTATTAGCCTTATTAATCAACAGACTCCTTGTTTTTCCCCGGGTCTGTTCCACTCACCAAAGTGGTTTCTCTACGAAATCCAGTTTCTTTGCTGAACCACAGATTCACACAACATTACAGAGTACATTGATATGGTGTGTCATTCTGTTTTCCCAGGTCTGGTCCAGTTCACTAAAGCG
>CM065707.1:1572942-1575442 GCA_017654935.2 Phymorhynchus buccinoides
TGGTTGTGTGTGTGTGTGTGTGTGCAGTGCAGTGTTAATCACTCAGTCGCATCCTTTGCCATGCTATTATTTCTGCACGCTGGTCAGTTTTGACCATTCCTAGCCTCTTGGTCCTTGTTGCCTCTGCTCTCTTTAACATGCACGGAATGCTTACAGCGCATTGGACATTGATTGCTTTGTCTCTTCCAGATAAGTTGGTGTCAGATCATAAGATTTAGTGCAGGGCTTGACATTTGCAACATGTGTGTGTGTGTGTGTGTGTGTGTGTGTGTGTGCATAAACGCACAAACACACACGTGGATGCACACACACACACACACACACACACACACACACACACACACTCTCTCTCTCTGCACCCCCCCCCCCCCTACACACACACAAGCATATAGGGGAAGACGGGGTAAAAAGCGCATGGGCGGGTAAGAAGCCCACCCCAATTATCTGATGAAATAAAGAAAATTTCAGTCAAATTTGCCCATGAGACGAATGCTAGACATTAACGCTCGTCTCATGGGCAAAATGAGACTGAAATTTGCTTCATTTCATCAGATAATTGGGGTGGGCTTCTTACCCGCCCATGCGCTTTTTACCCCGTCTTCCCCTATACATTGTTATACTAATATATAACTATCTGTACGCACGTACACGCACACACAACCACATGTACACATTTTCTCTCTCTCTCTCTCTCTCTCTCTCTCTCTCTCTCTCTCTCTCTCTCTCTCTCTCTCTCTCTCTCTTTCTCTGTATGTGTCTCTCCTGCACGCACACACACGCGCGCGCATTCACCCCCACCCCACACCGCTCAAAGCTACCGTACTCCAGACTACCATTTTCAAGGGAATCTACCCATACCAATGCACATTACGAATCCCTTATTTATTATTATGCAGTTATTTCCCTTAGTGCGGGGGATGGGTGGTGGTGGTTGATAATAAAACGTGAACAAAACATGAAAGGGAAAGGAGAAAAGAAAGATCATGTAACCATACAAGGGGAAGAGAGAGAGAGAGAGAGAGAGAGAGAGAGAGAGAGAGAGAGAGAGAGAGAGAGAGAGAGAGAGAGAGAGAGAGAGAGAGAGAGAGCGAACTAGAGAGAACTCGAACTCGTGAATAAGATAGAACTCGAACTCGAACTCGAAATTTTTAATGAGGATAAACTGAGTAAGCAGAAATAGCTTATTTTCATCAGGTCCTCTAAAATAATGACATATGAAGAGAATAAATAAATAAATAAATTACAAAACAAACTCAAATGGTTCAAAAGTAAACAATGTAACAATCAAATGTAACAAATCCCAAGAACAAGGACAACATGACATATAAACACAACATTCTCACAAATCCTTTCACACACATAACTCATAGTTAGACAAGTAATCAATTGACAATTTTGCAATATCAGGTAGAGAGAGAGAGAGAGAGAGAGAGAGAGATAACGATAACGATAACGATATTTATTTGGTAAGGCCAAGGCCCCATTCAAAGGGGTGATTCACAATACATATATTAAACTTACAACAATCGTGAGTAATGCATAACACAATATAAATATTCTTGCTAACTGAGCTAACTTACCATAATGCTTCTTCTCTTAAATGCCAAATATAAATACATAGCAAGATTGCACATAACAATTTCATTTGTTGAAGTCAAAAGTAGCACTAATCTAAAAAGAGCTGGGTTTCTACAATATTTTGCAGGAATATATTTTTGTCTTAAATCATTAAATACTGGACAACATAACACAAAATGAAACTCATCTTCTTTATCTAATCTACACAGAGGACATAACATATTTAGCATAGCATTGAATTTGTATCTCTGTCTGTGTATAGCTATATCTGAAACACCAAATCTTAACTTTGTAGAGAGAGAGAGAGAGAGGAGATGGAGAGAAGAGAGAGAGAGAGAGAGAGGAGAGAGAGAGAGAGAGAGAGAGAGAGAGAGAGAGAGAGAGAGAGAGAGAGAGAGAGAGAGAGAGAGAGAGAGAGAGGGAAAATAAGAAAAAAGTTCAGTGCTTACTGGCCATTTATCATGTACGTCACTAAAAAAAATAGAAGCATGCGACTTCCTGTTGTAGGCTATTTGTGTACCATTCCAGAGAAAAGTGCTGACCCCGTTATATGTCAATCATTAAAACCCGGCCCATTAAATAGAGTATACATCTTTTTAAGCGGCACCGCGTCTAAGAGGAACATAAGGAGAGAGAGAGAGGTAAATAAAAAGCATAGATGGAGGATGATAATGCTGAACGGGAGGGGGTGGGGATGTGTAGAAAAAAACGGGGGGGGGGGGGGGGGGGGGGGGGGGGGGGGGGGGGGGGGGGGCAGAGGGGCGAGCCGAAAAGACAGAAAGTAAAGGGGATGAGGAGTGAGGAAGGGGGGGGTAAATGAAAAAAGCATGGATGGAGGATGTTAAAACTGAACGGGAGGGGTGGGGTGGGGGTGTAGACTAGACGAGAGGGGGGGGGGGGAGGATTATGCAGAGGGTCGAGC
>CM065707.1:1585442-1610442 GCA_017654935.2 Phymorhynchus buccinoides
ACTATCGTTTAAAGAGACACGCCCAAAAAATCGCCTAGGAAGGGAGTGGGCGTGCCAACATGCACGCGCACTCGGCTCAGACCTAGCTTAAACCAACTAGCCTAGGCCTACCTTCGCCCGGCTGTTGTTCCATCGATTTTTGTTTTGTAACCATGACCAGAGGTAGCCAAGAGTCTTTGTTTGCTTTAGTTAAAAGCAGGAAAAGCGAGATCATTTTCAAACGCGAAAACGTCCCGTTGCCGCTTTTAGGACGGTAGCACTTAGGGAAAAAAACCAAGCCGAACCGCGGGGTCTTTAACAGAAGTCCAAGGTCGATGACGTAGGCCGCTATTTGCGGTCACGGTCAAGGGCAGGCAGTCACATTGCAGGCCGCGTGCCGAGCTCCAACAAACGATCAGGAAACGTGAACGAGTCAGGCCGAGGTCAGCTAGGGTTGTGCTGCGTGCACTGACAAGGAAATTATGAGAGATTATTCTGCGAAAATCTTGCTAGAAAACCTTCTGCATTGGCCTAGTGGTAAGTTTGCTGTTTTAGGCTATTCTTTGTGTGTGTGCGAAATTTGCTTAGCTTAGCAGACGATCGTTTATTTTTAACGGTAGGCGACTGTTGTGTTGGATCGTTTTGTTTTTTAGGTCAAGTTTCTGTGCCTGGTTTAGGTTTTGTTTCACTGTCAAGTGCAATGATCATGGAATGGAATGCAGCCGAGGTAGACTGTAATTTCGTACCCATGAATCATGATCAGTGTGTTGATAAACAATGGCAATGAAGTGGATTTTGTTGTTGTTCTGTCAAATTGATTTTATTTTAGTTACCATAACCGCTGACAACAGAAAAAAAGCTCTTGCTAAAAGGTCTTGTCTCTTTGAAAAAAAGGGGGTCACCGAGAAATTACGCATTTCTTCTTTATAATCTCTCTCTCTCTCTCTCTCTCTCTCTCTCTCTCTCTCTCTCTCTCTCTCTCTCTCTCTCTCTCCTCTCCTCTCCTCTCTCTCTCTCTCTCTCTCTCTCTCTCTCTCTCTCTCTCTCTCTCTCTCTCTCTCTCTCTCTCTCTCCTCTCCTCTCCTCTCCTCTCCTCTCCTCTCCTCTCCTCTCCTCTCTCTCTCTCTCTCTCTCTCTAGGTCTGGATGTAAAAAAAGCATGTTATTGCTCATTATTCTATTACCCTCTATAAATAAAATTAATTCAATTGTATTCAACCTAGATTGGCCTTGTGTCATTTCGGCCCCACTTTTTTTGGTCGTTTTGGCCTGAGTCAAATCGTCCTCGTTTCCGTCCATGGTCATACCAGGCAGCAGGATTTCTCCCTATTACCAACTTTGAAGTGCCATGGATTCTTTACGTGCGTAAAGCACATGGGTCAGACTGGCTTTAAATCCCCATCCGACTTGGCGTTCGGTTCAAATTTCCTGTCGAACTAGAAAAAAGGGCGAGGCTACTGCACCTTTTTTTTTTTTTTCCCTGGGATGAGAATGAAGGATGATATGATATGGGGATTAGGGTTTTGTTACATGTATACATTTTTTGGAATTCTGATTAAAATGTTCTTTTAAAAAGTTAGACTGTGGTCTTGTTCTAAATACTTCTTCTTCTTCTTCATTTGCTCTGACAGTTTCCTGTCATATGAGAGTAGATGCGTCATGCTGCCATTATACGCCTGACTAAGAAATAGTTAGGCCCAGTATGTCCGACTTCGGCTGAAGAAATCTTCATAAGAATTTATAGAAAAAAAGGCAGGAGAATGGACCAGTAAGATAGAAAGATGGCAGATAATAATAATAATAATAATAATGGGAATTTATATAGCGCTCTTTCTCACATGAGCTCTGCGCTTTACATTGATAACAAGAACATTAAAGGCAAACAAATAATCAATCCTTAGAAAGTAAGATAAACATGATTGCACGCAACATTCTCTTACTTCCTCACACACACACACACATACGCGCGCACACACACACGCATGCACGCACGTACGCACGCAATGACAATAAACAAAGGGAAAAGGCAGAGTAAGCCCCCCGGTATCCCCACGGGGGAGTTATCTAAATACAGTAAAAATCGCTAAACTCAAAATTGAAGGGACTAACATTATTTTGAGATATTATTTTGTTTAAAAGACTTTTCAACATAGAGATTATTATAATGGGACCCAGAAATTATTTTGAGTTATCCGTTTTTGAGTTATCAGTTCTTCACTGTACTATGCTATAGTCATGATTGGCAAGAAGCTTTGGAGGCCCCATTTTCTTTATTGCCATGAACAAGTCTAATATTCCCTAACATGGATATAATTATCACGTGTTGTGCATGTGTTATGCCAGAGACCCAGTGTAACATCAAAGAAGGGATTAGTGCGCTAATCCATATTAAGATTAAGGCATGTTGCATTTAGAAACACTTACTGCAAGCTTACACACACACACACACACACACACACACGCACATGCACACACACACACTCACACACACACACACACACACACACACACACACACACACACACACACACACACACACACACACACACACACAGTGTGTGTGTCACACACCCTGACACTGCCAAGTTAATGCCAAGTTCAGGGGATTACTACTGTTATGCACCACTGACTTGATCCTGGCACACATATTAGCGCGGCACACATATTAGCTGTACAAACACAGGTCACGTTGCACACAGCGTGAAATGAAGTTTGGCAGTTAGTTACAATCAAAAGCTGACTTAACCCCAGTTCTTAGCCCAGTACCGTGTCTTCTATGGAGTGTGATGGCATTGATGATAGATCTCATAATTTTGTTATGTCATAGTCCTGGGATGATGGTTTTTGGTTTAGACAAGCCAGGAAAGATATATCTTTAGACCATTTTCTCAGATTGAGTCTAACGCAGTAACAGGTCTCTTAAATTTTATTATAAGAAAATTGATAATTTATCTGTTTTCCTCTGGCAGTGAAGGGGTTCTTCTTCTTCTTCTTCGATCGCTCAGACAGTTTCCTGTCAATTATGAGCGCAGATGCGTCATGCTGCCGTTATGCGCCTAACTAAGAAATAGTAATGCCCAGCAAGTTCAACTTTGGCTGGAGGAAATGTTTTTGAAAGGGTTTCGTGATAAAAGGCAGGAGAAGAATGGACCAGTAAGGCAGAAAGATAGTAGATGACAGAAAGCAAAGGGAAAAGGCAGAGTCAAAGAGTGACAGATTAGAGGAAGTTACAAGCACAGAACTTCCAGAAGGTGGGGGAACTATTTATGCAAAAGACCCCCCTGCATTCCCACGGGGGGAGTGAAGGGGTTATCTGAAAGGGCAGTTTTTGCCACACGCTGCAAGCCAACCCTTCTTTTTCTCCTCTCCGCAGACGCGGCTTAATGCTTTCAGAGCAGTCTGTTCCTATAGATCTGTCTGTGTGACTATGTTGACAATAACGTTTGAACGGAGGAACTTCAGTAGGAGGCTCAAATTGTGCATGCGCATCTATTTAGGATATGTAGGCCAAGTTTGAAAATGAAGGTCATTGTTCAAAGGTCAAGGTTACTGGAGCCGAAAATGCTGCCGCACTAGATCCTCGCTGGCGCAGGGGTACTGTAAAGTGCAGGTGTAGACTGTTTGGTCGGACTTTAGTTTCAGGGGTACTGTAAAGTGCAGGTGTAGACTGTGTGATGGGACTTTAGTTTCAGGGGTACTGTAAAGTGCAGGTGTAGACTGTTTGATGGGACTTTAGTTTCAGGGGTACTGTAAAGTGCAGGTGTAGACTGTGTGATGGGACTTTAGTTTCAGGGGTACTGTAAAGTGCAGGTGTAGACTGTGTGAGGGGACTTTAGTTTCAGGGGTACTGTAAAGTGCAGGTGTAGACTGTGTGAGGGGACTTTAGTTTCAGGGGTACTGTAAAGTGCAGGTGTGGACTGTGTGAGGGGACTTTAGTTTCAGGGGTACTGTAAAGTGCAGGTGTAGACTGTGTGAGGGGACTTTAGTTTCAGGGGTACTGTAAAGTGCAGGTGTAGACTGTTTGATGGGACTTTAGTTTCAGGGGTACTGTAAAGTGCAGGTGTAGACTGTGTGAGGGGACTTTAGTTTCAGGGGTACTGTAAAGTGCAGGTGTAGACTGTTTGGTCGGACTTTAGTTTCAGGGGTACTGTAAAGTGCAGGTGTAGACTGTTTGGTCGGACTTTAGTTTCAGGGGTACTGTAAAGTGCAGGTGTAGACTGTTTGATGGGACTTTAGTTTCAGGGGTACTGTAAAGTGCAGGTGTAGACTGTTTGATGGGACTTTAGTTTCAGGGGTACTGTAAAGTGCAGGTGTAGACTGTGTGAGGGGACTTTAGTTTCAGGGGTACTGTAAAGTGCAGGTGTAGACTGTGTGAGGGGACTTTAGTTTCAGGGGTACTGTAAAGTGCAGGTGTAGACTGTTTGATGGGACTTTAGTTTCAGGGGTACTGTAAAGTGCAGGTGTAGACTGTGTGATGGGACTTTAGTTTCAGGGGTACTGTAAAGTGCAGGTGTAGACTGTTTGATGGGACTTTAGTTTCAGGGGTACTGTAAAGTGCAGGTGTAGACTGTGTGAGGGGACTTTAGTTTCAGGGGTACTGTAAAGTGCAGGTGTAGACTGTTTGGTCGGACTTTAGTTTCAGGGGTACTGTAAAGTGCAGGTGTAGACTGTTTGGTCGGACTTTAGTTTCAGGGGTACTGTAAAGTGCAGGTGTAGACTGTTTGATGGGACTTTAGTTTCAGGGGTACTGTAAAGTGCAGGTGTAGACTGTGTGAGGGGACTTTAGTTTCAGGGGTACTGTAAAGTGCAGGTGTAGACTGTGTGAGGGGACTTTAGTTTCAGGGGTACTGTAAAGTGCAGGTGTAGACTGTTTGGTCGGACTTTAGTTTCAGGGGCGTTTGTCTGCGTGTTCCTGCAAGTGCAAGGTCACTGGACTTGAAAATGCTGATGCGCGTCTGATTGATCTAGCGTTTTCACGCTGTAGTTGACATGGTGGGACTGGGCTGATTCCTGTGGGCTTGACGCACACACACTGTTCTGTGGCGGTGAAAGGACACGATGAATGTGTTACTGTAGTGACAGACCCCTTCCCACTGTTTTATTCCTGGTATTGGCACTGATTTCTAACGACCTGATTATCACTATGACCATAACGCCGGTCACAGCTGACCCTCTGTGTGACTGTGATTTACCGGCTAAGTCATACTCATAGGTCAAGATAGCAGCATTCCTAGTCCGTGTGTGCGTGTGCGTGTGTGTGTGTGTGTGTGTGCGTGTGCGTGTGCGTGTGTGTGTGTGTGCGTGCGTGCGTGCGTGCGTGCGCGCGCGCGCGCGCGCGCGCGCGTGTGTGTACGTGTGTGTGTGTGTCTGTGAGCCCCGGTCCTCATCTGTGTCTGTGTGTGTGTCACTGCATGTGTGTGTCTCTCTCTGTGTCAGTCTGTGCGTGTGTTGTTCTTGTTCTTTTTTCTTCTTCTTAGATTTCACTTGATGCTCATTTTACCTTTATCAGATGGCGTGGAGTGAGTAAAGTTTATTTTTTGCACCAAAGCCAATTGCACCGTTTACATTTTGTTCTTCTTGTAACATTGTTTGCTTTGATAATGTTCATTTGGAAACAGATGCCAGCAGCTGCTGTACCTAAGTTGATGACAGGTGAGGTGTTATAAATCTGATAGAGGGGCGCTTTAATTAAAGGTTTTACTTTCCTGACAATTGCCTTAAACACTTATGTATAATATACGAAACTGTCGTCTGTTTCAGTTTAACCTGACCACCCCCCTACATGGCTGACTGTCTGACAGTGGACTCTTCCAACCAAGCCACCACCACCATCCCCACCTCCCCCACCAAGTCTAGCACCGACAGGGAAGCCATGGAGCGCCAGTCCCTCAGCCTTTTCCAGGACCTGAAACTCAAGCGCAAGCGAGTCCGCGACTTGCTGGCCGACTCGGAAAGCGCTCGCTCGGTGTACTCGGAAGGCTGCGAGAGCGACATTCAGAGCGACATCAGCGGGGACAGTGCCTACGTCTCCGACCGGAGCTCGGAGTGCGGAGCCAGCGCCCTCGGAGAGGACGTCCCGGCGAAGAAGAAACGCACGGAGAGCCAAGACGGGAAAAACGAACACTTCAAAGACGGCGAGAAGAGATGGGGGGAAGGGAAGACGGGTGGGGCGGTTTCGTTACCGGTGAGCAGCGCAGCGACGACCATGGCCTACATGCAGGGGTATTTGATGCCGGTTTCGGCCGGCTTTCCGCCCGGCATGGCCGGAATGGCCGCAAACGGGTTAAAGTTCATCCCCATGATGGGGCTGCCTGCGCAGGGCATGTTCCCGACCAGCCCCCACAACATGCCCGCGCCTATGTTCATCGCGGCGCCCCCTACCGGGTATCTGTTCACCAGCACGGAAAGCATCTCCACCCCGGCCGGTCCCATCATCGCCTTCCCTTCCACCGACAACTCCACCCGAGCCACGCCCAGTCACCACAAGGCGGGCGAGCCCCAGGAGAAACCGACTTCGCCGAAGTTCAAGGAGCCCACGCTGGATGACCTCAGCCGGCTGGAGAAGGACCAGGAGTTCATCACCCACTACACCAACAATAAGTTCGTCTACACGGGCCACCTGGTGGAGAACCCGCACAACAAGGGACATCTGTCGATGAGCACGGAGACGCCGCACGACGATTCGGACGGGGAGGAGACGATGGTTTGCGCCATTTGTAACGACAAGGCCACCGGGCTGCATTATGGGATCATCACCTGTGAAGGGTGAGTTGGCTGGATGTGGGCATTGGGGGAGGGGGAGGGAGGGATAGTTTTGTGTGTGTGCGTATGTGTGTGAAGAGAGAGAGAGTATCTATAGATGTGTGCATACATGTGCACATGATTATGGGGAGGGAGTGGTGTGTGTGTGTATGTGCGTGAAAGAGTGAGAGAGTATAGATAGATGTGTGCTTGTGTGTGTGCAATTGTGATTTGTAAAGACAAAATGACAGGGTTTCGCTATGAATTGAATGTGAAGGGTGTTTTGATATTTAATTGTCTTACTAAACCATCTGTTTAAAGTGTCACCTGTATACATCTTCTATGCCGTACACAACTCGGTGCATCATGTTACAGTGTTGAACTAATTTAAACCTTTCCTGTTTAAAAAAAAGCATACCTGGATGTTTTAGACTGCAAAATGTCGTAACGATTTCCGACTCGGTTTTTCGGTAAGTTTATCACCAAGATCACCTGCCTTTTTGTTCCCCGAAGGTGCCAGGTTTTTTTCAAGCGTAAAGTTCAGAACAAACATGTGTGCAAGTGAACTACGACCTGTGCTGATGATGGACACTGTCATGGCGTTGTGTTGTCTTGTGTTATGTTTATTCTCTGCAGACACCAAGGTTTTTTCAAGCGCACAATTTAGAAATAAACATGTGTATACCTGTGATGCTGATACAGAAACTGAAATCGTAATGCACCATGTATTGTGTTGTATTGTATTGTGTTGTGTTTGTTCATTTGTTCTCTACAGGTGCAAAGGCTTTTATAAAGTGTACGGTCCAGAACAAACGCGCATGTTCAGCTGTGTCGACTATGGGGAATTTGAAATTGTATTGTAATTTGTGTTGTATTGTGTAGTGTGTTCTGTAATGTATTGTATTATCTATTTTATTTATTATTATTATTCCATACAGATGCAGAGGTTTCTTCGAGCGCACTGTTCAGAATAATTAGGTGTTGCTGATGGGTGTTGTGAGATTGTATTGTAATATATTGTATTTGTTCATTAAATTTTACATTTTGTTCTACACAGGTGCAAAGGTTTCTTCAAGCGCACGGTCCAGAACAAGCGTGTGTACAGCTGTGTGGCCGATGGGGACTGTGAGATCAACAAGATCCAGAGGAACCGGTGCCAGTACTGCCGATTTAAAAAGTGTCTGCAGATGGGAATGGTGTTGGCAGGTGAGATACATGATGCATGCAAACACATGCACACATACACACAAGCACGCACGCACTTACACACACACACACACACACACACACACACACACACTTTGTAAAAAAACACCCATGTTTTTGCTTATACAATGTTCCCATCTGGAAATAAAATTTTGACTTGACTTGACACACACACACACACAGAACATGTATGCACACACACACACACACACACACACACAGAACATGTAGAATCAACAAGATACAGACGAACTGATGTCAGTATTGCCGGTTTAAAAAGTGTTTGCAGATGAGAATGGTGTTGGCAGGTACAGAGAGAGAGACAGACAGATAGAGTAGAGAGAGAGCAAGAGAGAGCAGCCCTGTGCATCTCCATCACAACACAGTTGCACTTTGCCATCTATTTGTTATTTTCTCAGAGGGTAGTCATACTTAACCCTTTCACCGCCAAAGTCGCATTTTAGCACCACAGTGATTTAACACCTATGTCACTAAAAGGCATCAAATTGGAGTATATTATCCAAAGACCCTGTTGTCTTAGTTTGGGGAAGTAAGGATAGACCTTATTTTTTATATGTCACAGAAGAATCCCCAATACTGCAGATGGATTTTGTTCTCTACCCAGGTAAATTTAATGAACATTTTTGGTTGAAATATGGCTGGCGGTGAAAGGGTTAAATAAATAGTAAGAATAGTAACTAAATAGAAATACCATTCTTTCTTTTGAAGATCATTCTTAATCTTATTCCTAGGATGGAAAATTCATAGATAAAAGAAAAGTTAAAGCTTTTTATCTGTCCTTGTGGTTGCTTGGCTTTTTGCTTCATGCGTTGTTAGTGTTACGACATTTTCTGAACTTCATGCAACACACATATAAATTGTGTGGAAAAAGTAGAAAACTAGAAGGGAAAACCCTCATCTACTGGTTAAGAGGCCTTTGAAAGAGTAATGGACCCAGAGCATGCTCTCTGTGTATTGCGTCCTCACCATTTGTGGTCATTGTTTTTCAGCTGTGCGGGAGGACAGAATGCCCGGAGGGAGAAATTCTGGTGCCGTCTATAATCTCTACAAGGTGAGTTGAATTGAAGAAAAGAAAACCCTCGCAAGAGTGTCCGTGTCAGCTGTGGATTGTCAGCATAAGTAGTTTTCACCCCCAAAAAATTAGCATTAAAGGGGCACCCTGACGGATGAGTTTTTGCAAGAAACACGTCGAGATCACCAGAAAGACAGCTGCTCTGGTTTCCTAGAAGTCAAAACGGCAATTCCTCCTTGGCAGAGTTGCCGGAGGTAGAAGCCATTTTGGATGGGGTGGGTGGAGGCCACTCATTGTGGTTGAAGCTTTTTTCTTCTTTGTAGTGCAGTAAAATAAAAATGTGGAGCTATTTTCTTTGTTGTTAGCGAAACTCCTTTAGGTAAAAAAAAATAAAAAAATAAATAAAAAGGCGTGTATTGTGAAACTTTTGTGCAAACGATTTGGTCTTAATTCAGGCGGCCATTAAAAAAGAGAAAACACATGCCTTCTCTTTCACTAAAAGAATTTGACTTCCATCACCTCCGCCAAGGAAGAATCGCCGATTTGACGGTTTGATTTCTGGGAAACCAGAGCAAAGTGAGTGTTGCGATCTCTGTAAAGGGTGTTTTCCTGGTGACCTCAACATGTTTCTTGCAAAAGCTCATCCGTCAGGGTGCCCCTTTAAGCTTTAAGACTGATGTTTGTGATTTAGTTTTCCGTATGAGACTGAAGCGCCATTGGAAGCTTGCTCGCTCACTTTTCAGGGGTGGAGTCTTCCG
The DNA here is from genome assembly GCA_017654935.2 of Phymorhynchus buccinoides. NCBI lineage: Eukaryota > Metazoa > Mollusca > Gastropoda > Neogastropoda > Raphitomidae > Phymorhynchus > Phymorhynchus buccinoides. The sequence continues at coordinate 1,595,159 of CM065707.1, forward strand.
GTTGTATCGGAATGCTTGTTTCAGTTTTGAATGACATAAGTTCTCTGTGGGGATGCCGGAGTCTTTTGTAAAAATAGTTCCCCCACCTTCTGGAAGTTCTGTGCTTGTAACTTCCTCTAATCTGCCACTCTACTTGACTCTGCCTTTTCCCTTTGCTTTCTACCATCTATAATCTTTCTGACTCATTCTCCTGCCTTTTTAAAAAAAAACATCTTCCAAATAATTTTTCTCCTTTGAGCTCCTCCAAAATCGGAATGTGTCGGCTGTACGCAGCGGGGAGACCAGTGAAAACTGAAAAACGGACACATACGTACCTTGCCCATTATGGCCATATGGCCTGGGAACGCAGAAGAAGAAGAAGACTGACATAGTAACTGAGTGTGGCTGGCTCTCTATTTCCAGGTGAAGTACAAGAAGCACAAGCGCCGGGAGTCGGCTGACAAAGCCCTCAGCAAGCGCATCGCTCAGCACGTCATGAAGCTAGACCCCTCCCTCCACCACTCCTTCCCCCCTGCCTCCTCCTCCTACCCCCTGCCAGACTTCCCCCCCTCCCCCCACACCCACCACACACCCCTCTCATCCCACCAGATGTCCCCCTACCACCGCCACCTCTCCCCCCCGACCTACGCCCCTACCAAGGGGGGCAGCCTCTCCCTCCCTTCCTCTCGCTCGGAGAGCGTCAGCGATGTGGACACAGGGGTCGACACGGACCGGGAGAGCTTGTACGGCGGGGAAATGTCCCAGGTTTCTCCTCCGATCGTCTACCCCCACAGCTCCCAAAACCCCATGGCGTATTCTCAGTACTCCTCCGCTCCTCCGAACTATTCCTCCCCCATCACCTCCTCTCCCTCCTATTCCTCCTCCTCCTCGAACGTCTCGACAGCGATTTCGCATTCGTCCCTGGTGACGGAGTTGGCGCGCAAAGAGTCCCTGCTGTGCATCGCGGAGGACTATAACATCGAGCAGTTCACGGGGTCTGAGCGCAGCGTGGCCGAGGCGTTGTGCAAAGTGGGCGACGACATCGTGATGAAGCTGGTCCAGTGGATGCGACACCTGCCCTTCCACGCGGAGATCCCCCTCCAGCAGCAGACCAAGATCCTGACGTCCAAGTGGCACGAGCTGCTGCTGTTAATCATGACGGCATATGCTCCCATCAGCCACCGGCACAAGGCGGACGGTTCGTCGGGGAGTGTGGGTGAGCTGTACCAGCGGCACATGTGGCGCATGCAACACTACCTGGAGCGCACCTTCGGCAAGCTGTTCACGCTCGATCAGCTGAGCAAGGAGATAGGGGGCGTGATGGAAAAGATTTCCAGGGTGATGGTGCACTTCGCTCAGCTGAACGTCACCAGGAAGGAGTTGGCTGTGCTGCAGGTTATCCTGCTGCTGAGTTCAGGTTAGTGTTGGGTGGGAAAGGGGTGGGGAGATATGTGGGGGGGGGGGGGGGGGGAGTGTTTCGTGGCTCCAGTGTGTAAAGGGCCTGCTATGCTACGTACGATTCGCTGTCGATGCGATGCGATTGCGACGGTGTGAGTCATGATTCACAGTGAAATACTTTGGTCTAAAAATAATTCTACTACTTTGGCTCCATGTACTCGGGTAGACCCAATGCATGGATTTCACGTCAATCACGACTCGCATCGTCACAGTCGCATCGCACTGACAGCGAATCGTATATAGTGTAGCAGGCCCTTAAATCGGCAGAACTGACATCGGTTCCTTTGGATCTTGTTAATTCCACGCTCTCTCACTCTGTGTGTGTGTGTGTGTGTGTGTGTGTGTGTGTGTGTGTGTGTGTGTGTGTGAGAGAGAGAGAGAGAGAGAGAGAGAGAGAGAGTGAGTGAGTGAGTCTGAGTGAATGATTTCATTAGTTAATAAGCTCATTTAAAAGAATGTGTGTGTGTGTGCGCGCGCGTGAGAATGAAGAGAGAGCGAGACAGGGGGGTGGGGGAGGAGGATTGAAGGGGGTGTGTGTGCAAAGAGAGGATGTGAGGAGAGAGATATGACAGAGGAGATCTTCAAAGAGAGTTGTCATTCTCAGTTATAAAGAATCAGGGACTTACTTGGGGGAAATGGGAAAAGGTGACATGCAACAGGTTTAAAGAGGACACAGTCATAATTCAATCCTTTGTTGTTGTTACCGTTCCCTGGCTTAAAGACTCCAGGGATCATCCCAACAGCCGGAGCGCTTGAACCCTATGGTACAAATGCACCAGCTAGGGATGAGAACATTATGTGTGTGACCGTTTTTGATTACCCCACCACGTGGGCAGCCACACTCCGACTTAGGAGGGTTTTGGACTGATGATGTTACGCTTGGAGCTTGCCACGGCTGAAGACAATCCTAACTCTGAAAACATAACAACATTTTGATGTAGCCTTGGTGTTCTAGCTTAAGTCAATAGGGCATTTGCCACGTGAGGGCGACCTTGAATTTCACTGAGTTGAATTTAGAGAGTTGAATTAGAAAGGTCAGCGTAACTCAGGCAGAACGAGTGCGGGCAAATTAGTAGTCTAGTATAGAGAACGAACGCTCGTGGCAAATATGCTCTATTGGTCTGACACAGCCTTATGCCAAGGCGAATTCAATCTTTTCAAACCATTTCTTCTTCTTCTTCTTCTTCCTATTACTGGACTGGGCCTCACGGCGTTTAAACTTAAAAGTCCAACTGATTTGAGGTCCTTATAAGTCCTTTAAAGGTAATTTCTTTGGCTCATGCCCAGCACCTGGGAACCCTGCCTCTCGTTCTGGGGCGCAGATACTGGCTTGCGTTCAAATCAAGCAGGCTGTTGTTAATGTTGTGCATGGTTGTTGTCTGCACAGACGATGCCCAGAAGGAGCCGACCACTCAACGCATCGTGCGCACCTACCAGCAGGCCCTGCGCCACTACATCCTGGAGCGATACCCCTCAGAGGCAAACCGCTTCGGAGACCTCCTGGCCCAACTCCCCGAGATCCGCCTGGCCTCCCGACACCTGCTGCGCAGCAAGATGATCTACATCCCCTTCCTGCTCAATTCATAGACCATCCGTTCGGAAGAAATGTGAAACAATGGTGGGAAATCTGATTATTGAGGCCCTGTAGAGGATTTGCTGGAGGTTTTTCTGCCCCTGAAAATCTGTTGGGGGTTCCGTGAGGGTTGAAATATTTTTCATGTCGGTGGGGCCTCGTAAGGGATGGTGGAAAATCTTGAGTCAAATAATGAGGCTCTGTAGACAGTAGAGGATCAGCTGTAGATTTTTCGCCACAGAAAATTGGTGGGGTTCCGCGAGGGTGACAATCTTTGACAATTGATAGGGCCTCATGAGGAATGGTAGAAAAATCTTCTTATAAATTAATGAGCCCTACAGAGGATCTGTTTGAGATTTTCGCCTGAACTCTTTAGAAGTTACTTTGCTTGTGTGCCTAGTTTGTTGTTGTTTGTTTTTGAGGCAAAGGATATTACGAAGATTTCACTGTGAAAAACGTGGTAGGGTCCTGTCAGGGACGGATTTGAAGATTTTCTTCTGTATTTTTGTGTTGAGGCCCCGCTAAGGATCTTTGTTCAGACTGCTACTCCTCAGGATTTTGCATTCTGTGTGGGAGGGCCTAGCTGGAGATATTATTGAGATTATTTGTCCTGACTGTTCTGTACCTAGTCTTGCTGCCCCAAACTCGCTCATTTTTTTCTCGTTTGTTTCATCGTTGAAAGGTCAATTTCACAATGGTTTTGTTCTCTTCCTTCCTTGCTTGTTGATGAAGAGGGTTGTTTTGGGGTGTTTTTTTTTTGCGGAGCTGGCTTGACTCTAAACTGAAGGATTGTTGAGAAAAAACAACGAAGATGCACTGTTCGGAAGGAGTGGAAGAATGATCTGAGAACAGTCAAAAAGCAACAGACGAGAGAGAGAGAAACTCGCACTGTCACAAGCAGAGACGAAGTCACATAGTGAAGAGACTTAAAGACGAATGTGTTGTTTGCATTCGGTGTGTTGGTCTGAAGACGGAGTGCGGTTGCCTTTTCAAGCTTTGCCAGCTGCTGTGATGGTCGTTGTCAGCGTTTCCTCTTGATTGCTTAATTAATTAAGAAAATGTTTTGTGAAAGATAAGAAAGGAATTTATGATCTTTTCCCCTGTGAAGGAATGACACTAGCATCCAATTTGTTTAGGATATTTTGCTGCTATTTTGAAACACGAGCATCTCCACCATTTTTTTATATGAGTAAAACAAGGGTTCTTCTTCTCTTTGGGGCCCACGATCATTAAATTGATCATTCTGGAAACCCTCAGGAAAAAAAATGCACACAGCATTGTGTTCAATAAAGGGGTGGTGGGGGGGGGAGATAAAATAGGTGTCAGGGATAGCGTTTGTGCCTTTCTATCTTCTTTCTTTACCCCATCTTATTATCAACTTAACTTTGTTCAGTTATGTTTGGCGTTAGGTGCCTCTTGGCCTCTTGGCCTCTTGGCCTATTTGGATGGGAAACAAGACAGCTAGGGGCTGAAATCGGCTTTAATTCCAATTCCTTTGAAATGTATGGATTCTCGGTGAGCAGTGAAATCACAATTGTTGACTGGCATGTGCCTTGGAACGAACAAAGTTGACAGGTTGTACGAAACGATGACGTAACAGCAAGAAATGGGTTGAATGTGTGAAACATGTCCTTTACAAATTAATACAGTGGGAAGGAATTGTGTTTGTTATATAATCACAACATGTAAGCATGAGGAGTTGACAAATGAACGGGGACAGAAAGTGTATTTTGTGATGTTGACAAAATGGGTACCAGTAGTACTTAAACAGTGACTATTATAAACTGTAACTGTGCGTTGTGATATTGAACTGCTGAACGGAGTAGGACAAAGAAAGCTGTGATCAGAGAAATAACCACAACAAAAACCTGTTGGTGTGATTCATGAATGTACAGATTGTGACTCGGATTGCAATGTGTGGGGAAAGTCAGCGTCATATGAAAATAGGACAGATTGCTGAATTAGTCTGTATGGGAGAACAAGGGAGAGAAGCAGTCTGCTGCACATATGTAGGACTTTACATTTACATAATAATTACATATTCTGAACTGAAAATACCACAGAGGATATATTGAACAACAGAGATAGAGAGAGAGAGGGTCAGAAAAACAAACAAACAGAGAGAGGTTGGGGTTTGCAGTTGCAAGTAATCGTATTTCAGATTTGGAATTGGATCTTGGACATTCGAGAGAGAAAGGGCCTGCAATTTCGGCTATTCACATTTTAATTTTCATTGCAGAAACTTCTGAGGAATGTAACAAGATTGGCTATCAAATTTGAAAGGCTGCGTTCGCTCTGAAACATGAAACTTTAAAGACGATGTTGTTTGTTTGCTCTGAAACATGAAACTTTAAAGACAATGTTATTTGTTTGCTCTGAAACATGAAACTTTAAAGACGATGTTATTCATTTGCTCTGAAACATGAAACTTTAAAGACGATGTTGTTATTGGTTTGTACAGGTTGTATTGATGATGAAAGACAATGATGATATTGTTGTTTTTATATTATTGTTGCAGTGATGATATTGTTGTAATGTATATTGTTGTGGTGATATGATCTCAGTTTTGTTGGCCCCGAATCAAGTGCAAATCGTGGACTGTCCCAGCGTTGAACATGGTCCGTGTTATTGTTGGAGTGAAATTGAAAGGGTGGCATATTCATGGTTTGTTGATGTTTGCATGTCGTCAGAATATTGCTGTTGAGAATGTTGGAAGGGTAAGACGAATTTTAAATGATTAACTTGTAGCTGAGTTATTTTCATAACGGTGACAAGATGTTTTTCCCCGTGTTGCTGATAATTTGTTCTTAGAATTGTTCTATTGCCACATTTATTTGTCATCTTTTTTATTCTTGTTCCCTTGCTCTTCTAACTTTTTCTTTTCTATTCTTTTGCACATATCTCTCTCTCTCTCTCTCTCTCTCTCTCTCTCTCTCTCTCTCTCTCTCTCTCTCTCTCTCTCTCTCTCTCTCTCTCTCTCTCTCTCTCTCTCTCTCTCTCTCTCTCTCTCTCTCTCTCTCTCTCTCTTCTCGTCTCCATCTCGGGCTCTCTCTCCTCTCTCTCCATCTCTCACTCTCTCTCTCTCTCTCTCTCTCTCAGTCTCTCTCTCTCTCTCTCTCTCTCTCTGTGTCTCTCTCTCCTCTTTGTCTCTGGTTTTCTCTCTCTTTTCCAACCCTTTTTCTTCTCTGGTTTTGGGGTTTTTTCCAACCCTTTTTCTTCTTCTTCGTCAATCACTCAGACAGTTTCCTGTCAATGATGAGCACAGATGCTGCCATTATGCGCCTAACTAAGAAATAGGCCCAGCATATCCGTCTTTGGCTGGAGAAAAGCTTTGTAAGAATTTCTGGGGGAAAAGGCAGGAGAATGGACCAGTAAGGCAGAAAGGTAGTAGATGACAGTAAGCAATGGGAAAAGGCAGAGTCAAGAGAGTGACAGATTAGAGGAAGTTACAAGCACAGAACTTCCAGAAGGTGGGGGAACTATTTGTACAAAGGACCCCCCGGTATCCCCATGGGGGTGTTTTTTTTATCTAGCCTTTCTCTCTATCTCTTTCCCCCTCCCCTCTCAGTCTGTGACTTGTCTGTTGCAGATATACAGATAAACTATGATAAACATGACTTCAATTAACAAAACCCACATCGATGATGTTGTTGTTGCTGCAGTATGGAACAAGGTGGGTGGGGGGGTATATGTTGGACTTAGGAGGTTATGAAATTGCATTTTGCGGGGTTTAGTTAATGCACAAACTTCTATTTGTGTGTGTGTTTGTTTTCCCAGTCAATTTGTATCTGAGGACTTGAAATGTGCCTTAGGTTACATTGTGTTGTCAATTTCAACTCCCACCTCCACCCTTTTTTTCAACCCTCAAGGTTTCTCTCTCCCCCCCCCCCCTCCATATGGTATCAATTAAAATACTTTTTTTTGTTACGTAACTAAAATGTCATCAAATCCCTTTGGCCGAGAGAGTGGGGATGTACCCTGGGCAAGGCATCTCCGCTATAAACAAATTCTCGCCCAGCCCGCCTGGAATAGCATCTGCCCCCTCTGCTATCTGGCAGTCACGGTCGGAAACGACTGAGTGGCTTGCATCTAAAATGTCCGTGGTTGGTGCTGGTCAAAGGAGAGATGAGAAGTATGACAGCAGGCAATAGTTGATGGGAGTTTGGGTGGGTTTAGTCTTTTCTACATGTTGTCATTTATTGCAAGGAGAGATGAGAAGTATGACAGCAGGCAATAGTTGATGGCAGTTTGGGTGGGTTTTGTCTTTTCTACATGGCGTCATTTATTGCAAGGAGAGATGAGAAGTATGACAGCAGGCAATAGTTGATGGGAGTTTGGGTGGGTTTAGTCTTTTCTACATGTTGTCATTTATTGCAAGGAGAGATGAGAAGTATGACAGCAGGCAATAGTTGATGGCAGTTTGGGTGGGTTTTGTCTTTTCTACATGGCGTCATTTATTGCAAGGAGAGATGAGAAGTATGACAGCAGGCAATAGTTGATGGCAGTTTGGGTGGGTTTAGTCTTTTCTACATGGCGTCATTTATTGCAAGAGGCTTATTGAAGACCCTGTATGTCACGTGTCAAAATCACGGATTTCGCATGTTTTCCCTCTTGTAGCTAGTAAGGAATCATAAGGCATCTTCCTAGTATAAGAGGGAATGTGACGCGTGATGTGCGGGGTCTTTGAGCCATCCACAGTTGGGAAAGCGTCCCCTCAGGTTTTAGCTGACTCAGGTTGTGTGTTCGCGATTCTGGAATATGGTATGACACCGTTTATCGCATCAGATTTGCTGTTTGCAATTCGATGGCTTGGAGTCAACATGGACTATCCTTAGATAGCCCATTGACGTATTATTGAAATTAGTGTGAAAACTAATAACTAAACAAAGACTGCAGGAATATAAAAAGCCTAATAGTAGTAATACCCATTTTATGTTGTTGTTGTCGTTCCCTGGCTTAACGACTCCAGGGATCATCCCAACAGCCAAAGCATTTGAACACTTTGGTACAAGAAAGGGATGAGAATATTACGTGTGTGACTGTTTTTGAATACCCCGCCATGTGGGCAGCCACACTCTGACTTCGGGGGATACCCATTTTATAATATTTGCAGTCTTTTTTAATACAAGTTCTTACATTTTGCAATAACATCAGTAATAAGTGAATGGACTATCTAAAGATAGTCCGTTTTGACTCTAAGCCATCAAATTTTAATTTCTTGAATTTGGCTGAAATTTCTTCGACTTTCTGTACTATTCTGTGGGTTTTTTAGTGGGGCCAGGAAATGGTATCATTTTTCTTCTTTTAAAAAATTCTTATCTCAGGTTGTTATTTGCGATTCTGGATACATGGTATGACACCATTTATCGCATCAGGTTTGCTGTTAACAGTTTTAATGTCCTGAATTTGGCTGAAATTTCTTCGACTTTCTGTAATATTCTGTGGGGTTTTCTTTCCTGGAAAGGGTATCATTTTATGTGTGTGTTTCAGTCGTGTGGTTTGATGTTCTTTACATTAGGACGAGGAGGGGGGGTTAGGCTATTGTGTTGATGCGAACAATTCAAATTGATGTTTGTTTTTGTTACCTACCTAAACACTTACTCATGTTAATTATTGCAGTTGTGTGATCCGTTTTTAAATAACAAACCAATATCGAATGAGTGAAAGGCCTCCTTTACCAACAGTATACTATTTTTTTCCGAAATGTGTAACCTTCATGTTTTGATGTTGATGTTGATAATGAAGGCGAAGATGACACTATGTTGTTGAGTGCCCCGTCTTTCGATTGCGTTTAATGACGTTTTCTAGTCACTCTGGTGGTATTGTTCCCAAATGGATGGGAAAAATGGTTTAATACAAGATTGATAAAACACGTGTACATATATATAGAAGCAAAACAAAAAAGGAGAGAGAGAGAAGAACAAACTTTTGTACAGATTCACTCATGGATATAACGTTTCTATGGGGGGGAAAACAAGAGAGAGAGAGAGTGTGTGTGTGAGAGAGAGAGAGAGAGAGAGATATATTAACAAGCTTTTGTTTAAAAATATGTAATCATATGTTTGTGTTGTTATTGTTATGTTTTTTACTACACATTCTTTTTCTTTTTTTTCTTCCTTTCTTTTTCTTTGTCAATCTCTCAGACAGTATCCTGTCATGGACGCAGATGCATCATGCTGCTGTTATGCGCCTCATTAAGAAACAGTTCGGCCCCAGCATGTCTGTCTTTGACTGGGAGAATCTTCGGAAGAGTTTCTAGAACAACGGCAGAAGAATGGGCCAGTAAGGCAGAAAGATAGTAGATGACAGTAAGCAAAGGGAAAAGGCAGAGTCAAAGATAATGACAGATTAAAGGAAGTTACAAGCACAGACCTTCCAGAAGGTGGGGGAACTATTTGTAGGAAAGACACACACACAGACAATGGCATCCGCCATGTGGAGGGGGGTCTTTTGTCTCAGAAGGGGCACCCAGAGTCCTGACCTGGGTGTGGCCCCACCCCCTTACAGTGTGAGGAGTTGAGGGCTGAAACGCTGGATTGAGGGGAGCTTCTTCTCTGAAGACACTCTGTTGTCCAGCTCACCATAGCGTAGTGTAAGGAGTTGAGGGGTAAGACACTTGATTGAGAGGGGGGTGGGGTCTTTTCTGTGAAGACACTCTGTTGTCCAGCTCACCATAGCGTAGTGTAAGGAGTTGAGGGGTAAGACACTTGATTGAGAGGGGGGTGGGGGTGGGGTCTTCTTCTCTGAAGACTGTCTTGTCCGGCTAGCCTCTTAGTTGTCCCCCTCCCCCCCTCCTAAGTTATGCAATATGGTTCAACAGGCTTCAATTTGTTCATATCATTTCATTTGTTTCCTTTTTGTGCTTGTTGTCTCTGTGTTATATATTCATTCATTGTTTCTCAGAGTGTTGCTATGAACAAGATCTGCAAAATTAATGTGTATTGTTAAAGTGTTTCCATTCAGTTGCTGGTTATATCATATGATGCATTATTTGGACATATATATTGCATGCTTTTGGTTGGTTTAAAAACTGGTCATGTATTTTTTGCCATTCCTAGCTGAATTTAGCCTCCCCCCCCCCCCCCCCCCACCCCCCCCCCCCCCCCCCCCCCCCCCCCCCCCCCCCCCCCCCAAAGATAGATGCATGAAATGAATGCAAAGTAAGTGTTCCTTTTATCTGTGACGCAAAGTATACCGGTTATATTCCAGTTAAAAAATAGACACAATTGCTTTCTCTTGTGTCTTTATCATTAAACACGCGCGATAACTTTCTTACAACGTAGTAAATAATTATAAAAGGTCAACTCGGCAACGAGTCATTAGTTTTCTTTTGTTGATGAAGAAAAGATCATTTCATTGTTGCCGTAAATCGAAAGACTAACTTGTTACTCGTTTTGTATTTTTATGATAAAAACTGAGAGAAGCTTGGTTGTAAAGAGTTGGCCAAAATGGTCTCTGCTGTGAAAAAGATTGTCCCTGTATATTTAAAAAAAAAGGTTTCTGTTCAAATAAAGGGTCGCTTGTAAATGAACCTGAACATAACTTGTTTGTTGTTAACTCACTAAATATTTGAACATTTGGGGCGTTTCATTTGGCTAATTGTGATTTTTTTTTTAGTGGCACATTCATTACTTACGCTTTGTTATGTAAATAAAGATATTTGTAAATAATTTGTGTATAAAAATGTACAAAAACAAATATTTATGAAAAGTCTGTTGAAATGTGAAAGAAGTGCAAAGGGTTCAAGGCTTTTGACTTTATTGTCAGTTTAAAAAAAGTGAAATGAATCGATGTTGAAAATGTTTGCATTCAGACATTATTACTACATTACGATTGTTCCACATACAAACAACAATTGAATGGTTTGAAAGGTCCTTCATTGTTATTTATTGTCTTAATATGGTTTTGTTATGTATATGCCTAAAGTCTTGTTGATATTGGTTATTTATTGTCTTGTTCATATGGTTTTGTTATTGAAGCGATCTTGTTAATATTGGCTGTGGATATTGTTGTGGGTAAGCGATCTTTCAGCCCCGATCATGACTATTATACTGTTGTACTTTTCTGGTGATTTAGTGTTGAAGATGTCATCTGTTGTCATTGTGATTATCTGAAAAATACAAAATACCAATGGAACCGTTGTTCAGTTCTTGCGATCTGCTCAGTTGGGGTGTGTATTGCAATGTCCGTTACATGAACGTTGCAATCATTGGCTATGGGGGGGGAAACAAGAGAGAGAGAGAGAGAGTGTGTGTGTGTGTGTGTGAGATAGAGAGAGAGAAAGAGAGAGAGAGAGGAGGGGTGTTGATCTACATCTTTTCTCTTAGTCAAACTCGCGCGTGGTCGAGAGAGAAAGAGAGAGAGAGAACACTGAAACACTGAAAAACTTTATTTAACAAGGATTAAGATTTTTAAGCCTATTCTTCCAGAGAGAGAGAGAGGAGGGGGGGGGGGCAGACAGAGAGAGAGAGGGGGGGGGGGAGAGAGAGACAGAGAGAGAGAAAAATAACTAAACTGCCTATAAATAGAAACTCCACATGGTGTATGAAGGGCTAAGGTTCACAACTCCACCAAAAAAGCTCAATTGCTTAGTGTGTTTTTCCAGGAACAATCACCTCACCACATGATGACGCGCGTGAACGCCTGAAACCGGTAAAACTAACAGCCAACGAAACAGCCATCCTTCGTCATCGTCATCTAAAAATAGCAGCGCACGTGCAAGTTGCACTGTGGCTTAAAAAAAACACGCCACGGTCACGCGCCTTGGAACGTGACCCCAACCCTACCAGCGGCTACTGTTGTAGTAGAAGCAGTAGTGGTCAGCTTCTACTGTAGATCAGCGCAGTCAGTGACCGCTGTAGTCTTTGTTGACCGAGGGTCAGTTTGAAGGTGGAAGCCCACGCTAGGCCTACTAGTTTTCACTCTGTGCCCATGGTAACGCAGTTTATGAAAATCCGTTTAACGTCCTCCGAGCCCGGAACAGGTACATTTGTAGATAAAATATATTGGGGCGATCCTGGAGGTGCTGCAGTACCAAGAAAATCGCCATGTTTTTTCTGAATAATCATTAATATGATTGGCATGCAACGCAGTAGCTGGCCTTATATCGAGCATCACTGGATTTGCCATGGGGAAAAAGTGAACCCTAAGAACGTGGGTTTTGACCTTTATAATATGATCTGATGGAAGGAAAACTGGCTGACAATGCCATGGGCTGGTGTGTGCGATAGGGCAGCAACCTTTACTCTAGCCAGTGCTAGGTTGGTGAGGGGAAAACAAAGACCTCTCAAAGAATAACAAAGAAGAAGAAACTATAGTCAGCAACAAATGTGTGTCGTCGGCAGGAATGGGGGATTTTAAAGTAGAAAGAAAGGAAGAAAGGAAGAAAGAAAGAACTGGCCAGCAACATTGTTAAGGATATTGAAAGACAATAAAAAAGAAGAGGAAAAGCAGAAAGATAGAAACAATAGAGAGATTCGGATTCGAAAGATTTTTGTTTTTTTTGTTTTTGATTTAAAAAAAAAGTAATTTAGGCCATGATGCTTATATCAAAGAAAGAGAGAGAGAGGGAGAGAAGAGAGAGAGAGAGAGAGAGAGAGAGAGAGAGAGATCAAACGAACGAATACAAAAAATGTTTATGCAAGATACGTCTGAAAAGTCTTTACACCGAGCCCTGTAGCAAAAAGAAAAAGAAGGAAACATTGAAGAGAGACAAACAGACAAACCACGGCAAGAGAGAGATACTTCAAGAGACAGACAGGGTCACAGAGAGATACTTCAAGAGACAGACAGACAGACAGGGTCACAGAGAGATACTTCAAGAGACAGACAGACAGGGTCACAGAGAGATACTTCAAGAGACAGACAGACAGACAGGGTCACAGAGAGATACTTCAAGAGACAGACAGACAGGGTCACAGAGAGATACTTCAAGAGACAGACAGACAGACAGGGTCACAGAGAGAGACTTCAAGAGACAGACAGACAGGGTCACAGAGATATACTTCAAGAGACAGACAGACAGACAGGGTCACAGAGAGAGACTTCAAGAGACAGACAGACAGGGTCACAGAGAGATACTTCAAGAGACAGACAGACAGACACTGAAACAGACAGACAGGGGCACAGAGAGAGACTTCAAGAGACAGACAGACAGAGAGGCAGACAGACAGAGACAGACAGACAGACAAGCAAAACCCATCTGTCCCATCCTTCGTGAAAAGCAAAACCAAAGCCAGAGAGAGGCACCGAGGCCCACGTGCTAATGACAGTAATGAATGATGGGTGACTCAGCGATGGCTTGGAGTCAAAACGGACTATCTTAGATGGTCCTTTGACGTACTATTATTTGATTTATTACAAAAACTAATAACTTTTATCAAACAATGACAGCAGAAATATAAAAAGGGGTTTTGCTTTTTATATTTCAGCAGTCTTTTTTTTAGATACAAAATATTAGTTTTCTCAATAAGTTCAATACTATTATGTCAATGGACTAAAAACTGCGATGACGTTTATATGACATTCATCTCTCTCTCTCTCTCTCTCTCTCTCTCTCTCTCTCTCTCTCTCTCTCTCTCTCTCTCTCTCTCTCTCTCTCTCTCTCTCTGCCCTTCTCTCTCTCTCTCTCTCTCTCTCTCTCTCTCTCTCTCTCTGTCTCTCTCTCTGTCTCTCTCTCTCTCTCTCTCTCTCTCTCTCTCTCTCTCTCTCTCTCTCTCTCTCTCTCTCTCTCTCTCTCTCTCTCTCTCTCTCTCTCTCTCTCTCTCTCTCTCTCTCCAGACGCATTTCCAAGTGTTGCTCGTGACTTGACAGGTTGTTGTTTTCCCAACAAACTCTTTATGTATCGTTTCGACCCTCTCCCCGTCATACTGTGACGCTCCTGGCTAGGAAAGTACTATATAAGATCAAAGACTAGACATCACACAAACTTACACATTTATTTAACCCTTTCACCGCCAATGCCGCATTTATGCACCACAATGGTTTAACACCCATGTCACTAAAAGACATCCAATCTCGAACCTATTATCCGAAGACCCTATCTTCTTAATTTTGGGAGGTAAGGACAGGCCTAATGTTATACATGTCACAGAGGAATTCCCAATATTGCAGATTTTTGTTCTTCTCCTACCCAGTTGAGCTTAATGGTATGTTTTGGCTGAAAATGGCTGGCGGCGAAATGGCTTTGGTTCTAGTTCTGTTTAATTGTAACAACACTGATAATATCATCTACAACAAGAGTTCACCACGTACATCATTACTAAATCATTACTAAAAACAACAACAACACACTAATAACGTGTTTGTGTCAAGCAAGGAATAATAGTTGCTAATCACCTTGCTTAATTAACTGCAATGACTGACGTCATTTAGCCCCCATGACAATTATTGAATACGATATTTACGCCTAAAAATCGAGAATGTTGAGAAATTTGAATTTTAAAAATATAAACAAAATCGACATGCTAAACACTTTAGCAAACAACAAAACAAACAAAAAGAGAGAAAAACCCATAGAAACTCATTAAAATAAAAAAACTTTAAGAAGAAAGAAACAAGTACACAGTGAGTAATTATGTTTAATCTATTAATTGCCGTTCATTCGCACGACAGCTCGAATATTCTCCTTTTTTCCAGCTGTTTCCGATAAACAAATGACGCGCACGTGAAAAAGCACGTGCATATATATATATTAATTCAGTCGAGTCCCGTATCCGCCCAAATAAAGCACATGGTAATTAGCGCGAGACGCGTGCCTAGCTGTCCCCTGATTGGCTGGAAGGGTCAGCAGCGCCACCTGCAGGCAAGACCACCATTAAGGAAAAGGTCACTGACGGCATTACAGTCAGACGTCAGCAGTAAAGAAATTGGCTTGAATAGTTGTTGGTACGACTGTCCTTGGTCGTCTGATTTATAAAAGAATTGCGATTTTGTTTGGTTGTTTATCCTCTGTGAGAGCGAGAGTACATTGAGATGGGAACTAAGTAAACAAAGTGTCAAGCGTTGCTCTCTCTCTCTCTCTCTCTCTCTCTCTCTCTCTCTCTCTCTCTCTCTCTCTCTCTCTCTCTCTCTCTCTCTCTCTCTCTCTCTCTCTCTCTCTCTCTCTCTCTCTCTCTCTCTCTCTCTCTCTCCCTCCCTCTCTCCCCCACCCTCTCTCTCTCCCTCTCCCCTCCTCTCTCTCCCTCTTTCTCATGTCATTCTATAAATTCGTATTTCAACCTGTCTTTATCACAATACCTTTATGTTTAATTATGTATGTGTAATTCTATGCCTT
>CM065707.1:1615442-1632830 GCA_017654935.2 Phymorhynchus buccinoides
ACATATCGGGTGAACATCAAGACTAGATTGTGTAAAGGCACACATTGTAGACATATCGGTTGAACATCAAGACTAGATTGTGTAAAGACACACATTGTAGACATATCGGTTGAACATCAAGACTAGATTGTGTAAAGGCACACATTGTAGACATATCGGTTGAACATCAAGACTAGATTGTGTAAAGACACACATTGTAGACATATCGGTTGAACATCAAGACTAGATTGTGTAAAGACACACATTGTAGACATATCGGTTGAACATCAAGACTAGATTGTGTAAAGGCACACATTGTAGACATATCGGTTGAACATCAAGACTAGATTGTGTAAAGGCACACATTGTAGACATATCGGTTGAACATCAAGACTAGATTGTGTAAAGGCACACATTGTAGACATATCGGTTGAACATCAAGACTAGATTGTGTAAAGGCACACATTGTAGACATATCGGTTGAACATCAAGACTAGATTGTGTAAAGGCACACATTGTAGACATATCGGTTGAACATCAAGACTAGATTGTGTAAAGGCACACATTGTAGACATATCGGTTGAACATCAAGACTAGATTGTGTAAAGACACACATTGTAGACATATCGGTTGAACATCAAGACTAGATTGTGTAAAGGCACACATTGTAGACATATCGGTTGAACATCAAGACTAGATTGTGTAAAGACACACATTGTAGACATATCGGTTGAACATCAAGACTAGATTGTGTAAAGGCACACATTGTAGACATATCGGTTGAACATCAAGACTAGATTGTGTAAAGGCACACATTGTAGACATATCGGTTGAACATCAAGACTAGATTGTGTAAAGGCACACATTGTAGACATATCGGTTGAACATCAAGACTAGATTGTGGAAAGGCACACATTGTAGACATATCGGTTGAACATCAAGACTAGATTGTGTAAAGACACACATTGTAGACATATCGGTTGAACATCAAGACTAGATTGTGTAAAGGCACACATTGTAGACATATCGGTTGAACATCAAGACTAGATTGTGTAAAGGCACACATTGTAGACATATCGGTTGAACATCAAGACTAGATTGTGTAAAGGCACACATTGTAGACATATCGGTTGAACATCAAGACTAGATTGTGTAAAGGCACACATTGTAGACATATCGGTTGAACATCAAGACTAGATTGTGTAAAGGCACACATTGTAGACATATCGGTTGAACATCAAGACTAGATTGTGTAAAGGCACACATTGTAGACATATCGGTTGAACATCAAGACTAGATTGTGTAAAGGCACACATTGTAGACATATCGGTTGAACATCAAGACTAGATTGTGTAAAGGCACACATTGTAGACATATCGGTTGAACATCAAGACTAGATTGTGTAAAGGCACACATTGTAGACATATCGGTTGAACATCAAGACTAGATTGTGTAAAGGCACACATTGTAGACATATCGGTTGAACATCAAGACTAGATTGTGTAAAGGCACACATTGTAGACATATCGGTTGAACATCAAGACTAGATTGTGTAAAGGCACACATTGTAGACATATCGGTTGAACATCAAGACTAGATTGTGTAAAGGCACACATTGTAGACATATCGGTTGAACATCAAGACTAGATTGTGTAAAGGCACACATTGTAGACATATCGGTTGAACATCAAGACTAGATTGTGTAAAGGCACACATTGTAGACATATCGGTTGAACATCAAGACTAGATTGTGTAAAGACACACATTGTAGACATATCGGTTGAACATCAAGACTAGATTGTGTAAAGGCACACATTGTAGACATATCGGTTGAACATCAAGACTAGATTGTGTAAAGACACACATTGTAGACATATCGGTTGAACATCAAGACTAGATTGTGTAAAGACACACATTGTAGACATATCGGTTGAACATCAAGACTAGATTGTGTAAAGGCACACATTGTAGACATATCGGTTGAACATCAAGACTAGATTGTGTAAAGCACACTAGATTGTGAACATAAATTGTGTAAAGGCACACATTGTAGACATATCGGTTGAACATCAAGACTAGATTGTGTAAAGGCACACATTGTAGACATATCGGTTGAACATCAAGACTAGATTGTGTAAAGGCACACATTGTAGACATATCGGTTGAACATCAAGACTAGATTGTGTAAAGGCACACATTGTAGACATATCGGTTGAACATCAAGACTAGATTGTGTAAAGGCACACATTGTAGACATATCGGTTGAACATCAAGACTAGATTGTGAACATCAAGAAAGTAAAGCACACATTGTAGACATATCGGTTGAACATCAAGACTAGATTGTGTAAAGGCACACATTGTAGACATATCGGTTGAACATCAAGACTAGATTGTGTAAAGGCACACATTGTAGACATATCGGTTGAACATCAAGACTAGATTGTGTAAAGGCACACATTGTAGACATATCGGTTGAACATCAAGACTAGATTGTGTAAAGGCACACATTGTAGACATATCGGTTGAACATCAAAAGTAAAGTCACACATTGTAGACATATCGGTTGAACATCAAGACTAGATTGTGTAAAGGCACACATTGTAGACATATCTTGAACATCAAGACTAGATTGTGTAAAGGCACACATTTAGACATATTGAACATCAAGACTAGATTGTGTAAACACACATTGAGACATATCTGTCTTTGTCTCTGCACACATTCTAGACTATCTGAACATCTCTCTGTGTAAAGACACACATTGTAGACATATCGGTTGAACATCTCTCATTCTAGACTCTCTCAAGACTAGATTCTGTAATTTCACACTGTAGACATATCTTTGGTCTCTCTCTCTGTCTGTCTCTCTCTCTCTGTCTGTCTCTCTCTCTCTGAACATCAAGCGATTGTGTAAAGCGACATATCGTGTCAAGACTGTGTGTCTGCGCACACATTGTAGTGTGTGACTGTGTGTTGTTTGTCATGAAATCATAATATTTGTATACATGTGCCTGTGCGTGTGATTGAGTGCATGAATGTCGGCCTGTTTGTGTACTATGACTTTCCTTGTAGTCTGTGATCCTATTTCCTCCACAGAATTCAGAACAATATTGTTGGGTTTCCTCCCCTCTCTCACTGTCTGTCCCCTTGCCCGGCTTATCTCTGTCTGTCTCTCCCTCTCTGTCTGTCTGTTTGTCTCCCTCCCTATTTGTTACTATATTGAATGTCATGTTTATGAGATATCATGTGGATCAATGTGATGCGGTGTGTGTGTGTGTGCGTGTGCGTGTGTGCGTGCGTGCGTGCGTGCGTGCGTGTGTGTGTGTGTGTGTGTGTGTGTGTGTGTGTGTGTGTGTATGTGTGTGTGTGTGTGTGTGTGTGTGTGTGTGTGTGTGTGTGTGAGAGAGAGAGAGAGAGAGAGAGAGAGAGAGAGAGAGAGAGAGAGAGAGAGAGAGAGAGAGAACTTTATATAACTTAAATTTGAAATTGATTTGTAAATAATTTTGTTCTTTTTAATTCCCTTTATTTCAAATATTCTATTATTATTTTTGTTCTCCAATGTTTTGCAATGAAAACGATGCTTCCCCCATGTTATGAGAACCCAGTGTTAATGACATTAAAAGGGTCCAGTGTCCAGTGTCCAGTCTCTCTCTCTCTCTCTCTCTCCCTCTCTCTCTCTCTCCCTCCCTCTCTCTCTCTCTCTCTCTCTCTCTCTCTCTCTCTCCCTCTCTCCCCCCTCTCTCTCTCTTTCTCTCTCTCTCTCCCCCCCCCTCTCTCTCTCTCTCTCTCTCTCTCCCTCTCTCTCATTTTAATCTGCCTGACACCATAATATTGTACGTCGTACTGTCTGTCTCCTGTTTTTTCTGTTTGTGTTTTAAACTCGGAGATCATGTTTCAAAGTAGGGCCGGCCTCTCAGCAGAAATGGAAATGGATCCATTTCGCATAATTATAGCAGCCTTGAACCAGGTCTGCCTACGCACTTTTCTATCCCTAAGGCATTGTTTTGAAAAGATTGTTTGGCAATTCTCAAGTCACGTGACCTCCCCGCTCCACTCCTCCCCCCCCCCCTCCTCTCTGCCTGTCTGTTTCTCCCTTTCACCCCCACCCCTCCTCTCTGCCTGTCTGCTTCTCCCTTTCACCCCCCCTCCTCTCTGCCTGTCTGCTTCTCCCTTTCACCCCCACCCTGCCTCTCTGCCTGTCTGCTTCTCCCTTTCACCCCCCCCCTCCTCTCTGCCTGTCTGCTTCTCCCTTTCACCCCCACCCTGCCTCTCTGCCTGTCTGCTTCTCCCTTTCACCCCCCCCCCTCCTCTCTGCCTGTCTGCTTCTCCCTTTCACCCCCACCCTCCTCTCTGCCTGTCTGCTTCTCCCTTTCACCCCCACCCTTCCTCTCTGCCTGTCTGCTTCTCCCTTTCACCCCCACCCCTCCTCTCTGCCTGTCTGCTTCTCCCTTTCACCCCCACCCTCCTCTCTGCCTGTCTGCTTCTCCCTTTCACCCCCACCCCTCCTCTCTGCCTGTCTGCTTCTCCCTTTCACCCCCACCCTCCTCTCTGCCTGTCTGCTTCTCCCGTTCACCCCCCCCTCCTCTCTGCCTGTCTGCTTCTCCCTTTCACCCCCCCCCCTCCTCTCTGCCTGTCTGCTTCTCCCTTTCACCCCCCCCCCCTCCTCTCTGCCTGTCTGCTTCTCCCTTTCACCCCCACCCTCCTCTCTGCCTGTCTGCTTCTCCCTTTCACCCCCACCCTTCCTTATATCTCTCTGTTTCCCCTTTCCCCTTTGTCTCTCGTATTGTTTTGAACAATCAGTTCAAATTAAATCCGTATCATCTTTCATTTCAGAAATCTATCTCCTATTACTTCCGGGCCCCGTCGCTTTCCACTTTCCCCCCCCCCCCCCCCCCCCCCCCCCCACTATCTCCTGTTTTTTGTCAGCAATAAAATCAAAAGTTTGAAATTTTAATCATATCTTCACTGAAAAACAACGCGTGTTTTTCTTCAAGTCCTCTTCTCATGCTGCACAACTTCTTTTTCTTCTTTGTCTCTCTCTCTCTTTTTTCTTCTTCCTTTCTTCTTCTTCTTCCTTTTCTTTCTTTCTCTCTCTTTTTTCTTCTTCCTTTCTTCTTCTTCTTTCTTTTCTTTCTTTCTTTCTCTCTCTTTTTTCTTCTTCTCTCTTTCTCCTTTCTTCCTTTCCTTTTCTTTCTTTCTCTCTCTTTTTTTCTTCTTCTCTTTCTCTCTTTTTTTTCTTCTTCTCTTTCTTTTCTTCTTCCTTTTCTTTCTTTCTCTCTTTTTTTCTTCTTCTCTCTTTCTCCTTTCTTCTTCCTTTTCTTTCTTTCTCTCTTCTTCCTTTCTTCTTCTTCTCTTTCTTCTTCTTTCTTTCTTTCTTCTTTTTCTTTCTTTCTCTCTCTTTTTCTTCTTCTTTCTTCTTCTTCTTCCTTCTTTCTTTCTTTCTCTCTTTTTTTCTTCTTTTCTTTCTCTTTTTTCTTCCTTCTTCTTCTTCTTCCTTTCTTTCTTTCTTTCTCTCTTTTTTCTTCTTCTCTTTCTTCTTTCTTCTTCCTTTTCTTTCTTTCTCTCTTTTTTTCTTCTTTTCTTTCTCTCTTTCTTCTTCTTTCTTTCTCTCTTCCTTCTTTCTTTCTCTCTTTTTCTCTTCTTCTCTCTTTCTCTCTTTTTTCTTTCTTTCTTCTTCTTCTCTTTTTTCTTTCTTTCTCTCTTTTTTTCTTCTTCTCTCTTTCTCCTTTCTTCTTTCTTTTTTTCTTTCTTTCTCTCTTTTTTTTTCTTTCTCTCTCTTTCTCCTTTCTTCTTCCTTTTCTTTCTTTCTCTTTTTTTTCTTCTTCTCTCTTTCTCCTTTCTTCTTCCTTTTCTTTCTTTCTCTCTTTTTTTCTTTTCTCTCTTTTCTCTTTCTTCTTTCTTTTCTTTCTTTCTCTCTTTTTTTCTTCTTCTCTCTCTTTCTTCTTTCTTCTTCTCTTTTCTTTCTTTCTCTCTTTTTTTCTTCTTTTCTCTCTTTCTCTCTTTTTTTTTCTTCCTTTCTTCTTCTTCTTCCTTTTCTTTCTTTCTCTCTTTTTTTTCTTCTTCTCTCTTTCTCCTTTCTTCTTCCTTTTCTTTCTTTCTCTCTTTTTTTTTCTTCTCTCTTTCTCCTTTCTTCTTCCTTTTCTTTTCTTTCTCTTTTTTTTTCTTCTTCTCTCTTTCTCTCTTTCTTTCTTTCTCTTCTTCTTCTTCCTTTTCTTTCTTTCTCTCTCTTTTTTTTCTTCTTCTCTCTTTCTCCTTTCTTCTTCCTTTTCTTTCTTTCTCTCTTTTTTTCTTCTTCTCTCTTTCTCCTTTCTTCTTCCTTTTCTTTCTTTCTCTCTTTTTTTCTTCTTCTCTCTTTCTCCTTTCTTCTTCCTTTTCTTTCTTTCTCTCTTTTTTTCTTCTTCTCTCTTTCTCCTTTCTTCTTCCTTTTCTTTCTTTCTCTCTTTTTTTCTTCTTCTCTCTTTCTCTCTTTTTTCTTTCTTCCTTTCTCTCTTTTTTCTTCTTTCTATCCATCCTTCTTCTTTCTTCTTTTGTTGTTGTTGCTACTGCTGCTGCTGCTGCTTAAATTAGAACTAACCACCTGACCTTGTTGTTGTTGCTGGTGTAGGCCAGTCAGTCGTTTCCGACCATGACTGCCAGTTGGCAGAGAGGGAAAATGCTGTCCCAGCGGGCCGGTGATGCGAAAAATGTCTCGCGTGAAATGAAGCCCCTTTCTTCATTCGAATACAGACGAACACACACGATGCACGCGTCAAATATTTAATCAGAATGACATGACAACCCCATAATTATGATGAATACATAAAAGTAAAAAAACCGAACCGAGCTTGCATTGGAAGATAGAGTAAAATTAATCAAATCCAGTTAAAGCATTTTTTTAAAATGAATAATTCACATACATTTGTTTTATCTACAAAAAAATGTCTTCAGTCTCCACTATTTCGTTTAGAAAACTGTGTTTGTACTTTATTGATTTGAACAGTTATATTGAATAAATTTGAATAACAATTTATTATTATTTTACATCAGTAAATGTATGCATATTTATTACATTAACCCTTTCACCGACAAAGTCGCATTTTAGCACCACAGTGATTTGACACCTATGTCACTAAAAGGCATCAAATTGGGGGGTATATTATCCAAAGACCCTATTGTCTTATTATTAGTTTTGGGAAGTAAGGATAGACCTTATTTTATATATGTCACAGAAGAATCCCCAATACTGCAGATGGATTTCGTTCTCTACCCAGGTACATTTAATGGAAATGTTTGGCTGAAAAATGGCTGGCGGTGAAAGGGTTAATATGCCTTTGTGGGTGTTGTTG
This sequence comes from Phymorhynchus buccinoides, assembly GCA_017654935.2. Lineage (NCBI taxonomy): Eukaryota > Metazoa > Mollusca > Gastropoda > Neogastropoda > Raphitomidae > Phymorhynchus > Phymorhynchus buccinoides. The sequence goes on from CM065707.1 coordinate 1,622,749, forward strand.
GTGGCATGTTTATACAGTTGAAATAAAGCCGTTCTTTTCATTGCACACGTCGTTGTTTGTTTCCTTTGCGTGGAGGGATTCAGTAGAGCGGGCACCTCACTATAACGGACAGTGTTGACCAGTCTGTTGGGTGGTCGGCTTACTGAGGTTCGACTGTAGCTAACATTCCAAAGGAGTCAAAAGTTCAAAGAGTGGCTAGAATTGCAAAAGATTAGCTAAAAGTCCGCAGAGTAACTAAAATAGCAAAACAGTAGCTAAAAGTCCATTGAGAGGGGGTAACATTGCAAACGAGTAGCTAAAATTGCAGAATATTGGCTAAATGACATTACAATAGATTAGCTAAGAAGTCCATAGAAAGGCTAACATTGCAAAAGAGTAGCTAAAAGTCCACAGAGTAGCCAAAATTGCAAAGGATTAGCTAATAATCTATAGAGTAGCTAGAATTACAAAGGATTAGCTAAAAGTCTATAGAGTAGCTAAACTTGCAAAAGAGTAGCTAAAAAGCTATAGAGAGGCTAAAATTGCAAACGAGTAGCTAAAAAGGTATAGAGAGGCTAAAATTCAAAAGAGTAGCTAAGAAGTCCACAGAAAAGCTAAAATTGCAAACGAGTAGCTAAAAATACATAGAGCGGGTGTAGTTGCAAAACAATAGCTAAAAGTCCCTGGAGAGGGTAACATTGCAAACGAGTCGCTACAATTGCAGACTAGTGGCTAAACGACACTGCGATAGATTAGCTAGCAGTCCACAGAGCGGCTAGAACTGCACGAGGTGCTGCAGCCTTGGGCCTCCCTGCCCTGGAGTTCCCCGCTCTCCCCGCAGATCAGCTCGTCGCTGTTGCCGTTGCCGCCGCCATTGATGTCAGCCTCATCTGTTCCAGACAGAGAGAAAACCACACTGCAGGCTGCTAGTAGTTACAGTAGTGTGTGGAATCGAAAGGGGCATAAAAGCCAATCAACTTTCAACATAAGTTTACAAACACGAGCTCGTGGCCTTTGCAGCTTGTTAGTAATAAATCAAAACTAAACTCGGATTCTATCAAGGATTAGTTTACTGCCTTTGATTATATATTTTCGATTAGATTCATATAAAAGCAAAAAATCCTGAAAAGGTAGGGGGGTCTATTAGGGGCATATGGGCTGGTGTATAATCCGAGGGGTAATGAGAGACTTAGTGCGATTTTTCTCACACCAGAGGGCATGACGCTCGTGTGGGGCTAATCCTCTCTATATTATTAGTTGGGGATAAAGAAAGAGAGAGAGACAGTGAGTGGTCCTACCATCACTCTCTCTCTCACTACGCCCAAGTTAGAAAATCGCGTGATAAGCCCCTAGTGCATTGACTGCCATCTGGCTTGAACACTATGGTACAAATACACCAGCTAGGGATGAGAGCATTGCGTGTGCGACCGTTTTTGATTACCGATGACGTTATGCCAGGAGCTTGTCATGGCTTAAGACAATCCCCGCACGACCACGCAGAACATAACAACATTTTGATGTAGCCCTGGTGTTCTAGCTTATGTCACCTGGTCTGACACAGCTTCGTGCCAAGGCGATCGTGTCTGACTGTACTCCAGCCTCACCAGGGTGCTCAGAGCAGCGGGGGCTGAGGAAGAAGGAGGCGTTGGTGGAGGTGCGGCACTCGCGGATGTTGCGCTCCAGCTGCACCAGACTCCCGTAGTGCCCGGACCCCGTCAGGGCGTCCACCTCGCGCTGCAGCCGACGTTCTTCCCGCTTCACGCGCTTCAGCAGGATGGACGTCTTCCGGTCCTTCTCCTTCAAGGCCTGGGTGGGCACAGGGAACAGTTAGCATGCTTTGTTTGGTGTCGTGTGCATTGTGGCCACAGCGAACAGTTAGCTTGCTTTGTTTGGCATCGTGTGCATTGTGGCCACAGCGAACAGTTAGCATGCTTTGTTTGGTATCGTGTTCATTGTGCATTGTGGCCACAGCGAACAGTTAGCATGCTTTGTTTGGTATCGTGTGCATTGTGGCCACAGCGAACAGTTAGCATGCTTTGTTTGGTATCGTGTTCATTGTGGCCACAGCGAACAGTTAGCATGCTTTGTTTGGTATCGTGTTCATTGTGCATTGTGGCCACAGCGAACAGTTAGCATGCTTTGTTTGGTATCGTGTGCATTGTGGCCACAGCGAACAGTTAGCATGCTTTGTTTGGTATCGTGTTCATTGTGCATTGTGGCCACAGCGAACAGTTAGCATGCTTTGTTTGGTATCGTGTTCATTGTGCATTGTGGCCACAGCGAACAGTTAGCATGCTTTGTTTGGTATCATTGTGCATTGTGGCCACAGCGAACAGTTAGCATGCTTTGTTTGGTATCGTGTTCATTGTGGCCACAGCGAACAGTTAGCATGCTTTGTTTGGTATCGTGTGCATTGTGGCCACAGCGAACAGTTAGCATGCTTTGTTTGGTATCGTGTTCATTGTGCATTGTGGCCACAGCGAACAGTTAGCATGCTTTGTTTGGTATCGTGTTCATTGTGCATTGTGGCCACAGCGAACAGTTAGCATGCTTTGTTTGGTATCGTGTTCATTGTGGCCACAGCGAACAGTTAGCATGCTTTGTTTGGTATCGTGTGCATTGTGGCCACAGCGAACAGTTAGCATGCTTTGTTTGGTATCGTGTGCATTGTGGCCACAGCGAACAGTTAGCATGCTTTGTTTGGTATCGTGTGCATTGTGCATTGTGGCCACAGCGAACAGTTAGCATGCTTTGTTTGGTATCGTGTGCATTGTGCATTGTGGCCACAGCGAACAGTTAGCATGCTTTGTTTGGTATCGTCGCATTGTGGCCACAGCGAACAGTTAGTGCTTTGTGTGCCATTGTGGCCACAGCGAACAGTTAGCATGCTTTGTTTGGCATCGTGTGCATTGTGGCCACAGCGAACAGTTAGCATGCTTTGTTTGGTATCGTGTTCATTGTGGCCACAGCGAACAGTTAGCATGCTTTGTTTGGTATCGTGTTCATTGTGGCCACAGCGAACAGTTAGCATGCTTTGTTTGGTATCGTGTTCATTGTGCATTGTGGCCACAGCGAACAGTTAGCATGCTTTGTTTGGTATCGTGTTCATTGTGCATTGTGGCCACAGCGAACAGTTAGCATGCTTTGTTTGGTATCGTGTGTGCATTGTGGCCACAGCGAACAGTTAGCATGCTTTGTTTGGTATCGTGTTGCATTGTGGCCACAGCGAACAGTTAGCATGCTTTGCTTTGTTTGGTATCGTGTGCATTGTGGCCACAGCGAACAGTTAGCATGCTTTGTTTGGTATCGTGTGCATTGTGGCCACAGCGAACAGTTAGCATGCTTTGTTTGGTATCGTGTTCATTGTGGCCCACAGCGAACAGTTAGCATGCTTTGTTTGGTATCGTGTGCATTGTGGCCACAGCGAACAGTTAGCATGCTTTGTTTGGTATCGTGTTCATTGTGGCCACAGCGAACAGTTAGCATGCTTTGTTTGGTATCGTGTGCATTGTGGCCACAGCGAACAGTTAGCATGCTTTGTTTGGTATCGTGTGCATTGTGGCCACAGCGAACAGTTAGCATGCTTTGTTTGGTATCGTGTTCATTGTGGCCACAGCGAACAGTTAGCATGCTTTGTTTGGAACATCGTGTGTCATTGTGGCCACAGCGAACAGTTAGCATGCTTTGTTTGGTATCGTGTTCATTGTGGCCACAGCGAACAGTTAGCATGCTTTGTTTGGTATCGTGTTCATTGTGGTCACAGCGAACAGTTAGCATGCTTTGTTTGGTATCGTGTGCATTGTGGCCACAGCGAACAGTTAGCATGCTTTGTTTGGAATCGTGTTCATTGTGGTCACAGCGAACAGTTAGCATGCTTTGTTTGGTATCGTGTTCATTGTGGCCACAGCGAACAGTTAGCATGCTTTGTTTGGTATCGTGCACTGTGGCCACAGCGAACAGGAGTTGGGACTACGTATGGATGGGTGCAGGGCGTCAGCCACGGCGCGGTTCGTCAATTGACAGTGATATACAATTAGTAAACCGGGCCAGAATAGGGATGGGGTTTGACGCAGAGCTGGGTTAGAGTTAGAGGAACAAAACCAAAAGCCTAAAGTAACTCGCACAGTTTGTTGTGTGCATTTTGGGAAGCACCATATTTCGCTAACTGCACCAAAACTGTAAGCCGCCATCTTGATTGTTTACAACTTGCAAAGGCCTAGCTTTCGCTTTTTTTAAATTTCAGTTGGAGTGCCTTCTTTGTTTTTCCTTGGCTTAGGTTTGTGTTTTTTTACTTAGAACTCTTAACTCCAACCCAGTCTCTGACCCATCTCCGGGATTGGGCCGTTTATCCGTGAATCTTGGCACGGCTGACGCCCTGCACGGACCCATACGTACTGGAGTTGACAATCAGCACGCTTTGCTGGGCATCGTTTTGATTGAGTACTCCACATTGTCCTCTAATTAGAGTAGCATATTTAGCTGACTGTTAGGGAGATTAAAGAGTACGGGTTTAGTTCCTGACTGAGATGAGACCCCCCCCCCCCCTCCACTCCTCCTCTGCGCTATGCTCACCTTGATAACAGTCCGTGCTTGGGTCAACAGGCGCAGGGTGGTGCGGCTGGACGCTTCACACCCCATAGCCTGCAAGTCCTCCAGGCCTTGCATCAGCCGGGCTGTCCTGGAAACAATGTATACCTAGGTGATAACATTCACTTGGTGTGTGCGCGTGCGTGTGCGTGCGTTCGCGTGCGTGTGTGTGAATCTTCATGTCTGTCTGTCTAAATTCTGACAATCGTGGTATGACAGGCGTGATTCTGACAGCCGTGATTTTGACAGTCGTTCAAATGAGAGTCGTGATTCTGACAGCCGTTCATCTGACAGTCGTGATTCTGACAGCCGTTTATCTGACAGTCGTTCATCTGACAGCCGTGATTCTGACAGTCGTTCATCTGATAGCCGTGATTCTGACAGCCGTTCATCTGATAGCGGTGATTCTGACAGCCGTTCATCTGATAGCCGTGATTCTGACAGTCGTTCATATGATAGCCGTGATGCCCCGTTAGCCATATAACGCCTACCTTAACTACGCTTCGGAAACGACACGTCTCCCGGTGTTGCATAAAATGTTTAACCCATGGAATAAATACTATTTTCCTCATTCAAATTGTTTGCTGTTTGGGAAAGATTCGCCCCTAAATACATTCAGAGGCATCTTTGGGCATGCAGGAAGAACACAGGATTCATCAGATACTGAGAAGTCAAGGATATTTTTCTAATATTTATTATTATTTATTTTTGTTTGCATGATGACGGAAGGTTGTTTTTATCGTTCACCATTTTGAAAAATACAAAGCTGAGTGACATGGCTTTGTATATCGATTTATCGGCAAAAATGTAGATGTACACCCTCCCGCTCTATTTCTTGGTTCTTTCCGCGTATATTGAGCACTTAAATATCAATACTTTAAAATAATAGTTGACTTATTTATGACAGTGCGCTTTTGAAGGGTATTTATTTCACGGTAGGTACTTATTTCTCATGACACCGGCATCCAAACGAGATGAAGCACTGTGGACAGACTCCACCCTAGCAAGCCCATGTTGGTGAATGTAAGAGCAAGCCCATGTTGGTGAATGTAAGAGCGAGCCCATGTTGGTGAATGTAAGAGCAAGCCCATGTTGGTGAATGTAAGAGCAAGCCCATGTTGGTGAATGTAAGAGCAAGCCCATGTTGGTGAATGTAAGAGCGAGCCCATGTTGGTGAATGTAAGAGCAAGCCCATGTTGGTGAATGTAAGAGCGAGCCCATGTTGGTGAATGTAAGAGCAAGCCCATGCTGGTGAATGTAAGAGCGAGCCCATGTTGGTGAATGTAAGAGCGAGCCCATGTTGGTGAATGTAAGAGCGAGCCCATGTTGGTGAATGTAAGAGCAAGCCCATGTTGGTGAATGTAAGAGTAAATACAATGCACAGATAGACAAAAAGAGAACTCGTGCGAACAAACCTGGTCTTTGCTTTCACGACTTTAGTAGAAGACATCTTGATTTAACTCGTCACACTTGAGAATCGACACAAAACCTCCACCAGCTTCTCTCTTTCGTTGAACAAAGACGTCTCACAAATGGAATGAAAGTTAGGCTTTAAGTCCAGTTGGCTGCGAAACAGCACGTTTGGGACGACCCATCAACCGACCACCATTCAATGCTGGAGCAGATCCTGGAGGTACTGAGATAGCAGGCCCGATCCAAACAAAAGCAGACGTCTCCCAAATGAATGCTTACACACACAGGCTCGTGTCTGGTTTGCCTGTTGACATTCAACGTCACTGATTGACACGGAGCTAACCGCAGGACTCCATACCAGCTACTTGCAGTTTCACTTGGATGGTGCAACGGCGAGCGGCCATTTTGTCTTGATGTTTAAAAAAAATAAATTATAACCCTAACCCTAACCCTATCCCTTTCCCGACCGTCCAATTACAACCCTATCCCGACCTGGAGAAAGGGACATGAGTAGCAGCGAGTTGAAAACTTGAAACAAAACATTGGCGTGTGGTCCTGCGCATAGCTTCCATACTAACTAGTCGGGGGTTGACTCAACAGGAGGCAGCTCCTTCAAAGTGTTACGGCAGTTTAGGTCAGCTGACTGATGACGTCACTGACAAATCCCATTGGGAGGACACACGTGTGTTTGTAATGGGGTAGCTAAACTGACATCCTCCTTTTGTTCCATTGTAACAGCGAGAGAACGAGCACACGAGTCTGTGGGTTTGACTATTAAACTGTCGTGAAAGTTGTAACACTCAACGACAGACCAAAGAAGAGTCTTGAGCAGAGCAGAGCCTCTCGTTTTGCTGAAACCAAGTCGGTGAGTGTTGCATATAGTCAATGTGTTGGTTTCTTTGAAATTTCTGTGATTTAATCGGTTGTTTTGTGTGTGTTGTTATTCTAAACTGGTGTGTGTCGAGGTCAACCATTGGGGCTGGTCTGACAGTTTCACACTGTCAATCGTGGTTTCAAGTTTTATTTAATTTGGTAGGCCCTAATTATTATTTGTGATTTCTCGTTGTTTTTACACGTGTGTGTGTGCGCGCGCGCGTGTGTGTATGTGTGTGTGGTTGAATGGTCAACCATTGGGGGCAATTCTTTATTGTCAGTAGCCTGCATTTGCCATTATTATGGTTTTAGTTTGTACTCGTGTGTGTGTGTGAGTCTGTGTGCGCGCGCGCGTTCGTGCGTGTATGTGCTTTCGGGCGCATGTATGTGAGTCACATTGTATTCGCGCGTGCGCTTGTGTGTGTATGTGTGCGTGTGTGTGTGTGAATGAACTAAAATGTCTCTACTGGCTTGACGCACTGCGAGGTCTTATCACACAGCTGATTTGGCAGTCAGTGTGGCCGAGTCAAGCCGAAGTACAGAATGCTCCTCAAGTCCAGTGTTGTCGGACACAATAGAAGCTTGTGACCAACAGTGGGGTGAAAGGTTGGATCCGGGTGGATGTACAAGTTAAACGGGTGGTGACCAGTGAAGTGTGTAGTGTGACCCACTGACCCACTGACCAACCATAACACAATGGAACTAGGAACGTAGACCTCTAGTACAGGGATACTCACTACTATACTTATAATACTATACCTATAATACTATACCTATAATACTATGCTTATAATACTATACCTATAATACTATGCCTATAATACTATACCTATAATACTATACCTATAATACTATACCTATAATACTATACCTATAATACTATGCCTATAATACTATACTTATAATACTATACCTATAATACTATACCTATAATACTATACCTATAATACTATGCCTATAATACTATACCTATAATACTATACCTATAATACCTATACCTATAATACTATACCTATAATACTATACCTATAATACTATACCTATAATACTATTCCTATAATACTATACTTATACTATGCCTATAATACTATGCTATCCGTAGTGTATATCCAGTCCGTTGTTTCCGACTATGACTGCCAGATAGCATATGGGGCAGATGCTATTCCAGAAGACGGCTAGAACTTGTTTATACGAAATCATGCCTTGCCCGGGGTACACCCCCACTCTCTCGGCCAAATGGATTTGGGTTCTCAAATACCACGAGACTTATCGTAGCTTACTTCTATCGGCTACCAGTCTGACGTTTCCGACTATGACTGCCAGATAGCAGATGAGGGAGGTGCTATTCTGGAAATGCTGGGCTAAAATTTGTTTTAAGCGGAGGTGCCTTGCCATGGGCACATACCCACTCTCTCAGCTAAAAGGTCTTACAAGAACAGCGCTTCTCGGCCTTTGGTTTAAGACAGTGATTCAGGAACATAAATTATTTTTTTGTTTATACCATGGTTGGTTTGTTCAGCCCGTCGTACATGGCGAAAGCCGATACTGACGCGACGTTAAACTGAACTTCCATCCAGAGACGTATTTCCGATTGGTTGGCGAGGGAATTGAGCTAAGCTAGCTAAGCTAGGCTAGCCAAACGAGCGGTATTTTGGGGCGTATGAAACGGCCTTAGCGAAGCTAGCTATTTCAAAATGGCGCCGGCTGCGATTCAAAAGCTTGTCATCGAAGATTGAAGCGATGATAGGCCTATATTTTGGAACAGACAATCTCTCTCTCTCTCTCTCTCTCTCTCTCTCTCTCTCTCTCTCTCTCTCTCTCTCTCTCTCATCTCTCTCTCCTCTCTCTCTCTACTCTCTCTCTCTCTCTATCTCTCTTCTTTTAATTAATGGCGCGCGCATGACTGTGGTGTGTGTGTGTGTGTGTGTGTGTGTGTGTGTGACTCGATCGTCTGTGTTGTATTGTTTTCGAATAGGCTACGTTGCCCCGTGACCGACAAATTAAAATAAGCATGCTAAATTGCCGGTCGCAGCTATTAAAAATTAGCTTTGAACCTATAGGCCTATAACCAAAGACAATTAAAAAACCCCACCATAGGATTCTACCCTATAACAGGTTGGAATCCTAATTAATTAATAATCAAGCTTGCAGTTAAAAAGGGATGGGGGCAATGACTATTTACCCTCTAGTGAGAAAAACAGAGCGATTTGCGTTTTAAAAAAAAAGCAAATCCCCCAGAATAGAAACTGTTTTAAATTCAGCTTCCTTCCAAGGATGGTTCCAATTCGGAACGCGCTCCCAGCATCTGCAGCAGAAGCTCCCTGTCTGGTATCTTTTAAGCGGGAGCTAGGTAACTGTATCGATCAGTCACAATGCACAACTCTCTAAGTGTCCAGTGGGGCAGCGCAGCGTAGCCAGATTCAGATTCAGATTGAGAACCTAGGTTATTTTCTTTGCTAGCTAAAGCGGGAGCTCCACACTGTTATTCTAACTGTATTGATCACTCCCTCCCCAGCAAAAAGTGACAATGATGGCTGGGGCTGTGCCGGTTGGGGTTTGTCCCCGGGGGGCCGCTACGGTAGCCGGATTGGCCTGACCTGAGACATGAAACGCTGGGGAGACTTCTACTTTTAGTTTCTTTGTTTTTGTGTTGATTTTTAGTTTGGTTTATTTTTCTTTCTGTCGCAACGCACAACTCCCTAAGTGGCCAGTGGGACAGCGCAGCGTAGCCAGATTCAGATTCAGATTGAGAACCTAGGTTATTTTCCTGGCTAGCTAAAGCTCTCTGTGCTAACTTATAATAATAATAATAATAGTACATTATTATTATAGCGCTTTACCTCATATGAGCCCGAAGTGCTTTACAATCAATTATTCATCACCAGACAACAAAAACAACATTCAAGAGTGACACCAACCAGCAACAACGCATATACAAAGCACCTATCTCTCTCTCTCTCTCTAACACACACACACACACACACATAAACACACACACAATTATTGACGCCAACTCGTTCAGACCCCATTCGGTAAGCCACAGCAAGAGCCACATGGACTGGACAACATCACCACCAACACACATACACAAATCACCCCTCACACACAATGTACGAGCAGACAGCCACACAGACTGCCCAACTACACACACACAAACAGTGTTGCACCCAAAACCCACAAAACCAAAATACACACGAGGCACACATGTATGCAACCACATTCATGCTCAC
>CM065707.1:1635830-1656101 GCA_017654935.2 Phymorhynchus buccinoides
CACGATACCAAACAAAGCATGCTAACTGTTCGCTGTGGCCACAATGAACACGATACCAAACAAAGCATGCTAACTGTTCGCTGTGGCCACAATGCACAATGCACACGATACCAAACAAAGCATGCTAACTGTTCGCTGTGGCCACAATGCACACACGATACCAAACAAAGCATGCTAACTGTTCGCTGTGGCCACAATGAACACGATACCAAACAAAGCATGCTAACTGTTCGCTGTGGCCACAATGCACAATGCACACGATACCAAACAAAGCATGCTAACTGTTCGCTGTGGCCACAATGAACACGATACCAAACAAAGCATGCTAACTGTTCGCTGTGGCCACAATGCACACGATACCAAACAAAGCATGCTAACTGTTCGCTGTGTGGATACCAAACAATGCTAACAACGACAAACCAAACAAACCAAACAAAGCATGCTAACTGTTCGCTGTGGCCACAATGCACAATGAACACGATACCAAACAAAGCATGCTAACTGTTCGCTGTGGCCACAATGCACAATGAACACGATACCAAACAAAGCATGCTAACTGTTCGCTGTGGCCACAATGAACACGATACCAAACAAAGCATGCTAACTGTTCGCTGTGGCCACAATGCACAATGAACACGATACCAAACAAAGCATGCTAACTGTTCGCTGTGGCCACAATGCACAATGAACACGATACCAAACAAAGCATGCTAACTGTTCGCTGTGGCCACAATGAACACGATACCAAACAAAGCATGCTAACTGTTCGCTGTGGCCACAATGAACACGATACCAAACAAAGCATGCTAACTGTTCGCTGTGGCCACAATGCACACAACACGATACCAAACAAAGCATGCTAACTGTTCGCTGTGGCCACAATGCACCAATGCACACGATACCAAACAAAGCATGCTAACTGTTCGCTGTGGCCACAATGCACAATGAACACGATACCAAACAAAGCATGCTAACTGTTCGCTGTGCCACCACAATGCACACGATACCAAACAAAGCATGCTAACTGTTCGCTGTGGCCACAATGCACACGATACCAAACAAAGCATGCTAACTGTTCGCTGTGGCCACAATGAACAACACAAAGCATGCTAACTGTTCGCTGTGGCCACAATGCACACGATACCAAACAAAGCATGCTAACTGTTCGCTGTGGCCACAATGCACACACGATACCAAACAAAGCATGCTAACTGTTCGCTGTGGCCACAATGCACAACACGATACCAAACAAAGCATGCTAACTGTTCGCTGTGGCCACAATGCACAATGAACACGATACCAAACAAAGCATGCTAACTGTTCGCTGTGGCCACAATGCACAATGAACACGATACCAAACAAAGCATGCTAACTGTTCGCTGTGGCCACAATGCACACGATACCAAACAAAGCATGCTAACTGTTCGCTGTGGCCACAATGCACAATGAACACGATACCAAACAAAGCATGCTAACTGTTCGCTGTGGCCACAATGCACACGATACCAAACAAAGCATGCTAACTGTTCGCTGTGGCCACAATGCACACGATACCAAACAAAGCATGCTAACTGTTCGCTGTGGCCACAATGCACACGATACCAAACAAAGCATGCTAACTGTTCGCTGTGGCCACAATGCACACGATACCAAACAAAGCATGCTAACTGTTCGCTGTGGCCACAATGCACACGATACCAAACAAAGCATGCTAACTGTTCGCTGTGGCCACAATGAACACGATACCAAACAAAGCATGCTAACTGTTCGCTGTGGCCACAATGCACACGATACCAAACAAAGCATGCTAACTGTTCGCTGTGGCCACAATGAACACGATACCAAACAAAGCATGCTAACTGTTCGCTGTGGCCACAATGCACACGATACCAAACAAAGCATGCTAACTGTTCGCTGTGGCCACAATGAACACGATACCAAACAAAGCATGCTAACTGTTCGCTGTGGCCACAATGCACACGATACCAAACAAAGCATGCTAACTGTTCGCTGTGGCCACAATGCACACGATACCAAACAAAGCATGCTAACTGTTCGCTGTGGCCACAATGCACACGATACCAAACAAAGCATGCTAACTGTTCGCTGTGGCCACAATGCACACGATACCAAACAAAGCATGCTAACTGTTCGCTGTGGCCACAATGCACACGATACCAAACAAAGCATGCTAACTGTTCGCTGTGGCACACGACACCAAACAAAGCATGCTAACTGTTCGCTGTGGCCACAATGCACACGATACCAAACAAAGCATGCTAACTGTTCGCTGTGGCCACAATGCACACGATACCAAACAAAGCATGCTAACTGTTCGCTGTGGCCACAATGCACAATGAACACGATACCAAACAAAGCATGCTAACTGTTCGCTGTGGCCACAATGCACAATGCACACGATACCAAACAAAGCATGCTAACTGTTCGCTGTGGCCACAAATGAACACACAATGTTCGCTGTGGCCACAATGAACACGATACCAAACAAAGCATGCTAACTGTTCGCTGTGGCCACAATGCACACGATACCAAACAAAGCATGCTAACTGTTCGCTGTGGCCACAATGCACACGATACCAAACAAAGCATGCTAACTGTTCGCTGTGGCCACAATGCACAATGAACACGATACCAAACAAAGCATGCTAACTGTTCGCTGTGGCCACAATGCCACAATGCACAATGAACACGATACCAAACAAAGCATGCTAACTGTTCGCTGTGGCCACAATGCACAATGATACCACAAAGCATGCTAACCAATGCACAATGAACACGATACCAAACAAAGCATGCTAACTGTTCGCTGTGGCCACAATGAACACGATACCAAACAAAGCATGCTAACTGTTCGCTGTGGCCACAATGCACACGATACCAAACAAAGCATGCTAACTGTTCGCTGTGGCCACAATGCACACGATACCAAACAAAGCATGCTAACTGTTCGCTGTGGCCACAATGCGATACCAAACAAAGCATGCCACTGTTCGCTGTGCCACAATGCACACGATACCAAACAAAGCATGCTAACTGTTCGCTGTGGCCACAATGATACCAAACAAAGCATGCTAACTGTTCGCTGTGGCCACAATGCACAATGAACACGATACCAAACAAAGCATGCTAACTGTTCGCTGTGGCCACAATGCACACGACACCAAACAAAGCATGCTAACTGTTCGCTGTGCACAATGAACACGATACCAAACAAAGCATGCTAACTGTTCGCTGTGGCCACAATGAACACGATACCAAACAAAGCATGCTAACTGTTCGCTGTGGCCACAATGCACAATGAACACGATACCAAACAAAGCATGCTAACTGTTCGCTGTGGCCACAATGAACACAACAAAGATGCACAATGAACACGATACCAAACAAAGCATGCTAACTGTTCGCTGTGGCCACAATGAACACGACACCAAACAAAGCATGCTAACTGTTCGCTGTGGCCACAATGAACACGATACCAAACAAAGCATGCTAACTGTTCGCTGTGGCCACAATGCACACGATACCAAACAAAGCATGCTAACTGTTCGCTGTGGCCACAATGAACACGATACCAAACAAAGCATGCTAACTGTTCGCTGTGGCCACAATGCACACGATACCAAACAAAGCATGCTAACTGTTCGCTGTGGCCACAATGAACACGATACCAAACAAAGCATGCTAACTGTTCGCTGTGGCCACAATGCACAATGAACACGATACCAAACAAAGCATGCTAACTGTTCGCTGTGGCCACAATGCACACGATACCAAACAAAGCATGCTAACTGTTCGCTGTGGCCACAATGAACACGATACCAAACAAAGCATGCTAACTGTTCGCTGTGGCCACAATGAACACGATACCAAACAAAGCATGCTAACTGTTCGCTGTGGCCACAATGAACACGATACCAAACAAAGCATGCTAACTGTTCGCTGTGGCCACAATGAACACGACACCAAACAAAGCATGCTAACTGTTCGCTGTGGCCACCACAATGAACACGATACCAAACAAAGCATGCTAACTGTTCGCTGTGGCCACAATGCACACGATACCAAACAAAGCATGCTAACTGTTCGCTGTGGCCACAATGAACACGATACCAAACAAAGCATGCTAACTGTTCGCTGTGGCCACAATGCACACGATACCAAACAAAGCATGCTAACTGTTCGCTGTGGCCACAATGAACACGATACCAAACAAAGCATGCTAACTGTTCGCTGTGGCCACAATGCACACGATACCAAACAAAGCATGCTAACTGTTCGCTGTGGCCACAATGAACACGACACCAAACAAAGCATGCTAACTGTTCGCTGTGGCCACAATGCACACGACACCAAACAAAGCATGCTAACTGTTCGCTGTGGCCACAATGCACACGATACCAAACAAAGCATGCTAACTGTTCGCTGTGGCCACAATGCACACGATACCAAACAAAGCATGCTAACTGTTCGCTGTGGCCACAATGCTAACACGATACCAAACAAAGCATGCTAACTGTTCGCTGTGGCCACAATGCACACGATACCAAACAAAGCATGCTAACTGTTCGCTGTGGCCACAATGCACACGATACCAAACAAAGCATGCTAACTGTTCGCTGTGGCCACAATGCACACGACACCAAACAAAGCATGCTAACTGTTCGCTGTGGCTAACTGTTCGCTGTGGCCACAATGCACACGACACCAAACAAAGCAAGCTAACTGTTCGCTGTGGCCACGCAGGCCTTGAAGGAGAAGGACCGGAAGACGTCCATCCTGCTGAAGCGCGTGAAGCGGGAAGAACGTCGGCTGCAGCGCGAGGTGGACGCCCTGACGGGGTCCGGGCACTACGGGAGTCTGGTGCAGCTGGAGCGCAACATCCGCGAGTGCCGCACCTCCACCAACGCCTCCTTCTTCCTCAGCCCCCGCCGCTCCGAGCACCCTGGTGAGGCTGGAGTACAGTCAGACACGATCGCCTTAGCACGAAGCTGTGTCAGACCAGGTGACATAAGCTAGAACACCAGGGCTACATCAAAATGTTGTTATGTTCTGCGTGGTCGTGCGGGGATTGTCTTAAGCCATGAGAAGCTCCTGGCATAACATCATCGGTAATCAAAAACGGTCACACACGCAATGCTCTCATCCCTAGCTGGTGTATTTGTACCATAGTGTTCAAGTGCTTCGGCTGTTGGGATGATCCCTGGAGTCTTTAAGCCAGGGTAAGACAGCAACGACAACAACAACAGACATGAGATTTTGCACATTTGTGTTGACTGTTTGACAGAAGGAACCCCTTTCAGTGTGTTTTTAGACCTGAAGGTGCAGAAATTAGTTACGTTTTTGGAGGTTTCGTCCCCAGACCCCCACTGGGGCATTGGCCCTGGACCCCACCGAGAATAGTGAGGGGTGATTGCCTAAACGTGTTATCACAAAGGGAAAAAGAAGGGTGATGACAGTTCAGGAAATTACCCCTCGGATTATACACCAGCCATTGAGCCCCTAATAGACCCCCCTACCTTTTCAGGATTTTTTGCTTTTATGTGAATCTAATCGACAATATATAATCAAAGGCAGCAAACTAATCCTTGATAGAATCCGAGTTTAGTTTTGATTTATTACTAACAAGCTGCAAAGGCCACGAGCTCGTGTTTGTAAACTTATGTTGAAAGGTGATCGGCTTTTATGCCCCTTTCGATTCCGCACTACTGTAACTACTAGCAGCCTGCAGTGTGGTTTTCTCTCTGTCTGGAACAGATGAGGCTGACATCAATGGCGGCGGCAACGGCAACAGCGACGAGCTGATCTGCGGGGAGAGCGGGGAACTCCAGGGCAGGGAGGCCCAAGGCTGCAGCACCTCGTGCAGTTCTAGCCGCTCTGTGGACTGCTAGCTAATCTATCGCAGTGTCGTTTAGCCACTAGTCTGCAATTGTAGCGACTCGTTTGCAATTTTACCCTCTCCAGGGACTTTTAGCTATTGTTTTGCAACTACACCCGCTCTATGTATTTTTAGCTACTCGTTTGCAATTTTAGCTTTTCTGTGGACATCTTAGCTACTCTTTTGCAATTTTAGCCTCTATAGCTTTTTAGCTACTCTTTTGCAATTTTAGCTACTCTATAGACTTTTAGCTACTCTTTTGCCATTCTAGCTACAGTCGAACCTCAGTAAGCCGACCACCCAACAGACTGGTCAAAGCTGTCCGTAATAGTGAGGTGCCCGCTGTACTGAATCACTCCACTCACAGGCAACAAATAACGACTCGTGCAATGAAAAGAACGACTTTATTTTAACTGTATAGTATAAACATGCCCCAAACAACATCCATACAGGCATATTAGTGTAATAAATATGCATAAATGTACTCCTGTAAAATAACAATAAATTGTTATTCAAATATATTCAATATATAATTATTCAAATCAATAAAGCACAAGCACAGTGGAGACTGAAGACATTTTTCTGCAGATACAACACATGTATGTGAATTATTCATTTTAAATGGATTTCATTATTTTTACTCTATCTTCCAATGCAAGTTCAGTTCGTTTAAAAAAAAATGTATTCATCATAATTGTGGTGTTGTCGTGTGATTCTGATTAAATCTTTGACACATGCATCGTGTGTGTTTGTCTGTATTGTTTGTTTGTGCGTGTCTGTGAAAGGGTACACACAGGGCGTGCACATCTACATTGAGCCTTTGTGATTGCGTGTGAATGTGTGCGAGTGTTTTTGCACACACACACACACACACACACACACACACACACACACACACACACACACACACACACACACACACACACACACGCACGCACGCACGCGCGCGCGCACACACACACACACACACACACACACACACACACACACACACACACACACACACACACACACACATACACACACACACACACACACACACACACACACACACACACACACACACACACACACACATATGCAGATGGATATATAATTATTATCCCACGAACACACGTACACTGATACAGGCATTTGGACACATTTATTCAGAACTGAATGACAGACATCTCATGGTGGCAAAGACAAAACCAAGTCCAAACCTGGGTACGTGTAATAGGAAGTGGATCTACTTATACTTTAACACACACAACAACAACAACATACAGTATTTATACGGCGCTGAATCTTGATAGAAATAAAATCAAAGCGCACACACACGTTAGCATTCAAACAAAAATTAAAAAAAAAAAAAAAGCGAACACACACGTATGACATGAAATGGTATACAGCAGAAACATACCTAAAGGCAAGAGAGAGAAGAGAAAGAGAGTGGATCCTCAATGGCGGGGGAACAGGTGGGTTTTGAGGCTACATTTGAAAGCAGAGAGGGTCGGTCGCTGACGGAGGGAAAGAGGAAGTTTGTTCTAAGATGTCGGTCTTGAGAGAGCAAAAGAGCGCCGACCAACAGTTGAAAGCTTATACCTAGGGATCTGGAGAGAAAGAGGGTCAAAAACTGACGTAAAGGCGAACTGGCGTATAAATGGACCCCCCTGGCTTTATTTTATAAATAAGTCATTTGTGTCACACCTGTTCATAGGCGTTTCGTATGTCAAATAAAAACGTTCCAAGTACGTTCTTACGACAAACTGGTGCTTTACATGCGTTGTAAGTTTGACTAAATGTTCTAGTCATATCATATCATATCATATCATTTCATGGCACTATAGGCTGTTCAGCCTTTTGCCCTCTAGATTGATTCTTTTTGTTGTTTATGTTGCATCGCCATTACCGATCGACTACTTCAGCAGTTGTGCTTTATTTGTCTCATTTGTTTGAATTTACTGAATACACAATATTCTGAGAATATCGATCTATTGTGGATCTGCTTGTCTGGAATCCAGCTTGGTTGATTGGAACGATATTATGATTTTTGCCATTATGAACTAGTCGTTTTAACACAATCTTTCCCATTAATTTACATGTATTTGATGTTAGTGTAATAGGGCGGTAACCGTTTATATCTCTGAGTGGCTTCCCCTTCTTAGGCATTAGGACAATGACAGAATGTTTCCAAATTCAAAGCATTCTACCATCACTCCAACATTTTTGAAAAATCAAATACAGAAAATGTATTACATTTTGCGGACGATGACTTAACATTTCATTCGAAATGCCATCTAAGCCTACTGATGTTTTTATGCAAATTTGTAATACATTCTTTGACTTCCTGTAATGTCATTGGAGCACTTAAATAATGATCTTCTACTGGTTTTGGCCAACATATGTTCATACGTGGCTGGAGTCCACCGGTTTGTACTTTTAAAACTTTCATAAGGTAAGGGATCCTAACATCTTAGTAAAATTAAGTTATGAATTGCGATATCAATTCATCATCTTAAACCATATCTCATTTAACAAATCGTATCAACCACTGTGTAGTTGATGCAAAGTGTACAGTTCTTTTAAACATTCGTTAGAATTCAGAAACAAAGATTATTCTAAAAAAAAAATCCTTTGTATAATATAGTGGATTCTATCGTAGTAGACATTAACTGATATTTAACGTGGGTTTTTTTTTACTTTACCTTTAAAAGGTGGTCCTTTAACATGCTCAGGGAGCAAAAAAACGCTCAATAAATTTAAAAATAATGTTTTAGATATTGTAGCTAGCTAGCTAGTTTTATCGATCTGCAAGTTGAGCCATAGCACTAATTTAATTTGATATTTCACTCAAAATTAAAATTTAATCTTATAAATAAATAAACAATTATCCCTTTTGTCTCATATGCGTCCAGATGGACAGAGAGGACGTAAAACACGACTTTTCATTCATGCAATCGTTCACTGGGAGCAAAAAACGCTCAATAAATTTAAACATAACTTTTTTAGATATTGTACCTAGCTAGTTCATTCCTTCGTTCACTGGTGATGTCCCTTATGCGTCCAGATGGACTGAGGACGTTAAAACCTAAGCTTTCATTCTGGTTTTGGATTATGCATCATATACGCATCTGTATTGTTAAAAATTCGGGACTTTCCTGGTGTTGCACTGCCTCCGGGCATTGCCTCCAGGGTAGTTCCCACCATCTGTATTTTCTACTAATGTCCCAACATGTCTCTGTTTCAGACCGGAGGACGTTAAGCAGAATTCCATTATGGTTTTGGATTAGTATAAATGTCTCCCCCCCCCCCCCCCTTTTTCACGATGTTTTGTCTTCTTTTCTTTTGGTAAGTTGTCAATGCTAGTTGTGTGTTGGTAAGTTGTCAATGCTAGTTGTGTGTTGGTAAGTTGTCAATGCTAGTTGTGTGTTGGTAAGTTGTCAATGCTAGTTGTGTGTTGGTAAGTTGTCAATGCTAGTTGTGTGTTGGTAAGTTGTCAATGCTAGTTGTGTGTTTGGTAAGTTGTCAATGCTAGTTGTGTGTTGGTAAGTTGTCAATGCTAGTTGTGTGTTGGTAAGTTGTCAATGCTAGTTGTGTGTTGGTAATGCTAGTTGTCAAGTTGTCAATGCTAGTTGTGTGTTGGTAAGTTGTCAATGCTAGTTGTGTGTTGGTAAGTTGTCAATGCTAGTTGTGTGTTGGTAAGTTGTCAATGCTAGTTGTGTGTTGGTAAGTTGTCAATGCTAGTTGTGTGTTGGTAAGTTGTCAATGCTAGTTGTGTGTTGGTAAGTTGTCAATGCTAGTTGTGTGTTGGTAAGTTGTCAATGCTAGTTGTGTGTTGGTAAGTTGTCAATGCTAGTTGTGTGTTGGTAAGTTGTCAATGCTAGTTGTGTGTTGGTAAGTTGTCAATGCTAGTTGTGTGTTGGTAAGTTGTCAATGCTAGTTGTGTGTTGGTAAGTTGTCAATGCTAGTTGTGTGTTGGTAAGTTGTCAATGCTAGTTGTGTGTTGGTAAGTTGTCAATGCTAGTTGTGTGTTGGTAAGTTGTCAATGCTAGTTGTGTGTTGGTAAGTTGTCAATGCTAGTTGTGTGTTGGTAAGTTGTCAATGCTAGTTGTGTGTTGTCAATGCTAGTTGTGTGTTGGTAAGTTGTCAATGCTAGTTGTGTGTTGGTAAGTTGTCAATGCTAGTTGTGTGTTGGTAAGTTGTCAATGCTAGTTGTGTGTTGGTAAGTTGTCAATGCTAGTTGTGTGTTGGTAAGTTGTCAATGCTAGTTGTGTGTTGGTAAGTTGTCAATGCTAGTTGTGTGTTGGTAAGTTGTCAATGCTAGTTGTGTGTTGGTAAGTTGTCAATGCTAGTTGTGTGTTGGTAAGTTGTCAATGCTAGTTGTGTGTTGGTAAGTTGTCAATGCTAGTTGTGTGTTGGTAAGTTGTCAATGCTAGTTGTGTGTTGGTAAGTTGTCAATGCTAGTTGTGTGTTGGTAAGTTGTCAATGCTAGTTGTGTGTTGGTAAGTTGTCAATGCTAGTTGTGTGTTGGTAAGTTGTCAATGCTAGTTGTGTGTTGGTAAGTTGTCAATGCTAGTTGTGTGTTGGTAAGTTGTCAATGCTAGTTGTGTGTTGGTAAGTTGTCAATGCTAGTTGTGTGTTGGTAAGTTGTCAATGCTAGTTGTGTGTTGGTAAGTTGTCAATGCTAGTTGTGTGTTGGTAATGTCAATGCTAGTTGTGTGTTGGTAAGTTGTCAATGCTAGTTGTGTGTTGGTAAGTTGTCAATGCTAGTTGTGTGTTGGTAAGTTGTCAATGCTAGTTGTGTGTTGGTAAGTTGTCAATGCTAGTTGTGTGTTGGTAAGTTGTCAATGCTAGTTGTGTGTTGGTAAGTTGTCAATGCTAGTTGTGTGTTGGTAAGTTGTCAATGCTAGTTGTGTGTTGGTAAGTTGTCAATGCTAGTTGTGTGTTGGTAAGTTGTCAATGCTAGTTGTGTGTTGGTAAGTTGTCAATGCTAGTTGTGTGTTGGTAAGTTGTCAATGCTAGTTGTGTGTTGGTAAGTTGTCAATGCTAGTTGTGTGTTGGTAAGTTGTCAATGCTAGTTGTGTGTTGGTAAGTTGTCAATGCTAGTTGTGTGTTGGTAAGTTGTCAATGCTAGTTGTGTGTTGGTAAGTTGTCAATGCTAGTTGTGTGTTGGTAAGTTGTCAATGCTAGTTGTGTGTTGGTAAGTTGTCAATGCTAGTTGTGTGTTGGTAAGTTGTCAATGCTAGTTGTGTGTTGGTAAGTTGTCAATGCTAGTTGTGTGTTGGTAAGTTGTCAATGCTAGTTGTGTGTTGGTAAGTTGTCAATGCTAGTTGTGTGTTGGTAAGTTGTCAATGCTAGTTGTGTGTTGGTAAGTTGTCAATGCTAGTTGTGTGTTGGTAAGTTGTCAATGCTAGTTGTGTGTTGGTAAGTTGTCAATGCTAGTTGTGTGTAAGTTGTGTTGTGTGGTAAGTTGTCAATGCTAGTTGTGTGTTGGTAAGTTGTCAATGCTAGTTGTGTGTTGGTAAGTTGTCAATGCTAGTTGTGTGTTGGTAAGTTGTCAATGCTAGTTGTGTGTTGGTAAGTTGTCAATGCTAGTTGTGTGTTGGTAAGTTGTCAATGCTAGTTGTGTGTTGGTAAGTTGTCAATGCTAGTTGTGGTTTGGTAAGTTGTCAATGCTAGTTGTGTGTTTTTTGCAAACAAATCGGCAAATGCTTCAACTTTATCAAAATAAGATGGAAATTCTAAATCATAGTTGTGTGTTGGTAAGTTGTCAATGCTAGTTGTGTGTTGGTAAGTTGTCAATGCTAGTTGTGTGTTGGTAAGTTGTCAATGCTAGTTGTGTGTTGGTAAGTTGTCAATGCTAGTTGTGTGTTGGTAAGTTGTCAATGCTAGTTGTGTGTTGGTAAGTTGTCAATGCTAGTTGTGTGTTGGTAAGTTGTCAATGCTAGTTGTGTGTTGGTAAGTTGTCAATGCTAGTTGTGTGTTGGTAAGTTGTCAATGCTAGTTGTGTGTTGGTAAGTTGTCAATGCTAGTTGTGTGTTGGTAAGTTGTCAATGCTAGTTGTGTGTTGGTAAGTTGTCAATGCTAGTTGTGTGTTGGTAAGTTGTCAATGCTAGTTGTGTGTTGGTAAGTTGTCAATGCTAGTTGTGTGTTGGTAAGTTGTCAATGCTAGTTGTGTGTTGGTAAGTTGTCAATGCTAGTTGTGTGTTGGTAAGTTGTCAATGCTAGTTGTGTGTTGGTAAGTTGTCAATGCTAGTTGTGTGTTGGTAAGTTGTCAATGCTAGTTGTGTGTTGGTAAGTTGTCAATGCTAGTTGTGTGTTGGTAAGTTGTCAATGCTAGTTGTGTGTTGGTAAGTTGTCAATGCTAGTTGTGTGTTGGTAAGTTGTCAATGCTAGTTGTGTGTTGGTAAGTTGTCAATGCTAGTTGTGTGTTGGTAAGTTGTCAATGCTAGTTGTGTGTTGGTAAGTTGTCAATGCTAGTTGTGTGTTGGTAAGTTGTCAATGCTAGTTGTGTGTTGGTAAGTTGTCAATGCTAGTTGTGTGTTGGTAAGTTGTCAATGCTAGTTGTGTGTTGGTAAGTTGTCAATGCTAGTTGTGTGTTGGTAAGTTGTCAATGCTAGTTGTGTGTTGGTAAGTTGTCAATGCTAGTTGTGTGTTGGTAAGTTGTCAATGCTAGTTGTGTGTTGGTAAGTTGTCAATGCTAGTTGTGTGTTGGTAAGTTGTCAATGCTAGTTGTGTGTTGGTAAGTTGTCAATGCTAGTTGTGTGTTGGTAAGTTGTCAATGCTAGTTGTGTGTTGGTAAGTTGTCAATGCTAGTTGTGTGTTGGTAAGTTGTCAATGCTAGTTGTGTGTTGGTAAGTTGTCAATGCTAGTTGTGTGTTGGTAAGTTGTCAATGCTAGTTGTGTGTTGGTAAGTTGTCAATGCTAGTTGTGTGTTGGTAAGTTGTCAATGCTAGTTGTGTGTTGGTAAGTTGTCAATGCTAGTTGTGTGTTGGTAAGTTGTCAATGCTAGTTGTGTGTTGGTAAGTTGTCAATGCTAGTTGTGTGTTGGTAAGTTGTCAATGCTAGTTGTGTGTTGGTAAGTTGTCAATGCTAGTTGTGTGTTGGTAAGTTGTCAATGCTAGTTGTGTGTTTGGTATGCTAGTTGTTGTCAATGCTAGTTGTGTGTTGGTAAGTTGTCAATGCTAGTTGTGTGTTGGTAAGTTGTCAATGCTAGTTGTGTGTTGGTAAGTTGTCAATGCTAGTTGTGTGTTGGTAAGTTGTCAATGCTAGTTGTGTGTTGGTAAGTTGTCAATGCTAGTTGTGTGTTTTTTGCAAACAAATCGGCAAATGCTTCAACTTTATCAAAATAAGATGGAAATTCTAAATCATAGTTGTGTGTTGGTAAGTTGTCAATGCTAGTTGTGTGTTGGTAAGTTGTCAATGCTAGTTGTGTGTTGGTAAGTTGTCAATGCTAGTTGTGTGTTGGTAAGTTGTCAATGCTAGTTGTGTGTTGGTAAGTTGTCAATGCTAGTTGTGTGTTGGTAAGTTGTCAATGCTAGTTGTGTGTTGGTAAGTTGTCAATGCTAGTTGTGTGTTGGTAAGTTGTCAATGCTAGTTGTGTGTTGGTAAGTTGTCAATGCTAGTTGTGTGTTGGTAAGTTGTCAATGCTAGTTGTGTGTTGGTAAGTTGTCAATGCTAGTTGTGTGTTGGTAAGTTGTCAATGCTAGTTGTGTGTTGGTAAGTTGTCAATGCTAGTTGTGTGTTGGTAAGTTGTCAATGCTAGTGTGTGTTCGTAAGTTGTCAATGCTAGTTGTGGTAAGTTGTCAATGCTAGTGTGTGTTGGTAAGTTGTCAATGCTAGTGTGTATTGGTATGTTGTCAATGCTAGTTGTGTGTTGGTAAGCTGTCAATGCTAGTTGTGGTTTGGTAAGTTGTCAATGCTAGTTGTGTGTTTTTTGCAAACAAATCGGCAAATGCTTCAACTTTATCAAAATAAGATGGAAATTCTAAATCATTTGATTTAATCAAACATGGTGGAAAACTCATCCCACTTTACCCAATTTGCTGACGATATAATTATGCCAATAGCTAAAAGTAACAATGAAACGAAATACTCCATCAATGCTACTGAATTATATTAACATTAAATACCAACACGAACGTAATAAAATCAATAACATTTTACATGAAAAGGGGCTTTCTCTTTCGCCAGAATAAACACCCACATATGATGCTTTTTAACTCTGGCTATGATCCTGATAAACTTCCAATGTTCACCTTGGATGGTATCGTTTTAAATTAAGTTTAAAATGTGAAATTCTTAGGAGTCATCTTAAATGTAGTAAGTTAACATGGAATACTCATATCGATTATATTTTAAACAAAGCAAGAAAAGCTTAACTGGCTAGTAAACAATCTTGGGGCAAAATAATAAAACTTTAACCCTCTTAGCAACTGCCAAGACGGAAAGACGCAATGAACCACGACTGTGACAAATGCGGCGGTGTACTGCACTACATAGGGGGGTAGTGTTAGGGTTAGGGTTAGTATTCCAAAAAGATAATTAAGTGAAAATGTTCCTAAAATACAGCTTTATGTTTGGTAAGAAAGGCAAAAACGGGAAAATGGAATTAACCGAGAAATGCAGGGGGGGGGACACATCTTTACCTTTACCCCAAACCTTCAAATAATTGCATCACAACATTTGTAGTATAATAATAATAATAATAATAATAATAATAATAATAATAATAATAATAAACATTTATAGAGTGCCCTTTCTGGCATGAGCTCACGGCGCTTCACAATTATTTAAATAAATACATAGATCATAAGTTACTGCAATATTAACTATCAAAAACATGGACATATAGCCACAACACGCACGCACACATCCACACGCGTGCATCCACCCACACACAATTTGGGGAACATAGTTTTAAGGCAGGAAACAGGACAAGGAAGAAATCAGAGGTATTGCTGGAAGAGGTGAGTTTTAAGAGCGGGTTTCAAAGATTGGACTGATTTAGCAGAACGAAGTTCATAATGGTAGGGTGTTCCAAACAGACGGGGCGCTGAAAGAAAATGGACGTTCACCATATGTTTTAGTGTTTGTACGAGGAATAGAAAGGATAAGTTTGTCAGACGAGGAACTGAGAGACATGGAGGGTGAGTACAGGTGAACGAGATCAGAGAGGTAGGCAGTACCAGATGAATGGACAGCATTGAAACAGAGGCAAGCAATGTTATACTTTATTCTTGCCTCGACTGGAAGCCAGTGTAAGGTATTGAGGTGGGGTTTGATGTGGTCTGTACGAGGGACTTTAAGGATTAACCGAGCTGCATTGTTCTGAACTTTCTGAAGTTTGTTGAGGAGGGTTTGAGGACAGCCTACAAGTAGGGAATTGCAATAATCGATGCGAGACAGTACAAAAGCTGATACTAGAGTCTTGGTGGCTTCAACTGTGAGATAGTGACGAATGGCACTAATATGACGGAGTTCAAAGTTCACATTACGAATCAGAATCATGACATGAATGACCATAGTTAGCTGACAGTCGAGGGTTACACCAAGGTGTTTAGCTGATTGACAGAAAGGGACAGTAGCATCACCAATGACAAGAGAGTCAGGAAACTGAACAGACGTGGAACTTCTCTGAGTGGAAACGATCATTGCCTCACTCTTATCATCATTGAGTTTCAATGTATTGGAGGTCATCCATGACTTGACATCAGAAACAGTATCCTGCATGGACAAAACTAGATCATCGATTTCATTAGGCTTTGAAGATTTCTGCAGTTGGGTATCATCAGTGAATGAATGATGGAGAACTGAATGCTGGGATATGACATCTGAAAGAGGATAAGTGTATAGAACAAATAGAACAGGTCTCAGGACTGATCCCTGTGGCACACCACTGGAAACAGAGGCTGGGGCAGAGTTGGTGCCATGAAAGGAAACAATCTGGGTACGGTTAGAAAGATAAGAGGTGAACCACTGGAGAACTGTACCACTGATGCCGAAGACAGATTCCAAACGAGAAAGAAGAGTGTTGTGGTCAATGGTATCAAACGCTGCTGAAAGGTCCAAAAGAGTCAGAACTGAGAGTTTTCCTTCATCAAGAGAAAGAAGAAGATCATTAACAACCTTTACTAAAGCAGTTTCAGTATTGTGACCTGGTCTGTAAGCTGACTGAAAAGGATTGAATAAATCATTAGAATTGAGATGGTCAGAAAGCTGTGAGAGAACAATCTTTTCCATGATCTTTGACACACAAGATAAATTTGAGACAGGTCTGAAACTTTTTAAATCATTGTGGTCTAGTGAGGGCTTTTTGAGTAGAGGTTTGACAATGGCAGTTTTGTAGACATCAGGAAAGAGACCAGAAGACAGCGAATCATTGATTATTTTGGTTAGTACAGGTAGCACAACATCCAAACATTAATACAGCAGAGAAGTGGGAATGGGGTCAAGGTCACATGTTTTGGGTGCAGACTTTTTCAAGATCTTCAACACATCTTCTTCGGTGACAGGAGAGAAGTGAGAGAGTGAATTGCCAGTGAAAGGTTTGCCTAGTGGTTGAGAATCTGTCAGCTGTTTATCAAGTTCATTTCTGATTGTTTCAACTTTCTTGCAAAAGAAATCAGAAAAGATGTTAGGCAGAGTGGAAGGAGGATAGATAGTGGGCAGTTGGGAAGATTTTGTGCGAGCAGACAGGCTGTTAGTAATATGATAGAGTTCTTTGCTGGTTTTGGCCTCAGAGATCTTGCTAGTGTAAAAAAAGAGTTTTAGCTTTGCCAACAAGAAAAGAAACAAAGTTCTTAGCTTTAGTGTGGATTTGTTTGAGAACAGTCAGTCCACCCTTTCCCTCCTTCTCTGCTCATCTCCGCTGATCCTCTGCACGTCTCTGCTCCCTCTTTGCTTCCACAAGCTCGTCACCGAGAAGCCCGAACAAGGGACTGGTGGCCTTTTTCAAGGACACCACACGGGTTGATTTAGGCGCGTGACGGTCCAACACGGCACTCAGGGACGCGTTGTACTGAGCGGCTGAGCAGTCCTCGTGGGACCCCAGCTCAGCCTGCAGATACTCCTGGAATGCCGCTCTGTCGATGGCCCGGATGTTCTGGATGTTGCGGCGAACAGGAACAGCAGATGGCAGTTCCATACTGAAGACAGCAACAACACAGGAGTGATCTGACTCCAGACCACAGTTCACCTCCATTGACTGGAGGACTCCGTCGCTGGGTCTGTCAATGACCAGATCCAGGGTATGTCCACGCTTGTGGGTTGATCCCTCAAAAGCCTGACGAAGATTGTACATGTGGAGGAGTTGAAGGAATTTCACAGCACTACGATCATTGGTGGAGTCCACATGAAAATTGAAGTCACCCAAGACACAAAGATTGCCATGGAGTGTGTTGCAGTGGTCTAAAAGTTCAGGAAACTGATCAAAGAACACAGACTCAGTTAACTTGTTTGATTTCGTTGGCGGCGGACGATACACACACATGAAGTGGAGCGCTTGATGCTGAGAAGTCAAAGAAACTTGTAAAAGTTCGAAAGTAGATTGACTAAAGGAAAACTTGGTGATGAAGTTGAGGTGGGGGAAGAGAGTATTTCTGTAGATCACTGCAATGCTGCCTCCTCGGCCAGAGGTGCGGGGGTGCGAGAAGATCGAGTAACCACCAGGGGTAAGATCAACACATGCAGCTTCGTCACCCTTTGGTTTGAGCCAAGTTTCAACCAAAAAGAGAATGTCAACATCATTATCTTCAACAAAGCAAGAAATGGCAGTTGGAGAGAGGAGGAATCAACCAAGGGAACTGAGATAAGATTGTCAATGTTTACACCGGAAGTGCACTTGCCGAGTCTTTTCACTGGAAGCGGACGAACGAAGGTTCGGATCGCAGGCAGAGACAACCACAGGAATAGGCCTACCACTCTGAAATATTCTACAGCCACAACGAAGGGGACGTCATGCTTCTGGTATCCTGCATTCTGGAATATGATCACCATGCCTGTGCCAGGTCCTCCAGTGAGAAGAACTGGTCCAGCCTCTCATCCTTGTAGGTCAGAGCCCTCTTCACCCTGTCCGCCAGTCTTGATCCCCCCACCATCCTGTCCCTGCTCTCCCCCCACCCCACCCCTCTAGCCGCTGTCTGCAGGCACAGGTCTTGTAAGGTAGGCACCTGGGTCAGTTTGCTGAGGAGGAACTCCTTGACCTCCTGGTCGGCAGCTTTCAAAACATTAGGGGAATGCCAGAGTATGGGCCCCAAACCTGTTCGGCCCAACTCTGCCAGACGTTCGACTTGGATGTCTTCGTCTTGGCTCAGGCGGCGGATTTCACTGCGGTCTGTCTGTCCGGCTTCGTATAGCAGTTTGACCATGTCTGGCTGAGCCGCCTTCATCGCCTCTTCCAAAGGAGATCCCAAAATTAGATTGTGTGGTCGCAGAACGGGTGGACGATGGACCTGGTACAGCCCAGCTTCACAGACAAGTTTCAGACATATGTTAGCTGTTCCATGAAAATAGAAGTGTCTGTCTTCGCAGGCTTCCCTCACCAGTTCTGCCCTGACGTCTGTCCCTTCTTGCAGAGCTTCAGTTATCGCCTGCTGCACGCTCTCCTTTTCTGAAGACAGCAGCAGTTTCAGCTCGTCTTCTTGCCTGCCCCGCATAACGGCTCTGAACCATTGCTGGAACAGTTTCACGTTGTCCTTCTCCTCCAACATGGCGGAAAAAATGTCAGCCTTGTTCCTGGCATTCACTGAAAACAATGCCCACATTTGTTCCGGGCTGTCAGCAATTCGTAAAACTTGAAAAGCCTGAGCGTACCATCGCCTTTCGGTGGCAGTGTCCAGCATCTTGCGGACAAAGTGTTGGTTCATGTTCTGGGCTCGCATGTCTTTGTCAGCCATTTCAAAGATGTGTCCATTGAAAGTGGCCAAGAACAGAGCGCAGTGGTGGAGCCTCAGCCTCATGGAGTTGAGCAACAAGTGGTCCTTATCCACGGAAATATCGGTCAGTTGGTGCGGATGTTGAGGCCAGAATGGCTCAGAGCTAGATGCAGGCATGAGCTGGAAGTATTTCCCAGTGGTCGGTTGGAACGGGTGTGTAGTGCAGAATGCCTCGGAGTAAGGTGAAGACATGTTCCTGAGCAGTTCCTCAACTGATTGCAGAAGGGTCTGGTCTTCCGGGTGGATGGGAGGCAGGGGGTTGCCTTCAGAGACCAGCCTCAGCTCCATCAGTTCAACTTCAGTCCTGCCAACACCACACACACACACACACACACACACACACACACACACACACACACACACATGGTGAAATTGAAAAAAAAAGGATATGCAACTTCTCTATACTTTACTCCCTTCTACCGAAGTTGCCTGTGACAACTAACTCCCTCTCTCTCTCCTCTCTCTCTCTCTCTCTCTCTCTCTCTCTCTCTCTCTCTCTCTCTCTCTCTCTCTCTCTCTCTCTCTCTCTCACACACACACACTCTCTCTCTCTCACACACACACACATACCCTCTCCCCCCCTCTCTCTCTCTCTCTCTCTCTCTCTCTCTCTCTCTCTCTCCCCCCCCCCTCTTTCAATTCAGGGGAAGCAGCTCTGAAGTAACAAAAATGATCAAAAGTGTGTAGTTGGTTCCCTTCCATTGATGAGTCTACCCCTTTCAGTGTTCCTGGTGAGTCTGCATTCCAGTCTTCAATGGCAGAGGGTTATTTTGTTTTTTCAGGCTCCAAATTAAGAAACTGAATAACATTGTACAGTATGACACACCCACACACAAAATTTGAAGCGATTCTATCAACTGGTTCATGAGATACAGCGCACAAACTAAATATATAGCGCAAAGGAAAAAAATTGTTTTCAAGAATAAATTCCAAGGGCAAGCACCATGGTTATAATTTGTACATAGGACCCTCCCTACCCAATGATACATAACCACACAAAGTTTGAAGCGACTCTGTGCACTGGTTCGTGAGTTAATCATTATCCTCTCCTCAAAGTCCACAAAGTACATGTGTCATAAGCGTATGGACTGTCTTTTTTTTTTACTGATGTTATGCATGTGTGTGTGTGTGTGTGTGTGTGTGTGTGTGTGTGTGTGTGTGTGTGTGTGTGTGTGTGTGTGTCCCTCTCTCTTTGTCACCCCCTCTCGAGATCTCTTTCTCTCTATATATATGTCACTGGAAAATTTGGAATCCGGGAAAATTCGGAATCTTTCCGGGAAAAATCGGAATTCTGAGTTTTCCCGTGACATTTTATCAAGCCTGGGAAGATTCCGAATCTTCCTAGCCTTGGGAAAAATCGGAATTTTCCCGGGAAGATTCCGAATTTTCCCAAGCAAGTAGCTGCATGCCATAGAAAACGAATTAGTTACAACAAAGATATTCTAAGGTTGAGGGCGA
>CM065707.1:1656601-1697162 GCA_017654935.2 Phymorhynchus buccinoides
TCTGTATTGTTTGTTTGTGCGTGTCTGTGAAAGGGTACACACAGGGCGTGCACATCTACATTGAGCCTTTGTGATTGCGTGTGAATGTGTGCGAGTGTTTGTTACACACACACACACACACACACACACACACACACACACACACACACACACACACACACACACACACACGCACGCACGCACGCACGCACGCACACACACACACACACACACACACACACACACACACACACACACACACACACACACACACACACACACACACACACACACACACACACACACACACACACACACACACACACACACACACACACACATATGCAGATGGATATATAATTATTATCCCACGAACACACGTACACTGATACAGGCATTTGGACACATTTATTCAGAACTGAATGACAGACATCTCATGGTGGCAAAGACAAAACCAAGTCCAAACCTGGGTACGTGTAATAGGAAGTGGATCTACTTATACTTTAACACACACAACAACAACATACAGTATTTATACGGCGCTGAATCTTGATAGAAATAAAATCAAAGCGCACACACACGTTAGCATTCAAACAAAAATTAAAAAAAATTTAAAAAGTGAACACACACGTATGACATGAAACGGTATACAGCAGAAACAGACCTAAAGGCAATAGAGAGAAGATAAAGAGAGTGGATCATCAATGGCGGGGGAACAGGTGGGTTTTGAGGTTAGATTTGAAAGCAGAGAGGGTCGGTCGCTGATGGAGGGAAAGAGGAAGTTTGTTCTAAGATGTCGGTCTTGAGATAGCAAAAGAGCGCCGACCAACAGTTGAAAGCTTATACCTAGGGATCTGGAGAGAAAGAGGGTCAAAAACTGACGTAAAGGCGAACTGGCGTATAAATGGACCCACCTGGCTTTATTTTATAAATAAGTCATTTGTGTCACACCTGTTCATAGGCGTTTCGTATGTCAAATAAAAACGTTCCAAGTACGTTCTTACGACAAACTGGTGCTTTACATGCGTTGTAAGTTTGACTAAATGTTCTAGTCATATCATATCATATCATATCATTTCATGGCACTATAGGCTGTTCAGCCTTTTGCCCTCTAGATTGATTCTTTTTGTTGTTTATGTTGCATCGCCATTACCGATCGACTACTTCAGCAGTTGTGCTTTATTTGTCTCATTTGTTTGAATTTACTGAATACACAATATTCTGAGAATATCGATCTATTGTGGATCTGCTTGTCTGGAATCCAGCTTGGTTGATTGGAACGATATTATGATTTTTGCCATTATGAACTAGTCGTTTTAACACCATCTTTCCCATTAATTTACATGTATTTGATGTTAGTGTAATAGGGCGGTAACCGTTTATATCTCTGAGTGGCTTCCCCTTCTTAGGCATTAGGACAATGACAGAATGTTTCCAAATTCAAAGCATTCTACCATCACTCCAACATTTTTGAAAAATCAAATACAGAAAATGTATTACATTTTGCGGACGATGACTTAACATTTCATTCGAAATGCCATCTAAGCCTACTGATGTTTTTATGCAAATTTGTAATACATTCTTTGACTTCCTGTAATGTCATTGGAGCACTTAAATAATGATCTTCTACTGGTTTTGGCCAACATATGTTCATACGTGGCTGGAGTCCACCGGTTTGTACTTTTAAAACTTTCATAAGGTAAGGGATCCTAACATCTTAGTAAAATTAAGTTATGAATTGCGATATCAATTCATCATCTTAAACCATATCTCATTTAACAAATCGTATCAACCACTGTGTAGTTGATGCAAAGTGTACAGTTCTTTTAAACATTCGTTAGAATTCAGAAACAAAGATTATTCTAAAAAAAAAATCCTTTGTATAATATAGTGGATTCTATCGTAGTAGACATTAACTGATATTTAACGTGGTTTTTTTTTACTTTACCTTTAAAAGGTGGTCCTTTAACATGCTCAGGGAGCAAAAAAACGCTCAATAAATTTAAAAATAATGTTTTAGATATTGTAGCTAGCTAGCTAGTTTTATCGATCTGCAAGTTGAGCCATAGCACTAATTTAATTTGATATTTCACTAAAAATTAAAATTTAATCTTATAAATAAATAAACAATTATCCCTTTTGTCTCATATGCGTCCAGATGGACAGAGAGGACGTAAAACACGACTTTTCATTCATGCAATCGTTCACTGGGAGCAAAAAACGCTCAATAAATTTAAACATAACTTTTTTAGATATTGTACCTAGCTAGTTCATTCATTCGTTCACTGGTGATGTCCCTTATGCGTCCAGATGGACTGAGGACGTTAAAACCTAAGCTTTCATTCTGGTTTTGGATTATGCATCATATACGCATCTGTATTGTTAAAAATTCGGGACTTTCCTGGTGTTGCACTGCCTCCGGGCATTGCCTCCAGGGTAGTTCCCACCATCTGTATTTTCTACTAATGCCCAACATGTCTCTGTTTCAGACCGGAGGACGTTAAGCAGAATTCCATTATGGTTTTGGATTAGTATAAATGTCCCCCCCCCCCCCCCCCCCCTTTTTCACGATGTTTTGTCTTCTTTTCTTTTGGTAAGTTGTCAATGCTAGTTGTGTGTTGGTAAGTTGTCAATGCTAGTTGTGTGTTGGTAAGTTGTCAATGCTAGTTGTGTGTTGGTAAGTTGTCAATGCTAGTTGTGTGTTGGTAAGTTGTCAATGCTAGTTGTGTGTTGGTAAGTTGTCAATGCTAGTTGTGTGTTGGTAAGTTGTCAATGCTAGTTGTGTGTTGGTAAGTTGTCAATGCTAGTTGTGTGTTGGTAAGTTGTCAATGCTAGTTGTGTGTTGGTAAGTTGTCAATGCTAGTTGTGTGTTGGTAAGTTGTCAATGCTAGTTGTGTTGGTAAGTTGTCAATGCTAGTTGTGTGTTGGTAAGTTGTCAATGCTAGTTGTGTGTTGGTAAGTTGTCAATGCTAGTTGTGTGTTGGTAAGTTGTCAATGCTAGTTGTGTGTTGGTAAGTTGTCAATGCTAGTTGTGTGTTGGTAAGTTGTCAATGCTAGTTGTGTGTTGGTAAGTTGTCAATGCTAGTTGTGTGTTGGTAAGTTGTCAATGCTAGTTGTGTGTTGGTAAGTTGTCAATGCTAGTTGTGTGTTGGTAAGTTGTCAATGCTAGTTGTGTGTTGGTAAGTTGTCAATGCTAGTTGTGTGTTGGTAAGTTGTCAATGCTAGTTGTGTGTTGGTAAGTTGTCAATGCTAGTTGTGTGTTGGTAAGTTGTCAATGCTAGTTGTGTGTTGGTAAGTTGTCAATGCTAGTTGTGTGTTGGTAAGTTGTCAATGCTAGTTGTGTGTTGGTAAGTTGTCAATGCTAGTTGTGTGTTGGTAAGTTGTCAATGCTAGTTGTGTGTTGGTAAGTTGTCAATGCTAGTTGTGTGTTGGTAAGTTGTCAATGCTAGTTGTGTGTTGGTAAGTTGTCAATGCTAGTTGTGTGTTGGTAAGTTGTCAATGCTAGTTGTGTGTTGGTAAGTTGTCAATGCTAGTTGTGTGTTGGTAAGTTGTCAATGCTAGTTGTGTGTTGGTAAGTTGTCAATGCTAGTTGTGTGTTGGTAAGTTGTCAATGCTAGTTGTGTGTTGGTAAGTTGTCAATGCTAGTTGTGTGTTGGTAAGTTGTCAATGCTAGTTGTGTGTTGGTAAGTTGTCAATGCTAGTTGTGTGTTGGTAAGTTGTCAATGCTAGTTGTGTGTTGGTAAGTTGTCAATGCTAGTTGTGTGTTGGTAAGTTGTCAATGCTAGTTGTTGTCAATGCTAGTTGTGTGTTGGTAGTTGTCAATGCTAGTTGTGTGTTGGTAAGTTGTCAATGCTAGTTGTGTGTTGGTAAGTTGTCAATGCTAGTTGTGTGTTGGTAAGTTGTCAATGCTAGTTGTGTGTTGGTAAGTTGTCAATGCTAGTTGTGTGTTGGTAAGTTGTCAATGCTAGTTGTGTGTTGGTAAGTTGTCAATGCTAGTTGTGTGTTGGTAAGTTGTCAATGCTAGTTGTGTGTTGGTAAGTTGTCAATGCTAGTTGTGTGTTGGTAAGTTGTCAATGCTAGTTGTGTGTTGGTAAGTTGTCAATGCTAGTTGTGTGTTGGTAAGTTGTCAATGCTAGTTGTGTAAGTTGGTAAGTTGTCAATGCTAGTTGTGTGTTGGTAAGTTGTCAATGCTAGTTGTGTGTTGGTAAGTTGTCAATGCTAGTTGTGTGTTGGTAAGTTGTCAATGCTAGTTGTGTGTTGGTAAGTTGTCAATGCTAGTTGTGTGTTGGTAAGTTGTCAATGCTAGTTGTGTGTTGGTAAGTTGTCAATGCTAGTTGTGTGTTGGTAAGTTGTCAATGCTAGTTGTGTGTTGGTAAGTTGTCAATGCTAGTTGTGTGTTGGTAAGTTGTCAATGCTAGTTGTGTGTTGGTAAGTTGTCAATGCTAGTTGTGTGTTGGTAAGTTGTCAATGCTAGTTGTGTGTTGGTAAGTTGTCAATGCTAGTTGTGTGTTGGTAAGTTGTCAATGCTAGTTGTGTGTTGGTAAGTTGTCAATGCTAGTTGTGTGTTGGTAAGTTGTCAATGCTAGTTGTGTGTTGGTAAGTTGTCAATGCTAGTTGTGTGTTGGTAAGTTGTCAATGCTAGTTGTGTGTTGGTAAGTTGTCAATGCTAGTTGTGTGTTGGTAAAGTTAAGTTGTCAATGCTAGTTGTGTGTTGGTAAGTTGTCAATGCTAGTTGTGTGTTGGTAAGTTGTCAATGCTAGTTGTGTGTTGGTAAGTTGTCAATGCTAGTTGTGTGTTGGTAAGTTGTCAATGCTAGTTGTGTGTTGGTAAGTTGTCAATGCTAGTTGTGTGTTGGTAAGTTGTCAATGCTAGTTGTGTGTTGGTAAGTTGTCAATGCTAGTTGTGTGTTGGTAAGTTGTCAATGCTAGTTGTGTGTTGGTAAGTTGTCAATGCTAGTTGTGTGTTGGTAAGTTGTCAATGCTAGTTGTGTGTTGGTAAGTTGTCAATGCTAGTTGTGTGTTGGTAAGTTGTCAATGCTAGTTGTGTGTTGGTAAGTTGTCAATGCTAGTTGTGTGTTGGTAAGTTGTCAATGCTAGTTGTGTGTTGGTAAGTTGTCAATGCTAGTTGTGTGTTGGTAAGTTGTCAATGCTAGTTGTGTGTTGGTAAGTTGTCAATGCTACAAATTGGCAAATGTTTCAACTTTATCAAAATCAAGCTATGTGTGTTGGTAATTGTCAATGCTAGTTGTGTGTTGGTAAGTTGTCAATGCTAGTTGTGTGTTGGTAAGTTGTCAATGCTAGTTGTGTGTTGGTAAGTTGTCAATGCTAGTTGTGTGTTGGTAAGTTGTCAATGCTAGTTGTGTGTTGGTAAGTTGTCAATGCTAGTTGTGTGTTGGTAAGTTGTCAATGCTAGTTGTGTGTTGGTAAGTTGTCAATGCTAGTTGTGTGTTGGTAAGTTGTCAATGCTAGTTGTGTGTTGGTAAGTTGTCAATGCTAGTTGTGTGTTGGTAAGTTGTCAATGCTAGTTGTGTGTTGGTAAGTTGTCAATGCTAGTTGTGTGTTGGTAAGTTGTCAATGCTAGTTGTGTGTTGGTAAGTTGTCAATGCTAGTTGTGTGTTGGTAAGTTGTCAATGCTAGTTGTGTGTTGGTAAGTTGTCAATGCTAGTTGTGTGTTGGTAAGTTGTCAATGCTAGTTGTGTGTTGGTAAGTTGTCAATGCTAGTTGTGTGTTGGTAAGTTGTCAATGCTAGTTGTGTGTTGGTAAGTTGTCAATGCTAGTTGTGTGTTGGTAAGTTGTCAATGCTAGTTGTGTGTTGGTAAGTTGTCAATGCTAGTTGTGTGTTGGTAAGTTGTCAATGCTAGTTGTGTGTTGGTAAGTTGTCAATGCTAGTGTGTGTTGTTGGTAAGTTGTGTGTTGGTATGTTGTCAATGTGTGTTGGTAAGTTGTCAATGCTAGTTGTGTGTTGGTAAGTTGTCAATGCTAGTTGTGTGTTGGTAAGTTGTCAATGCTAGTTGTGTGTTGGTAAGTTGTCAATGCTAGTTGTGTGTTGGTAAGTTGTCAATGCTAGTTGTGTGTTGGTAAGTTGTCAATGCTAGTTGTGTGTTGGTAAGTTGTCAATGCTAGTTGTGTGTTGGTAAGTTGTCAATGCTAGTTGTGTGTTGGTAAGTTGTCAATGCTAGTTGTGTGTTGGTAAGTTGTCAATGCTAGTTGTGTGTTGGTAAGTTGTCAATGCTAGTTGTGTGTTGGTAAGTTGTCAATGCTAGTTGTGTGTTGGTAAGTTGTCAATGCTAGTTGTGTGTTGGTAAGTTGTCAATGCTAGTTGTGTGTTGGTAAGTTGTCAATGCTAGTTGTGTGTTGGTAAGTTGTCAATGCTAGTTGTGTGTTGGTAAGTTGTCAATGCTAGTTGTGTGTTGGTAAGTTGTCAATGCTAGTTGTGTGTTGGTAAGTTGTCAATGCTAGTTGTGTGTTGGTAAGTTGTCAATGCTAGTTGTGTGTTGGTAAGTTGTCAATGCTAGTTGTGTGTTGGTAAGTTGTCAATGCTAGTTGTGTGTTGGTAAGTTGTCAATGCTAGTGTGTATTGGTAAGTTGTCAATGCTAGTTGTGTGTTGGTAAGTTGTCAATGCTAGTTGTGTGTTGGTAAGTTGTCAATGCTAGTTGTGTGTTGGTAAGTTGTCAATGCTAGTTGTGTGTTGGTAAGTTGTCAATGCTAGTTGTGTGTTGGTAAGTTGTCAATGCTAGTTGTGTGTTGGTAAGTTGTCAATGCTAGTTGTGTGTTGGTAAGTTGTCAATGCTAGTTGTGTGTTGGTAAGTTGTCAATGCTAGTTGTGTGTTTTTT
Organism: Phymorhynchus buccinoides; assembly: GCA_017654935.2. Lineage (NCBI taxonomy): Eukaryota > Metazoa > Mollusca > Gastropoda > Neogastropoda > Raphitomidae > Phymorhynchus > Phymorhynchus buccinoides. The sequence continues at coordinate 1,663,415 of CM065707.1, forward strand.
GCAAACAAATCGGCAAATGCTTCAACTTTATCAAAATAAGATGGAAATTCTAAATCATAGTTGTGTGTTGGTAAGTTGTCAATGCTAGTTGTGTGTTGGTAAGTTGTCAATGCTAGTGTGTGTTGGTAAGTTGTCAATGCTAGTTGTGTGTTGGTAAGTTGGCAATGCTAGTTGTGTGCTGGTAAGTTGTCAATGCTAGTTGTGTGTTGGTAAGTTGTCAATGCTAGTGTGTGTTGGTATGTTGTCAATGCTAGTTGTGTGTTGGTAAGTTGTCAATGCTAGTTGTGTGTTGGTAAGTTGTCAATGCTAGTTGTGTGTTGGTAAGTTGTCAATGCTAGTTGTGTGTTGGTAAGTTGTCAATGCTAGTTGTGTGTTGGTAAGTTGTCAATGCTAGTTGTGTGTTGGTAAGTTGTCAATGCTAGTTGTGTGTTGGTAAGTTGTCAATGCTAGTTGTGTGTTCGTAAGTTGTCAATGCTAGTTGTGTGTTGGTAAGTTGTCAATGCTAGTTGTGTGTTGGTAAGTTGTCAATGCTAGTGTGTATTGGTATGTTGTCAATGCTAGTTGTGTGTTGGTAGGCTGTCAATGCTAGTTGTGGTTTGGTAAGTTGTCAATGCTAGTTGTGTGTTTTTTGCAAACAAATCGGCAAATGCTTCAACTTTATCAAAATAAGATGGAAATTCTAAATCATTTGATTTAATCAAACATGGTGGAAAACTCATCCCACTTTACCCAATTTGCTGACGATATAATTATGCCAATAGCTAAAAGTAACAATGAAACGAAATACTCCATCAATGCTACTGAATTATATTAACATTAAATACCAACACGAACGTAATAAAATCAATAACATTTTACATGAAAAGGGGCTTTCTCTTTCGCCAGAATAAACACCCACATATGATGCTTTTTAACTCTGGCTATGATCCTGATAAACTTCCAATGTTCACCTTGGATGGTATCGTTTTAAATTAAGTTTAAAATGTGAAATTCTTAGGAGTCATCTTAAATGTAGTAAGTTAACATGGAATACTCATATCGATTATATTTTAAACAAAGCAAGAAAAGCTTAACTGGCTAGTAAACAATCTTGGGGCAAAATAATAAAACTTTAACCCTCTTAGCAACTGCCAAGACGGAAAGACGCAATGAACCACGACTGTGACAAATGCGGCGGTGTACTGCACTACATAGGGGGGTAGTGTTAGGGTTAGGGTTAGTATTCCATAAAGATAATTAAGTGAAAATGTTCCTAAAATACAGCTTTATGTTTGGTAAGAAAGGCAAAAACGGGAAAATGGAATTAACCGAGAAATGCAGGGGGGGGGGGGGGGCACATCTTTACCTTTACCCCAAACCTTCAAATAATTGCATCACAACATTTGTAGTATAATAATAATAATAATAATAATAATAATAATAATAATAATAATAATAATAAACATTTATAGAGCGCCCTTTCTGGCATGAGCTCACGGCGCTTCACAATTATTTAAATAAATACATAGATCATAAGTTACTGCAATATTAACTATCAAAAACATGGACATATAGCCACAACACGCACGCACACATCCACACGCGTGCATCCACCCACACACAATTTGGGGAACATAGTTTTAAGGCAGGAAACAGGACAAGGAAGAAATCAGAGGTATTGCTGGAAGAGGTGAGTTTTAAGAGCGGGTTTGAAAGATTGGACTGATTTAGCAGAACGAAGTTCATAATGGTAGGGTGTTCCAGACAGAAGGGGCGCTGAAAGAAAATGAACGTTCACCATATGTCTTAGTGTTTGTACGAGGAATAGAAAGGATAAGTTTGTCAGACGAGGAACTGAGAGACATGGAGGGTGAGTACAGGTGAACGAGATCAGAGAGGTAGGCAGTACCAGATGAATGGACAGCATTGAAACAGAGGCAAGCAATGTTATACTTTATTCTTGCCTCGACTGGAAGCCAGTGTAAGGTATTGAGGTGGGGTTTGATGTGGTCTGTACGAGGGACTTTAAGGATTAACCGAGCTGCATTGTTCTGAACTTTCTGAAGTTTGTTGAGGAGGGTTTGAGGACAGCCTACAAGTAGGGAATTGCAATAATCGATGCGAGACAGTACAAAAGCTGATACTAGAGTCTTGGTGGCTTCAACTGTGAGATAGTGACGAATGGCACTAATATGACGGAGTTCAAAGTTCACATTACGAATCAGAATCATGACATGAATGACCATAGTTAGCTGACAGTCGAGGGTTACACCAAGGTGTTTAGCTGATTGACAGAAAGGGACAGTAGCATCACCAATGACAAGAGAGTCAGGAAACTGAACAGACGTGGAACTTCTCTGAGTGGAAACGATCATTGCCTCACTCTTATCATCATTGAGTTTCAATGTATTGGAGGTCATCCATGACTTGACATCAGAAACAGTATCCTGCATGGACAAAACTAGATCATCGATTTCATTAGGCTTTGAAGATTTCTGCAGTTGGGTATCATCAGTGAATGAATGATGGAGAACTGAATGCTGGGATATGACATCTGAAAGAGGATAAGTGTATAGAACAAATAGAACAGGTCTCAGGACTGATCCCTGTGGCACACCACTGGAAACAGAGGCTGGGGCAGAGTTGGTGCCATGAAAGGAAACAATCTGGGTACGGTTAGAAAGATAAGAGGTGAACCACTATATAACTGTACCACTGATGCCGAAGACAGATTCCAAACGAGAAAGAAGAGTGTTGTGGTCAATGGTATCAAATGCTGCTGAAAGGTCCAAAAGAGTCAGAACTGAGAGTTTTCCTTCATCAAGAGAAAGAAGAAGATCATTAACAACCTTTACTAAAGCAGTTTCAGTATTGTGACCTGGTCTGTAAGCTGACTGAAAAGGATTGAATAAATCATTAGAATTGAGATGGTCAGAAAGCTGTGAGAGAACAATCTTTTCCATGATCTTTGACACACAAGATAAATTTGAGACAGGTCTGAAACTTTTTAAATCATTGTGGTCTAGTGAGGGCTTTTTGAGTACAGGTTTGACAATGGCAGTTTTGTAGACATCAGGAAAGAGACCAGAAGACAGCGAATCATTGATTATTTTGGTTAGTACAGGTAGCACAACATCCAAACATTAATACAGCAGAGAAGTGGGAATGGGGTCAAGGTCACATGTTTTGGGTGCAGACTTTTTCAAGATCTTCAACACATCTTCTTCGGTGACAGGAGAGAAGTGAGAGAGTGAATTGCCAGTGAAAGGTTTGCCTAGTGGTTGAGAATCTGTCAGCTGTTTATCAAGTTCATTTCTGATTGTTTCAACTTTCTTGCAAAAGAAATCAGAAAAGATGTTAGGCAGAGTGGAAGGAGGATAGATAGTGGGCAGTTGGGAAGATTTTGTGCGAGCAGACAGGCTGTTAGTAATATGATAGAGTTCTTTACTGGATTTGGCCTCAGAGATCTTGCTAGTGTAAAAAAAGAGTTTTAGCTTTGCCAACAAGAAAAGAAACAAAGTTCTTAGCTTTAGTGTGGATTTGTTTGAGAACAGTCAGTCCACCCTTTCCCTCCTTCTCTGCTCATCTCCGCTGATCCTCTGCACGTCTCTGCTCCCTCTTTGCTTCCACAAGCTCGTCACCGAGAAGCCCGAACCAGGGACTGGTGGCCTTTTTCAAGGACACCACACGGGTTGATTTAGGCGCGTGACGGTCCAACACGGCACTCAGGGACGCGTTGTACTGAGCGGCTGAGCAGTCCTCGTGGGACCCCAGCTCAGCCTGCAGATACTCCTGGAATGCCGCTCTGTCGATGGCCCGGATGCTCTGGATGTTGCGGCGAACAGGAACAGCAGATGGCAGTTCCATACTGAAGACAGCAACAACACAGGAGTGATCTGACTCCAGACCACAGTTCACCTCCATTGACTGGAGGACTCCGTCGCTGGGTCTGTCAATGACCAGATCCAGGGTATGTCCACGCTTGTGGGTTGATCCCTCAAAAGCCTGACGAAGATTGTACATGTGGAGGAGTTGAAGGAATTTCACAGCACTACGATCATTGGTGGAGTCCACATGAAAATTGAAGTCACCCAAGACACAAAGATTGCCATGGAGTGTGTTGCAGTGGTCTAAAAGTTCAGGAAACTGATCAAAGAACACAGACTCAGTTAACTTGTTTGATTTCGTTGGCGGCGGACGATACACACACATGAAGTGGAGCGCTTGATGCTGAGAAGTCAAAGAAACTTGTAAAAGTTCGAAAGTAGATTGACTAAAGGAAAACTTGGTGATGAAGTTGAGGTGGGAAGAGAGTATTTCTGTAGATCACTGCAATGCTGCCTCCTCGGCCAGAGGTGCGGGGGTGCGAGAAGATCGAGTAACCACCAGGGGTAAGATCAACACATGCAGCTTCGTCACCCTTTGGTTTGAGCCAAGTTTCAACCAAAAAGAGAATGTCAACATCATTATCTTCAACAAAGCAAGAAATGGCAGTTGGAGAGAGGAGGAATCAACCAAGGGAACTGAGATAAGATTGTCAATGTTTACACCGGAAGTGCACTTGCCGAGTCTTTTCACTGGAAGCGGACGAACGAAGGTTCGGATCGCAGGCAGAGACAACCACAGGAATAGGCCTACCACTCTGAAATATTCTACAGCCACAACGAAGGGGACGTCATGCTTCTGGTATCCTGCATTCTGGAATATGATCGCCATGCCTGTGCCAGGTCCTCCAGTGAGAAGAACTGGTCCAGCCTCTCATCCTTGTAGGTCAGAGCCCTCTTCACCCTGTCCGCCAGTCTTGATCCCCCCACCATCCTGTCCCTGCTCTCCCCCCACCCCACCCCTCTAGCCGCTGTCTGCAGGCACAGGTCTTGTAAGGTAGGCACCTGGGTCAGTTTGCTGAGGAGGAACTCCTTGACCTCCTGGTCGGCAGCTTTCAAAACATTAGGGGAATGCCAGAGTATGGGCCCCAAACCTGTTCGGCCCAACTCTGCCAGACGTTCGTCTTGGATGTCTTCGTCTTGGCTCAGGCGGCGGATTTCACTGCGGTCTGTCTGTCCGGCTTCGTAGAGCAGTTTGACCATGTCTGGCCGAGCCGCCTTCATCGCCTCTTCCAAAGGAGATCCCAAAATTAGATTGTGTGGTCGCAGAACGGGTGGACGATGGACCTGGTACAGCCCAGCTTCACAGACAAGTTTCAGACATATGTTAGCTGTTCCATGAAAATCGAAGTGTCTCTCTTCGCAGGCTTCCCTCACCAGTTCTGCCCTGACGTCTGTCCCTTCTTGCAGAGCTTCAGTTATCGCCTGCTGCACGCTCTCCTTTTCTGAAGACAGCAGCAGTTTCAGCTCGTCTTCTTTCCTGCCCCGCATAACGGCTCTGAACCATTGCTGGAACAGTTTCACGTTGTCCTTCTCCTCCAACATGGCGGAAAAAATGTCAGCCTTGTTCCTGGCATTCACTGAAAACAATGCCCACATTTGTTCCGGGCTGTCAGCAATTCGTAAAACTTGAAAAGCCTGAGCGTACCATCGCCTTTCGGTGGCAGTGTCCAGCATCTTGCGGACAAAGTGTTGGTTCATGTTCTGGGCTCGCATGTCTTTGTCAGCCATTTCAAAGATGTGTCCATTGAAAGTGGCCAAGAACAGAGCGCAGTGGTGGAGCCTCAGCCTCATGGAGTTGAGCAACAAGTGGTCCTTATCCACGGAAATATCGGTCAGTTGGTGCGGATGTTGAGGCCAGAATGGCTCAGAGCTAGATGCAGGCATGAGCTGGAAGTATTTCCCAGTGGTCGGTTGGAACGGGTGTGTAGTGCAGAATGCCTCGGAGTAAGGTAAAGACATGTTCCTGAGCAGTTCCTCAACTGATTGCAGAAGGGTCTGGTCTTCCGGGTGGATGGGAGGCAGGGGGTTGCCTTCAGAGACCAGCCTCAGCTCCATCAGTTCAACTTCAGTCCTGCCACACACACACACACACACACACACACACACACACACACACACACACACACACACACACACACACACACACACACACACATGGTGAAATTGAAAAAAAAAGGATATGCAACTTCTCTATACTTTACTCCCTTCTACCGAAGTTGCCTGTGACAACTAACTCCCTCTCTCTCCCTCTCTCTCTCTCTCTCTCTCTCTCTCTCTCTCTCTCTCTCTCTCTCTCTCTCTCTCTCTCTCTCTCTCTCTCTCTCTCTCTCTCACACACACACTCTCTCTCTCACACACACACACACATACCCCCCCCCCTCTCTCTCTCTCTCTCTCTCTCTCTCTCTCTCTCTCTCTCTCTCTCTCTCCCCCCCCCCTCTTTCAATTCAGGGGAAGCAGCTCTGAAGTAACAAAAATGATCAAAAGTGTGTAGTTGGTTCCCTTCCATTGATGAGTCTACCCCTTTCAGTGTTCCTGGTGAGTCTGCATTCCAGTCTTCAATGGCAGAGGGTTATTTTGTTTTTTCAGGCTCCAAATTAAGAAACTGAATAACATTGTACAGTATGACACACCCACACACAAAATTTGACGCGATTCTATCAACTGGTTCATGAGATACAGCGCACAAACTAAATATATAGCGCAAAGGAAAAAAATTGTTTTCAAGAATAAATTCCAAGGGCAAGCACCATGGTTATAATTTGTACATAGGACCCTCCCTACCCAATGATACATAACCACACAAAGTTTGAAGCGACTCTGTGCACTGGTTCGTGAGTTAATCATTATCCTCTCCTCAAAGTCCACAAAGTACATGTGTCATAAGCGTATGGACTGTCTTTTTTTTTTACTGATGTTATGCATGTGTGTGTGTGTGTGTGTGTGTGTGTGTGTGTGTGTGTGTGTGTGTGTGTGTGTGTGTGTGTGTGTGTGTGTGTGTGTCCCTCTCTCTTTGTCACCCCCTCTCGAGATCTCTTTCTCTCTATATATATGTCACTGGAAAATTTGGAATCCGGGAAAATTCGGAATCTTTCCGGGAAAAATCGGAATTCTGAGTTTTCCCGTGAACATTTTATCAAGCCTGGGAAGATTCCGAATCTTCCTAGCCTTGGGAAAAATCGGAATTTTCCCGGGAAGATTCCGAATTTTCCCAAGCAAGTAGCTGCATGCCATAGAAAACGAATTAGTTACAACAAAGATATTCTAAAAGGGTAAGATGGATTACTTAAAAGCTCGGAGAACCGGGCTGATAGAGTTATCGTTAGTGCGGACGTGTACACTATTCACAGTGGAGGCTATCCAAAAACTCGGACTGGAACTTGAACGGAGAATTCAACTGGCCTATCGATGTGTAAAATGTGTCACGTTTCAAACTGATTCTAACCCTATCCCTTACGCCTTGAAATATAAAAGTTAAGCGAAAAGGGCTCCTGCAATTTCAGATACGCTCATGGGATTTATTGTTTTATAGTTATGTTTATGTTATAATATTTTTGTATTTCCATGAAGCTTAGCGTGCATAAAATAGAACTTGATTTTTTTAGGCAGTGGCTATTTATCCTCTAGTTAGAAAATAGAACCCAAGGCTATATTAATTTTTTCTTCACTTCTGGCTAGCTAATGCTTTCTGTGCTAAAAATATATTTAAATCAATATGCAAATGAGTTTTCCTACTCTGTGTGTGTGTGTGTGTGTGTGTGTGTGTGTGTGTGTGTGTGTGTGTGTGTGTGCGTGTGTGCGTGTGTGTGTGTGTGTCTGTCTGCCTGCCTGTCTCTCAATCTCTGTCACTGTCTAAATCTCTCTCTCTGTCTTTGTCTCTCTTTTTGTTTCTCTGTCTCCCATACCTCTGTATTTCTCATTTTCTGTCTGTGTAGCAAAGTGTGTGTTTCTGTGAGAGGGCATGCTTACTTGTGTCTATATCACCCCCCACACACACACACACACACACACACACACACACACACACACACACACACACACACACACACACACACACACACACACAGAGACAAACACACATGTGCATGCATGCGCATGCACGCACACATACACACTCAGTGACTCTGTCTGAATCACTTTTAGTGGAACAGTATTTCCTGTAAGGATAAAATCTGATTGTCCTTGGGACCCTCTGTACAAAATTCTAAGACTCCCTGTGCAACATTATATTTTCTTTTTAAATGAACATGCATAATATTATATTTGACCTTGTTTATATGACCTTTAACTCACAAAGAGCATACCAACCCCTCTATGTTGGTTATCAGTGTTATTGTTTGTCAACTTTCATATTATTTCAACCACATGTTTAAATAAGACATGGAATTTATAGTGTTTAATGAGATAGATAAACACTACTGTTTGCTTGCTGCATAATTATGAGATGGAGAGAGTGTTTTTTGCAAGTGTCACATTGTGTGTGTGTGTGTGTTTGTGTGTGTGTGTGAACATTTGAACATTTGAACATTGGCTTATTGCCATGAAACCTAAACAAAGGCTTATAAGGCACAGGTTAAGATTACAAACAACGCAAAATACTATTCATGCTTTTTGTTAAAACAAATACTAACATATTTTGCCACAAATGGCTGTAGTTCATCTAACATCATCATATCTGATGGAGACTGAACATTTGATTCTAAACTTTGTTTGTCTACATTTTCCATCAATTTGTAATGATCTTCTTTATACATAACGCAAGTATTCAAAAGGTGTAACTCATCTTCTATTTCATGACATTTTTGGCAAAGTCTGTTTTCTCTTACAATATTCTCGTGTCTACCAGTTTCGATTTTTAAATTATGAGCACTAATTCTCAATTTACATAGAGTCTGTTTTTGTTGTCTATCCAAAATAGTACTAAAAAGGTACGGTTCTATTCGATATTCTTTAGTAACATCATTATAAAACCTGAGCTGTGATACTTCTCCCTGTGCATGTGCATGTGTGTGTGTGTGTGTGTGTGTGTGTGTGTGTGTGTGTGTGTGTGTGTGTGTGTGTGTGTGTGTAGCCCTCTCTGCACAAATGCATAACTTCAATGGTAAGTTTGTAAATGACCCATCTTTAAACTTTTATTTCTAAGACATGGCTGCTTAGATACACATTTTGCACAATAGCATGTTTGAACTGACTCAACACAAATATATACTCCTAGCTGCAGTATAACTGCCCCCTCCCAGCTTTCAATCTCAAAGTTATCTCATTTTCATGATCTTAACCCCAACCATAGCCAAACGTTTCACTGGGCGTATGCATGGGGAGGAAGTGGTTGCAGGGAGAGGGCGGGGAGGGGGGGGTGTTAGCTGAAGAGGCTGTTTTTGGTACCATATTTTTCGGATTGTATGGCGCATCTAAGTACAAGACACTTACCATTTTAGTAGGCATAGCCTATCGTGTGTTATTTTGTGTGCACAGTCAGTACGGCTTTCTTGGCTGACATAGAACTTCTCTTTTAAACCTGCTAACACTTTTGGTGTCATCCGCTGTGCTGAACTGCCAATGATAGCGAGACAGGCTCTCGGGTTGGTGTCGTCAATGATCAGCTGAGTGAGAGATTAAACTTGATTTGTCCAAAATGTGTGTGTCCCTGGGACACACCCAGGGATGCACAGCACTGAAATTAAAGAGTCCCTTCGGGATTCTAGCGCTTCCGGGATGCACAAATGTGCGTTATGGGAAACACTGGTGAAGGGACATATAATCCCCCCCCCCACACACACACACACACACCACATACACATACAGTGATGGATTTTGAAAAGGCTTTCGACAAAGGTTCCCACCAACTTTGCCACTATGGGATCAACAGCCCTATCAAGACATGGACTATTAACTTCCTGACAGACAAACATCAGAAAGTAGTGGTAGAATGAACAGCATCAGAGGCATTTACGGTCAAATAGGAGTTCCACAAGGTTCTGTGCTTAGACAACCCCTGTTTCTCTTTGCCGATGATACATTTTGACACAGAACAGTGAACGACCTCAATGAACTTCAACTAGACCTCAATAATCTGGCCATGATGATGATGATGTGAAATTAAAATCTTGGAACTTATCTAATGTTGTTAGTCTTGCTGTGCGTCTCCTGTTGGTGAGGGAGTCCACTGTCCAGTGCAACTGGGTGTACATTTGCTCAACACTGGATGTCTGGTGATGTCTGTTCACCTTACCTTTTACACCCTGCCAACATCTTCTGCATTGCATTGATCCCAAACTGGGAAAGAATGGATACAAGGAATAGGATTGGGAAGGCTATGCAGGGTTCTGGAGGGAGGGTTTGAAGGATTGAGGAAATGGGTAGAATGAGAGAAACACACATACACACACACTGACGACATAAACATCTGTTTCTGTTTCTGTCTGGATATGTCGCAAACGACACATCTGGCCATAAATTGCAATGGAACTAGAACATACTGATTAAAATCTATATATAGCTTTTCTGATGACAATCAACTGTACATTTCTGCCCACCTGAGTCAATTAGATCAAATGATTTGTTCTTCTAAGTTGTGCATATCTGCTGTTAAAACATGGATGTTTTACAACAAACTGCAACTGAATGCTGATAAGACAGAGATGATTCTTGTAGCCTCTAACCACACAATTAAAACTCAGGTTCTCCCAGGTTCTGTCGACATTGATGGCACTGAGATCAAGCTATCGGCATCCGTCCGTAATCTAGGTGTTACTTTGGACCAAACCCTTTCTTTCAAACAGCATGTTTCCAATGTTTGCAAGGCTTGCTATCTAGAACTTCGAAGAATTAGTTCCATCCGCCGTTTCCTCTCTCAAGATGCCCTGAAGACTCTAGTATGTGCTTTTGTCCTGTCTCGCCTTGACTACTGTAACTCACTTCTTGCTGGCTGTCCATCAATTCTCATCTCTAAGCTCCAACGGGTCCAGAATAATGCTGCTCGTCTCATTTCTCGCTCCCCTAGGTACGATCACATCACTCCGGTTCTTCGTTCCCTACATTGGCTCCCAGTTCAATCACGTATTGACTACAAAATTCTCCTCCTTGCCTTTAAGTCACTGAATGATCAAGCTCCCCTGTATGTCTCTGATCTTCTTCATCTCTATGTCCCAGCTCGCCAACTACGTTCGTCTTCTGATTCTCGTCTCCTTTCCATTCCCTCCATCCGTCTCAAATCTGCTGGCCAACGTTCTTTTTCTTGTCAAGCACCATCTCTGTGGAATTCTCTGCCTTCTCCTCTCCGACAGTCCAACTCAGTCTCCTCATTCAAAACCTCTCTTAAAACCCATCTTTTTCCTGCTGCGCCCTAAATATTTGATCAGTTGTCTATCGTTGTGTGCACGTGAGGGAAGATTGAATAAGAGGTTTGTGCTGTGTTTTGTGGTACGTGTGTGTGTGTGTGTGTGTGTGTGTGTGTGTGTGTGTGTGTGTGTGTGTGTGTGTTGTGTGTATGTGTGTGAGCATGAATGTGTGCATACATGTGTGCTTGTGTGTATTTTGGTTTTGTGGGTTGTGTGTGCACACATGTGTGTGTGTGTGTGTGTGGGCGTGTCTGTGTGTCTGTCTGCATGCGTACATTGTGTGTGAGGGTGATTGTGTATGTGTGTTGGTGTATGTGGTCAGTCCATGTGGCTCAATTGCTGTGGCTTACCGAATGGGGTCTGAACGAGTTGGCGTCAATAATTGTGTGTGTTTTGTGTGTGTGTGTGTGTGTGTGTGTTAGAGAGAGAGAGAGAGATAGTTGCTTTGTATATGTGCTGTTGCTGGTTGGTGTCACTCTTGAATGTTGTTTTTGTTGTCTGTTGATGAATAATTGAGTGTAAAGTGCTTTGGGCTCATCTGAGGTAAAGCGCTATATAAATGTACTATTATTATTATTATTATAAGTTAGCACAGAGAGCTTTAGCTAGCCAGGAAAATAACCTAGGTTCTCAATCTGAATCTGAATCTGGCTACGCTGCGCTGTCCCACTGGACACTTAGAGAGTTGTGCGTTGCGACAGAAAGAAAAATAAACCAAACTAAAAATCAACACAAAAACAAAGAAACTAAAAGTAGAAGTCTCCCAGCGTTTTGTGTCTCGGGTCAGGCCAATCCGGCTACCGTAGCGGCCCCCGGGGACACACCCCGACCGGCACAGCCCCAGCCATCATTGTCACTTTTTGCTGGGGAGGGAGTGATCAATACAGTTAGAATAACAGTGTGGAGCTCCCGCTTTAGCTAGCAAAGAAAATAACCTAGGTTCTCAATCTGAATCTGAATCTGGCTACGCTGCGCTGCCCCACTGGACACTTAGAGAGTTGTGCATTGTGACTGATCGATACAGTTACCTAGCTCCCGCTTAAAAGATACCAGACAGGGAGCTTCTGCTGCAGATGCTGGGAGCGTGTTCCGAATTGGAACCATCCTTGGAAGGAAGCTGAATTTAAAACAGTTTCTATTCTGGGGGATTTGCTTCTTTTTTTGCAAATCGCTCTCTTTTTCCCACTAGAGGGTAAATAGCCATTGCCCCCCTTTTTAACTGCAAGCTTGATTATTAATTAATTAGGATTCCAACCTGTTATAGGGTAGAATCCTATTGTTTATGTTATAATGGTCTTTGGTTATAGGCCTATAGGTTCAAAGCTAATTTTTAATAGCTGCGACCGGCAATTTAGCATGTTATTTTAATTTGTCGGTCACGGGGCAACGTAGCCTATTCGAAAACAATACAACACAGACGATCGAGTCACACACACACACACACACACACACACACACACACACACACAAGCATGCGCGCGCATTAAAAGAGAGAGAGAGAGAGAGAGAGAGAGAGAGAGAGAGAGAGAGAGAGAGAGAGAGAGAGAGAGAGAGAGAGAGAGAGAGAGAGAGAGAGAGAGAGAGAGTGAATCACATGTCTTCCACATGAGCGTCTGGCCTATCTTCGGATTCATTAATCATATTTCCGAATAAGAACTCAATCTATCCAGCGTTTCTCTGTTTAGCTGAATTGTCTGTTCCAAAATATAGGCCTATCATCGCTTCAATCTTCGATGACAAGCTTTTGAATCGCAGCCGGCGCCATTTTGAAATAGCTAGCTTCGCTAAGGCCGTTTCATACGCCCCAAAATACCGCTCGTTTGGCTAGCCTAGCTTAGCTAGCTTAGCTCAATTCCCTCGCCAACCAATCGGAAATACGTCTCTGGATGGAAGTTCAGTTTAACGTCGCGTATCGGCTTTCGCCATGTACGACGGGCTGAACAAACCAACCAGGGTATAAACAAAAAAATAATTTATGTTCCTGAATCACTGTCTTAGCCAAAAGGCCGAGAAGCGCTGTTCTTGTAAGACCTTTTAGCTGAGAGAGTGGGTATGTGCCCATGGCAAGGCACCTCCGCTTAAAACAAATTTTAGCCCAGCATTTCCAGAATAGTACCTCCCTCCTCTGCTATCTGGCAGTCATAGTCGGAAACGTCAGACTGGTAGCCGATAGAAGTAAGCTACGATAAGTCTCGTGGTATTTGAGAACCCAAATCCATTTGGCCGAGAGAGTGGGGGTGTACCCCGGGCAAGGCATGATTTCGTATAAACAAGTTCTAGCCGTCTTCTGGAATAGCATCTGCCCCATATGCTATCTGGCAGTCATAGTCGGAAACAACGGACTGGATATACACTACGGATAGCATAGTATTATAGGCATAGTAGTATAAGTATAGTATTATAGGCATAGTATTATAGGTATAGTATTATAGGTATAGTATTATAGGTATAGTATTATAGGTATAGTATTATAGGTATAGTATTATAGGTATAGTATTATAGGTATAGTATTATAGGTATAGTATTATAGGTATAGTATTATAGGTATAGTATTATAGGTATAGTATTATAGGCATAGTATTATAGGTATAGTATTATAGGTATAGTATTATAGGTATAGTATTATAGGTATAGTATTATAGGCATAGTATTATAGGTATAGTTATAGTATTATAGGTATAGTATTATAGGCATAGGAGTAGTATTATAGGTATAGTATTATAGGTATAGTATTATAAGTATAGTAGTGAGTATCCCTGTACTAGAGGTCTACTTTCCTAGTTCCATTGTGTTATGGTTGGTCAGTGGGTCAGTGGGTCACACTACACACTTCACTGGTCACCACCCGTTTAACTTGTACATCCACCCGGATCCAACCATTCACCCCACTGTTGGTCACAAGCTTCTATTGTGTCCGACAACACTGGACTTGAGGAGCATTCTGTACTTCGGCTTGACTCGGCCACACTGACTGCCAAATCAGCTGTGTGATAAGACCTCGCAGTGCGTCAAGCCAGTAGAGCCATTTTAGTTCATTCACACACACACACGCACACATACACACACAAGCGCACGCGCGAATACAATGTGACTCACATACATGCGCCCGAAAGCACATATACACGCACGAACGCGCGCGCGCACACACACACACACACACACACACACAAACACAAAACCATAATAATGGCAAATGCAGGCTACTGCCCCCAATGGTTGACCATTCAACCACACACACACACACACACACGCGCGCGCGCACACACACACGTGTAAAAACAACGAGAAATCACAAATAATAATTAGGGCCTACCAAATTAAATAAAACTTGAAACCACGATTGACAGTGTGAAACTGACAGACCAGCCCCAATGGTTGACCTCGACACACACCAGTTTAGAATAACAACACACAAAACCCAACCGATTAAATCACAGAAATTTCAAAGAAACCAACACATTGAAAATATCTGCAACACTCACCGACTTGGTTTCAGCAAAACGAGAGGCTCTGCTCTGATCAAAGACTCTTCTTTGGTCTGTCGTTGAGTGTTACAACTTTCACGACAGTTTAATAGTTAAACCCACAGACTCGTGTGCTCGTTCTCTGCCAGCACCCAGGCGCTGTTACAATGGAACAAAAGGAGGATGTCAGTTTAGGCCTACCCCATTACACACACACGTGTGTCCTCCCAATGGGATTTGTCAGTGACGTCATCAGTCAGCTGACCTAAACTGCCGTAACACTTTGAAGGAGCTGCCTCCTGTTGAGTCAACCCAGGACTAGTTAGTATAGAAGCTATGCGCAGGACCACACGCCAATGTTTTTGTTTCAAGTTTTCAACTCGCTGCTACTCATGTCCCTTTCTCCAGGTCGGGATAGGGTTATAATTGGACGGTCGGGAAAGGGATAGGGTTAGGGTTAGGGTTATAATTTTTTTTTTTAAACATCAAGACAAAATGGCCGCTCGCCGTTGCACCATCCAAGTGAAACTGCAAGTAGTTGGTATGGAGTCCTGCGGTTAGCTCCGTGTCAATCAGTGACGTTGAATGTCAACAGGCAAACCAGACACGAGCCTGTGTGTGTAAGCATTCATTTGGGAGACGTCTGCTTTAGTTTGGATCGGGCCTGCTGTCTCAGTACCTCCAGGATCTGCTCCAGCATTGAATGGTGGTCGGTTGATGGTTCTTCCCAAACGTGCTGTTTCGCAGCCAACTGGACGTAAAACCCAACTTTCATTCCATTTGTGAGACGTCTTTGTTCAACGAAAGAGAGAAGGGGGTGGAGGTTTTGTGTCGATTCTCAAGTGTGACGAGTTAAATCAAGATGTCTTCTACTGTGAAAGCAAAAACCAGGTTTGTTCGCACGAGTTCTCTTTTCGTGTATCTGTGCATTGTATTTACTCTTACATTCACCAACATGGGCTTGCTCTTACATTCACCAACATGGGCTTGCTCTTACATTCACCAACATGGGCTTGCTCTTACATTCACCAACATGGGCTTGCTCTTACATTCACCAACATGGGCTTGCTCTTACATTCACCAACATGGGCTTGCTCTTACATTCACCAACATGGCCGCTCGCCGTTGCTCCATCCAAGTGAAACTGCAACAGTTGGGCTTGCTCTTACATTCACCAACATGGGCTTGCTCTTACATTCACCAACATGGGCTTGCTCTTAGCATTCACCAACATGGGCTTTTGTTTGGATCGGGCTTGCTATTCAGTCACCAACATGGGCTGCTGCTCTTACATTCACCAACATGGGTCGTCCCAAACGTGCTGTTTCGCAGCCAACTGGACGTAAAGCCTAACTTTCATTCCATTCACCAGACGTCTTTGTTCAACTCTGGTGGAGGTTTTGTGTCATTCACCAACATGACGAGTTAAATCAAGATGTCTTCTACATTCACCAACATGGGCTTGTTCGCACGAGTTCTCTTTTCGTCTATCTGTTGATTGTTTTTGCTCTTACATTCACCAACATGGGCTTGCTCTTACATTCACCAACATGGGCTTGCTCTTACATTCACCAACATGGGCTTGCTCTTACATTCACCAACATGGGCTCGCTCTTACATTCACCAACATGGGCTTGCTCTTACATTCACCAACATGGGCTTGCTCTTACATTCACCAACATGGGCTTGCTCTTACATTCACCAACATGGGCTTGCTCTTACATTCACCAACATGGGCTTGCTCTTACATTCACCAACATGGGCTTGCTCTTACATTCACCAACATGGGCTTGCTCTTACATTCACCAACATGGGCTTGCTCTTACATTCACCAACATGGGCTTGCTCTTACATTCACCAACATGGGCTTGCTCTTACATTCACCAACATGGGCTTGCTCTTACATTCACCAACATGGGCTTGCTCTTACATTCACCAACATGGGCTTGCTCTTACATTCACCAACATGGGCTTGCTCTTACATTCACCAACATGGGCTCGCTCTTACATTCACCAACATGGGCTTGCTCTTACATTCACCAACATGGGCTCGCTCTTACATTCACCAACATGGGCTCGCTCTTACATTCACCAACATGGGCTTGCTCTTATTCACATTCACCAACATGGGCTTGCTCTTACATTCACCAACATGGGCTTGCTCTTACATTCACCAACATGGGCTTGCTAGCGTGGCTCTGTACATTCACCAACATGGGAAATCGCTCTTACATTCACCAAGAACCATGGGCTTGCTCTTACATTCACCAACATGGGCTTGGAGGGTGGAGTCTGTCGATATACAAAGCAGTGCTTCACGTATTTTTCAAAATGGCGGTATAAAAACAATGCAAACAAAAATAAATAATAAGTACATATTGAAAAAAATATCCCTGACTTCTCAATATGTAATGATGAATCCTCTGTTCTTCCTGTATGCCACAAAACGCCTCTGGATGTATTTAGGGGCGAATCTTTCCCAAACAGCAAATAATTTGAATGAGGAAAAGAGTATTTATTTTATGAGTTAAATATGTTATGCAACACCGGGAGACGTGTTGTTTCCGAAGCGTAGTTATGCTAGGCGTTATGTCGATAACGGGGCATCACGACTGTCAGAATTACGGTTGTCAGATGAACGGCTATCAGAATCACGGCTATCAGATGAATGGCTGTCAGAATCACGACTCTCATATGAACGACTGTCAGATGAACGACTATCAGAATTACGGCTGTCATACCACGATTGTCAGAATTTAGAAAGACAGACAGACATGAACATTTTATGCACACACACGTGACGTGTCGTTTCCGAAGCGTACACAGGTAGGCGTTATATGGCTAACGGGGCATCACGGCTACACATGAACGACTGTCAGAATCACGGCATCAGCATGAACACACTGTCAGAATCACGCTATCAGATGAACGGCTGTCAGAATCACGGCATCACATGACACACACACACACACACACACACACACAACGACACACACACACACACTGTCACACACACTGTCACATGAACACACACACACACACAGAACACGACTCTCATTTGAACACACTGTCAACACACACACACTGTCAGAACACGCCTGTCACACACGATTGTCAGACATTTACACAGACAGACACACACACACACACACACACACACACACACACACACACACGCACGCACACACACACCAAGTGAATGTTATCACCTAGATATACATTGTTTCCAGGACAGCCCGGCTGATGCAAGGCCTGGAGGACTTGCAGGCTCTGGGGTGTGAAGCGTCCAGCCGCACCACCCTGCGCCTGTTAACCCAAGCACGGACTGTTATCAAGGTGAGCATAGCGCAGAGGAGGGGGGGGGGGGGGGGGGGGGTCTCATCTCAGTCAGGAACTAAACCCGTACTCTTTAATCTCCCTAACAGTCAGCTAAATATGCTACTCTAATTAGAGGACAACGTCGAGTACACAATCAACATGATGTCCAGCAAAGCGTACTGATTGTCAACTCCAGTACGTATGGATCCGTGCAGGGCGTCAGCCGTGCCAAGATTCACGGATAAACGGCCCAATCCCGGAGATGGGTCAGAGACTGGGTTGGAGTTAAGAGTTCTAAGTAAAAAACACAAACCTAAGCTAAGGAAAAACAAAGAAGGCACTCCAACTGAAATTTAAAAAAAGCGAAAGCTAGGCCTTTGTAAGTTGTAAACAATCAAGATGGCGGCTTACAGTTTTGGTGCAGTTAGCGAAATATGGTGCTTCCCAAAATGCACACAACAAACTGTGCGAGTTACTTTAGGCTTTTGTTTTTGTTCCTGTTCTAATTCTAACCCAGCTCTGCGTCAAACCCCATCCCTATTCTGGCCCGGTTTACTAATTGTATATCACTGTCAATTGACGAACCGCGCCGTGGCTGACGCCCTGCACCCATCCATACGTAGTCCCAACTCCTGTTCGCTGTGGCCACAGTGCACAATGAACACGATACCAAACAAAGCATGCTAACTGTTCGCTGTGGCCACAATGAACACGATACCAAACAAAGCATGCTAACTGTTCGCTGTGGCCACAATGCACAATGAACACGATACCAAACAAAGCATGCTAACTGTTCGCTGTGGCCACAATGAACACGATACCAAACAAAGCATGCTAACTGTTCGCTGTGGCCACAATGCACACGATACCAAACAAAGCATGCTAACTGTTCGCTGTGGCCACAATGAACACGATACCAAACAAAGCATGCTAACTGTTCGCTGTGGCCACAATGAACACGATACCAAACAAAGCATGCTAACTGTTCGCTGTGGCCACAATGCACACGATACCAAACAAAGCATGCTAACTGTTCGCTGTGGCCACAATGAACACGATACCAAACAAAGCATGCTAACTGTTCGCTGTGCCACAATGAACACGATACCAAACAAAGCATGCTAACTGTTCGCTGTGGCCACAATGCACACGATACCAAACAACAATGCCACAATGCACACGATACCAAACAAAGCATGCTAACTGTTCGCTGTGGCCACAATGAACACGATACCAAACAAAGCATGCTAACTGTTCGCTGTGGCCACAATGCACACGATACCAAACAAAGCATGCTAACTGTTCGCTGTGGCCACAATGCACACGATACCAAACAAAGCATGCTAACTGTTCGCTGTGGCCACAATGCACACGATACCAAACAAAGCATGCTAACTGTTCGCTGTGGCCACAATGCACACACGATACCAAACAAAGCATGCTAACTGTTCGCTGTGGCCACAATGCACAATGAACACGATACCAAACAAAGCATGCTAACTGTTCGCTGTGGCCACAATGCACAATGAACACGATACCAAACAAAGCATGCTAACTGTTCGCTGTGGCCACAATGCACAATGAACACGATACCAAACAAAGCATGCTAACTGTTCGCTGTGGCCACAATGCACAATGAACACGATACCAAACAAAGCATGCTAACTGTTCGCTGTGGCCACAATGCACAATGCACACGATACCAAACAAAGCATGCTAACTGTTCGCTGTGGCCACAATGAACACGATACCAAACAAAGCATGCTAACTGTTCGCTGTGGCCACAATGCACAATGAACACGATACCAAACAAAGCATGCTAACTGTTCGCTGTGGCCACCACAATGAACACGATACCAAACAAAGCATGCTAACTGTTCGCTGTGGCCACAATGAACACGATACCAAACAAAGCATGCTAACTGTTCGCTGTGGCCACCACAATGAACACGATACCAAACAAAGCATGCTAACTGTTCGCTGTGGCCACAATGCACAATGAACACGATACCAAACAAAGCATGCTAACTGTTCGCTGTGGCCACAATGCACAATGAACACGATACCAAACAAAGCATGCTAACTGTTCGCTGTGGCCACACAATGAACACGATACCAAACAAAGCATGCTAACTGTTCGCTGTGGCCACAATGCACAACACGATACCAAACAAAGCATGCTAACTGTTCGCTGTGGCCACAATGAACACGATACCAAACAAAGCATGCTAACTGTTCGCTGTGGCCACAATGCACACGATACCAAACAAAGCATGCTAACTGTTCGCTGTGGCCACAATGCACATGATACCAAACAAAGCATGCTAACTGTTCGCTGTGGCCACAATGAACACGATACCAAACAAAGCATGCTAACTGTTCGCTGTGGCACACATGCACACGATACCAAACAAAGCATGCTAACTGTTCGCTGTGGCCACAATGAACACGATACCAAACAAAGCATGCTAACTGTTCGCTGTGGCCACAATGCACACGATACCAAACAAAGCATGCTAACTGTTCGCTGTGGCCACAATGCACACGAACCAAACAAAGCATGCTAACTGTTCGCTGTGGCCACAATGAACACGATACCAAACAAAGCATGCTAACTGTTCGCTGTGGCCACAATGCACACGATACCAAACAAAGCATGCTAACTGTTCGCTGTGGCCACAATGAACACGATACCAAACAAAGCATGCTAACTGTTCGCTGTGGCCACAATGCACACGATACCAAACAAAGCATGCTAACTGTTCGCTGTGGCCACAATGCACACGACACCAAACAAAGCATGCTAACTGTTCGCTGTGGCCACAATGCACACGACACCAAACAAAGCATGCTAACTGTTCGCTGTGGCCACAATGCTAACTGTTCGCTGTGGCCACAATGAACACGATACCAAACAAAGCATGCTAACTGTTCGCTGTGGCCACAATGCACACGACACCAAACAAAGCATGCTAACTGTTCGCTGTGGCCACAATGAACACGATACCAAACAAAGCATGCTAACTGTTCGCTGTGGCCACAATGAACACGATACCAAACAAAGCATGCTAACTGTTCGCTGTGGCCACAATGAACACGATACCAAACAAAGCATGCTAACTGTTCGCTGTGGCCACAATGCACACGATACCAAACAAAGCATGCTAACTGTTCGCTGTGGCCACAATGCACACGATACCAAACAAAGCATGCTAACTGTTCGCTGTGGCCACAATGCACACGATACCAAACAAAGCATGCTAACTGTTCGCTGTGGCCACAATGCACACGACACCAAACAAAGCATGCTAACTGTTCGCTGTGGCCACAATGCACACGATACCAAACAAAGCATGCTAACTGTTCGCTGTGGCCACAATGCACAATGACGATACCAAACAAAGCATGCTAACTGTTCGCTGTGGCCACAATGCACACGACACCAAACAAAGCATGCTAACTGTTCGCTGTGGCCACAATGCACACGATACCAAACAAAGCATGCTAACTGTTCGCTGTGGCCACAATGCACAATGCACACGATACCAAACAAAGCATGCTAACTGTTCGCTGTGGCCACAATGCACAATGCACACGATACCAAACAAAGCATGCTAACTGTTCGCTGTGGCCACAATGCACAATGAACACGATACCAAACAAAGCATGCTAACTGTTCGCTGTGGCCACAATGCACACGATACCAAACAAAGCATGCTAACTGTTCGCTGTGGCCACAATGCACAATGCACACGACACCAAACAAAGCATGCTAACTGTTCGCTGTGGCCACAATGCACACGACACCAAACAAAGCATGCTAACTGTTCGCTGTGGCCACAATGCACACGACACCAAACAAAGCATGCTAACTGTTCGCTGTGGCCACAATGCACAATGCACACGACACCAAACAAAGCATGCTAACTGTTCGCTGTGGCCACAATGCACAATGAACACGATACCAAACAAAGCATGCTAACTGTTCGCTGTGGCCACAATGAACACGATACCAAACAAAGCATGCTAACTGTTCGCTGTGGCCACAATGCACAATGCACACGATACCAAACAAAGCATGCTAACTGTTCGCTGTGGCCACAATGCACAATGAACACGATACCAAACAAAGCATGCTAACTGTTCGCTGTGGCCACAATGCACAATGAACACGATACCAAACAAAGCATGCTAACTGTTCGCTGTGGCCACAATGCACAATGCACACGATACCAAACAAAGCATGCTAACTGTTCGCTGTGGCCACAATGCACAATGAACACGATACCAAACAAAGCATGCTAACTGTTCGCTGTGGCCACAATGCACAATGAACACGATACCAAACAAAGCATGCTAACTGTTCGCTGTGGCCACAATGCACAATGAACACGATACCAAACAAAGCATGCTAACTGTTCGCTGTGGCCACAATGAACACGATACCAAACAAAGCATGCTAACTGTTCGCTGTGGCCACAATGCACACGATACCAAACAAAGCATGCTAACTGTTCGCTGTGGCCACACAATGAACACGACACCAAACAAAGCATGCTAACTGTTCGCTGTGGCCACAATGAACACGACACCAAACAAAGCATGCTAACTGTTCGCTGTGGCCACAATGCACACGATACCAAACAAAGCATGCTAACTGTTCGCTGTGGCCACAATGCACACGATACCAAACAAAGCATGCTAACTGTTCGCTGTGGCCACAATGCACACGATACCAAACAAAGCATGCTAACTGTTCGCTGTGGCCACAATGAACACGATACCAAACAAAGCATGCTAACTGTTCGCTGTGGCCACAATGCACACGATACCAAACAAAGCATGCTAACTGTTCGCTGTGGCCACAATGCACACGATACCAAACAAAGCATGCTAACTGTTCGCTGTGGCCACAATGAACACGACACCAAACAAAGCATGCTAACTGTTCGCTGTGGCCACAATGCACACGACACCAAACAAAGCAAGCTAACTGTTCGCTGTGGCCACAATGCACACGATACCAAACAAAGCATGCTAACTGTTCGCTGTGGCCACAATGCACACGATACCAAACAAAGCATGCTAACTGTTCGCTGTGGCCACAATGCACACGACACCAAACAAAGCATGCTAACTGTTCGCTGTGGCCACAATGCACACGACACCAAACAAAGCATGCTAACTGTTCGCTGTGGCCACAATGCACACGACACCAAACAAAGCAAGCTAACTGTTCGCTGTGGCCACGCAGGCCTTGAAGGAGAAGGACCGGAAGACGTCCATCCTGCTGAAGCGCGTGAAGCGGGAAGAACGTCGGCTGCAGCGCGAGGTGGACGCCCTGACGGGGTCCGGGCACTACGGGAGTCTGGTGCAGCTGGAGCGCAACATCCGCGAGTGCCGCACCTCCACCAACGCCTCCTTCTTCCTCAGCCCCCGCCGCTCCGAGCACCCTGGTGAGGCTGGAGTACAGTCAGACACGATCGCCTTAGCACGAAGCTGTGTCAGACCAGGTGACATAAGCTAGAACACCAGGGCTACATCAAAATGTTGTTATGGTCTGCGTGGTCGTGCGGGGATTGTCTTAAGCCATGAGAAGCTCCTGGCATAACATCATCGGTAATCAAAAACGGTCACACACGCAATGCTCTCATCCCTAGCTGGTGTATTTGTACCATAGTGTTCAAGTGCTTCGGCTGTTGGGATGATCCCTGGAGTCTTTAAGCCAGGGTAAGACAGCAACGACAACAACAACAGACATGAGATTTTGCACATTTGTGTTGACTGTTTGACAGAAGGAACCCCTTTCAGTGTGTTTTTAGACCTGAAGGTGCAGAAATTAGTTACGTTTTTGGAGGTTTCGTCCCCAGACCCCCACTGGGGCATTGGCCCTGGACCCCACCGAGAATAGTGAGGGGTGATTGCCTAAACGTGTTATCACAAAGGGAAAAAGAAGGGTGATGACACGTTCAGGAAATTACCCCTCGGATTATACACCAGCCATTGAGCCCCTAATAGACCCCCCTACCTTTTCAGGATTTTTTGCTTTTATGTGAATCTAATCGACAATATATAATCAAAGGCAGCAAACTAATCCTTGATAGAATCCGAGTTTAGTTTTGATTTATTACTAACAAGCTGCAAAGGCCACGAGCTCGTGTTTGTAAACTTATGTTGAAAGGTGATCGGCTTTTATGCCCCTTTCGATTCCGCACTACTGTAACTACTAGCAGCCTGCAGTGTGGTTTTCTCTCTGTCTGGAACAGATGAGGCTGACATCAATGGCGGCGGCAACGGCAACAGCGACGAGCTGATCTGCGGGGAGAGCGGGGAACTCCAGGGCAGGGAGGCCCAAGGCTGCAGCACCTCGTGCAGTTCTAGCCGCTCTGTGGACTGCTAGCTAATCTATCGCAGTGTCGTTTAGCCACTAGTCTGCAATTGTAGCGACTCGTTTGCAATTTTACCCTCTCCAGGGACTTTTAGCTATTGTTTTGCAACTACACCCGCTCTATGTATTTTTAGCTACTCGTTTGCAATTTTAGCTTTTCTGTGGACATCTTAGCTACTCTTTTGCAATTTTAGCCTCTATAGCTTTTTAGCTACTCTTTTGCAATTTTAGCTACTCTATAGACTTTTAGCTACTCTTTTGCCATTCTAGCTACAGTCGAACCTCAGTAAGCCGACCACCCAACAGACTGGTCAAAGCTGTCCGTAATAGTGAGGTGCCCGCTGTACTGAATCACTCCACTCACAGGCAACAAATAACGACTCGTGCAATGAAAAGAACGACTTTATTTTAACTGTATAGTATAAACATGCCCCAAACAACATCCATACAGGCATATTAGTGTAATAAATATGCATAAATGTACTCCTGTAAAATAACAATAAATTGTTATTCAAATATATTCAATATATAATTATTCAAATCAATAAAGCACAAGCACAGTGGAGACTGAAGACATTTTTCTGCAGATACAACACATGTATGTGAATTATTCATTTTAAATGGATTTCATTATTTTTACTCTATCTTCCAATGCAAGTTCAGTTCGTTTAAAAAAAAATGTATTCATCATAATTGTGGTGTTGTCGTGTGATTCTGATTAAATCTTTGACACATGCATCGTGTGTGTTTGTCTGTATTGTTTGTTTGTGCGTGTCTGTGAAAGGGTACACACAGGGCGTGCACATCTACATTGAGCCTTTGTGATTGCGTGTGAATGTGTGCGAGTGTTTGTTACACACACACACACACACACACACACACACACACACACACACACACACACACACACACGCACGCACGCACGCACGCACGCACGCACACACACACACACACACACACACACACACACACACACACACACACACACACACACACACACACACACACACACACACACACACACACACACACACACACACACACACACACACACACATATGCAGATGGATATATAATTATTATCCCACGAACACACGTACACTGATACAGGCATTTGGACACATTTATTCAGAACTGAATGACAGACATCTCATGGTGGCAAAGACAAAACCAAGTCCAAACCTGGGTACGTGTAATAGGAAGTGGATCTACTTATACTTTAACACACACAACAACAACATACAGTATTTATACGGCGCTGAATCTTGATAGAAATAAAATCAAAGCGCACACACACGTTAGCATTCAAACAAAAATTAAAAAAATTTAAAAAGCGAACACACACGTATGACATGAAACGGTATACAGCAGAAACAGACCTAAAGGCAATAGAGAGAAGATAAAGAGAGTGGATCCTCAATGGCGGGGGAACAGGTGGGTTTTGAGGTTAGATTTGAAAGCAGAGAGGGTCGGTCGCTGATGGAGGGAAAGAGGAAGTTTGTTCTAAGATGTCGGTCTTGAGATAGCAAAAGAGCGCCGACCAACAGTTGAAAGCTTATACCTAGGGATCTGGAGAGAAAGAGGGTCAAAAACTGACGTAAAGGCGAACTGGCGTATAAATGGACCCACCTGGCTTTATTTTATAAATAAGTCATTTGTGTCACACCTGTTCATAGGCGTTTCGTATGTCAAATAAAAACGTTCCAAGTACGTTCTTACGACAAACTGGTGCTTTACATGCGTTGTAAGTTTGACTAAATGTTCTAGTCATATCATATCATATCATATCATTTCATGGCACTATAGGCTGTTCAGCCTTTTGCCCTCTAGATTGATTCTTTTTGTTGTTTATGTTGCATCGCCATTACCGATCGACTACTTCAGCAGTTGTGCTTTATTTGTCTCATTTGTTTGAATTTACTGAATACACAATATTCTGAGAATATCGATCTATTGTGGATCTGCTTGTCTGGAATCCAGCTTGGTTGATTGGAACGATATTATGATTTTTGCCATTATGAACTAGTCGTTTTAACACAATCTTTTCCATTAATTTACATGTATTGGATGTTAGTGTAATAGGGCGGTAACCGTTTATATCTCTGAGTGGCTTCCCCTTCTTAGGCATTAGGACAATGACAGAATGTTTCCAAATTCAAAGCATTCTACCATCACTCCAACATTTTTGAAAAATCAAATACAGAAAATGTATTACATTTTGCGGACGATGACTTAACATTTCATTCGAAATGCCATCTAAGCCTACTGATGTTTTTATGCAAATTTGTAATACATTCTTTGACTTCCTGTAATGTCATTGGAGCACTTAAATAATGATCTTCTACTGGTTTTGGCCAACATATGTTCATACGTGGCTGGAGTCCACCGGTTTGTACTTTTAAAACTTTCATAAGGTAAGGGATCCTAACATCTTAGTAAAATTAAGTTATGAATTGCGATATCAATTCATCATCTTAAACCATATCTCATTTAACAAATCGTATCAACCACTGTGTAGTTGATGCAAAGTGTACAGTTCTTTTAAACATTCGTTAGAATTCAGAAACAAAGATTATTCTAAAAAAAAAATCCTTTGTATAATACAGTGGATTCTATCGTAGTAGACCTTAAATGATATTTAACATTTCTTTTACTTTACCTTTACAAGGTGGTCCTGGACATTTTAATCTTTAACACGCTCAGGGAGCAAAAAACGCTCAATAAATGTAAAAATAGCTTTTATAGATATTGTAGCTAGCTGGCTAGTTTTATCGATCTGCAAGTTGAGCCATAGCACTAATTTAATTTGATATTTCACTCAAAATTAAAATTGAATCTTATAAATAAATAAAAAATTATCCCTTTTGTCTCATATGCGTCCAGATGGACAGAGAGGACGTAAAACACGACTTTTCATTCATGCATTCGTTCACTGGGAGCAAAAAACGCTCAATAAATTTAAACATAACTTTTTTAGATATTGTACCTAGCTAGTTCATTCATTCGTTCACTGGTGATGTTCCTCATGCGTCCAGATGGACTGAGGACGTTAAACCTAAACTTTCATTCTGGTTTTGGATTATGCATCATATACGCATCTGTATTGTTACAAATTCGGGACTTTACTGGTGTTGCACTGCCTCCGGGCATTGCCTCCAGGGTCGTTCCCACCATCTGCATTATCTACTAATGCCCCACATGTCTCTGTTTCAGACCGGAGGACGTTAAGCAGAATTCCATTATGGTTTTGGATTAGTATAAATGTCTCCCCCCCCCCCCCCCTAAGTTTTCACGATGTTGGTTTGTCAATCTTGGTAAGTTTCTAGTTGTTTGGTAAGTTGTCAATGCTAGTTGTGTGTTGGTAAGTTGTCAATGCTAGTTGTGTGTTGGTAAGTTGTCAATGCTAGTTGTGTGTTGGTAAGTTGTCAATGCTAGTTGTGTGTTGGTAAGTTGTCAATGCTAGTTGTGTGTTGGTAAGTTGTCAATGCTAGTTGTGTGTTGGTAAGTTGTCAATGCTAGTTGTGTGTTGGTAAGTTGTCAATGCTAGTTGTGTGTTGGTAAGTTGTCAATGCTAGTTGTGTGTTGGTAAGTTGTCAATGCTGTTGTGTTGGTAAGTTGTCAATGCTAGTTGTGTGTTGGTAAGTTGTCAATGCTAGTTGTCAATGCTTGTGTGTTGGTAAGTTGTCAATGCTAGTTGTGTGTTGGTAAGTTGTCAAGTTGTCAATGCTAGTTGTGTGTTGGTAAGTTGTCAATGCTAGTTGTGTGTTGGTAAGTTGTCAATGCTAGTTGTGTGTTGGTAAGTTGTCAATGCTAGTTGTGTGTTGGTAAGTTGTCAATGCTAGTTGTGTGTTGGTAAGTTGTCAATGCTAGTTGTGTGTTGGTGGTAAGTTGTTGTGTTGGTAAGTTGTCAATGCTAGTTGTGTGTTGGTAAGTTGTCAATGCTAGTTGTGTGTTGGTAAGTTGTCAATGCTAGTTGTGTGTTGGTAAGTTGTCAATGCTAGTTGTGTTGTTGGTAAGTTGTCAATGCTAGTTGTGTGTTGGTAAGTTGTCAATGCTAGTTGTGTGTTGGTAAGTTGTCAATGCTAGTTGTGTGTTGGTAAGTTGTCAATGCTAGTTGTGTGTTGTTGTAAGTTGTGTGTTGGTAAGTTGTCAATGCTAGTTGTGTGTTGGTAAGTTGTCAATGCTAGTTGTGTGTTGGTAAGTTGTCAATGCTAGTTGTGTGTTGGTAAGTTGTCAATGCTATGGTAAGTTGTCAATGCTATGTGGTGTGTGTTGTTGTCAATGTAAGTTGTCAATGCTAGTTGTGTGTTGGTAAATGCTAGTTGTGTGTTGGTAAGTTGTCAATGCTAGTTGTGTGTTGGTAAGTTGTCAATGCTAGTTGTGTGTTGGTAAGTTGTCAATGCTAGTTTGTGTGTTGGTAAGTTGTCAATGCTAGTTGTGTGTTGGTAAGTTGTCAATGCTAGTTGTGTGTTGGTAAGTTGTCAATGCTAGTTGTGTGTTGGTGGTAAGTTGTCAATGCTAGTTGTGTGTTGGTAAGTTGCTAGTTGTGTGTTGGTAAGTTGTCAATGCTAGTTGTGTTGGTAAGTTGTCAATGCTAGTTGTGTGTTGGTAAGTTGTCAATGCTAGTTGTGTGTTGGTAAGTTGTCAATGCTAGTTGTGTGTTGGTAAGTTGTCAATGCTAGTTGTGTGTTGGTAAGTTGTCAATGCTAGTTGTGTGTTGGTAAGTTGTCAATGCTAGTTGTGTGTTGGTAAGTTGTCAATGCTAGTTGTGTGTTGGTAAGTTGTCAATGCTAGTTGTGTGTTGGTAAGTTGTCAATGCTAGTTGTGTGTTGGTAAGTTGTCAATGCTAGTTGTGTGTTGGTAAGTTGTCAATGCTAGTTGTGTGTTGGTAAGTTGTCAATGCTAGTTGTGTGTTGGTAAGTTGTCAATGCTAGTTGTGTGTTGGTAAGTTGGTAAGTCAATGCTAGTGTGTGTTGGTAAGTTGTCAATGCTAGTTGTGTGTGTTGTCAATGTAAGTTGTCAATGCTAGTTGTGTGTTGGTAAGTTGTCAATGCTAGTTGTGTGTTGGTAAGTTGTCAATGCTAGTTGTGTGTTGGTAGTCAATTGTGTGTTGGTAAGTTGTCAATGCTAGTTGTGTGTTGTTGGTCAATGCTAGTTGTGTGTTGGTAAGTTGTTGTCAACTTTGTCTAGTTGTGTGTTGGTAAGTTGTCAATGCTAGTTGTGTGTTGGTAAGTTGTCAATGCTAGTTGTGTGTGTGTTGGTAAGTTGTCAATGCTAGTTGTTGTGTGTTGGTAAGTTGTCAATGCTAGTTGTGTGTTGGTAAGTTGTCAATGCTAGTTGTGTGTTGGTAAGTTGTCAATGCTAGTTGTGTGTTGGGTTAAGTTGTCAATGCTAGTTGTGTGTTGGTAAGTTGTCAATGCTATGTTGGTAAGTTGTCAATGCTAGTTGTGTGTTGGTAAGTTGTCAATGCTAGTTGTGTTGGTAAGTTGTCAATGCTAGTGTGTGTTGGTAAGTTGTCAATGCTAGTTGTGTGTTGGTAAGTTGTCAATCAATGCTAATGCTAATAATGCTAGTTGTGGTTTGGTAAGTTGTCAAATGTGTGTTTTTTAATCGGCAAATGACATGGTGGAAAACTCATCCCACTTTACCCAATTTGCTGACGATATAATTATGCTAAAAGTAACAATGAAACGAAATACTCCATCAATGCTACTGAATTATATTAACATTAAATACCAACACGAACGTAATAAAATCAATAACATTTTACATGAAAAGGGGCTTTCTCTTTCGCCAGAATAAACACCCACATATGATGCTTTTTAACTCTGGCTATGATCCTGATAAACTTCCAATGTTCACCTTGGATGGTATCGTTTTAAATTAAGTTTAAAATGTGAAATTCTTAGGAGTCATCTTAAATGTAGTAAGTTAACATGGAATACTCATATCGATTATATTTTAAACAAAGCAAGAAAAGCTTAACTGGCTAGTAAACAATCTTGGGGCAAAATAATAAAACTTTAACCCTCTTAGCAACTGCCAAGACGGAAAGACGCAATGAACCACGACTGTGACAAATGCGGCGGTGTACTGCACTACATAGGGGGGTAGTGTTAGGGTTAGGGTTAGTATTCCATAAAGATAATTAAGTGAAAATGTTCCTAAAATACAGCTTTATGTTTGGTAAGAAAGGCAAAAACGGGAAAATGGAATTAACCGAGAAATGCAGGGGGGGGGGGGGGCACATCTTTACCTTTACCCCAAACCTTCAAATAATTGCATCACAACATTTGTAGTATAATAATAATAATAATAATAATAATAATAATAATAATAATAATAATAAACATTTATAGAGCGCCCTTTCTGGCATGAGCTCACGGCGCTTCACAATTATTTAAATAAATACATAGATCATAAGTTACTGCAATATTAACTATCAAAAACATGGACATATAGCCACAACACGCACGCACACATCCACACGCGTGCATCCACCCACACACAATTTGGGGAACATAGTTTTAAGGCAGGAAACAGGACAAGGAAGAAATCAGAGGTATTGCTGGAAGAGGTGAGTTTTAAGAGCGGGTTTCAAAGATTGGACTGATTTAGCAGAACGAAGTTCATAATGGTAGGGTGTTCCAAACAGACGGGGCGCTGAAAGAAAATGAACGTTCACCATATGTCTTAGTGTTTGTACGAGGAATAGAAAGGATAAGTTTGTCAGACGAGGAACTGAGAGACATGGAGGGTGAGTACAGGTGAACGAGATCAGAGAGGTAGGCAGTACCAGATGAATGGACAGCATTGAAACAGAGGCAAGCAATGTTATACTTTATTCTTGCCTCGACTGGAAGCCAGTGTAAGGTATTGAGGTGGGGTTTGATGTGGTCTGTACGAGGGACTTTAAGGATTAACCGAGCTGCATTGTTCTGAACTTTCTGAAGTTTGTTGAGGAGGGTTTGAGGACAGCCTACAAGTAGGGAATTGCAATAATCGATGCGAGACAGTACAAAAGCTGATACTAGAGTCTTGGTGGCTTCAACTGTGAGATAGTGACGAATGGCACTAATACGACGGAGTTCAAAGTTCACATTACGAATCAGAGTCATGACATGAATGACCATAGTTAGCTGACAGTCGAGGGTTACACCAAGGTGTTTAGCTGATTGACAGAAAGGGACAGTAGCATCACCAATGACAAGAGAGTCAGGAAACTGAACAGACGTGGAACTTCTCTGAGTGGAAACGATCATTGCCTCACTCTTATCATCATTGAGTTTCAATGTATTGGAGGTCATCCATGACTTGACATCAGAAACAGTATCCTGCATGGACAAAACTAGATCATCGATTTCATTAGGCTTTGAAGATTTCTGCAGTTGGGTATCATCAGTGAATGAATGATGGAGAACTGAATGCTGGGATATGACATCTGAAAGAGGATAAGTGTATAGAACAAATAGAACAGGTCCCAGGACTGATCCCTGTGGCACACCACTGGAAACAGAGGCTGGGGCAGAGTTGGTGCCATGAAAGGAAACAATCTGGGTACGGTTAGAAAGATAAGAGGTGAACCACTGGAGAACTGTACCACTGATGCCGAAGACAGATTCCAAACGAGAAAGAAGAGTGTTGTGGTCAATGGTATCAAATGCTGCTGAAAGGTCCAAAAGAGTCAGAACTGAGAGTTTTCCTTCATCAAGAGAAAGAAGAAGATCATTAACAACCTTTACTAAAGCAGTTTCAGTATTGTGACCTGGTCTGTAAGCTGACTGAAAAGGATTGAATAAATCATTAGAATTGAGATGGTCAGAAAGCTGTGAGAGAACAATCTTTTCCATGATCTTTGACACACAAGATAAATTTGAGACAGGTCTGAAACTTTTTAAATCATTGTGGTCTAGTGAGGGCTTTTTGAGTACAGGTTTGACAATGGCAGTTTTGTAGACATCAGGAAAGAGACCAGAAGACAGCGAATCATTGATTATTTTGGTTAGTACAGGTAGCACAACATCCAAACATTAATACAGCAGAGAAGTGGGAATGGGGTCAAGGTCACATGTTTTGGGTGCAGACTTTTTCAAGATCTTCAACACATCTTCTTCGGTGACAGGAGAGAAGTGAGAGAGTGAATTGCCAGTGAAAGGTTTGCCTAGTGGTTGAGAATCTGTCAGCTGTTTATCAAGTTCATTTCTGATTGTTTCAACTTTCTTGCAAAAGAAATCAGAAAAGATGTTAGGCAGAGTGGAAGGAGGATAGATAGTGGGCAGTTGGGAAGATTTTGTGCGAGCAGACAGGCTGTTAGTAATATGATAGAGTTCTTTGCTGGATTTGGCCTCAGAGATCTTGCTAGTGTAAAAAAAGAGTTTTAGCTTTGCCAACAAGAAAAGAAACAAAGTTCTTAGCTTTAGTGTGGATTTGTTTGAGAACAGTCAGTCCACCCTTTCCCTCCTTCTCTGCTCATCTCCGCTGATCCTCTGCACGTCTCTGCTCCCTCTTTGCTTCCACAAGCTCGTCACCGAGAAGCCCGAACAAGGGACTGGTGGCCTTTTTCAAGGACACCACACGGGTTGATTTAGGCGCGTGACGGTCCAACACGGCACTCAGGGACGCGTTGTACTGAGCGGCTGAGCAGTCCTCGTGGGACCCCAGCTCAGCCTGCAGATACTCCTGGAATGCCGCTCTGTCGATGGCCCGGATGTTCTGGATGTTGCGGCGAACAGGAACAGCAGATGGCAGTTCCATACTGAAGACAGCAACAACACAGGAGTGATCTGACTCCAGACCACAGTTCACCTCCATTGACTGGAGGACTCCGTCGCTGGGTCTGTCAATGACCAGATCCAGGGTATGTCCACGCTTGTGGGTTGATCCCTCAAAAGCCTGACGAAGATTGTACATGTGGAGGAGTTGAAGGAATTTCACAGCACTACGATCATTGGTGGAGTCCACATGAAAATTGAAGTCACCCAAGACACAAAGGTTGCCATGGAGTGTGTTGCAGTGGTCTAAAAGTTCAGGAAACTGATCAAAGAACACAGACTCAGTTAACTTGTTTGATTTCGTTGGCGGCGGACGATACACACACATGAAGTGGAGCGCTTGATGCTGAGAAGTCAAAGAAACTTGTAAAAGTTCGAAAGTAGATTGACTAAAGGAAAACTTGGTGATGAAGTTGAGGTGGGGGAAGAGAGTATTTCTGTAGATCACTGCAATGCTGCCTCCTCGGCCAGAGGTGCGGGGGTGCGAGAAGATCGAGTAACCACCAGGGGTAAGATCAACACATGCAGCTTCGTCACCCTTTGGTTTGAGCCAAGTTTCAACCAAAAAGAGAATGTCAACATCATTATCTTCAACAAAGCA
>CM065707.1:1707662-1717235 GCA_017654935.2 Phymorhynchus buccinoides
GGTGGGATGGCCAAAGGACAGGGGAGGGGAGGTGGGGCTCGTAATGCACGTGGCGGAGGAAGGGGTGGCAGTCACCAAACAGGTTTGCGAAGTTTTATGCGAAGTGAATCGCCACGTGAAACTGCCAACAAAAATGCACGATCAATGCGGTCTGGGTCTGCTTCTTCAAATAAATGAGATAAAGCTGACTGTCCAACAATGTTGTCCTTTTTCAATTACAATGTTGAAAACCTGATTAGTAAAATCAATGATACGTCATTTATGAAATATGTCTGTTCGTTCGATTTTGTTTGTTTGACGGAAACGTATATAGATAGTTCTTTTGATTTCAGTCATATTTTCAATGATTATGTAAAATGTATTGCTCCTGCAAGAAAACTGTCACAGCATGGAAGGCGTTCTGGAGGCGTTCTGGTTTTAGTAAGGAATTGTTTTGCTCAGTTTGTCAAAGAAATCAAAGTAAATGGTAATAATGTGATTGTGCTTAAATAGATAAATATGTTGTTGGTGTTGAAAAAGATGTTGTTTTTGTTGGCACGTATGTCCCACCAGAAGGCAGTCCTGTTTATAATGATTCAGAGTCAAAAAGTGGGATTCTTACTTTAGAAGAAATGTTGTTAGAAAATGTTGAATTTGATGTTTTCATGATTGTGGGTGGCGATTTAAACTCTAGAACTGGTAATGAACAAGCTGACACTGAATGTATGACAGACTATGTGAATCCTTGTTTGATGAATGACGAAGATGAAGAGACAGTAGTACGTTCATCTAACGATTCTGTTATAAACAAATTTGGAAAATCTCTTTTGGATTTCTGTTTCATGTTTAATTTATCTATTTTGAATGGGCTTTGTACGCGCGCGTGTGTATGTCTGTATGTGTATGTGTGTTGATAATATGTTTAGCTCTAAATCTTCTGTTCTTGATCATTATTTGTGTGTATGCTTAATTTGTTTTGCAAGAAAACGTTGCACGAAATGATGATGTTGTGTTGTACAAACCCCCATGACACGAAAGCTGTATCTGGCTAATGTCATTAAACAATCAAAGTGTCAAAGTGTCTCTCCTCTCTCTCTCTCTCCTCCCACTTCTCCCTCTCCCTCTCTTAGATGTATGTCTCTCTCTCTCTCTCTCTCTCCTCTTCCCATCTCCCTCTTAGATGTCTGTCTGGGAACACCTGTAAGAGGTAAACCTCCCACTTCCCATGTCCTCAGTTAGATGTCTCTCTCTCCCACTCTCTCTGTCCCTCTCTTAGATCTCTCCTCTCTCTCTCTCCCTCTCTCTCTCTCTCTCTCTCTCTGTGGGAACACCTGTCTCTCTCTCTCTCCCACTCTCTCTCCCTCATTTGAAGATAGGAAGAAAACGAATACATATTATATGTTGTGTATTGTGTGTGTTGTGCACGGTTTCCAAAATCCTTTTTCCGATTGTATACATACCTCTTCTGAGCAAAGATTGTTTTGTGAAAAACTCTCCAAAACACATTTTGAAGCAGATGCTTTTCAAATTTTGTAAGAGGTAAACCTCCCACTTCGTTATATGTCCCTCAGTTAGATGTATGTGTGGGAACACCACGAGCAATTGTGTAAGGTTTGCAGTCAATACTCCGAAGTTTATTCAAAATGTGTTGAGATGCACTAAGAATACTCCTTGAGCAGTTGGTAGTCTAGAGCGTACAAGGGCAGTTGCTATGATGGTTAAAGTTTTATTATTTTGCCCCCAAGATTGTTTACTAACTAGGTAAGCTTTTCTTGCTTTGCTTAAAAGATAATCGATATGAGTATTTCATGTTAACTTACTACATTTAAGATGACTCCTAAGAATTTCACATTTTAAACTTAATTTAAAACGATACCATCCGAGGTGAAAATCGGAAGTTTATCAGGATCATAACCAGAGTTAAAAAGCATCATATGTGGGTGTTTATTCTGGCGAAAGAGAAAGCCCATTTTCATGTAAAATGTTATTGATTTTATTACGTTCGTGTTGGTATTTAATGTTAATATAATTCAGTAACCTTGATGGAGTAAGGTAAGACGGGGTAAAAAGCCCATGGGCGGGTAAGAAGCCCATGCCAATTAACTCATGAAATTAAAGCAAATTTCAGTCACATTTTGCCCATGAGACGAGTGTTAATGTTTAGCATTCGTGTCATGGGCAAATTTGAAAACAAAACTAGCTTTGATTTTATGAGATAATTGGCATGGGCTTCTTACCCGCCCATGGGCTTTTTACCCCCTCTTCCCTATTTCGTTTCATTGTTACTTTCAGCCAATGGCATATATCATCAGCAAATTGGGTAAAGTGGGATGAGCCTCCCACAATGTCTGATTAAATTAAACGATTTAGAATTTCCATCTTATTTTAATAAAGCCGAAGCATTTAACGATTTGTTTGCAAAACACACAACTAGCATTGACAACTTACCAAAAGAAAAGAAGACAAAGCAAATAACAACACACAACTAGTGAAAATGAGGGGGGGGGGGGGGGGGCATTGACAACTTACCAACACACAACTAGCATTGACAACTTACCAACACACAACTAGCATTGACAACTTACCAACACACAACTAGCATTGACAACTTACCAACACACAACTAGCATTGACAACTTACCAACACACAACTAGCATTGACAACTTACCAAAAGAAAAGAAGACAAAACATCGTGAAAAAGGGGGGGACATTTTATGCTAATCCAAAACCATAATGGAATTCTGCTTAATGTCCTCCGGTCTGAAACAGAGACATGTGGGGCATTAGTAGATAATACAGATGGTGGGAACGACCCTGGAGGCAATGCCCGGAGGCAGTGCAACACCAGTAAAGTCCCGAATTTGTAACAATACAGATGCGTATATGATGCATAATCCAAAACCAGAATGAAAGCTTAGGCTTAATGTCCTCGGTCCATCTGGACGCATAAAGGACATCAACCCCATTGGGCCATACCAGTGAACGAATGAATGAATGAAAAGTCATGTTTTACGTCCTCTCGGTCCATCTGGACGCATATAAGACAAAGAAAAGAACACAAGTTTATTATTTTATTTTTATAAGATTCAATTTTAATTTTGAGTGAAAGATCAAATTAAATTAGTGCTATGGCTCAACTTGCAGATCTATAAAACTAGCTAACTAGCTACAATATCTATAAAAGTTATTTTTAAATTTATTGAGCGTTTTTTGCTCCCTGAGCATGTTAAAGATTAAAATGTCCAGGACCACCTTTTAAAGGTAAAGTAAAAAAAAAGTTAAATATCATTTAAAGTCTACTACGATATAATCCACTATATTATATAAAGGATTTTTTTTAAAGAATAATCTTTGTTTCTGAATTCTAACGAATGTTTAAAAGAACTGTACACTTTGCATCAACTACATAGTGGTTGATACGATTTGTTAAATGAGATATGGTTTAAGATGATGAATTGATATCGCAATTCATAACTTTTAATTTTTCTAAGATGTTAGGATCCCTTACTTTATGAAAGTTTTAAAAGTACAAACCCGTGGACTCCAGCCACGTATGAACATATGTTGGCCAAAACCAGTAGAAGATCATTATTTAAGTGCTCCAATAACATTACAGGAAGTCAAAGAGTGTATTACAAATTTACATAAAAACATCAGTAGGCTTAGATGGCATTTCGAATGAAATGTTAAGTCATCGTCCGCAAAATGTAATACATTTTCTGTATTTGATTTTTCAAAAATGTTGGAGTGATGGTAGAATGCTTTGAATTTGGAAACATTCTGTCATTGTCCTAATGCCTAAGAAGGGGAAGCCACTCAGAGATATAAACGGTTACCGCCCTATTACACTAACATCAAATACATGTAAATTAATGGAAAAGATTGTGTTAAAACGACTAGTTCATAATGGCAAAAATCATAATATCGTTCCAATCAACCAAGCTGGATTCCAGACAAGCAGATCCACAATAGATCGATATTCTCAGAATATTGTGTATTCAGTAAATTCAAACAAATGAGACAAATAAAGCACAACTGCTGAAGTAGTCGATCGGTAATGGCGATGCAACATAAACAACAAAAAGAATCAATCTAGAGGGCAAAAGGCTGAACAGCCTATAGTGCCATGATATGATATGATATGATATGATATGACTAGAACATTTAGTCAAACTTACAACGCATGTAAAGCACCAGTTTGTCGTAAGAACGTACTTGGAACGTTTTTATTTGACATACGAAACGCCTATGAACAGGTGTGGCACAAATGACTTATTTATAAAATAAAGCCAGGGGGGTCCATTTATACGCCAGCTCGCCTTTACGTTCAGTTTTTGACCCTCTTTCTCTCCAGATCCCTAGGTATAAGCTTTCAACTGTTGGTCGGCGCTCTTTTGCTCTCTCAAGACCGACATCTTAGAACAAACTTCCTCTTTCCCTCCGTCAGCGACCGACCCTCTCTGCTTTCAAATGTAGCCTCAAAACCCACCTGTTCCCCCGCCATTGAGGATCCACTCTCTTTCTCTTCTCTCTCTTGCCTTTAGGTATGTTTCTGCTGTATACCATTTCATGTCATACGTGTGTGTTCGCTTTTTAATTTTTTTTGCATTTTGTTTGAATGCTAACGTGTGGTTGTGCGCTTTGATTTTATTTCTATCACGATTCAGCGCCGTATGAATACTGTATGTTGTTGTTGTTGTGTGTGTTAAAGTATAAGTAGATCCACTTCCTATTACACGTACCCAGGTTTGGACTTGGTTTTGTCTTTGCCACCATGAGATGTCTGTCATTCAGTTCTGAATAAATGTGTCCAAATGCCTGTATCAGTGTACGTGTGTTCGTGGGATAATAATTATATATCCATCTGCATATGTGTGTGTGTGTGTGTGTGTGTGTGTGTGTGTGTGTGTGTGTGTGTGTGTGTGTGTGTGTGTGTGTGTGTGTGTGTGTGTGTGTGTGTGTGTGTGTGTGTGTGTGTGCGTGCGTGTGCGTGCGTGTGTGTGTGTGTGTGTGTGTGTGTGTGTGTGTGTGTGTGTGTGTGTGTGTGTGTGTGTGTAACAAACACTCGCACACATTCACACGCAATCACAAAGGCTCAATGTAGATGTGCACGCCCTGTGTGTACCCTTTCACAGACACGCACAAACAAACAATACAGACAAACACACACGATGCATGTGTCAAAGATTTAATCAGAATCACACGACAACACCATAATTATGATGAATACATTTTTTTAAAAACGAACTGAACTTGCATTGGAAGATAGAGTAAAAATAATCAAATCCATTTAAAATGAATAATTCACATACATTTGTTGTATCTGCAGAAACATGTCTTCAGTCTCCACTGTGCTTGTGCTTTATTGATTTGAATAATTATATATTGAATATATTTGAATAACAATTTATTGTTATTTTACAGGAGTAGATTTATGCATATTTATTACACTAATATGCCTGTATGGATGTTGTTTGGGGCATGTTTATACTATACAGTTAAAATAAAGTCGTTCTTTTCATTGCACGAGTCGTTATTTGTTGCCTGTGATTGGAGTGATTCAGTACAGCGGGCACCTCACTATTACGGACAGCTTTGACCAGTCTGTTGGGTGGTCGGCTTACTGAGGTTCGACTGTAGCTAGAATGGCAAAAGAGTAGCTAAAAGTCTTCAGTCTCCACTGTGCTTGTGCTTTATATAGAGTAGCTAAATGTTGCAAAAGAGTAGCTTTATGGAATTCTATAGAGTAGTTAAAATTGCAAAAGAGTAGCTTAAAGTCGTTCTATAGAGTAGTCGTTATTTGTTGCCTGTAGCTGGAGTCTATAGAGTAGCTAAAACCTCTATAGACAGCTAAACCAGTCTGTTGGGTGGTCGGCTTAAAGTCTATAGAGTAGCTAAATGGCAAAAGAGTAGCTAAAAGTCTATAGAGTAGCTAAAATTGCAAAAGAGTAGCTAAAAGTCTATAGAGTAGCTAAAATTGCAAAAGAGTAGCTAAAAGTCTATAGAGTAGCTAAAATTGCAAAAGAGTAGCTTAAAAAGTCTATAGAGTAGCTAAAATTGCAAAAGAGTAGCTAAAAGTCTATAGAGTAGCTAAACTTGCAAAAGAGTAGCTAAAAAGCTATAGAGGCTAAAATTGCAAAAGAGTAGCTAAGAAGTCCACAGAAAAGCTAAAATTGCAAACGAGTAGCTAAAAATACATAGAGTGGGTGTAGTTGCAAAACAATAGCTAAAAGTCCCTGGAGAGGGTAAAATTGCAAACGAGTCGCTACAATTGCAGACTAGTGGCTAAACGACACTGCGATAGATTAGCTAGCAGTCCACAGAGCGGCTAGAACTGCACGAGGTGCTGCAGCCTTGGGCCTCCCTGCCCTGGAGTTCCCCGCTCTCCCCGCAGATCAGCTCGTCGCTGTTGCCGTTGCCGCCGCCATTGATGTCAACCTCATCTGTTCCAGACAAAGAGAAAACCACACTGCAGGCTACTAGTAGTTACAGTAGTGCGGAATCGAAAGGGGCATAAAAGCCAATCACCTTTCAACATAAGTTTACAAACACGAGCTCGTGGCCTTTGCAGCTTGTTAGTAATAAATCAAAACTAAACTCGGATTCTATCAAGGATTAGTTTGTTGCCTTTGATTATATATTGTCGATTAGATTCATATAAAAGCAAAAAATCCTGAAAAGGTAGGGGGGTCTATTAGGGGCTCAAGGGCTGGTGTATAATCCGAGGGGTAATCTGGGGCCAATGCCCCAGTGTGGGTCTGGGGACGAAGCCTCCAAAAACGTAACTAATTTCTGCAACTTCAGGTTTAAAAACACACTGAAAGGGGTTCCTTCTGTCAAACAGTCAACACAAATGTGCAAAATCTCATGTCTGTTGTTGTTGTTGTTGCTGTCTTACCCTGGCTTAAAGACTCCAGGGATCATCCCAACAGCCGAAGCACTTGAACACTATGGTACAAATACACCAGCTAGGGATGAGAGCATTGCGTGTGCGACCGTTTTTGATTACCGATGATGTTATGCCAGGAGCTTGTCATGGCTTAAGACAATCCCCGCACGACCACGCAGAACATAACAACATTTTGATGTAGCCCTGGTGTTCTAGCTTATGTCACCTGGTCTGACACAGCTTCGTGCCAAGGCGATCGTGTCTGACTGTACTCCAGCCTCACCAGGGTGCTCGGAGCGGCGGGGGCTGAGGAAGAAGGAGGCGTTGGTGGAGGTGCGGCACTCGCGGATGTTGCGCTCCAGCTGCACCAGACTCCCGTAGTGCCCGGACCCCGTCAGGGCGTCCACCTCGCGCTGCAGCCGACGTTCTTCCCGCTTCACGCGCTTCAGCAGGATGGACGTCTTCCGGTCCTTCTCCTTCAAGGCCTGGGTGGGCACAGCGAACAATTAGCATGCTTTGTTTGGTGTCGTGTGCATTGTGGCCACAGCGAACAGTTAGCATGCTTTGTTTGGTATCGTGTGCATTGTGGCCACAGCGAACAGTTAGCATGCTTTGTTTGGTGTCGTGTTCATTGTGGCCACAGCGAACAGTTAGCATGCTTTGTTTGGTATCGTGTTCATTGTGGGCCACAGCGAACAGTTAGCATGCTTTGTTTGGTATCGTGTGCATTGTGGCCACAGCGAACAGTTAGCATGCTTTGTTTGGTATCGTGTTCATTGTGGCCACAGCGAACAGTTAGCATGCTTTGTTTGGTATCGTGTGCATTGTGTGCCACAGCGAACAGTTAGCATGCTTTGTTTGGTATCGTGTTCATTGTGGCCACAGCGAACAGTTAGCATGCTTTGTTTGGTGTCGTGTGCATTGTGGCCACAGCGAACAGTTAGCATGCTTTGTTTGGTGTCGTGTTCATTGTGGCCACAGCGAACAGTTAGCATGCTTTGTTTGGTATCGTGTTCATTGTGGTGGCCACAGCGAACAGTTAGCATGCTTTGTTTGGTATCGTGTTCATTGTGGCCACAGCGAACAGTTAGCATGCTTTGTTTGGTATCGTGTTCATTGTGGCCACAGCGAACAGTTAGCATGCTTTGTTTGGTATCGTGTTCATTGTGCATTGTGGCCACAGCGAACAGTTAGCATGCTTTGTTTGGTATCGTGTTCATTGTGGCCACAGCGAACAGTTAGCATGCTTTGTTTGGTATCGTGTTCATTGTGGCCACAGCGAACAGTTAGCATGCTTTGTTTGGTATCGTGTTCATTGTGGTGGCATTGTGGTTTGGTATCCACAGCGAACAGTTAGCATGCTTTGTTTGGTATCGTGTTCATTGTGTTTGGTATCCACAG
Organism: Phymorhynchus buccinoides; assembly: GCA_017654935.2. Lineage (NCBI taxonomy): Eukaryota > Metazoa > Mollusca > Gastropoda > Neogastropoda > Raphitomidae > Phymorhynchus > Phymorhynchus buccinoides. The sequence continues at coordinate 1,715,933 of CM065707.1, forward strand.
CGAACAGTTAGCATGCTTTGTTTGGTATCGTGTTCATTGTGGCCACAGCGAACAGTTAGCATGCTTTGTTTGGTATCGTGTTCATTGTGGCCACAGCGAACAGTTAGCATGCTTTGTTTGGTATCGTGTTCATTGTGGCCACAGCGAACAGTTAGCATGCTTTGTTTGGTATCGTGTTTGTGGCATTGTGGCCACAGCGAACAGTTAGCATGCTTTGTTTGGTATCGTGTTCATTGTGGTGGCACAGCGAACAGTTAGCATGCTTTGTTTGGTATCGTGTTCATTGTGCATTGCCACAGCGAACAGTTAGCATGCTTTGTTTGGTATCGTGTTTGTGGCCACAGCGAACAGTTAGCATGCTTTGTTTGGTATCGTGTTCATTGTGGCCACAGCGAACAGTTAGCATGCTTTGTTTGGTATCGTGTTCATTGTTCATTGTGGCCACAGCGAACAGTTAGCATGCTTTGTTTGGTATCGTGTGCATTGTGGCCACAGCGAACAGTTAGCATGCTTTGTTTGGTATCGTGTTCATTGTGGTCACAGCGAACAGTTAGCATGCTTTGTTTGGAATCGTGTTCATTGTGGCCACAGCGAACAGTTAGCATGCTTTGTTTGGTATCGTGTTCATTGTGGCCACAGCGAACAGTTAGCATTGCTTTGTTTGGTATCGTGTTCATTGTGGTGGCCACAGCGAACAGTTAGCATGCTTTGTTTGGTATCGTGTTCATTGTGCACTGTGGCCACAGCGAACAGTTAGCATGCTTTGTTTGGTATCGTGTTCATTGTTCATTGTGGCCACAGCGAACAGTTAGCATGCTTTGTTTGGTATCGTGGCCACAGCGAACAGTTAGCATTTTGTTTGGTATCGTGTTCATTGTGCATTGTGGCCACAGCGAACAGTTAGCATGCTTTGTTTGGTATCGTGTTCATTGTGGCATTGTGGCCACAGCGAACAGTTAGCATGCTTTGTTTGGTATCGTGTTCATTGTGCATTGTGGCCACAGCGAACAGTTAGCATGCTTTGTTTGGTATCGTGTTCATTGTGGTGGCCACAGCGAACAGTTAGCATGCTTTGTTTGGTATCGTGTTCATTGTGCACTTGCACTGTGGCCACAGCAAACAGGAGTTGGGACTACGTATGGATGGGTGCAGGGCGTCAGCCACGGCGCGGTTCGTCAATTGACAGTGATACAATTAGTAAACCGGGCCAGAATAGGGATGGGGTTTGACGCAGAGCTGGGTTAGAGTTAGAACAGGAACAAAAACAAAAGCCTAAAGTAACTCGCACAGTTTGTTGTGTGCA
>CM065707.1:1717735-1730235 GCA_017654935.2 Phymorhynchus buccinoides
TTTGTATCTCCTGTCTCACTTCCTCTTCACTCTTTCTTTCTCTCTTCCTCTCCTCCTCCTCCTCCCTCTCCCCTCCTCCCCCTCTCTCGCGCGCCGCCTGTCCGCTGCTTCCCCCGCGCCGCCCCCCCCGCATGCCGCGCGCCTTCGCCTACCTCCTCCCTATCTCGCGGGCCCCGGCCAGGCTAATCGCTCGTGAGTTTTATACCGGTCAAACGTGACTCCATATTTTTCCTTCAGTTAAGCAACATCGCTTCATCGCTTCATCCTTTCTCCTTTTCATCGTTCTGTCCACCTACGGCCGCCCAGTGCTGAGGTGTGGTGAGGGCCACGTCCCTGAAGGATCCTGTTATCAATTGTTTATCCTGCACGAGTCCTAGACGTGAGGATAGCGAAGCTGTTGAGCTTCGGCTGAAATCATCTCTTCTCTTCATCCTCATCGCCATCTTCACCCCTTTTTATTTGGTTCCTCATCGTCCTCCCTTCCCCGTCATCGTCCCTGGCGTTCACTGGAGTCCTGGAAGAAAGCTGTGGCCGGTCCGGGACCCCTTCCACCTGCTCGCGCTTACCCCGAGCCCTTGGCGAGACCAGAGCTGCGACTGTCTTGTGGGGAGGGTCCTTCTTCTTCATTCCGCCACTTGGAAGTTTGGTCAGTAGCTGCATAAAATTAGTATTAATCCCGTTAAAACTCGTACAACAACGCGCGCGTAACAATGTAGAATAGCTAGTTATAGGTTTGCTAACATGTATATTTGTGTGCGTTTTCTTTGGTTCATTTTTCTTATTATTTTCTTGATTTTTGCATAAGGGGCTAAGGAACTGACTGGCTGGGTCATGACTTGTCAGTTGGATAGGTTTTTGCCGGTTGTAGAATTTGGTACTTGAACTCGGCACATATTTTTGAATCAATGTTTTGGCTCGCCATTGTGTGTTTAGGCCGTGCAAATCGTTTTTGGTTCAAAGCGTATTTGAGTTCACAGAGATTCAGAATCCTAAATGCGTGCACGCGCGTGCATTATTCCTTATTGCGGTATATGTTTAGCCTCGCGGCCTATGTTTAGCCTCGCGGCCTATGTTTAGCCTTGCGGTATATGTTTAGCCTCGCGACCTATGTTTAGCCTCGCGGTCATCGTCCTAGCTTAATTAGGTATTAAGAGACTCTGCGGAGAGCTGGATAACAGAGGGTTATTCCAGTCGCGCTTCTAGCTATGCTGATAGGAGCTTTGTAAAGCGTTCATCCCCGTTTCTGTTTTTATTTTTGAGAGAAAGTGTAATTAGTGTTTTCAAGGCTTTTTGACCTTTTGAAGTACATTGTGAATGCCATTTTGGGGAAATACATTCTTTGCCTGTAGTTCGTCCGCCTTCTGGAAGAAATGATAATGAAGGGACATATTTTTGGTGGTGAAGTTCTATGTGATATTTTCAGAAGAATTTAAGTGTCCATTCTTGTACCTGAAAAGCTGTGAAATTTTCAGAAGAATGTAATTGTTAATTTTTGTATTTGAAAGGCTACAATTTTCTAAATGTATGAAAGCCTTGTTGTTCCAGAAAAAGTGAAACCTTTTAGTTAATCCTTTTTGATGAAATATTACCCCTAGACTGAGTCGTGTGAAAAGGATTGTAAAGAAAGTGTTGTTCAGCGTTTTGGGGTTCTTGGAGAGAACCAAGTTTAAAGAGGGTGGGTTTTTACATCCCTGAAGAGGACTGTTGGGGAATTAGTTTTTGGGTAAACACAAAACTGTTGTTACTCTGGGAGTTCAAAACTAGGTTTTTGTTTTGGTTTTTCATACAGTCCTGATCCTGATCCTGATCCTGATCCTGATCCTGATCCTGGTCCTGGTCCTGGTCCTGGTCCTGAGCCTGAGCCTGAGCCTGAGCCTGAACCTGACCTGACCTGTTGCTGCCTGGCTGACCGCCCGGTCAACCGCTCTTTTCTCCGTTTCCGGCTGTGGGAGGCCGCCCGCCTTTCTGTCTGGCCCCGTGTTAGGCCCGATCTGTGGGCCTGTCTGTGCGTTCGGGCCAGGCTTCGACGTTCCTGTTGAGGAGTCTGTGGGCGACCTCTGCCGTCTCTCTTCTTTTGTTTCTGCTGCTGTAGCCTGCCCCAGGAGGGGGAGCAGTTTTTCTACTGACTTTTGTTTTCCCCTTTGTCTTCTTCTTCGGACGCTCTGCTGTTTTTGTTGGACTTCTTTTCTTCGTCTGCCCTTTCGTCGTTTTTCCCTTCTATTTTGTGTTTCTGCTTACAAACTCTCTTTTAGTTATTCAGTTAAGTTGCCGGCTTTAGTTTATTCTTTGGACAAACTTTTGAATGCCATGTAAATTGTGTAGATAATTTGTTGAACATTGAGTGTATTGAATTGTGTAAGTGTGTGTGTGTGCTTGTTTATAATAAATAGTCTTGTTTTGTATTGTACTTCCGGTGTGCCCGTGTGCCTTCTCCTGCGGGTTTGTCTGTCTGGGCGTGCGAGACTCTCCTCGGGGTTCGCGATTTCCCTCTCCCGATCTCTGATCAGGATCGAGCGGGGGATTTCGTGACAACTTACCAACACACAACTAGCATTGACAACTTACCAACACACAACTAGCATTGACAACTTACCAACACACAACTAGCATTGACAACTTACCAACACACAACTAGCATTGACAACTTACCAACACACAACTAGCATTGACAACTTACCAACACACAACTAGCATTGACAACTTACCAACACACAACTAGCATTGACAACTTACCAACACACAACTAGCATTGACAACTTACCAACACACAACTAGCATTGACAACTTACCAACACACAACTAGCATTGACAACTTACCAACACACAACTAGCATTGACAACTTACCAACACACAACTAGCATTGACAACTTACCAACACACAACTAGCATTGACAACTTACCAACACACAACTAGCATTGACAACTTACCAACACACAACTAGCATTGACAACTTACCAACACACAACTAGCATTGACAACTTACCAACACACAACTAGCATTGACAACTTACCAACACACAACTAGCATTGACAACTTACCAACACACAACTAGCATACCAACTTACCAACACACAACTAGCATTGACAACTTACCAACACACAACTAGCATTGACAACTTACCAACACACACTAGCATTGACAACTTACCAACACACAACTAGCATTGACAACTTACCAACACACAACTAGCATTGACAACTTACCAACACACAACTAGCATTGACAACTTACCAACACACAACTAGCATTGACAACTTACCAACACACAACTAGCATTGACAACTTACCAACACACAACTAGCATTGACAACTTACCAACACACAACTAGCATTGATAACTTACCAAACCACAACTAGCATTGACAACTTACCAACACACAACTAGCATTGACAACTTACCAACACACACTAGCATTGACAACTTACCAACACACAACTAGCATTGACAACTTACCAACACACAACTAGCATTGACAACTTACCAACACACAACTAGCATTGACAACTTACCAACACACACTAGCATTGACAACTTACCAACACACAACTAGCATTGACAACTTACCAACACACAACTAGCATTGACAACTTACCAACACACAACTAGCATTGACAACTTACCAACACACAACTAGCATTGACAACTTACCAACACACAACTAGCATTGACAACTTACCAACACACAACTAGCATTGACAACTTACCAACACACAACTAGCATTGACAACTTACCAACACACAACTAGCATTGACAACTTACCAACACACAACTAGCATTGACAACTTACCAACACACAACTAGCATTGACAACTTACCAACACACAACTAGCATTGACAACTTACCAACACACAACTAGCATTGACAACTTACCAACACACAACTAGCATTGACAACTTACCAACACACAACTAGCATTGACAACTTACCAACACACAACTAGCATTGACAACTTACCAACACACAACTAGCATTGACAACTTACCAACACACAACTAGCATTGACAACTTACCAACACACAACTAGCATTGACAACTTACCAACACACAACTAGCATTGACAACTTACCAACACACAACTAGCATTGACAACTTACCAAAAGAAAAGAAGACAAAACATCGTGAAAAAGGGGGGGGGGGAGACATTTATACTAATCCAAAACCATAATGGAATTCTGCTTAACGTCCTCCGGTCTGAAACAGAGACATGTGGGGCATTAGTAGAAAATACAGATGGTGGGAACTACCCTGGAGGCAATGCCCGGAGGCAGTGCAACACCAGGAAAGTCCCGAATTTTTAACAATACAGATGCGTATATGATGCATAATCCAAAACCAGAATGAAAGTTTAGGTTTAACGTCCTCAGTCCATCTGGACGCATGAGGGACATCACCAGTGAACGAAGGAATGAACTAGCTAGGTACAATATCTAAAATAGTTATGCTTAAATTTATTGAGCGTTTTTTGCTCCCAGTGAACGATTGCATGAATGAAAAGTCGTGTTTTACGTCCTCTCTGTCCATCTGGACGCATATGAGACAAAAGGGATAATTTTTTATTTATTTATAAGATTAAATTTTAATTTTGAGTGAAATATCAAATTAAATTAGTGCTATGGCTCAACTTGCAGATCGATAAAACTAGCTAGCTAGCTACAATATCTAAAACATTATTTTTAAATTTATTGAGCGTTTTTTTGCTCCCTGAGCATGTTAAAGATTAAAATGAGGACCACCTTTTAAAGGTAAAGTAAAAAAAAAACCACGTTAAATATCAGTTAATGTCTACTACGATAGAATCCACTATATTATACAAAGGATTTTTTTTTTAGAATAATCTTTGTTTCTGAATTCTAACGAATGTTTAAAAGAACTGTACACTTTGCATCAACTACATAGTGGTTGATACGATTTGTTAAATGAGATATGGTTTAAGATGATGAATTGATATCGCAATTCATAACTTAATTTTACTAAGATGTTAGGATCCCTTACCTTATGAAAGTTTTAAAAGTACAAACCCGTGGACTCCAGCCACGTATGAACATATGTTGGCCCAAACCAGTAGAAGATCATTATTTAAGTGCTCCAATGACATTACAGGAAGTCAAAGAATGTATTACAAATTTGCATAAAAACATCAGTAGGCTTAGATGGCATTTCGAATGAAATGTTAAGTCATCGTCCGCAAAATGTAATACATTTTCTGTATTTGATTTTTCAAAAATGTTGGAGTGATGGTAGAATGCTTTGAATTTGGAAACATTCTGTCATTGTCCTAATGCCTAAGAAGGGGAAGCCACTCAGAGATATAAACGGCTTACCGCCCTATTACACTAACATCAAATACATGTAAATTAATGGGAAAGATTGTGTTAAAACGACTAGTTCATAATGGCAAAAATCATAATATCGTTCCAATCAACCAAGCTGGATTCCAGACAAGCAGATCCACAATAGATCGATATTCTCAGAATATTGTGTATTCAGTAAATTCAAACAAATGAGACAAATAAAGCACGACTGCTGAAGTAGTCGATCGGCAATGGCGATGCAACATAAACAACAAAAAGAATCAATCTAGAGGGCAAAAGGCTGAACAGCCTATAGTGCCATGAAATGATATGATATGATATGATATGACTAGAACATTTAGTCAAACTTACAACGCATGTAAAGCACCAGTTTGTCGTAAGAACGTACTTGGAACGTTTTTATTTGACATACGAAACGCCAGGTGTGACACAAATGACTTATTTATAAAATAAAGCCAGGGGGGTCCATTTATACGCCAGTTCGCCTTTACGTCAGTTTTTGACCCTCTTTCTCTCCAGATCCCTAGGTATAAGCTTTCAACTGTTGGTCGGCGCTCTTTTGCTGTCTCAAGACCGACATCTTGGAACAAACTTCCTCTTTCCCTCCATCAGCGACCGACCCTCTCTGCTTTCAAATCTAACCTCAAAACCCACCTGTTCCCCCGTCATTGAGGCTCCACTCTCTTTATCTTCTCTCTCTTTGCCTTTAGGTCTGTTTCTGCTGTATACCGTTTCATGTCATACGTGTGTGTTCACTTTTTAATTTTTTTTAATTTTTGTTTGAATGCTAACGTGTGTGTGCGCTTTGATTTTATTTCTATCAAGATTCAGCGCCGTATAAATACTGTATGTTGTTGTTGTGTGTGTTAAAGTATAAGTAGATCCACTTCCTATTACACGTACCCAGGTTTGGACTTGGTTTTGTCTTTGCCACCATGAGATGTCTGTCATTCAGTTCTGAATAAATGTGTCCAAATGCCTGTATCAGTGTACGTGTGTTCGTGGGATAATAATTATATATCCATCTGCATATGTGTGTGTGTGTGTGTGTGTGTGTGTGTGTGTGTGTGTGTGTGTGTGTGTGTGTGTGTGTGTGTGTGTGTGTGTGTGTGTGTGTGTGTGCGTGCGTGCGTGTGCGTGCGTGTGTGCGTGCGTGTGTGTGTGTGTGTGTGTGTGTGTGTGTGTGTGTGTGTGTGTGTGTGTGTGTGTGTGTGTGTGTGTAACAAACACTCGCACACATTCACACGCAATCACAAAGGCTCAATGTAGATGTGCACGCCCTGTGTGTACCCTTTCACAGACACGCACAAACAAACAATACAGACAAACACACACGATGCATGTGTAAAAGATTTAATCAGAATCACACGACAACACCATAATTATGATGAATACATTTTTTTTTAAACGAACTGAACTTGCATTGGAAGATAGAGTAAAAATAATGAAATCCATTTAAAATGAATAATTCACATACATTTGTTGTATCTGCAGAAACATGTCTTCAGTCTCCACTGTGCTTGTGCTTTATTGATTTGAATAATTATATATTGAATATATTTGAATAACAATTTATTGTTATTTTACAGGAGTACATTTATGCATATTTATTACACTAATATGCCTGTATGGATGTTGTTTGGGGCATGTTTATACTATACAGTTAAAATAAAGTCGTTCTTTTCATTGCACAAGTCGTTATTTGTTGCCTGTGATTGGAGTGATTCAGTACAGCGGGCACCTCACTATTACGGACAGCTTTGACCAGTCTGTTGGGTGGTCGGCTTACTGAGGTTCGACTGTAGCTAGAATTCTAAGAGTAGGCAAAAGAGTAGCTAAAAGTCTATAGAGTAGCTAAAAGTCTTGCAAAAGAGTAGCTAAAAAGCTATAGAGGCTAAAATTGCAAAAGAGTAGCTAAGATGTCCACAGAAAAGCTAAAATTGCAAACGAGTAGCTAAAAATACATAGAGCGGGTGTAGTTGCAAAACAATAGCTAAAAGTCCTTGGAGAGGGTAAAATTGCAAACGAGTCACTACAATTGCAGACTAGTGGCTAAACGACACTGCGATAGATTAGCTAGCAGTCCACAGAGCGGCTAGAACTGCACGAGGTGCTGCAGCCTTGGGCCTCCCTGCCCTGGAGTTCCCCGCTCTCCCCGCAGATCAGCTCGTCGCTGTTGCCGTTGCCGCCGCCATTGATGTCAGCCTCATCTGTTCCAGACAGAGAGAAAACCACACTGCAGGCTGCTAGTAGTTACAGTAGTGCGGAATCGAAAGGGGCATAAAAGCCGATCAACTTTCAACATAAGTTTACAAACACGAGCTCGTGGCCTTTGCAGCTTGTTAGTAATAAATCAAAACTAAACTCGGATTCTATCAAGGATTAGTTTGCTGCCTTTGATTATATATTGTCGATTAGATTCACATAAAAGCAAAAAATCCTGAAAAGGTAGGGGGGTCTATTAGGGGCTCAATGGCTGGTGTATAATCCGAGGGGTAATTTCCTGAACGTGTCATCACCCTTCTTTTTCCCTTTGTGATAACACGTTTAGGCAATCACCCCTCACTATTCTCGGTGGGGTCCAGGGCCAATGCCCCAGTGGGGGTCTGGGGACAAAACCTCCAAAAACGTAACTAATTTCTGCACCTTCAGGTCTAAAAACACACTGAAAGGGGTTCCTTCTGTCAAACAGTCAACACAAATGTGCAAAATCTCATGTCTGTTGTTGTTGTCGTTGCTGTCTTACCCTGGATTAAAGACTCCAGGGTCATCCCAACAGCCGAAGCACTTGAACACTATGGTACAAATACACCAGCTAGGGATGAGAGCATTGCGTGTGCGACCGTTTTTGATTACCGATGATGTTATGCCAGGAGCTTGTCATGGCTTAAGACAATCCCCGCACGACCATGCAGAACATAACAACATTTTGATGTAGCCCTGGTGTTCTAGCTTATGTCACCTGGTCTGACACAGCTTCGTGCCAAGGCGATCGTGTCTGACTATACTCTAGCCTCACCAGGGTGCTCGGAGCGGCGGGGGCTGAGGAAGAAGGAGGCGTTGGTGGAGGTGCGGCACTCGCGGATGTTGCGCTCCAGCTGCACCAGACTCCCGTAGTGCCCGGACCCCGTCAGGGCGTCCACCTCGCGCTGCAGCCGACGTTCTTCCCGCTTCACGCGCTTCAGCAGGATGGACGTCTTCCGGTCCTTCTCCTTCAAGGCCTGGGTGGGCACAGCGAACAATTAGCTTGCTTTGTTTGGTGTCGTGTGCATTGTGGCCACAGCGAACAGTTAGCATGCTTTGTTTGGTGTCGTGTTCATTGTGGCCACAGCGAACAGTTAGCATGCTTTGTTTGGTATCGTGTTCATTGTGGCCACAGCGAACAGTTAGCATGCTTTGTTTGGTATCGTGTTCATTGTGGCCACAGCGAACAGTTAGCATGCTTTGTTTGGTGTCGTGTTCATTGTGGCCACAGCGAACAGTTAGCATGCTTTGTTTGGTATCGTGTTCATTGTGGCCACAGCGAACAGTTAGCATGCTTTGTTTGGTATCGTGTTCATTGTGACCACAGCGAACAGTTAGCATGCTTTGTTTGGTATCGTGTTCATTGTGACACAGCGAACAGTTAGCATGCTTTGTTTGGTGTCGTGTTCATTGTGGCCACAGCGAACAGTTAGCATGCTTTGTTTGGTATCGTGTTCATTGTGCATTGTGGCCACAGCGAACAGTTAGCATGCTTTGTTTGGTGTTGTGTTCATTGGCTTCGTGGGCACAACTGGAGTTAGGCCTACGCATGGGTGCGTGCAGGGCGTCAGCCACTGTGCGTTTCCATTCGTCAATTGACGGCGACATACAATTAGTAAACGGCCAGAATAGGGATGGGGTTTGACGCAGAGCCGGGTTAGAATTAGAACAGGAACAAAAACAAAAGCCTAAGTTAACTCGCACAGTTTGTTGTGTGCATTTTGGGAAGCACCATATTTCGCTAACTGCACCAAAACTGTAGCCGCCATCTTGATTGTTTACAACTTACAAAGGCCTAGCTTTCGCTTTTGTTCTTTCAGTTGGAGTGCCTTCTTTGTTTTTCCTTGGCTTAGGTTTGTGTTTTTTACTTACAACTCTTAACTCCAACCCAGTCTCTGACCCATCTCCGGGATTGGGCCGTTTATCCGTGAATCTTGGCACGGCTGACGCCCTGCACGGATCCATACGTACTGGAGTTGACAATCAGCACGCTTTGCTGGGCATCGTTTTGATTGTGTACTCCACATTGTCCTCTAATTAGAGTAGCATATTTAACTGACTGTACGGGTTTAGTTCCTGACTGAGATGAGACCCCCCCCCCCTCCCCTCTGCGCTATGCTCACCTTGATAACAGTCCGTGCTTGGGTTAACAGGCGCAGGGTGGTGCGGCTGGACGCTTCACACCCCAGAGCCTGCAAGTCCTCCAGGCCTTGCATCAGCCGGGCTATCCTGGAAACAATATATACCTAGGTGATAACATTCACTTGGTGTGTGTGTGTGTGTGTGTGTGTGTGTGTGTGTGTGTGTGTGTGTGTGTGTGTGTGTGTGTGTGTGTGTGTGTGTGTGTGTGTGTGCGCGCGTGTGTGTGTGTGTGTGCGTGTGTGTGTGCGTGTGTGTGTGTGTGTGTGTGCGTGTGCGTGCGCGTGTGCGTGTGCGTGCATGCGCGCACGTGTGTGTGTATCTTCATGTCTGTCTGTCTTTCTAAATTCTGACAATCGTGGTATGACAGCCGTAATTCTGATTGTCGTTCATCTGACAGTCGTTCATATGAGAGCCGTGATTCTGACAGCCATTCATCTGATAGCCGTGATTCATCGCCGTTCATCTGACAACCGTGATTCTGACAGTCGTTCATCTGAAAGCCGTGATTCTGACAGTCGTTCATCTGATAGCCGCGATTCTGACAGTCGTTCATCTGATAGCCGTGATTTTGACAGTCGTTCATCTGATATCCGTGATTCTGACAGCCGTGATTGTGAGAGTCGTGATGCCCCGTTATCGACATAACGTCTAGCATAACTACGCTTCGGAAACAACACGTCTCCCGGTGTTGCATAAAATATTTAACTCATGAAATAAATACTCTTTTCCTCATTCAAATTATTTGCTGTTTGGGAAAGATTCGCCCCTAAATACATTCAGGGGCGTCTTGTGGCATGCAGGAAGAACAGAGGATTCATCATTACATATTGAGAAGTCAGGGATATTTTTTTTTAATATGTATTATTATTTATTTTTGTTTGCACGGACGGTTGTTTTTATTGTCCGCCATTTTGAAAAATAAGAAACTAAGTGACATGGCTTTGTATATCGATTTATCGGCATAAATGTAGATTTACACCCTCCCGCTCTATTTGTTTGTTTTCTTCGTGTAGATTGAGCACTTAAATATCTATATTTTAAATAATAGTTGACTTATTTATCACATGAAAGAAGAATGGTTCTAGTGCGCTTTTGAAGGGTGTTTATTTCACGGTAGGTACTTATTTCTCATGACACCGGCATCCAAACTGGATGAAGCACTGTGGACAGACTCCACCCTAGCTATACAATCAACAGATACACAAAAGAGAATCATCATGCATGCGAACAAACCTGGTTTTTGCTTTCACGATTTTAGTAGAAGACATCTTAAACGGTCACACTTGAGAATCGACACAGAACCTTTCCTCCCTTCTCGAGCAAAGACGTCTCACAAATGGAATGAAAGTTAGGTTGGCTGCGAAACAGCACGTTTGGGAAGAACCATCAACCGACCACCATTCAATGCTGGAGCAGATCCTGGAGGTACTGAGATAGCAGGCCCGATCCAAACTAAAGCAGACGTCTCCCAAATGAATGCTTACACACACAGGCTGGTGTCTGGTTTGCCTGTTGACATTCAACGTCACTGATTGACACGGAGCTAACCGCAGGACTCCATACCAGCTACTTGCAGTTTCACTTGGATGGTGCAACGGCGAGCGGCCATTTTGTCTTGATGTTTTTTAATTTTTTAAAAATTTCTAACCCTAACCCTAACCCTATCCTTTTCCCGACCGTCCAATTCTAACCCTATCCCGACCTGGAGAAAGGGACATGAGTAGCAGCGAGTTGAAAACTTGAAACAAAAACATTGGCGTGTGGTCCTGCGGATAGCTTCTATACTAACTAGTCCGGGGTTGACTCAGCAGGTGGCAGCTCCTTCAAAGTGTTACGGCAGGTTAGGTCAGCTGACTGATGACGTCACTGACGATTTTCATGGGGAGGACACAGTGTGTAGTTGGGTAGGCCTAAACTGACATCCTCCTGTTGTTCCATTGTAAGGTTTTAAGGGTTGAAGACGCCTGGCTGCTGGCAGACCGTCAAGACGTCAGACTGGTGAACAGCGAGAAGACGAGCACACGGAAGACTGTGGGTTTGACAACTAAACTGTCGTGAAAGTTGTAACACTCAACGACAGACCAAAGAAGAGTCTTTGATCAGAGCAGAGCCTCTCGTTTTGCTGAAACCAAGTCGGTGAGTGTTGCAGATATTTTCAATGCGTTGGTTTCTTTAACATTTCTGTGATTTTCGGTTGTTTTTTGTTGGTGTTTTTTGTTGTTGACTGGTGTGTGTTGAGGAATGGCCCACCATTGGGGCTGGTCTGTCAGTTTCACAGTGTCAGCATTTGCCATCGTGGTGTCAGGTTTTATTTAATGTGGTTGGCCCTAATTATTATTTGTGATTTCTCGTTGTTTATACATTGTAATTGTGAGGGGCGGACTGAATGATTCGTAAGGGTGTGTGTGTGTGTTCCGCGGGCAGTCCCTGGAGCTATTCTATACCCCGGGGGTGTAGTGGCAATGTGGGGCCTAGGGGGCAAAGCCGTCGGAACATTTCGCAGTTTAGTGATTAATAATGATAATAATAATAATAATGGGGAAATTTATATAGCGCCCATTCTACGTAGTAGGCTACAGGGCGCTGTACACATAACACAATAGAATAACAACATAAAACAGATATCAGTAACATGATCAGCAAGTGCAGATAACAATCAATAACAACAGCAACTGCTACTACTACTACTACTACTACTACTACTACTACTACTACTACTACTACTACTACTACTACTACTACTACTACTACTACTACTACTACTACTACTACTACTACTACTACTACTACTACTA
>CM065707.1:1735235-1742735 GCA_017654935.2 Phymorhynchus buccinoides
CGGTCTCTTTTCCCTATATGAGTAGTGAGGACAGAAACACTGGTTATGTCCCTTTGAAACGTGACACATTTTACACATCGATAGGCCAGTTGAATTCTCCGTTCAAGTTCCAGTCCGAGTTTTTGGATAGCCTCCACTGTGAATAGTGTACACGTCCGCACTAACGATAACTCTATCAGCCCGGTTCTCCGAGCTTTTAAGTAATCCATCTTACCCTTTTATAATAGTTTTGTTGTAACTAAATCGTTTTCTATGGCATGCAGCTACTTGCTTGGGAAAATTCGGAATCTTCCCGGGAAAATTCCGATTTTTCCCAAGGCTAGGAAGATTCGGAATCTTCCCAGGCTTGATCAAATTTGGAATTTTCCCGGGCAAACTCAGAATTCCGATTTTTCCCGGAAAGATTCCGAATTTTCCCGGATTCCAAATTTTCCAGTGACATATATATATATAGAGAGAAAGAGATCTCGAGAGGGGGTGACAGAGAGAGAGGGACACACACACACACACACACACACACACACACACACACACACACACACACACACACACACACACACACACATGCATGCATAGCATCAGTAAAAAAGACAATCCATACGCTTATGACACCTACACTTTGTGGACTTTGAGGAGAGGATAATGATTAACTCACGAACCAGTCCACAGAGTCGCTTCAAACTTTGTGTGGTTATGTATCATGGGGTAGGGAGGGTCCTATATACAAATTATAACCATGGTGCTTGCCCTTGGAATGTAACCTTGAAAACATACATTTTCTTCTTTGCGCTAAATATTTAGTTTGTGCGCTGTATCTCATGAACCAGTTGGCAGAATCGCGTCAAATTTTGTGTGGCGGTGTGTCATAGTGTACAGTGTTATTCAGTTTCTTAATTGGGATCCTCAAAAATCACAAAAAAGCCTCTGCCATTGAAGACTGGAATGTAGACTCACCATTAACACTGAAAGGTAGACTCATCAGTGGAAGGGAACCAACTGCAGACTTTTGATCATTATTTTTACTTCAGAGCTGCTTCCCCTGAATTGAAAGAGAGAGAGAGAGAGAGAGAGAGAGAGAGAGAGAGAGAGAGAGAGAGAGAGAGAGAGAGAGAGAGAGAGAGAGAGAGAGAGAGAGAGAGAGAGAGAGAGAGAGTTAGTTGTCACACGCAACTTCGGTAGAGGGGAGTAAAGTAATAGAGAAGCTGCATACCCTTGTTTTAATTTCACCATGTGTGTGTGTGTGTGTGTGTGTGTGTGTGTGTGTGTGTGTGTGTGTGTGTGTGTGTGTGTGTGTGTGTGTGTGTGTGTGTGTGTGTGTGTGTGTGTGTGTGTGTGTGTGTGTGTGTGTGTGTGTGTGTGTGTTAGCAGGACTGAAGTTGAACTGATGGAGCTGAGGCTGGTCTCTGAAGGCACACCCCTGCCTCCCATCCACCCGGAAGACCAGACCCTCCTGCAAACATATGAGAAACTGTTCCGCAACATGCCTGCACCCAGCTCCCAGTCATCCCGGCCTCTATACCCGTACGAACCGACCACTGAGGAACAGTTTCACAACATGCCTGCACACGGCTCTCAGTTATTCCGGTCTATAGACCTGTACCAACTGATAATCGAGGAACAGTTCCAGATCATGTCTGCACAAAGCTCTCAGTTATTGTGGCCTCAATATCCGCACCAACCGACCACTGAGGAACAGTTCCTTAACATGCCTACACCCATCTCTCATTCATTCTGGTCTCAATATCCGCAGCAACTGATCGATCTTTCCGTGGATAAGGACCACTTGTTGCTCAACTCCATGAGGCTGAGGCTCCACCACTGCGCTCTGTTCTTGGCCACTTCCAATGGATACATCTTTGAAATGGCTGACAAAGACATGCGAGCCCAGAACATGAACCAACACTTTGTCCGCAAGATGCTGGACATTGCCACCGAAAGGCGATGGTACGCTCAGGCTTTTCAAGTTTTACGAATAGCTGACAACCCGAAACAAATGTGGGCATGGTTTTCAAAGTATGCCAAGAACAACGAAGCTGAAATCTTTTCTACCTTGTTGGAGGAGAAGGACCACGTGAAACTGTTCCAGCAATGGTTCAGAGCCGCTATGCAGGGCATGAAAGAAGACGAGCTGAAACTGCTGCTGTCTTCAGAAAAGGAGAGCGTGCAGCAGGCGATAACTGAAGCTCTGCAAGAAGAGACAGACGTCAGGGCAGACCTGGTGAAGGACGCCTGCCGTGAGAGAAACCTCGATTTTCAGATAAGAGCTAACAGATGTCTGAAACTTGCCTGTGAAGCTGGGCTGTACCAGGTCCGTCTTCCACCCGTGCTGCTGCAACCAAGCAATCCAGATGACCCTGCACCAGTTTCCGGATCTCCTTTGGAAGAGGCGATGAAGGCGGCTCGGCCAGCCGTGGTCAAGCTGCTCTATGAAGCCGGACAGACAGACCACAGTGAAATCCGCCGCCTGAGCCAAGACGAACGTCTGGCAGAGTTGTGCCGAACAGGCCGGAGGGCCATGTTCAGGCTCTCCAATGTCGTTGTGAAGGCTGCCGCCCAGGAGGTCAAGGACTTCCTCCTCAGCAAGCTGACCCAGGTGCCTTCCTTACAAGACCTGTGTCTGCAGACAGCGGCTAGAGGGGTGGGGTGGGGGGAGAGCAGGGACAGGAGGGTGGGGGGATCAGGACTGGCGGAGAAGGTGAAGAGGGCTCTGACCTACAAGGATGAGAGACTGGACCAGTTCTTCTCACTGGGGGAACAGGCAGGGTCAGCACATTCCACAGTGATGCAATTATTTGAAGATTTTGCACTCCCTTCAACTTTTCATAGTTGATTGAAGTGACTCTCTCTTTCTCTCTCTCTCTCTCTCTCTCTCTCTCTCTCTCTCTCTCTCTCTCTCTCTCTCTCTCTCTCTCTCTCTCTCTCTCTCTCTCTCTCTCTCTCTCTCTCTCAGTGGAAATAGAGTGTGGAGTGAGGGAACGGACAAGAATGGCGAGGGTGATGAGAGGAGTGTGGGTGAACAGGGTGGTGAAGAGAAAAGTGGAAGTGGAGTGAGGAGTGAGGGAACGGGAAAGAATGGCGAGGGTGATGAGAGAAGCACGAATGAAGGTGTGAGTGAAGTGGGGGGGGGGGGGGAGAGGCAGATGGAAGAGGTAAGGGTGGTGATGATGCAGGGGCAACTGGAAACACTGGTGGGATGGCCAAAGGACAGGGGAGGGGAGGTGGTGTTCGTAATGCACGTGGCGGAGGAAGGGGTGGTGATGATTAAGGTGTAACTGGAAACGCTGGTGGGATGGCCAAAGGACAGGGGAGGGGAGGTGGTGCTCGTAATGCACGTGGCGGAGGAAGGGGTGGTGATGATTAAGGTGTAACTGGAAACGCTGGTGGGATGGCCAAAGGACAGGGGAGGGGAGGTGGGGCTCGTAATGCACGTGGCGGAGGAAGGGGTGGCAGTCACCAAACAGGTTTGCGAAGTTTTATGCGAAGTGAATCGCCACGTGAAACTGCCAACAAAAATGCACGATCAATGCGGTCTGGGTCTGCTTCTTCAAATAAATGAGATAAAGCTGACTGTCCAACAATGTTGTCCTTTTTCAATTACAATGTTGAAAACCTGATTAGTAAAATCAATGATACGTCATTTATGAAATATGTCTGTTCGTTCGATTTTGTTTGTTTGACGGAAACGTATATAGATAGTTCTTTTGATTTCAGTCATATTTTCAATGATTATGTAAAATGTATTGCTCCTGCAAGAAAACTGTCACAGCATGGAAGGCGTTCTGGAGGCGTTCTGGTTTTAGTAAGGAATTGTTTTGCTCAGTTTGTCAAAGAAATCAAAGTAAATGGTAATAATGTGATTGTGCTTAAATAGATAAATATGTTGTTGGTGTTGAAAAAGATGTTGTTTTTGTTGGCACATATGTCCCACCAGAAGGCAGTCCTGTTTATAATGATTCAGAGTCAAAAAGTGGGATTCTTACTTTAGAAGAAATGTTGTTAGAAAATGTTGAATTTGATGTTTTCATGATTGTGGGTGGCGATTTAAACTCTAGAACTGGTAATGAACAAGCTGACACTGAATGTATGACAGACTATGTGAATCCTTGTTTGATGAATGACGAAGATGAAGAGACAGTAGTACGTTCATCTAACGATTCTGTTATAAACAAATTTGGAAAATCTCTTTTGGATTTCTGTTTCATGTTTAATTTATCTATTTTGAATGGGCTTTGTACGCGCGCGTGTGTGTCTGTATGTGTATGTGTGTTGATAATATGTTTAGCTCTAAATCTTCTGTTCTTGATCATTATTTGTGTGTATGCTTAATTTGTTTTGCAAGAAAACGTTGCACGAAATGATGATGGTGTTGTACAAACCCCCATGACACGAAAGCTGTATCTGGCTAATGTCATTAAACAATCAAAGTGTCAAAGTGTCTCTCTCTCTCTCTCTCTCTCTCTCTCTCTCTCTCTCTCTCTCTCTCTCTCTCTCTCTCTCTCTCTCTCTCTCTCTCTCTCTCTCTCTCTCTCTCTCTCTCTCTCTCTCTCTCTCTCTCTCTCTCTCTCTCTCTCTCTCTCTCTCTCTATCTCTCTTCTCTCTCTCTCTCTCTCTCTCTCTCTCTCTCTCTCTCTCTCCTCCTCTGTCCCCTCAGTCTCCATTTGAAGATAGGAAGAAAACGAATACATATTATATGTTGTGTATTGTGTGTGTTGTGCACGGTTTCCAAAATCCTTTTTCCGATTGTATACATACCTCTTCTGAGCAAAGATTGTTTTGTGAAAAACTCTCCAAAACACATTTTGAAGCAGAT
The DNA here is from genome assembly GCA_017654935.2 of Phymorhynchus buccinoides. Lineage (NCBI taxonomy): Eukaryota > Metazoa > Mollusca > Gastropoda > Neogastropoda > Raphitomidae > Phymorhynchus > Phymorhynchus buccinoides. Next base: position 1,740,046 of record CM065707.1, read on the forward strand.
GCTTTTCAAATTTTGTAAGAGGTAAACCTCCCACTTCGTTATATGTCCCTCAGTTAGATGTATGTGTGGGAACACCACGAGCAATTGTGTAAGGTTTGCAGTCAATACTCCGAAGTTTATTCAAAATGTGTTGAGATGCACTAAGAATACTCCTTGAGCAGTTGGTAGTCTAGAGCGTACAAGGGCAGTTGCTATGATGGTTAAAGTTTTATTATTTTGCCCCCAAGATTGTTTACTAACTAGGTAAGCTTTTCTTGCTTTGCTTAAAAGATAATCGATATGAGTATTTCATGTTAACTTACTACATTTAAGATGACTCCTAAGAATTTCACATTTTAAACTTAATTTAAAACGATACCATCCGAGGTGAAAATCGGAAGTTTATCAGGATCATAACCAGAGTTAAAAAGCATCATATGTGGGTTGTTTATTCTGGCGAAAGAGAAAGCCCATTTTCATGTAACATTTTATTGATTTTATTACGTTCGTGTTGGTATTTAATGTTAATATAATTCAGTAACCTTGATGGAGTAAGGTAAGACGGGGTAAAAAGCCCATGGGCGGGTAAGAAGCCCATGCCAATTAACTCATGAAATAAAGCAAATTTCAGTCACATTTTGCCCATGAGACGAGTGTTAATGTTTAGCATTCGTGTCATGGGCAAATTTGAATGAAAATTGCTTTATTTTATGAGATAATTGGCATGGGCTTCTTACCCGCCCATGGGCTTTTTACCCCCTCTTCCCTATTTCGTTTCATTGTTACTTTCAGCCAATGGCATATATCATCAGCAAATTGGGTAAAGTGGGATGAGCCTCCCACAATGTCTGATTAAATTAAACGATTTAGAATTTCCATCTTATTTTAATAAAGCCGAAGCATTTAACGATTTGTTTGCAAAACACACAACTAGCATTGACAACTTACCAAAAGAAAAGAAGACAAAGCATCGTGAAAATGAGGGGGGGGGGGGGGGGGGGGACATTTTTTATGCTAATCCAAAACCATAATGGAATTCTGCTTAATGTCCTCCGGTCTGAAACAGAGACATGTGGGGCATTAGTAGATAATACAGATGGTGGGAACGACCCTGGAGGCAATGCCCGGAGGCAGTGCAACACCAGTAAAGTCCCGAATTTGTAACAATACAGATGCGTATATGATGCATAATCCAAAACCAGAATGAAAGCTTAGGCTTAATGTCCTCGGTCCATCTGGACGCATAAAGGACATCAACCCCATTGGGCCATACCAGTGAACGAATGAATGAATGAAAAGTCATGTTTTACGGCCTCTCGGTCCATCTGGACGCATATAAGACAAAGAAAAGAACACAAGTTTATTATTTTATTTTTATAAGATTCAATTTTAATTTTGAGTGAAAGATCAAATTAAATTAGTGCTATGGCTCAACTTGCAGATCTATAAAACTAGCTAACTAGCTACAATATCTATAAAAGTTATTTTTAAATTTATTGAGCGTTTTTTTGCTCCCTGAGCATGTTAAAGATTAAAATGTCCAGGACCACCTTTTAAAGGTAAAGTAAAAAAAAAGTTAAATATCATTTAAAGTCTACTACGATATAATCCACTATATTATATAAAGGATTTTTTTAAAAGAATAATCTTTGTTTCTGAATTCTAACGAATGTTTAAAAGAACTGTACACTTTGCATCAACTACATAGTGGTTGATACGATTTGTTAAATGAGATATGGTTTAAGATGATGAATTGATATCGCAATTCATAACTTTTAATTTTTCTAAGATGTTAGGATCCCTTACTTTATGAAAGTTTTAAAAGTACAAACCCGTGGACTCCAGCCACGTATGAACATATGTTGGCCCAAACCAGTAGAAGATCATTATTTAAGTGCTCCAATAACATTACAGGAAGTCAAAGAGTGTATTACAAATTTACATAAAAACATCAGTAGGCTTAGATGGCATTTCGAATGAAATGTTAAGTCATCGTCCGAAAATGTAATACATTTTCTGTATTTGATTTTTCCAAAAAGTTGAAGTGATGGTAGAATGCCTTGAATTTGGAAACATTCTGTCATTGTCCTAATGCCTAAGAAGGGGAAGCCACTCAGAGATATAAACGGTTACCGCCCTATTACATTAACATCAAACACATGTAAATTAATGGACAAGATTGTGTTAAAACGACAAGTTCACCATGGCAAATATCATAATATTGTTCCAATCAACCAAGTTGTGTATCCAGTAAATTTAAACAAATGAGACAAATAAAGCACGACTGCCTAAGTAGTCGATCGGCAATGGCGATATAACAGTAACAACAAAAAGAATCAATCTAGAGGGCAAAAGGCTGAACAGCCTATAGTGCCATGATATGATATGATATGATATGATATGATATGATATGACTAGAACATTTAGCCAAACTTACAACGTATGTAAAGCACCAGCTTGAACGTCGTAAGAACGTACTTGCAACGTTTTTATTTGACATACGAAACGCCTATGAACAGGTGTGACACAAGTGACTTATTTATAGAAAATAGGGTTTTACGCCCTCTTCGGCCTTTCGGCCATGTGGGGCATTTGTAAATATAAAGATGGTGGGAACAATACTGGTGGCAATACCCGGAGTCAGTGCTTAACCAGTAAAGTCCCGATCTTTTTTTCAATACAGATTATGTGTAGCAGTAACCACGCCTCGG
>CM065707.1:1747735-1767735 GCA_017654935.2 Phymorhynchus buccinoides
TGTACAAGTTAAACGGGTAGTGACCAGTGAAGTGTGTAGAGTGACACACTGACCCACATAGCACTATAGGCATCCAACTGTGCAGACTCGGATAGTACAATGGTAGTTGAATGGCACTGACCAGTCAGGGTACTGTACTCCACTGACTAATAGGGCATTTGCCGCGTGCCGGCGACCTTGAATTTCATGGAGTTGGATTTAGAGAGTTGAATTAGAAAGGTCAGCGTAACTCGGACAGAACGAGCGCGGGCAAATTAGTAGTCTAGTATAGAGAACGATCACTCGTGGCAAATGCCCTATTGTCACTGGTTGGCATCATAGCCTCCACTTGGGGCCTACAGTGACGGGAGACAGTGATGGGAAATCATGCTACAATTTAGTTGTGTTTTTTGGTGACTGACTGTTACTGAAAGCAGAAGCACTGGCTCTTAGCTTAATGCTGCAGCCAAATTGATACGTTGGCCTTTGGGGACCTTCCCCAAACCGTCTGTTCTAAAGTCCGTTTGGCCAACAGAGTAGGGATGTCTTTCTGGAGAAGGCTTCTTCATTTGAAACCAATTCCAGCCTTCCAGACCATCAGCTGCACCCTCTGCTAGGTGAAGACAGTAGAGCTGACAGCAGTGCATTCAGACGGTACAACAGTACCAATAGTACTGACAGCAGTGCATTCAGACGGTACAACAGTACCAATAGTGCTGACAGCAGTGCATTCAGATGGTACAACAGTACCAATAGTACTGACATCAGTGAATTCAGATGGTACAACAGTACCAATAGTGCTGACAGCAGTGAATTCAGATGGTACATCAGTACCAATAGTGCTGACAGCAGTGCCTTCAGACGGTACAACAGTACCAATAGTGCTGACAGCAGTGCATTCAGATGGTACAACAGTACCAATAGTACTGACAGCAGTGAATTCAGACGGTACAACAGTACCAATAGTGCTGACAGCAGTGCATTCAGATGGTACAACAGTACCAATAGTGCTGACAGCAGTGCATTCAGATGGTACAACAGTACCAATAGTGCTGACAGCAGTGCATTCAGATGGTACACCAGTACCAATAGTGCTGACAACAGTGCATTCAGACGGTACAACAGTACCAATAGTGCTGACAGCAGTGAATTCAGATGGTACAACAGTACCAATAGTGCTGACAGCAGTGCATTCAGATGGTACACCAGTACCAATAGTGCTGACAACAGTGCATTCAGACGGTACAACAGTACCAATAGTGCTGACAGCAGTGCATTCAGATGGTACAACAGTACCAATAGTACTGACAGCAGTGAATTCAGACGGTACAACAGTACCAATAGTGCTGACAGCAGTGAATTCAGATGGTACAACAGTACCAATAGTACTGACAGCAGTGAATTCAGACGGTACAACAGTACCAATAGTGCTGACAGCAGTGCATTCAGATGGTACAACAGTACCAATAGTACTGACAGCAGTGCATTCAGACTGTACAACAGTACCAATAGTACTGACAGCAGTGAATTCAGACGGTACAACAGTACCAATAGTACTGACAGCAGTGAATTCAGACGGTACAACAGTACCAATAGTACTGACAGCAGTGCATTCAGACTGTACAACAGTACCAATAGTACTGACAGCAGTGCATTCAGATGGTACAACAGTACCAATAGTACTGACAGCAGTGAATTCAGACTGTACAACAGTACCAATAGTACTGACAGCAGTGAATTCAGACGGTACAACAGTACCAATAGTACTGACAGCAGTGAATTCAGACGGTACAACAGTACCAATAGTACTGACAGCAGTGCATTCAGACTGTACAACAGTACCAATAGTACTGACAGCAGTGAATTCAGACGGTACAACAGTACCAATAGTACTGACAGCAGTGCATTCAGATGGTACAACAGTACCAATAGTACTGACAGCAGTGAATTCAGATGGTACAACAGTACCAATAGTACTGACAGCAGTGAATTCAGATGGTACAACAGTACCAATAGTACTGACAGCAGTGAATTCAGACGGTACAACAGTACCAATAGTACTGACAGCAGTGAATTCAGATGGTATAACAGCACAGACTTTTCAGAAAACCGCAGTGAAGACGGCAACGATGTGCTCTGAGAGACATGTAGGGAGGAAATGGGGTAAGCGGGTAGACTAGCAATCAACGGAAGGAGGAAGAGGGAGTCAGACAGACACAAACGCAGACACAGAGAAACATTAGTAAATTGTGACAGACTTGGACACAAAAGACTGACAGACAAATAGTGAAAGATGAGAATCAAAAAAGAAAATCCACCTTCTATGCCTATATGATACAATTATTGTGGTGTGTGTCTGTCTGTGCGTGTGTGTGCCTGTCCACCATGTACTTCATGAACCACATAACAGAATCGCTTCAAATTCCGTGTGGGGGTGTATCATGGTACAGAGATGGTCCCATATAAAAATGGTGACCGTGCTGACCTTGACCTTGAAAACCGGTCAGAAGAAAGAGTAGTAATTAGGGAATGACTGGCTGGACTGGTTTTTTCACTGGTTACTTCCCTTGCATCATAAATGAATGAAAAGAGGGCGAAAGAGAGAGAGAGAGAGAGAGAGAGAGAGAGAGAGAGAGAGAGAGAGAGAGAGAGAGTGTGTGTGTGTGTGTGTGCGCGCGTGCGCGCGTGTGCAAAGTGTAGACTAGCGAACAGGAAGCTACAAATGTATGTCTGTGGTTGTTCCAGAGCCATCAGAGCCATCAGAGCCATCAGAGCCATCAGAACTAAGCAGAAGATCAAACGGCAAGCAGCCAGCAATGCTCCAACACTGGCCAGCAATGTTCATGAACCAGCCAGCAATGTTCATGAACCAGCCAATAATGCTCCAACACCGGCCAGCAATGCTCCAACACCAGCCAGCAATGCTCCAACACCAGCCAGCAATGCCCCAATACCAGCCAGCAATGCTCCAACACCGGCCAGCAATGCTCCAACACCAGCCAGCAATGCTCCAACACCAGCCAGCAATGTTCCAACACCAGCCAGTAATGCTCCAACACCAGCCAGCAATGTTCCAACACCAGCCAGTAATGCTCAAACACCAGCCAGTAATGCTCCAACACCAGCCAGTAATGCTCCAACACCAGCCAGCAATGCTCCAACACCAGCCAGCAATGCTCCTACACCAGCCAGCAATGCTCCTACACCAGCCAGTAGTGCTCCAACATCAGCCAGCAATGTTCCAACACCAGCCAGCAATGCTCCAACACCAGCCAGCAATGTTCCAACACCAGCCAGCAATGCTCCAACACCAGCCAGCAATGTTCCAACACCAGCCAGCAAGGCTTCAACACCGGTCAGCAATGCTCAAACATCAGCCAACAATGTTCATGAACAAGCCAGCAATGTTCCAACACCAGCCAGCAAGGCTTCAACACCGGTCAGCAATGCTCAAACATCAGCCAACAATGTTCATGAACAAGCCAGCAATGTTCCAACACCAGCCAGCAATGCTCCAACACCGGCCAGCAATGCTCAAACACCGGCCAGCAATGCTCCAACACCGGCCAGCAAGGCTCCAATACCGGCCAGCAAGGCTCCAACACCGGCCAGCAAGGCTCCAACACCGGCCAGCAAGGCTCCAACACCGGCCAGCAAGGCTCCAACACCGGCCAGCAAGGCTCCAACACCAGGCCAGCAAGGCTCCAACACCGGCCAGCAAGGCTCCAACACCGGCCAGCAAGGCTCCAACACCGGCCAGCAAGGCTCCAACACCGGCCAGCAAGGCTCCAACACCGGCCAGCAAGGCTCCAACACCGGCCAGCAAGGCTGCAACACCGGCCAGCAAGGCTCCAACACCGGCCAGCAAGGCTCCAACACCCGCCAGCAAGGCTCCAACACCGGCCAGCAAGGCTCCAACACCGGCCAGCAAGGCTCCAACACCGGCCAGCAAGGCTCCAACACCGGCCAGCAAGGCTCCAACACCGGCCAGCCACATGGATGCGGCACCCACCCATATCAGTAAACCGATTTTACACATGGATGACCCAACCCAAAGACATCCTAAGTACAGAACAAAAGTGGAGTGACGCTTTAAGCTTGCTCAGGTATTTGAATAACGTTGGCCATTCTAGACTGTGGTTCACGTGCTTGGAGGACATTGACGTGTTGCCAGTGTACAGAGCGTTTCTGGAGCATCCTGCGCACTGCCCGCTCATTGCAGAGTGGATGTGGACTGCCAGTAACTGTGGTGAGGTACAAGTACTGCGACTGCTTTTAACGTCAGAACACGAATGTGTGAGAAAAGGTGTTCAAGATGCTGTGCAGAGATACAATGTTCATAAAATGCTGGTTTGGAACGCTTGCAGATCTAGACACTGTGAGTATCTAAGATGTTCAGACTCCACAGAGTGTCTCATCCTGGCCTGCCAAGCCGGCCTGTTCAGTGGCTGTGCTCCAGAGGTGGAAGACAACGACGATGCCATCCATACGTTAGTGACTGTTGACTACCACGACACTCCCCTAGGCCTGGCAGTGTTCTGCAACCAGCCAGACATTGTGCGCTTGGTGTTCGAAGCCGGCGGAACCAACAAAGCCGAGATGAATCGACTGAGTGAAGACCCTTGGCTGCATCACCGATGTCGATCAGAAAGAATCGATGAACAGTTCTTCCTTCATCCATCAGAGTATGATGCTTCAGCTGCCCAAGAAATCAAAGAGTTTCTTACCACTAAGGCAAATGAGTTCCCCTCTCTGCAGGACCTCTGCTTTCAGAAGCTGCATAGACAAGTGGGGTGGGGGCACAAGAGAGACGAAGCTCTGAAGAACTTGGCCACAGAGCTCCCAAAGGACTTGCTACTCAAGCTGGCTCATGATGACGTTGATTTCCAAAACCTGGTGAAATTGGTCAGGGCAAAATCTGGACCCGACTCCAACAGCAGCGATTCAATGCCCAAAGATTGATGGACGTTCGGAATAATCAACTGTTAGGAAGATTAACAGGCTTTCCGAATAATCAATAGTTGAAAGGTTGATAGACATTCCAAATGATTATTTTGTTGTTGTCTTTGCGGGGAGGAAGATTGATGAACGTTTCAAACGTTGAGAGATTGGGCTGTTGTTGATTGCTCTTGTTTTCGTTATTTACAAAGATTGTGTCATTATGGGCAATAAAGGTGAAATAACAAATAATGTGGTGTGTGCATCTGTGTACATACATGAAGTGTGTCTGTGTGCATGTCTGTCTGTCTGTTTGTCTTCATTTTCCATGACGTCAGTGTGTGCATGCATGCCAGTGTACAAGTGCACATGCTTGTGCACCAAGTGTTTGTGATCGTATGTGTATCTGTACTTGTTATAAAATCGGAGACACAAGTTTGATTATTCATCTTATTTTCAAATGCAAAATAAAGCAGATTATGAAGATATAAGGCAGTTCAGAGTCATGTTTCAAAATCATCTAGATGGTTTGTTTACTGGTCTCTGGTTTTAGTTCATTTACAGTGACTATTTACCATCACCACTTTCCGATTTGTCCTTTCACATGTGGAGTTCTTTTTTCTTTTGTTTTCTTCTTGTCTTCAATTCCAAATTTCATGATCAATTTCAGGTTCATTCTGGCTCCTATAAAAACAAGGTGAAACTTCTAGGTCAAGGTCAGTAAAGTGAGAAACTTGAAAGGAAACTTCGAGAGTAAGGTGTCTACCCTCCCCCCGCCCTCCCCTCCCCTCCCCAGGGGTATCCCCATAACCTATGAACAGCAGCACTGGGTGGCTGCCTGGAGTCCCATTTCCATGGTTCCTGGAGGTCAAGGCTCTGGAACAATATGCTATGTAAAACCATGGGTCGGAAATAGACCACGAAGGACTGTAACATTTGTTGCTTATTTGCTCACGAGGTTATAGACATAAATAAACAATTCTTGGTGAGAATATAGAACGATAATGTTTTTACAAAGTCAGGAAATTTCGGTGACGTAGCGTTAAAATTGCATGAGTTATTGGGCAAAAACCATGCCCCTGGGGAGTTTTTGACCTACCCAGTACTGGGAAGGTTAAATGACCCAGTACGTTTTAAAAGAAAAACAAATATGCATTACAAATATGCATACAAATGCAGGTAGACACACAGACAAAAAAGACAGACCCGAAAACACGATCTCATCCGGACTCGGAAGTGGCGGGATAAAACAAAAAATACAGGATATCAAAGCCATATAAAATATTTCCCAAACAAGCGTAACACAAACAAGACGGCAACACCGTGTAACGTACTCCCAGTACCAGCAACACCCACACACAAAAATACACACACACAGACATCACTACACATGAATAATGGTTAACCTAGCTCACCAATTTGACCGCCAGGTGGCATAACGCTCGAGTGGGGCTAATCCTCTCTATATTCTTAGTTGGGGATAAAGAGAGAGAGGGCGTTGCCTAGTTTTTGTTGTTTGAAGTTTTCATTGATTCTTGATATTTATTATTATTTCCCATGGGCTGGGTGGAAAAAAGCAGTCATTGCTTATCTCATCTTCCCTGGCTAAATAAAATGTCGTTTTCGTTTTCGTTTTCTCTCTCACTACGCCCAACCAAGAATGTCGCGCGCTAAGCCCCTACTGGTTTGACTGCCCAAATAAGACCTACTGGTGAAATTCATGGGAGTTAATTATGGACTCTACGGTCCTTGTGTACTTTCCTGTTTGATAGGGGAAGACGGGGTAAAAAGCGCATGGGCGGGTAAGAAGCCCACCCCAATTATCTCATGAAATGAAGCAAATTTCAGTCTCATTTTGCCCATGAGACGAGCGTTAATGTCTAGCATTCGTCTCATGGGCAAATTTGACTGAAATTGTCTTTATTTCATGAGATAATTGGGGTGGGCTTCTTACCCGCCCATACGCTTTTTACCCCGTCTTCCCCTAATGTTCTGTATTAGCATAGCATTGTTTAGATAATAGTATTAAGTCACGCCTTTTCAGTATACTTACCTTGATTTAAACCCTCCCATTCTCTTTTACCGAATAATCATTGTTTTTTATATTTAAAAACATATCACTGGGACTATGTTGATATGGCTTGTCGTTCTGTGAATCTGACATATTGTGCAGCATCTGCAAGGTCTAATGAATCACTGTACCAAATGTCATTAGGATCGGTTGAGTGGCTTAGGCGCTGTGGACTAGAACAAAGAAACAGTTTATTCAAGAGGGGAGAGAACGTTCCCCCCCCCAGAAACTTGATTTGCTTTTGCTGTTTTTGTTGTGTGTGTTTGTTTATTTTGGCTGCCTATTGCGATTTCGCGCTTGTTTTAAAAAAATTTTTGTAACTAAACATTAAAACGGTTCAATGTTGTTGTCATTGTTTCTGCTTTCTTGAGCAAGCAACAAAGTTCTCCCCCCGTCTTTCAGATTGTACACAATGACGCACCACGATTAAGTCCCTTGTTTTCTGGGTAGCTGTGACCCACATAGAAATGTCCCCAACTTCAAATTGAGGCTGCTCTTTAAAATGATGTTTCGGTTTGAATTTGGGGGCATTTGTATGAGAGTGAGACCTGGTCAAAACAAGATTTATTTCCAGCTATAAGAGGGAAAACACGTAAAACCCGCGATTTTGACACGTGATCTGGTGGGTCTTTAATCAAAATCATCATCATCATCATCATCATCCTTCTTCTTCTTTGTTTTCCTGATCAGTTTTGAAACACAATTGTCTTCCTTTCTTCATGCATTTTGTGATCATCTTCACTTCTTGGGAGAAGAAAAAATCACCAGTCTTTTGACAGAAATAATTGACTATACCACCCTGCAGGAGTAAGATTTAGAGTCGTGTCCACGAAAATAAAATCACCAGTCTTTTGACAGAAATAATTGACTATACCACCCTGCGTAGGGTCGAGTCATCCCCCCCCCCCCCCCCCCCCCCCCCTAACCCGTTGCGTCATCAGTTAGCTGATGAAAAGCCCGTTCAAATAGGCCTAGTACTATTGACCTATAACCATTGACAATGGACTTCAACCGGCCAAACTGACCACCTGTCCCAACAGTCCGTCATTGTGAACTGTGGGCCACAGCCAGAACGAACACGGGCACAAGAAGTGTGTTGGTTTCACTTCAACCGGTCAAGTCTGCCTCAGTCTGGGTTACACTTCCTAGGCACCTGGTTGAAGACTGTTGGAGTCGAAAATTCGTGCTCTCTCTCTAAGGTGTTTGGTGAATCATTGAGAAAAACAGTCAAGTCTGAAGACACGACAGAGTCCTGTGTTTTTGAAAAAAGGAGCAGAATCTTGTGGTGAGTGTCGCAGACATTACAATTTTCAATATGTTGGTTGGTGGCTTTATTTTCTGTGATTTCTGTTAAGCTTTAATAATAATAATAATAATGATAATAATAATAATAATGCGTATTTTTATAGCGCCTATTCTTAGGTCTTTTTTGTCCGTGCGCGCGCGTGTGTGTGTGCTCGTGTGGGTGGGTGTATTCATGCGTCTGGGTGGGTTGGTGTGCGCGTGTGTCTGTGTGTATGCGGGGGTGCGTTCGTGCGTCTGTCTGTGTGCAGTCACGTGTGCGCGTGTGTGTCCTGACAGTGTGTGGTGGTGTGTTGTGGGTGTGGGTGTGCAAGGCTACTTCGCGTTAGCTCTTTGGTTGTTATCTTATTTAATATTTATTGTGTGATGTTTCTTTTTAATGAGTGTACACATGTTTTGTAAAGCGCTTTGAGCCCTTACTGAGAATAGGCGCTATAAAAAATATGCAGTAGCAGTAGTAGTAGTAGTAGTAGTAGTAGTAGTAGTAGTAGTAAGGGCTCTAAGCGCTTTACAAAACTTATTTACATTGATTAAAAAGAAAACCTTAAGCAATAAATATTAAACAAGAAAACAAACAACCAAAGAGCTAACGCGAAGTAGCCTTGCACACCCACACCCACAACACACCACCACACACTGTCAGGACACACCCACACCCACAACACACCACCACACACTGTCAGGACACACACGCGCACACGCGATGGCACAGACATACGCACGAACACACCCGCACACACACACAGACACGCGCGCACGCCCACCCACCCAGATGCATGATGACACACACACACACACACACACACACACACACACACACACACACACACACACACACACACACACACACGCGCGCGCGCGCGCGCGCGAGCACACACACACGTTCACGCGCGAACGCACGGACAAAATCAAACCTAGAGCGCACAAAAGCAAGCCCTTTCTTCACTCAGACATTCCTGGGAAGATCCGAAAAGTTTTCCAAAATTTAGGGAATCAGCTAGGTTGGGATACAGGACAGGCTTAAGTTAAGAACATGTGAAGAGGTTAGTTTTTGTGGATGATTTGAACGACGTAACTGATGAAGAGTGCCTGACTTTGAAAGGTAGTTTGTTCCAGAGAGTTGGGCTTTGAAATGCAAAAGAACCGTTTGCTGAAAAGATTTTGTTCTGACAGATGGGATGCGGAAAAGACGAGAATCAGCAGAAGAACGAAGCTGACGAGATGGGGTATAGATATGGAGAATGTCTGAGAGATATTGGGGTCCACTTGTGTGTTCAGGGGGGTGGGGGTGGGGGTGGGGAGGGAGGCATGATCAGCCTTTATCTGTATCCGCCACCATCGTTTCAGTTTCACTGTGGCTACGGGTACGGCGTTGCTGCAACACTCAGACAATGTTCAGGGATAGTAAGTTACTAACTCTTCCTAGTCGAATTTTTCGTCAACAAAATGCATGTTCTTACTTCGTATATTTAACGCATCTTAGTAAGGAATAGGGTTAGGGTTAGTAGTTTTTGAAGACATTTGCGCACAATTTGTGCGTCCCGTGATTGAGCCCCGTACCCGTAGCCTGGAGAATGTGAAATACGGGCCCGTACCCCTAGCCTCTGCCTTTCAGATTAGTGGTAGTATAAGTAGGCCTACTAGTACAGATGATACAGTACGACTACTAGGCCTGTTAACAGGTGCAAGGCTAAGCTTACTCAGCGCGCGCGCACACACACGCACACGCACGCACACACACACACACACACACACACACACACACACTCACACACACACACACACACCTCACACACACACACACACACACACACACACACACACACACACACACACACACACACACACACACACACACACACACACACACACACACACACACACACACACACACACACACACACACACACACACATCTCAACACATTTATTCAGGCAAACGAGACGAGCATGATAAACACCACACAATTCATCTCCTGAAGACTTAGGATAAATATCAGACAACCACACGCAAAATCAGCATAGATAGGCTTAGCTGAAACTGTGACAGTGACAGGCAAACATTAGTGACAATCACAATGTAAACAAACAACACGAGTGGCCCAATGCTCACACACGCACACAAGCATTATCTCTCTCTCTCTCTCTCTCTCTCTCTCTCTCTCTCTCTCTCTCTCTCTCTCTCTCTCTCTCTCTCTCTCTCTCTCTCTCTCTCAGTCTCTCAGTCTCTCTCTCTCTCTCTCTCTCTCTCTCTCTCTCTCTCTCTCTCTCTCTCTCTCTCTCTCTCTCTCTCTCTCTCTCTCTCTCTCTCAGGAGTGGTCCAATGCTCACACACGCACACAGACATACACACACTCTCTCTCTCTCTCTCTCTCTCTCTCTCTCTCTCTCTCTCTCTCTCTCTCTCTCTCTCTCTCTCTCTCTCCCCCCCTCTCTCTCTCTAACTCTCTCTCCCTCTCTCCTTACATGCACATTATACATAATTCTTGAACTAATCATATATATATACAGATGCGCGCGCGCACACGCACGCACGCGCGCACGCACACACGCACACACACACGCGCGCGCGCACACATGCACACGCACGCACACACACACTGACACTCACTCACACACACACACACACACACACACACACACACACACACACACACACACACACACACACACACACACACACACACACACACACACACACACACACACACACACACACACACCATATCCACGCTATGTCGGCTCGGACCCTCTTCAGGACCCCCTCCATACCTTCCCTCTCACATTTCCCTGTGTCTTCACTGCCCTCTGTAGTAATAGTAGTATACTCTATTCACGATGGCGACGGCCTCTTGCGGTTTGTTTGAGAGAGAGAGAGAGAGAGAGAGAGAGAGAGAGAGAGAGAGAGAGAGAGAGAGAGAGAGAGAGAGAGAGAGAGAGAGAGAGAGAGAGAGAGAGAGAGAGAGAGAGGGAGGGAGGGGAGGGAGGGAGGAAGGGAGGAGGGAGGGAGGGAGAGGGAGGGGAGGGAGAGAGAGAGAGAGAGAGGGGGGGGGAGGGAGGGAGGGAGGGAGGGGTGAGGGAGGGAGGGAGGGAGAGAGAGAGAGAGAGAGAGAGAGAGAGAGACGGTGTCCAGTCCCATCTTGTCGCTGCTGACGCAAGACGCAAGTCTGGGATGTAATCGCAGTAAGGGAAAGGGGATTGCTTTAGTAAGGGCTGTTAGTCATTAGTATGGAACTACTGGACAAAGCAAAAAAGGCACCGAACTTTAGGACAGTCTTTGCAACCCACTGATAAAATCTAGGGTTGGCCCCAAGAAATATGTGTGGATTATCTACCAGGGTCAGGTGATTATTTAGAGTGCCAAGGGGGGTTGCGTACCCCACAAAATGACGCAAACAATGACGCAAACATGACATGATTCCTCTACAATCTCTACGATGTCAAGGGGGGCACGAGATGGGGATGGGGTAGGAAAAAAGGGGGAGAAAGAGGGGGGGGGGGGGGAAACAAGGAAAAAATGAGAAAATAAAGGAAAAAAGAAAAGGGTTAAAAATGTAGGCGGAAGTGGTGGTGGGTTGCATGATGAGTAGGCAAGATAGCGGTGAGTGGATGAATGAGTGGGTGTGGTGTGAGAGTTACATATTTGTTAATGTAAATTTACGTTTCATACTTTTATTTCATATTTTTATCTTACAGGGTGGAAGACAAGTTTCCATGTGTGTTGTACAATGCCAATGGACAGTAAAGAAACTTATGACTCAATAATGTTATATAGTGATATACTCCTTAGCTAGACAGGCACAGAGACAGAACAACCCGATAACAGTAGTTCCCTGCTGGGGAACTAACAAAGCCAGAACTGACTGTCCAACAAGAGAAACAGGGGAGGAAAGAAAGCAGAAGGTCCTGGCGGTAAATCCGGGTGGATGGACAGGTTAAACGGGTGGTTAATAGTGAAGTATGTAGTATGATCCTCTGACCTACACTGCACACTAGAAATCAAAATGTACAGACTCATATAGTTGTATTGGAGTAAGAGAGAGAGAGAGATAAAGGGAGAGAGAGAGGGAGAGAGAGACAGACAGACACAGACACAGAGAGACAGACAGACAAGTAGACAGGTAGAAGACAGACAGACCGACAGACATGAAAAGAGAGGAAACCAGACGTGGAAAGAAGAGAAGCATGAAGTCTTCCTTAATGCATGTCTGTATTATTTCCAGATCCATCAGAGCTGAGTGAGTGAAACAGATGGAACGGCAAGTGATGAACCTGCCACCCGCAATGGGACACCCACCACCCACAATGGGATACCTGCCACCCATAATGGCACGCCTGCCACCCATAATGGCACACACACCACCCATAATGACACATACACCACCCATAATGGCACATAGGCCACCCATAATGGCACGCCTGCCACCCATAATGGCACATCCTTTGAACAATCAACCAGCAATTTATGCCAATCGGTTAATGAATTTGGCAAGCCGGGCAGCAACCTTGTTAGACAGGCCAGCTATTTCAAAGCGGGCAGCAAAACTAGTAGACAGGTTAGCATCCCTGGACTTCTTGACACCCACACAGAGGGTTGAGAGGCTGGATCAGATAAAAGAAGAAGTAGAACTTCTGGAGGACATTTCTCAAGGTTGC
Source organism: Phymorhynchus buccinoides (assembly GCA_017654935.2). Taxonomy (NCBI): domain Eukaryota; kingdom Metazoa; phylum Mollusca; class Gastropoda; order Neogastropoda; family Raphitomidae; genus Phymorhynchus; species Phymorhynchus buccinoides. The sequence continues at coordinate 1,760,681 of CM065707.1, forward strand.
GTGGTCCAACAGATTGCTGGTCTGAAAAGGCAGCTGAGAAAAACCACCCCCAATATAGACCCAGACCAAGTTCTAAGCGAATTCAGTGAAAATCATCTCTTGGTTCACCGGTTCTTGTATTCACTGACCATCGAAGGGACGTGGAAGGATATAGATATCACCAAACTTCGCCATGCTTTATCGTGCGGCCATGACAGGTTTTGGGGCATGATTGAAGAAATCATGAATGAAGAGCAGAGTTGGGGTGACGTCTTGAGTGTGCTGAGGTATGTCAACGACTCTGCCAAGACTAAGAACTGGTTTGCGTGCTTAATGAAGGACAAAGAGCGTCCAGTCTACAGAGCCTTTGTGGAGAACCCCGAACACTGCCAGCTGGTTGTAGAGTGGATAGGAAAGGATATTAGTGTACTGAGAATGTTCATCATGTCAGCAAACGAACACGCGAGAAAGGCCATTGAAGATTTTGTGCTCAAATACAGCATTCACATACAGTTGGTGGAGAAAGTTTGTGTATCCAGACACCACGACAGTCATAGGAAACTTTCAGACTTCACTGAGTGTCTCATCCTGGCCTGCCAAGCCGGCCTGTACAGTGGCTGTGCTCCAGAGGTGGAAGACAACGAAACAGACATACGTATATTTCCACCTTTTGACTACTGCTACACTCCGCTAGGTCTTGCAGTGCTCTACAACAAACCAGACATTGCACGCTTGGTGTTTGAAGCAGGCGGAACCAACAAAGCCGAGATGAAGCGATTGTGCGAAGACCCTTGGCTGAATCACCGATGTCGATCAGAAAGAATTGATGAACTGAATGCATGCTCTGCTCATCTGTCAATTGATGACGCTTCAGCTGCTCAAGAAATTAAAGAGTTTCTTGCCACTAAGGCGAATGAGTTCTCTTCTCTGCAAGACCTCTGTCTTCAAATACTATCTAGATGTTTGGGCTGGGGCTACAAGAGAGACGAAGCACTGAAGAACATGAACACAGAGCTCCCAAAGGACTTAGTGCTCAAGCTGGCTCGTGAAGACATTACTTTCCAAAACCTGGTGGAATTGGTAAAAGCAAAATCTGAACCTGAGTCCAACAGCAGGAATTGAACGTGATTGGTGATTGATGATTGATGGACATTCCACATAATCAATTGTTTGAGAGATTGATGGACATTCCAAATAATCATTTGTTTGAGAGATTGATGGACATTCCAAATAATCATTTGTTTGAGAGATTGATGGACATTCCAAATAATCAATTGTTTGAGAGATTGATGGACATTCCAAATAATCATTTGTTTGAGAGATTGATGGACATTCCAAATGATCAATTGTTTGAGAGATTGATGGACATTCCAAATAATCAATTGTTTGAGAGATTGATGGACATTCCACATAATCAATTGTTTGAGAGATTGATGGACATTCCAAATAATCAATTGTTTGAGAGATTGATGGACATTCCAAATAATCATTTGTTTGAGAGATTGATGGACATTCCAAATAATCATTTGTTTGAGAGATTGATGGACATTCCAAATAATCATTTGTTTGAGAGATTGATGGATATGCCAAATCTGGTGTTAAGACCTGTGAACTTGACCAACTGCCAGCTTTTTTCTTCACCCATTGCCTTGACACTCTTCTCCCTCACATCACCACCATCATCAATCATTCGCTCTCTACTGGTTCTTTTCCATCTTTCGTTAAATCTGCAGTTGTAAGACCTCTCTTAAAACATTCCACTCTTGATCCTGATAACTTAAAGAACTACAGACCTGTCTCAAACCTTCCCTTTCTTGCCAAAGTCTTAGAGAACATTGTTCTTGATCAGTTGCTGGACCACCTTCACCCCAACAACCTTGTCTATCCACTTCAATCTGCTTACCACTCTGGCCATGGTACCGAAACTGCTCTTCTCAAAATCTGTAAAGACATACTGACTGCCCTTGACTCTAACAATGTCTCACTTCTGACTCTCTTAGACCTGTCTGCTGCTTTGGACACTATTGACCTCTCTATCCTCCTTTCCCGTCTGCATCACTCGTTTGGGTTTTCTGATGTTGTCCTGAGCTGGTTTAATTCCTATCGTCAACAGGTAGTCTCTGTCAATGGCCTTTCTTGTAAACCTTCTTCCTTGGCCTATAGTGTACCACAAGGTTCTGTCCTGGGCGCTCTACTTTTCATTCTCTACACCTATCCTGTCTCCTCTATTGTTCAAGAACACCTGCCTCAGCATCATTCGTTCTTTGACGACAGCCAGCTGTATGTGTCTGGACCGTTCTCGAACCTCCACACCATGATCCAAAGCACCCAATCCTGTGTAGCCAGCCTGAAGGACTGGATGACAGACAACAAACTGAAGCTTGATGAAGACAAATATGAACTGATCTTGATCACCCCACCATAACTTCAAAATCACCCCTCTCGTCTTCCATCCTCCATCAAACTCATTGACTCCACTATCACTCTCTCTACTTCTGACCGCAACTTTGGTGTAACTCTTGATCAAACCCTGTCCTTCCAACAGCATGTCAGCAATGCCTGTCATACAGGCTTTCTTGAACTCCGCCAAATTGCTTCTATCCGCCATCTCCTCTCAGAAGACACCAGGAAAGCTCTTGTCTGTGCATTTATTCTATCTCGCCTTGACTACTGCAATGCTCTTTTGTCTGGCTCCCCCTCTCATCTCATCAACAAACTTCAAAAAGTTCAAAATCATGCTGCCCGTCTCATCTTCCGCTCTTCTAAATATGACCATACAACTCCATTGCTCTGTTCTCTCCACTGGCTCCCTGTTCAACAAAGAATATCCTACAAAATTGCCTCTCTCTGCTTCAAATCTATCGAGTCTTCCTGTCCTGAATATATCATTGATCTGTTGCATCTCTATGCAGTTTTGTTACAAGAAGTAATTTTGAGTTTCTTACATGGACACTGCAGAATGTGTTTTGCCACTTATGCAATCTAAGCTATCCACAAAAAGTTAAGGATCACTTGCAAACTAATTCATAACTTTCCAAATAAGAAAGCCAATGCGTTGAATTTTGGCCAACATTTAATTCAATGCTTTAGTGATAACGATGCACAATTGCCTTCAATTTCGAGCAATCGTTTGGTCTGTACATTTGATCAAAGTGGGTACGTATCGAAATTTGATTTCCCAAAGTCATTGAAATCACAAGACAGGGCATTCTGATGCTCCCAAAAGTTCAGTAATGCGTGTATCCGCCATGGCTGTTCTGGCACTCGACGCAGCGAGTCCTCATGGAGTTGACCAGGGTGGTGAAGATCCTCTGTGGAAGCGCCTGCCACTCAGCCTGCAGCATCTGGTAGAGGTGCTGGGCATCCCTGGGAGGGGGGTGGTTGCTCCTCACTTTGCGATCCAGCTCATCCCAGAGGTTCTCAATCGGGTTGAGGTCGGGACTGCATGCTGGCCACTCCATTCTGTTGACTCCAGACTGCTGCAGGAAGTCGTTGACCACCCTTGCCCTGTGGGGGCGAGCGTTGTCATCCTGGTAGACAGCCGGCGGTCCCATCTGCTGCAGTGTAGGCACAGCCAGCGGTCGAAGGATCTCATCCCGGTATCGGAGGCCAGTCAGGTTACCCTGTACATGATACAAGGGTGTTCTGTGGTGAAGGCTGAAGGCCCCCCAGACCATTACAGAACCTCCACCAAAGGCCACCTTTTCTTGGACAGTGGCGTCAATAAAGCGTTCCCCTGGGCGCCTCCAGACCCTCAGTCGGCCGTCGTTGTGGTTCAGGGTGAAGCGTGATTCATCACTGAACAGGACCTGGGACCATTGCTGACGTGTCCACCTCACGTGACGTCTGCAGAAGGCGCGGCGTGCTGCCCTATGGGCTGGAGTTAAGCGTGGCCGTACAGCTGGGCGACGAGAACGGAGGTTAAACCCATGAAGGCGGTTCCGTATGGTCTGCTGGCTGATGTTGATGTTAGTAGCCACCCTCAGCTGCCTTCGAATGATGCTGGAAGAGGCTGTTCTTGTCTGCAGGGCTTGTCGTTCAATGAGACGATCTTCACGTGGAGTTGTCTTCTTCGGTCGACCAGATCTGCGTCTTTCATGGACCCTCCCAGTGGCTGTGAAGCGTTGAATCAGTCTGACAATGACCGAGATGGACACCTGAAGTCGCCTGGCCACTTCTCGCTTGGGAACACCATCTTGGAACCATGCAACAGCTCGTCCCCTATCCAACTCGCTCAATTTTCGTCGTGGAGGCATTGTCAAATCAGGCCTAATACTGGTGGTATGTCTTCTTATAAAGCCAAGCAAGAGACAGCATCTCACACATAAATAGCAGTGCTTGCACGTGCATAATGGTTTTTCCATCTGGCTTGTGCAATGTGTTCATGCAGAACGATCCAAAACAAGGTCCTTTTTTGCAAGTTTCCGCTTTTTCTTTTGCTGCCAAGCTCAGTAATAGAGAATCACGTGCAATGTTTCCACTAACACAACATCGCCCACTTACAGCTGAACAAGAATTCATAACAATTTGGCTGGACTGAGAAGAAAATAACAGGAGCGAACGGAGTTTATTGCGCACCTGTTTTCTCATAGTGATCCTTAACTTTTTGTGAGTAGTTGTATAATGCTACGCATACTTTTTGCTGTCGTTGTTAGTAGTCATATCGCTGTAGTGTGCATGTAGTGCTAAGTTTGTATGCATGTTCCTTTTTGCTGTAGTTGTTAGTAGTCATATCGCTGTAGTGTGCATGCAGTGCTAAGTTTGTATGCATCTTCCTTTTTGCTGTAGTCGTTAGCAGTCATATCGCTGTAGTGTGCATGTAGTGCTAAGTTTGTATGCATCTTCCTTTTTGCTGTAGTTGTTAGCAGTCATATCGCTGTAGTGTGCATGCAGTGCTAAGTTTGTATGCATCTTCCTTTTTGCTGTAGTTGTTAGTAGTCTTATCGCTGTAGTGTGCATGCAGTGCTAAGTTTGTATGCATCTTCCTTTTTGCTGTAGTTGTTAGTAGTCATATCGCTGTAGTGTGCATGCAGTGCTAAGTTTGTATGCATCTTCCTTTTTGCTGTAATAGTCAGACTATAGACGTTGATTTGATTGATTGATTTAAAGTCTGTTCACACAATGGTGATATTAGACTAAAACAAATAATATCTGTTTTTAGTGTGTGTGCGTGTGCGCGCGCATGTGTGTGTGTGTGTGTGTGTGTGTGTGCGTGTGCGTGCGTGCGCGTGTGTGTTTATGCGAATATGAGTGCGTGTGTATAAGTAAATGTAACTATACATATGATTTTATGTCGTGAATGTGGAGGGGAAAACAACACAATAAAAACCTAACAAATTAATAGCCCAAAAAAAGTAACAAAGAAAACAAAATTAAAGTTAATTAAGTCATGAACTAAAGTAATCTTGCAATTCCAGAGCTGGATAAGACTGTAGCAATTTTGATCATTTCATGACTGTAAACTATATCTTTTAAAGTTCCAATTTGTGCAACTTGTATCCCAGATAGTTTGTATAACAATGATAATAATGGACATTCTAAAAGAATGTGTTGAACTGATATTGGGTGACCACAAGCGCAAACTATATACGTTTTGGCGTGTGCATTTACCTTTTTTTTTAATGAAAGTCTGTGCATGTATATCATTCATTATGTTTTTGGGGGTTGAAAATAAAAGTATAGATTATTTAATGGGGCATTATTATGTGTGTGTTTTTGTGGGGGAAATCGTCACACATTGTTTGCGGCACGTGTACCTTTAGTAGTACTGCCAATGAGTCACACTATGTGGTTTGTGTACCTTTAGTAGTACTGCCAATGAGTCACACTATGTGGTTTGTGTACCTTTGTTTTAGTAGTACTGCCAATGAGTCACACTATGTGGATTGTGTACCTTTAGTCGTACTGCCAATGAGTCACACTATGTGGTTTGTGTACCTTTAGTAGTACTGCCAATGAGTCACACTATGTGGATTGTGTACCTTTAGTCGTACTGCCAATGAGTCACACTATGTGGTTTGTGTACCTTTAGTAGTACTGCCAATGAGTCACACTATGTGGTTTGTGTACCTTTAGTCGTACTGCCAATGAGTCACACTATGTGGTTTGTGTACCTTTAGTAGTACTGCCAATGAGTCACACTATGTGGTTTGTGTACCTTTAGTCGTACTGCCAATGAGTCACACTATGTGGTTTGTGTACCTTTAGTCGTACTGCCAATGAGTCACACTATGTGGTTTGTGTGCATGTTTTGTTGTACTTTATTGTTATTATTCACATCACTTACAAAACCTGTTTGTTGGTTTCAGTATTTATGTAGTCTTTCTGAAGCTTGTTTGCACTGGTTTCATAATGGTTTTATTTTTATTACTTTTTTTTGTACCATAGAGTGTCGTTTTTGTACGGTGTGTACGTTCTTTTGGTAAAATGGACTATTACTAACAGTGCACTGTTTTCAAAACGTGTATGCACCTGCAGTGTTTGAGTGTGTGTTTGTAGCCATGACTTCATGATTAAGTTTGTAGTATACTTAGCCAGTAATGGTAGAGAGAACAGGAAACTGTTTCTTTAAGATATTCAACGTAAATCTGAACGTCAGGACAATTATGTTGGCCTGTTAGCCTGTTAGAAAATTAATATGGATAAACATTTTTGGTTTGCTTCTTCATTCATTTTTCTTGCATGTGACATTGTGTGTGAATGGCATGATGATTGTGTTAGAACATGTTCTTGTATGTGTGAGAATGCCATGATGATTGTGTTAGAACATGTTCTTGTATGTGTGAGAATGCCATGATGATTGTGTTAGAACATGTTCTTGTATGTGTGAGAATGCCATGATGATTGTGTTAGAACATGTTCTTGTATGTGTGAGAATGCCATGATGATTGTGTTAGAACATGTTCTTGTATGTGTGAGAATGCCATGGTGATTGTGTTAGAACATGTTCTTGTATGTATGGGAATGCCATGATGATTATGTTAGAACACGTTCTTGTATGTGTGAGAATGCCATGATGATTGTGTTAGAACATGTTCTTGTATGTGTGAGAATGCCATGATGATTGTGTTAGAACA
>CM065707.1:1777735-1780235 GCA_017654935.2 Phymorhynchus buccinoides
TTACAAAATAATGTTGAAATCTACACGGTTTGCTGTATTTTGAATAGAAAAGTCCGGGTTTTTCTTGGTTTCTTGATTTACGCGTTGGACTGTAGAGGGGGGAGTATTGTTTTTTGTGTTCTCCTTTTGTTGCCTGCTTTTTGCTCCCTTTGGTATATTTGCTGTTTGCTGTTTAATTGTTTGTCTGTGTTGATAAAGGCGCATTCGCCGAAATATCCAGTAGTTTTGTTTTGTCTCTTGTGAATAAAATAAAGCCTAGAGGCTGTCCTGCTTTTTAGTGATGCCCCACATGGCCGAAAGGCCAAAGAGGGCGTAAAACATTATTTCTTCTGCTTTTTAGTGCAGGACAGATAAGCAAATACTCTTAAATATGCAAAGGAAAAGCTAAAATGTAAAGTTTAAGAACTATGTTTGTTAGCTCTTCAGAATGAATTATTCACATAATAAACTCACATCTAGATACGCAGACACTGCCACACACACGCATGCAAACACACTAAGACAGAAAGAGAGAGAGAATGTGGAGAGAGTGTGACTTGTACAGTCATTGAGATCGGCAGTGGTCTGTCTCTCTGTCTGTCTCTAATTCGATGTTCTAAAAAACAACTACTAGACGGATTTTAATCACATTTAGTTGAGGGGTAGGTATTTAAAAAAAGGAATGTTTCTGTTGATATTCAAGACCATGCTGACCTTGACCTTGAAATTTGACCTTTAAAACCGAAATGTCCTTCTTTGGGCTATATACTTTATTTCCGAGCTGTGTCTTGTGAACCAGGGAACAGAATCGCTTTAAGTTTGTTGTGGTGGTGTATCACGATGCAGGAATGGTTCCGAAAATAAATTATAACCATGCTGACTTTGACTTTGAAGTTTGACCTTTGAAAACCAAAATTTCTTCTTAATTGTGGCCATATCTTTCACATCGTTGGATTTTGATTTGTATGTGCCTTGGCTTGTAGTAAGTCTGAATATTGGGTACCGATGAAGGTCAAGGTTAAAGTCAAGGACGTAGACCTTGGAGGTGTCAGATTGGTGTTTCTTATTATCTTTCACATTTGTTGCAGTTACAAACTTCAAATTTGGCAGGTTGCTAGACAAGGTCAAGGTCACGTGTGGTGCAAAGTCTTATTTACATTCATGACCTTTACGTTGACCTTTCAACTGACTAGCTGTGGCTATGGTTGGAACAGCGTACATCCACATAACGTTACATATTCTTGATCAGCACGACTTAAGGAATGCTGTGGGTGATATTTTAAGATTTTTTACCGTGACCTTTGACCTTGAGGCTATTAAATAAAAGCCATCCCAGTAGATGATTGGATTGACGTCTTATTAGCCAAAACATGTGGCTTTCCGATGCTTGATTGGATTTACGTCCTGTTAGCAGTCGCCTCTTAAGGATCTCAGAATCCCAGGTGCTGGTTAAATCAAAATCACTTTACGTTCCCGGAGAAGCCAAATTTCGGTGTCAGTGTTACAGAAACATCGACATTCAGCATGCATGAACATAGACATCTTTGAATTAAACCAAGTAACGTGACTATTACAAAGATGCATAAGATGTATATGTTACGGTCGAGACCGCGATTTGGTAGAATCAGCGATTCTACTAGTACAAACTACGACCAGAGTTTCTGTTAATAGAAACCATGATTGCCGTTTCTTCCACAAATGTGTTGGTAGAGACTACAATCAGAGTTTCTAGTCCTTTCTTCTAATCGTCGATTCTACAAATCGTCATTGAACCTGTGTGAATTCAGAGTGCTCTTCCGAAGAATAGGGGTAAGCTAACCACTATGTAGCGAAGAATAGGGGTAAGCTAACCACTATGTAGCGAAGAATAGGGGTAAGCTAACCACTATGTAGCGAAGAATAGGGGTAAGCTAACCACTATGTAGCGAAGAATAGGGGTAAGCTAACCACTATGTAGCGAAGAATAGGGGTAAGCTAACCACTATGTAGCGAAGAATAGGGGTAAGCTAACCACTATGTAGCGAAGAATAGGGGTAAGCTAACCACTATGTAGCGAAGACAAGCGCGTTTTTGTTTCCACCAGCATGCTAGCGCTCATATCTCTCGATTGAAACTGCTTAAGGTCCTCCGGTCTGGAAGACACATTTGGGACATTAGTATATATAAAGATGGTGGGAACGATCCTGGAGGCAATGCCCAGAGGCAGTGCAACACCAGGAAAGTCCCGAACTTTTAACAATACAGATGTGTATTTGCAGTAAACACTCATGTGATTAATATTTTTTTAGAGATGATTATTGATTTCACATTTCACATGGCCATTGACATTTGGCAGGCATGAGTATAAAGACAAACTAAGGTAGAGGTACTGAAATCCCATCCTCCATGTGTGTTATAGAGCGGTTATTGGGTCTGTTCCTTTATTACTTTTATTCTTGCAGGGCTAGGCAGAGTTGTCCCACGCTACTTCGGTAGAGGGGGGTTAATTAATATAGGCTACATACCATTGTTTCAGTTTCTC
>CM065707.1:1785235-1792735 GCA_017654935.2 Phymorhynchus buccinoides
GTAGCAAAATGACATTTCTTTCATTTGGTATTTGTTTGAACAAATTCTGTTGGAAAATTAGTGAATGAAAGGAAAACGAAACTTTTCTGGCACAACCTGCCCCTCCCTACCCAAAAACTAACGGACATGTGCTCCTTCTCAGCAATCGATATCACAAAGAAAGTTCGGGACGTTAAGCTTTACAAGCCTAGTCAGAACAGTTTATAAAGTTGACGTCCGTTGTTTCCATTGACCAGTACTAAAATTCCCATCGCTACACATTCCATCAGCTGACTGGTCACGTTTTGAAAGAGCGTGTTATGGTAAAATGGTATTGTCAAAATATGGGTTATTTTGTTGACGAAGAAAACTAGTGTTTTATCCAAGTGATGATGATGATTAAGAGTAAATGAACGACTAGGACGAGGAAAATTAAAAACTCCTCCAAAGTCACAGTGTGGCTGCACACGTGGCGGGGTAATCAAGAAACGTCCACACACGTAATGTTTTCATCCCTAGCTGGTGCATTTGTACCATAGTGTTCAAGTGCTTCGGCTGTTGGGATGATCCCTGGAGTCTTTGAGCCAGGGTACAACAACAACAACAAAACAAAAATCAAGAAACTGAGAAGGAAGAAAAGAAGGAAACAAAAACACAAGTAACCCGTGAAAAAAGGGTAAGACTTGATGAGAGATACCCCCCCCCCCCCCCCCCCCCCCCCCCCCCCCCCCCCCCCCCCAGGTAGTTCATGCCGACTCAGCATCACGTCGGGGGCTCGATCAGCGAGACCCGACTGGCTGGGTCATCTTCGTAGAGTAGGTTTTTGTTTTATTTTGTCTCTTTTTGATACCCGACTTCGGACCTCGACCGCACATAGCATCATCAAATCAAACTGATCATTGTGGATACTCAACGGGAGAAGAAGAAGAGAGAGAAAAAAAACTAACAAAAAAACCCACACAGCCATTATGTGGCTGAATCAAGAAAACGAAAAGACGACGACCGAAAAACATGTCAGAAACAAAACAAACAAAACATCAGCTGCAACCAAGAGATTTCTGGAGAAGAAAAATCTGAAAAGGGGAGGTGGAGGGGAGGGGGTAAAGCAAATGAGAGAGAGAGAGAGAGAGAGAGAGAGAGAGAGAGAGAGAGAGAGAGAGAGAGAGAGAGAGGGGGGGGGGGAGGGGGGGGGGGGGGGAGAAAGGATCCAAGGATTTCATGGGGAGATGTTGGGGCAGGTTGTTTTGAGACTAATGAGAAACTATGTCATCACAATATTTTGATAAACATGGTCGGTTAAAATCGTGTCCTCATTCTTTGGACATCACATGTGATACTGAAACATTATTTGTCAAGCTTTGCCATTGAGCAGAACAAAGTAAACAACTTTTAAAGGGACACCCTGACGGGCGTGCGCCCATGCGCATGTGTGTGTGTGTGTGTGTGTGTGTGTGTGTGTGTGTGTGTGTGTGTGTGTGAGAGAGAGAGAGAGAGAGAGAGAGAGAGAGAGAGAGAGAGAGAGAGAGAGTGAGAGAGCGAGAGACAGACACAGAGAGAGAAAGAGAGAGAGACAGAGAGAGAGATTGATTGATTGATTGAATTTTATTTATAGAGGGTAATAGCTTAAGCAATAACATGATTTTTTACATCCAGCCCTCTGGACAAAATACATATATAAAAGTAGAAAATGGAAAACGAAAATAAACACATACAAAGTAATATAAAGCATGCAAAAAACATCCCTATATTGTAACATATCAATAACAAAATCAAACCTATTATTATTAACTATACTCATTATTAACATTCAAAATGTGTGAAGTAAGCGCATACACACGGGAAAATAAAACCCAATCCTACTTTTCACACTCATCTTTAAACATTCAAAATAGAGAAGTGCACAGACATAAAAAAAAAATACCTCAATCATACTTCATCATTAAAATGTACTTATTTGAAAAGAAACCCATGCACATAATAAGTCAAACATAATACTGCTTTACCTACTCATCTTAGTATGCACAATTTAAAATGTAAATACATGTACCCATGGCAACATGAAACCTATTCCTACATTACATTATTCATTTGTAGCATAAACAAATTAAAAAGTAAACACACACTCGTAACAAAAGCAGACCAAGTCATATTGTTTGCAAGCGAATACACATATTAAAAAGTAAATACTACTCATAACGAAATCAAGCCTAAACCTACTTTCTAGTCCTCGTCTTTAACATGCACATAAGTAAAACTTAACTCATCACAAAATTAAGACTAATCCTATTTTACATACTCATAACATGTAACCTACACATTTTAAATTTAAAGCCGATACACATAATAAAATCAAGCCTAAGCCCATTTTACATACTAATCTTAAAAATACATCAAACGTAAATGTAAGCACATATGCATGACAGAATAAAACCAAATCATATTCTACATACTCATCTTTAACATACACACATTTTGGAATAAACACTTATACATAACAAGATGAAACCCAATCCTATAATAATAATAATAGTAGCAATAATAATAATAATAATAATAATAATAATAATAATAATAATAATGATAATGATAATAATAATAATAATAATAATAATAATAATAATAATTCATATAGCGCTAAACATCCATATAGTAGTATGCGCGTTACAAAAGCAACAATGAAAGATGGAAAACATTAATTAAAATCAACAAGAAAGTCATACCACCAACATTCGAATGCAAAGAAATAAAGTAACAAAATAACATGATTTTCACTCACAAAGACATCCACCCTCGTTCGCCAGCACTGTCACTCTCTAATAACACATCACACTCACAAAAACTAATAAAAATGTAAACAAGTAACAGGAAGGAATGCACCAATTAATACGTGCGTACACACGGCCCATACTCTCTCTCTCCCCCCACCCTCACCCTCCCTCTCTCTCTCTCTCTCCCCTCCCTCCCCCTCTCTCCCTCCCCCCTCTCCCCCTCTCTCTCCCCCTCTCTCCCTCTCTCTCTCCCCCTCTCTCTCTCTCTCTCTCTCTCCCCCCTCTCTCTCTCTTTCCCTCTCTCTCTCTCTCATCATACAGGATCCCCAATACAATAATATCAAAGAAACACTTTTCGTTACATAAATATAAACATTCTGGCTAAATCACAATAAACAAAATATAACAATATAAGCCTAAAGAAGAAAAAACTAAATTTGTATACTAAATAATTATTTTATGACACTAAACACACACGCGCGCGCGCGCGCGCGCATGCGTGCATACACTAAGAGAGAGAGAGAGACAGAGACAGAGACAGAGACAAAAATAGATAGACTGAGTGAGAGAGAGAAGCATATCTAACACACTCATCTTTAACAATCATAACATTATAAACACAGTAAACACCGATACATGACAAAATCGAGCCTAGTTACTTGTAGTCCTACTTCGCATATTCAACTAAAAAATAAACTTAAAAGTAAACACACACACGTTATAAAACCATAGTAAATACATATCCATGACATCATCGAACTTAATCTTACTTTATATAAGTATTTATTTTTAGCATGCACTAATTTGTAAATTAGCATATACACTCGACAAAATCAAACCTAATCCTACCTTATACACTCAAGTTTCAAATATACATTCAACTAACAAACAAATTTAAAAGTAAGCAAAATAAATCATACGTTTCATCTTCATTTTTAACAAATATAAAAAACGACACAAATATTTTTATATATAACATGAGAAAATCAAGCCTAAGCGACGACGACGAAAATGGTGTTTTACGTCCTCTTGGTCTGAATCAGACACATATGGGACATTTGTAAATACAAATATGGTGGGAACAATACTGGAGGCAATGCCCGGAGGCAGTACGAAACCAGTAAAGTCCCGATTTTTTGTTAATGCAGATAGCTGTAGCGGTTACCACGCCTCGGCTAAACCTCATCGGCTATGGCACCGCTACAAGTATTTAATATTGATTTAAGCCTAAGCCAATATTACACACTTGTCTGTAAAATGCAAAAAATAGAATAAAGCACATACACATTATTAAATCAAACTTAATTATATTTAACATAGCCAATTTTAGCATACCTTTATACATGACAGATCAAATCAAGGTAATGTTAGATGCGGAAAATATTCATGAGTGAAAAAGTAAACACGTGTATGCATCATGATAAATAACAGTGCATACGTTCAGTATTAATTTATGTTAGTCCATTGGAGTCAGCAGCAGTGGCTTAATGCTATTTGATAAAGAGGATACTGTTGGGTAAAAAATATAAAATAAGTCATTTTTTGCGAATGTTATGTACCTGATGAGAGAGAGAGAGAGACGTCACTGTGCGCGTGGGGGCGTGCGTGCGTGCGTGCGTGCGTGCATGTGTGTGTGAGTGAGAGAGAGGCGCTCGTCACCCCTGTCTTTAAGAAAGGAGAGAGATACAATGCCGATAACCACAGTCCCATTTCAACACACACACACACACACACACTCACTCACTCACACACACACACACACACACCTGCACACACAATTGGAAAACAAAACAAAAAACAGAAGGAAAGGGAAGATAGAAGGAAGAAAAGAATATTTCCAGACATAAAAACATGCAATGCATATACACATCTTAATAATGCCAGATTACAATTTATCAACCAGGTGCTTCTTTAAAGCTTTTTTAAAAGCTGGTTTAGATGGACATGATTTCAAGAATGATGGCAAGTTGTTCCATGTGTTTCCCCCAGAGTATGTCAAGCTGGATTTGAACAGATCGTTATGGGGCTTAGGAAATGAAAGCTTATGAGTATGTCGATTTTCATTTAATGTAAAGGAACTTATTATTTTATTTGGGGCTGTTCCGTTTACGATGTTGTACATACATAGGCATTTGTTTAAGAAAAGTCTTTCTTTAAACGGAAGGATGTTTAGTTGTTTATAGTCAATTATTGTCAAACTAGTAGACTTAAGTAGGACAAGCTTTAAAGCTCTTTTGTGTAAGCGAGTTATGTATTTTAGATTATTTTCACTAGCACTATCCCATAACGTGGATGCGTAATTTATAAGAGGTAAGATGTGTGCATGAAAAAAGAGTTTTCTTGAATGAAGGTCTAAGAAATTCTTTATTTTTGATAACTGGTAAATTCTTTTAGAGATACGCTTACCGAGGTCATTAATGTGATCACTCCACGATACGTCCTTATCAATGATAACCCCTAACACTTTATGGGAGGAAACTTCTTCAATTATTTTATCTTTGACATACAATGGAGGAAACACAGAGTTCATCTTCTTTCGCTTTTGACGTGTGGTTATATACATACATTTTGTTTTTTGTGCATTAAGAGACATGTGGTTCAATTCTGTCCACTCAGTTAGCTTATTAACATTGGTCTGCAGATTGTCTACTAATTCAAAAGGACTGGCACTGTTAGATTGCAATGAAGTGTCATCAGCAAACATTTCACAACAGCATTTAATGTACAAAGGCAAGTCGTTAATGTAGATTGAAAATAGAAGTGGCCCCAAGACTGATCCCTGGGGAACACCAAACTTTATCGGGAGTAACTTTGACCTTACAGAATTGATTTCAACCAGCTGTTGTCGATCAGTAAGAAACGACGCAATGAAACACAAAGCACTGCTAGATATGTTGTAATGAGTAAGTTTTTTAATTAAAAGTGAATGGTTGATAACATCAAACGCTTTGTGCGAGATGTGTGTGTGTGTGTGTGTGTGTGTGTGTGTGTGTGTGTGTGTGTGTGTGTGTGTGTGTGTGTGTGTGTGTGTGTGTGTGTGTGTGTGTGTGTGTGTGTGTGTGTGTGTGTGTGTGTGTGTGTGTGTGTGTGCGTGCGTGTGCGTGTGCGTGTGCGCGTGCGTGTGCGTGCGTGTTCGTGTGCGTGTGCGTGTGTGTTTGCGCGCGTGCGCGTCTGTGTCTTCGGGTTTACTTATCTTTCTAGATTCTGACAGCCGTGCTATGACAGCCATGCTTTGATAGCCGTTCACCCAACAGTAGTGATGCTCCGACACGTGTTAACCCCATCAATGTGTTACGCACTCTTGGTCAGTTGACTCGTGACGTCACTGGAGCTTTACATTGGGGTGGACAACACACTGCGGGGTAACTGACATCCCCCATTCTCCCTTTGTGCTGTTGTGAGGCTAGGATCCACAGAGACAGAACCAACGCAGCACAGAGAAGGTCTGTGCGTTTGGCAAGCACCCTCAAAGTTTGATGAATTCACAGACCGAAGAAGAGTCTTTGAACAGAATCACAGTCTTTGGTTTTAGCGAAAGGTGAGTGTTGCAGAATATAACATTCCTGGTTTTCTATGATTATATTATCTGTGTTATCTCGTTGTGTTTACACTTGTGTGTATCGCGGTATGGGTGCAGTGTTCTCAAATGGGATTTGTTCTCAAACCGTCCGCGCATGTGCGAAGATTTAGGGATAGGTTTAGGGTTAGGATTAGGGATAGGGATAGGGTAAGGGTCAATTCAGTGTCGAATACACAAAAGAAAAAAATTGATGTGTAGGCTACGTCATGATCGATTTCGCACATGCGCAGACATGTTGAGAACAAATCCCATTTGAGAATGCTACAGGGGTATGGTCAACCATTGGGCAGGAGATCTTTCACATTGATTGTTAATAGTCTGAATATGCCATCATGGTTTCGGTTTATATTTAATTGGTAATTACCGTTTGTGTTGTTATTTCTCCACTTGTGTGTGTTGGGAAACGGTCAGCCATTGGGTCAGATCTTTCCCAGTGTGGGATCTTCAACGTGATGATAAAAGTCACAGCATAGCGCTGGTACTGTAGGATTCACAGCCTTGATGAAAGTCATAGCATAGCACTGGTACTGTAGGATTCACAGCCTTTTGCCTGCTATGTCGTTTCTCATTTGTTTTCATTCCATGTTTTAAGTATTTAGGGTGGTGCATTGGGTGATAAGCCATAGCCTTATTTTTGAAGTTGTTGGGTGTCCCTGTTGTTGCTATGGTGCTGGTATCATTCACAAAAGACTAAATTGCCATGATTTTTCATTAGTGAAGAAAGTACTGTCTTATTTATACAGCTCTTTCTCACACTCCCAAAACGATTGCCTAAACTGCAGGCTGACAGAAAATCTGTTTGACAAGGCCAATAGTTATGAGCAGTACCATATTTTTGTCCTTCGCCGATCTACGATCGCAAAGGAGTCTATTTTCGTTCGTGTATGCTTCTTTGTTTCCTTTTGTCCTTCGCCGATCTACGATCGCAAAGGAGTCTATTTTCGTTCGTGTATGCTTCTTTGTTTCCTTTTGTCCTTCGCCGATCTACGATCGCAAAGGAGTCTATTTTCGTTCGTGTATGCTTCTTTGTTTCCTTTTGTCCTTCGCCGATCTACGATCGCAAAGGAGTCTATTTTCGTTCGTGTATGCTTCTTTGTTTCCTTTTGTCCTTCGCCGATCTACGATCGCAAAGGAGTCTATTTTCGTTCGTGTATGTTTCTTTGTTTCCTTTTG
>CM065707.1:1797735-1817735 GCA_017654935.2 Phymorhynchus buccinoides
TCCAGTGCGTGCCCCATGCAAGTACTTGGGTGTCACGATTTCTGCTGATCTTAGGTGGGACACCCAAGTGAATGACATGGTCAGCAGGGCAAACAAAAGTCTGGGATTCCTGAGGAGGGCCTTGAAAGTCAACAACAAAAAAGTCAAGGAACAGGCCTTCAAAGCTATGGTGCGTCCCGTCCTGGAATACGCCAGCCCAGTCTGGGACCCCCACAACAAGAGCAGCATTGACGCCATCGAAAAAGTCCAGAGCCGAGCTGCAAGATGGGTGGCCCGAGACTACCGTCAGGCAACAAGATCGGCAGACCTCCTGAAAAACTTGAAATGGCCCCTTCTACAGACCCGTCGAACTGAAGCCCGTCTGACTACCTTCTTTAAATTTCACACAGAACTCCTCCAAATCAATTCCAAGTATCTTCCAACAAATACCCTGCAGAAGAAAAGTCTCCGTCAATCTCACTCAGCTTCATACGACATCCCTAGCCATAGAACTCAATACAGACAGTCCACTTTCTTTCCTCGCACTATCCCGCAGTGGAACGGCCTCCCTGAGGAAGTTGCCTCCACCCAGTCCTTGGTGGCCTTCAAGAGGGGCCTCCAAAAGCACCTCTACTAAACAACCATTCCTCTGCCTTCCCCTCCCCACCTCCAACCCCTGCATCCCCACACCTAAAAACAGATGCCCCCCCCCCCCCCCCCTTTTTTTGCATGCATGTATTGTCCCCTAAATACAAATACTCCTGTGCATGCATCATGTGGGGCCCGTGTTTCCCCGGTTGATCTGGGGGGACTAAGCGGTCGTGCATGACACTCTACATGCATCATGTGGGGCCCGGGTGTCCCTGGCCAGTCTGGGTACATTTAACGGTCGGGCATGACCTTTAACTCGTCTTTCCCTCTATCACACCACACCCACCCCAACCCCCCTCCATCCCCCCTCCCGAATCAAATCCTCACATATTTAACTTAACTTACAGTTATAAGCTGAACTTGAACTGGTATACCATGTTCGGTGTGCTCTGTACTCGCTGTCGACTTCAGTTTTCTGTCTTCAGCATCAAATAATAATAATAATTTAATTCATTTTAAAAAGTGACGCCTGTCCCTCGCGAGGCTCCAGGCGCCATTACAAAGATAAAAACCAACAGGTTTAAGAAAGAAGAGAAAGGAGACATACAAGATTCAAACATAAAAAAGAACTTTGACATCGTAAGAACAAGATATCATTAGAAAACATTAAAATTAATACATGCGGGGAACATATACCCCCAGCCCCTCCACTCTCTCACCACCCCCTTCCCCTCCCCCCTCCCTCACCCCGCGCTGTCTCCCCCCCTAAAAAACAACAACAGCAAAACACACCCTCCACTCTCTCTCGCGCCTTCTCACTCTCACACACACGCACGCACGCACGCACGCACGCACTCACCACGCAAATAGGTAGACCGGCATAATTATTTGTGAATATTGCGCACGACCATCGTTTTTCTATTTTTATTCTCCAACATCGGCAGAATCTTCAACTTGATGAAGGAGGCCGATCAACGGGAAGAATAAGAATAAAAGAACGTATCCGGATGTGCGTGAAGGAGTTGGCGTTAAATCTCTATTTTTTTCTCTCTGCGTGAAGGAGCAGGAGCTTGATTCTGACATGTGCCAGTGTTCCCTTGTAGCCGCGTTTGTAGTAACGGATGAATCAATCTTTAATGTAATGTCTTTTCATGTCAATAGTGATTCTAATACATTTGTAGTGTTTTTAAACAGGTGCACACATAATCTATGCAATCATTTGTGGCGTAACTAATAGGTGGTCATGTGGCGTAACTTAAGCATAGAGCTTAAAGGTATGCGCTATATAAATCTTTTTAATAAGTAACTCATTTGTGGCGTAACTCATAGGTACTCATGTGGCGTAACTTAAGCATAGAGCTTAAAGGTATGCGCTATATAAATCTTCTTAATAAATAACTCATTTGTGGCGTAACTCATAGGTACTCATGTGGCGTAACTTAAGCATAGAGCTTAAAGGTATGCGCTATATAAATCTTTTTAATAAGTAACTCATTTGTGGCGTAACTCACTCATGTGGCGTAACTTAAGTAGAGCTTAAAGTATGCGCTATATAAATCTTTTTAATAAGTAACATTTGTGGCGTAACTCATAGGTACTCATGTGGCGTAACTTAAGCATAGAGCTTAAAGGTATGCGCTATGTAAATCTTCTTAATAAATAAGTCATTTGTGGCGTAACTCATAGGTACTCATGTGGCGTAACTTAAGCATAGAGCTGAAATGTATTCGCTATATAAATCTTCGTAATAAATAACTCATTTGTGGCGTAACTCATAACCACAAATTAAAAAATCCAATGCAAAATAAAATTATTTGCAACACTCACCTTCTTGCTTTTAGTAAACTGCAATTCGACTGATCTGTCAGACTGGGACAGTTCTCAGATCAACAGTCACTGTGCTCCCTCTGTGTCCAAAGCCAGCGACCTCAGACAGAAAGGTCGGGAAATGGAGGGAGGTCACTCCTGCCGCTGCTGCACTACATTTGTTACCCATGAAATATATACTCTTTTCCCTCATTCTAGTTGTTTGCTGTTTGGGAAAGATTCGCCCCAAAATACATTCAGAGGCGTCTTGTGGCATGCAGCAAGAACAGAAGATTCATCATTAAATATTGAGAAGTCAGGGATATATTATAATATTTATTATTATTTATTTTGGTTTGCACGGATGGTTGTTTATATCGTCCGCCATTTTGAACAATATGAAACTAAGTGACATGGCTTTGTATATCGATTTCACGGCAAAACTGTAGATTTACACCCTCCCGCTCTATTTCTTGGTTCTTTCCGTGTACATTGAGCACTTAAATATCAATTATTTTAAATAATATTTGACTTATTTATCACATGAAAGAAGAATGGCTCTAATGTAATTGAAAATTGTTGGAGTGCCATGCATAAGCTCTAAGCTTGTTGTGCTCTTCTTATTTAAATTATGTGCTGCTGTATGTGCTTTATTTGATTAAAACTTGTTTAAACCAATGGCTCTAGAGCGCTTTTGGAGGGTACTTATTTCACGGTAGGTACTTCTTTCTCATGACACCGGTTTAACACGACGTTCAATGCTCTAACTGAACTGTTTACTCAGCTGACTGATCACGTAAAATCATGTTTTAAGTGTGTGTGTGTGTGTGTGTGCGTGTGCGTGTGTGTGCGTGCGTACGTGCGTGCGTGCGTGTGTGTGTGTGTGTGTGTGTGTGTGTGTGTGCGCGCGTGTGCGTGCGATGTGTGTGTGTGTGTGTGTGTGTGTGTGTGTGTGTGTGTGTGTGTGTGTGTGATTGTGCGAAGCATGTCCGTATGTTTGTATGTATGTATGTAATTTGTGTATGTGTGTATGTGTGTATGTGTGTATGTGTATGTATGTAATTTGTGAGCGTGTGCGCGAATGTGAGTGTGCGTGCGCTCACGGCCGCGCTTCCAAGCAGGTGTGTGTGTGTGTGAGTGTTTTGTGTGTGTGTGTGTGTATGTGAGTGTGTTTGTGTGTGTTCTGTGTGGGTATATCTGCTTGCATGTATATGAGTGTTTTGTGTGTTGTGTGTGTGTGTGTTGTGTGTGTGAGTGTGTTGTGTGTGTTCTGTGTGGGTATATCTGCTTGCATGTGTATGAGTGTTTTGTGTGTGTGTGTGTGTGTGTTGTGTGTGTGAGTGTGTTGTGTGTGTTCTGTGTGGGTATATCTGCTTGCATGTGTATGAGTGCATGCGCAGGAGATATTGTGTTCGGCTAGAGGGGTGCGAGCATGTGAGAGTGTTTTTGTGTATGTGATGCGCGCACGAGCGTGTGTGTGTGTGTGTGTGTGTGTGTGTGTGTGTGTGTGTGTGTGTGTGTGTGTGTGTGTGTGTGTGCGTGCGTGTGCGTGTGTTCGTGCGTGCGTGCGTGCGTGCGTGCGTGCGTGCGTGCGTGTGTGTGTTTTCTTTTGCTATGCAGCCGTATTTAACGTGGTTTTAGCACCGCCAAACTTTCACAGTATCCAGAGGGATGACCCATGCTGACAGTAGGGTACATTACATTTTGCAACACGCTCCGTAATTAGCGTATTTAGTCAAAGTTCGGGTCAGTTGACCATTACCCACTGTTTTTTTTTAACTCTATAAGGCCAAATTGTCAACAGACATGCAGCAGCAAGATATGACAGCGTAACGGTTAACATCGTCGCACTCGCACACAAACGTTCCGGCTTCGAACCTGGCTCCGTCCAATTTTTTTTTTTAAACAATCAACCCAACACGCAAATAATAATAATACAGTGGATTACTACGCTTATTATCCGCGAAGCGGGTAGGTAACCGGCTAGTAATAATATAATTATTCATGATCAGCATCGCAGCGGGAATGCGTGGAAGACAGTTTGAAGGGGCCAATAGCACACTGAGAGTGAGAGCTGAGGGGGGCTCCGAAAATAAGTGCTCATAGCGAAATTGAACAAAGGGGTAATACTCTCTTTCTAATTAATTCCCCAAATTCACCAAAGTTGATTACCTGCATTTCTCGGTTAATTCCATTTTCCCGTTTTTGCCTTTCTTACCAAACATAAAGCTGTATTTTATTAACCTTTTTAGCTAAACTTCGATGGCTTAGAGTCAAAACGGACTATCTTTAGATAGTCCATTGACATATTATTGAACTTATTACGAAAACTAATAAATTGTATTTAAAAAAAAAGGACTGCTGAAATATAGAAAGCAAAACCCCCTTTTTATATTTCTGCAGTCATTGTTTGATACAAGTTATTAGTTTTTGTAATAAATCCAATAATACGTCAATGAACTATCTAAAGATAGTCCGTTTTGACTCCAAGCCATCGTAATAACCTTTTTGGAATACTAACCCTATCCCTAGGCCATTATCTAATAGGACACCCCCCCCCCCCCCCCCCCCCCCCCCCCCCCCCCCCCCCATGTACTGCAGTACATGGCGCCATTTGTTACAGTCGTGGTTCATTGCGTTTTCCCCTCTTATAGGGGGGGGGGGGGGGGCGGAGTAGGCTTAGGGCTAGGGTCAGGGATAGGGTTAGTATTCCCAAAAGGTTATTAGCTAAAAAGGTTCATAAAATACAGTTTTGTGTTTGGTAAGAAAGGCACAAACGGTAACCGAGAAATGCGTGGGTCAGAACCAAAGTAAGACAAACAAAGCATCATTCTAAACAAAATGTGCCAATTAAGTTTGCCTTTATGACCCTTCACCCACACAGTACACGTAGCTTAAACCAACAATCATCATCATATAGTAAAAAGCCAAGTGTCCGTCCGTGTGTGTGTCTGAAACACAAAACGGGCCTTATAACTCCGCCGTTTTTCGACCGAATCGCTTCAAATTTGCTGTGAGCCCTAACGGGGCGATAGCAACGGCAACCGAGGCGGCCGTATCATTGATATTTAAGTGCTCAATCTACACGGAAAGAACCAAGTAATAGAGCGGGAGGGTGTAAATCAACATTTTTGCCGAGAAATCGATGAACAAAGCCATGTCACTTAGTTTCGTATATTCCAAAATGGCGGACGATGTAAGCCATCCGTGCGGGGTTCCCTGTCCTTTCAGCGGCCACCGAGGGCTGTGAAGGCTGCCGCTCTGGAGGTCCGCCACTTCCTCCTCAGCAAGCTGACCCAGGCACCTTCCTTGGAGAAACTTTGTCTGCAGACAGCGGCTAGAGGGGTGGGGTGGGGGAGAGCAGAGACAGAGGGGGGAGGGGGGCAGGACTGCCGGAGTTGTTGCAGAACGCCATGACCTACAAGGACGTCAGGCTGGGGCAGGTCTTTGAGGATTTGGCCGTCCCAGGCCGAGCGGACGTAACACTATTTTTCATTCATTCACTCAATTCTTTGAAGGTGGAGCAACCGCGCCAGCGTTTGCCCGCGTGTTCAGTGCAGCCAGCCAGTGATTGTTATTCTTCTTCTTCGATCGCTCAGACAGGTTCCGGTCAATTATGAGCGCAGATGCGTCATGCTGCCGTTATGCGCCTAACTAAGAAATAGTTAGGCCAAGCAAGTCCAACTTCGGCTGGAGGAAATGTTTTTGAAAGTGTTTCATGAAATAAGGCAGGAGAATGGACCGGTAAGGCAGAAAGATAGTAGATGACAGTAAGCAAAGGGAAATTTGCAGTCAAAGAAAGTGACATATTAGAGGAAGTTACAAGCACAGAACTTCCAGAAGGTGGGGGTACTATTTATGCAAAAGACCCACGTGGGGAGTGATTGCTATAATTACAGGGATTCATGGAATGGACATTGCGGCCCCTGACATTGGGACCAAACACAATAAGGGCGGATCAGGGGCCGTTTCACAAGGGATAACGTTACGTAGCGTCAGCGCAAATCGGCAAAAACGGTATAAGAAACATATCTTTTTCCGATGTTTATCGAGAGAGCACATCTTGACCTTGACCGACATTTTTGTTGAAATATGATCTGTTCTGGTTTTTCCCCGTCAGTAAGCTAACGTCACTCTGCACTGGGTGTGTATTTGTTTGCGGTGCACTATCCCAAAACGAAGTCAGCTGGGCCCTACGATTCACACACGGTGACACGACGGAGCCAGACACAGTAGAGTACTGAAGGGGGTTGCGTATCCCTCAAAATGACGAGGCCAAAGAGGGCGTAAAACACTATTATTATACTCAAAATGACGACTTGCCCCACATTGTCGAAAGGCCGCAGAGGGCGTTAAACCCTATTTTCACTCAAAATGACGCACAAATAGTTCCCCCACCTTCTGGAACTTCTGTACTTGTGATTTCGTCTACTCTTCGACTCCTATCTGTTCCCTTTGCTCACTGTCATATACTGTCTTTCTGCCTCCTTGGCCCATTCTTCTGTTGTTTGTTTCTTTTGTATTGTTTGATGTTTTTTCAAGAGACTCTTACAGTTTTTTCTCCAGCCAAAGATGGACATGCTGGTCTTAACTTTTTTTTTTTCTTAGATAGGCGCATAACGGCAGCATGACGCATCTGCGCTCATGTGAAAGGAAACTGAGCAACCAAAGAAAAAGAATATCATGCCATATAAGCTTACTCCAAATAATAAAATCAATTTTATTTTGATGTCAAATGTGTTTGGCTGCTACTGTCTTCACTACTGAACTGATTATGATGAAGATTGGCAAAAATGTCTCCATATTCCGCTGGTGATGCCTGAATGCTATGTATTATTTTAGCCCAAATAACAAGCCATGTATATGTGTTTCCAACGAGTTTGGTTTGTTCCTTTTCAGTTTTTTTTAATTATTGAACCGATCAAACATTCATATGGCTTTGCCATCCTGTGTGTGTTGCCTACCCCGCCAGACTCAGACTCTGGAGGTTAATGTTTTCGTGTCTGTTGGTTTGTGTGTCTGTCCATGTGTGTCTGTATAAAAGTTTTCTTAAAGATTGCCTGTTGGATTTTAATCACATATACCAAATGGGTAAATACCCAACTCTCAGAAGTTCCTTTTAATCTTTGCTGACCTTCACCTGGAAGTTTGACCTTGATGTTCTGTGCTTGTATTGATCATAATCCACCTCTCTCTCTCTCTCTCTCTCTCTCTCTCTCTCTCTCTCTCTCTCTCTCTCTCTCTCTCTCTCTCTCTCTCTCTCTCTCTCTTCTATCTCTCTCACTCACACACACACACATTCATATGCACATAAGGATACGCACCCAAACATTCACATACACACACACACACACGCGCATGCATCCACACACATTACATATACACACATAATGTACACACCAGTCACTTCGATCAACTGATTGTTATTGCAACTCTGTTCATCATACGGACACAATCTTTTCATCAACGGTATTCAGATGAACAATTCCTAAAACCCACGTGGAAAGGGTGGAAACTCCAACCACTTCATTTCTATCCAAACACATTCCAGTCTTGTTCTGTTAGTGATGACTGCAGATGGAATCTCGTTTCAGCGTGAAAGAGATAAAAGCTTGGGCAAGTCCAGTGTCATCAACCACAACAAAACTATTTTTACGTTCAGCAAATGAGCTATCTTACTTTTGCTTGGGCAAATCCAGTGTCATCAACCACAACAAAACTATTTTTACGTTCAGCAAAGGAGCTATCTTACTTTTGCTTGGGCAAATCCAATGTCATCAACCACAACAAAACTATTTTTACGTTCAGCAAATGAGCTATCTTACTTTTGCTTGGGCAAATTGTCATCAACCACAACAAAACTATTTTTACGGGCAAATCCAGTGTCATCAACCACAACAAAACTATTTTTACGTTCAGCAAATGAGCTATCTTACTTTTGCTTGGGCAAGTCCAGTGTCATCAACCACAACAAAACTATTTTTACGTTCAGCAAATGAGCTATCTTACTTTTGCTTGGGCAAATCCAATGTCATCAACCACAACAAAACTATTTTTACGTTCAGCAAATGAGCTATCTTACTTTTATTTTAAATCCCTAGAAATGAAATGATGATGTAAAGACTATAATGATATACGTTTTATTGGAGGACAGTGAATGGAGAACACAATCATTATAATGTTCAATGTTGACTGCGTGACATAAGTCATTATCATGGGGAGATAACCAACATGTTAAGAAAAAAAGACAAAATTAAAAATAAGTAAGAATGAAAATTCAGGTCTGAACCACTTTCGTCATGGTTGGGTTGAATAACAACTTCATAAACTTTGTTCCCAACACACTATTCATCTTTCTGTGTGTGTGTGTGTGAAATCTATACACATGTAATGTAGTTTTCTTGGCGTGTACTTTCTGGCAGCCAGTTTGATATGTTTGTGTCACTTTTTGCTTTACGGAATGCAACACACACCGCATCAGAATCGACCAAAAGTTTTCCAAGACACATGTTCAGACCTACGCAAGTTAGTTCAACTACAAGGAAGGGAAGTAACTCAGTCTTTTACCAACTTGTCTACTGAGTAGGTTATGCCCCCTAACCGCAGCAAAACTCGCGACTGGGAGTGAAGTGCTTTTGACAGAAGTAATGCAAATGTCATTTTTGCATGAAATTCAACAAGAAAGCAAAAACAAAATTAACAAATGATGAATCATACCACAAAATCTACAAGAAATCAACCAAATCATAATGATGCATGTTCTATATCACTCCATATTTTCTTCCTCACTCACTCTATTGATTTCTACCACAAGCACAACTCATCCTAAATCTTTGGACAACCACACACAGAGAGTCACATACACACAAACACTTACATGCACACTCATGCATGCACAAACACACACCAACTACCGTCTTGCTGGGCTACCCTCATATAACAATTACAAATCGAAACCACAAAGACGCTGTCTTTCAGAAAACACTTTTGGCTGCACAGTCTCCATGCTTGGAATGTTTTTTTCCAAAAGAGTTGTACGTAACCTCATGTTCTTAAGACAGAACAGCAGTCAGAAGAAAAAAACTTTCCTTGCAACAAAATATTTGTTATCCACATAATAATGTGTTTCTTGAAATAAACAAAAAGCTTTGCAGTCAAACACACGGTGCATTTTGTCATCCATTTCAGCATTCGAGAGAGAAGGAGAGAGAGAGAGAGAGAGAGAGAGAGAGAGAGAGAGAGAGAGAGAGAGAGAGAGAGAGAGAGAGAGAGAGAGAGAGAGAGAGAGAGAGAGAGAGAGAGAGAGAGAGAGAGAGAGAGAGGGGAGAAAGAGGGAGAGAGAAAGAGGGAGAGAGAAAGGGGGAGAGAGACAATCCGTATTTAGAATTTACTGTAATGGAAGCATTAGCCTTGGTCAGATCCATTTGAAAACCCAACAACAAAAACCAACAATGTGGAATGTCCACCAATCCCTCAAACAATTGATCATTTGGAATGTTCATCAATCCCTCAAACAATTGATCATTTGGAATGTCCACCAATCCCTCAAACAATTGATCATTTGGAATGTTCATCAATCCCTCAAACAATTGATCATTTGGAATGTCCATCAATCCCTCAAACAATTGATCATTTGGAATGTCCATCAATCCCTCAAACAATTGATCATTTGGAATGTCCATCAATCTCTCAAACAATTGATCATTTGGAATGTCCATCAATCTCTCAGACAATTGATCATTTGGAATGTCCATCAATCTCTCAGACAATTGATCATTTGGAATTTCCATCAATCTCTCAGACAATTGATCATTTGGATTCCAGGAATGGTTATCAATCTCTCACACAAGTGATCATTTGGACTGTCCATCAATCTCTCACACAAGTGATCATTTGGAATGTCCATCAATCTCTCACACAAGTGATCATTTGGACTGTCCATCAATCTATAAAACAATAAGTGAAAATGAACAAAGGTATGTAACGCTCCATTAAGTATCTCCCATCCACCCAGGTAGCCTATGACAACCGTGTTTAGTCCTGCATGTATAAAAGGTCACCAAGGAACAAGCCCAACAACTCCCCCCCAAAGAGAGTCCTGGGTTAGCCCATATAGCCTCCACACACACAATCGATGAGCTGGAGTTCTGTCAATCTCTGGACATTCACTTGCTGCTGTTGGCCTCGAGTTCAGATTTTGACCTGACCAATTGCACCAGGTTTTGAAAACCAATGTCTTCGTGAGCCAGCTTGAGCACTAAGTCCTTTGGGAGCTCTGTGTTCATTTTCTCCAGAGCTTCTTCTCTCTTGATGCCCCAGCCAAACATTCTAGATAGTGTTTGGAGACAGAGGTCTTGTAGGGAAATTAACTCTTTTGCCTTAGTGGTGAGAAACTTTTTGATTTCTCGGGCAGCTGAAGAGGGTGCATCCTGTGTGTCAGATTGACATATCCGATTCAGGAAAACGTTTTCACTCAGCCGCTTCATCTCGGCTTTGTTGGTTCCGCCCACTTCAAACCCCAGTCGCACGAGGTCTGGATGGTTGTAGATCACTGCCACGTCAAGGAATGTGTAGCGAAAGTGGTAGGCAACAGGAAACATTGGCAATATACAGTTGTCTTCCACCTCTGGGGCACAGCCACTGTACAGGCCAGCTTGGCAGGCCAGGATGAGACACTCTGTGTAGTCAGACATTCTTCGTTTATCAACATTATATCTTCTACATTCACACACTTTCCTCACAATCAGTTTGTGAATGTCGTGTGTGTGTACACCATCTTCAACGGCTTGCCGCACGTGGTCGTTTTCTGACATTAAGAGCATCCTCATATCTTGGAATTGACCATAAAAGACGGCCGTCTGCATCCAACGTGCAATCAGCTCACAATGCTCAGGGTTCTGCACAAACGCTCCGTAGACAGGGAGCACATCGTCTTTCCTTAAGCGAGCAAACCATTTCCCAACATTGGCAGAACCACAGAAACATCTAATCACACTTACTTCTCTTCTTTATTCACAATGTCTTCAATCACGAGCTGAAACCAGCCGTCACCACAAGGGTATGCCTGGCGAAGTTTGCTGACATCAATCTGATTCCATTTCCCTTCAATGGTGAGTGAATACACCAAACAGTGAACAAAATGATGGTCAAAGCATTTAGGTACGTGTTGATCCTGGTCCGTTTCGTCGTTAGTTTTTCTCAGCCGCCTTTGCATGACAGCAAGTTCTTCGCTTACAGACTGTTGGCTGATAGCCTCCAGAAGTTTCACTTCTTCCGTTACCTGAAATAACATGCTTTGTCCTTTGGGTGTCCAGTCAGGCCCAGCTGCTTTCCATTCTGCTGCCAGTGTTGCTGCTCGCTTTGCAATGGCTGGCCTGTTCACCACGGCTGCTCTCTGAACTGGCTTTAACAGTCTTGCTAACCGACCTTCCAAGTGAGCTGTCGTACTCTTCAATGGTGTAGGACGTTCTGCTAAGGCCGCTGGTTGCACCAGTGTTGCTGGCTGGTTCATCAACGGTGCTTGCTGGTTGGATAACATTAACACTGCTAATGGCTGGTTCATCAACGGTGCTTGCTGGTTGGATAACATTAACACTGCTAATGGCTGGTTCATCAACGGTGCTTGCTGGTTGGATAACATTAACACTGCTAATGGCTGGTTCATCAACGGTGCTTGCTGGTTGGATAACATTAACACTGCTAATGGCTGGTTCATCAATATTACTGGCAGCCATGCCATTGGACGTGGCTGTTGATGTGCCATTGGACGTGGTTGGTGTGCCATTGGACGTGGTTGATGTGCCATTGGACGTGGTTGATGTGCCATTGGACCTGGCTGTTGATGTGCCATTGGACGTGGTTGGTGTGCCATTGGACGTGGTTGATGTGCCATTGGACGTGGTTGATGTGCCATTGGACCTGGCTGTTGATGTGCCATTGGACGTGGTTGATGTGCCATTGGACGTGGTTGATGTGCCATTGGACGTGGTTGATGTGCCATTGGACCTGGCTGTTGATGTGCCATTGGACGTGGTTGTTGTGCCATTGGACGTGGTTGATGTGCCATTGGACGTGGTTGGTGTGCCATTGGACCTGGCTGTTGATGTGCCATAAGACCTGGCTGTTGTGCCATTGGACGTGGTTGATGTGCCATTGGACCTGGCTGTTGTGCCATTGGACGTGGTTGGTGTGCCATTGGACGTGGTTGATGTGCCATTGGACCTGGCTGTTGTGCCATTGGACGTGGTTGATGTGCCATTGGACGTGGTTGATGTGCCATTGGACGTGGCTGATGTGCCATGGGATGAGGTTGATATGCCATTGGATGTGGCTGATGTGCCATTGGACGAGGTTGATGTGCCATTGGACGTGGCTGATGTGCCATGGGACGAGGTTGATATGCCATTGGATGTGGCTGATGTGCCATTGGACGAGGTTGATGTGCCATTGGACGTGGCTGATGTGCCATGGGACGAGGTTGATATGCCATTGGATGTGGCTGATGTGCCATGGGACGTGGTTGTTGTGCCATTGGACGAGGTTGATGTGCCATTGGACGAGGGGGCTGTGCCATGTTCATCAACATCAACCATGACATGGCACCTGGTTGTTGTGCCATTGGACGTGGTTGTTGTGCCATTGGATAAGGGGGCTGTGCCGTTTGACGTGGTAGGTGTGCCATTGCAGCAGATGGACTTGCCGTTGGGTTTGGCTGTGGCTGGTCCCTCTTCAGCTTCAATAGTTCTGGGGGGAAATCAAACAAACAGAAGCATGGATTAAGATGGATTGCTTGTGTTTGTGTTCAATCACTGTCTGCCTCCCTATCTCTTTTCTTGCCCCCTACCCCCCTCTCTTTCTCTCTGTCTCAGGTCTGTTTGTCTCTCCCTCTCTCTCTCTCTCCCTCTCTCTCTCTCTCTCTCTCTCTCTCTCTCTCTCTCTCTCTCTCTCTCTCTCTCTCTCTCTCTCTCTCTCTCTCTCTCTCTCTCTCTCTTCACTAACGCACCTCCTCTCTGGCAGCATGCGCAGAGCAAAACGTTGCAATCTTCTGTGTGGGTGCCTGGAAGTGACACAGTAGTTTTGCTGCGTGTGCTAAGTTTCTTATAAACACTATAAAGCTAGGCAACCTTTATTTATTATTAGGTACTTTATAGTCACAGAGGCGTCTCTGTAAAATTCGGGTTGCTCCCACCTGGAGAGAGCGTCGCAGCCAGAGGCGCGCCACTCATTTTTGTGTGCATGCGATTGTTGTGTGATTGATGAGGAAATTGTGACTACATTTTAATGACAACTTTTTCGTTGCCACTGGGGGTTTAACGTGTGCTGAGTGCATGGGCACACGGGACCTCGGTTTATCGCCTCATCCGAAAGACAACACGTTCAGACCGTACGGCCTAGTGCAGAGTGAGAGGAAAACTCCCATGTACCCAGGTAGGGTTGTCACTCTTGAGCTGGAAAACATTCAAGGACTTTCCAGGGTTTTTCAAGGGGATATTAGAATTCTTAAAGGGTCGTGGAAGTTACATCAATGATTATAATAAAGCTGACATGCGTAAAAAATAAGGCGATACACAATCTGAATGCGTCAAAACAAAACATAGATTTGTACAAAGAATCGGTCAAGGTCATTGGAGCAAAAAATGCGGATGAGCACCTGGAACGATAACGTTTGAACGCAGGGACCTAAGACACTCAAATTGTGGTTGCGGGTGGGTACTAAAGAAATCTAGACCAAGTTCGAACATCAAGGTCATAAGTCAAAGGTCAAGGCCACTGGACCCGAAAATGCTGTCGTGCGGCTGGTGGTCTAGCGTCTTCACATTCTAGTTGTTTGCTTGCTGTGCTTAGCCAGCCGCGAGCGAAAGCTGTTTATTGTTTTCGGGGCAGTCTGTTTGTTTTTGGCTATCTGTGTGACTATGTGACTTTCTATGTGACTATGTGACTCTCTATGTGACTATGTGACTCTCTATGTGACTCTCTATGTGACTATGTGACTCTCTATGTGACTATGTGACTCTCTATGTGACTATGTATGTGACTATGTGACTATCTATGTGACTATGTGACTCTCTATGTGACTCTCTATGTGACTCTCTGTGTGACTATATGACTATGCGACTATGTCACTCTCTATGTGACTATGTGACTATATATCTGACTATGTGACTATTTATGTGACTATATGACTATGTGACTATCTATGTGACTATGTGACTATATGACTATGTGACTATCTATATGACTATATGACTATCTATATGACTATGTGACTATGTGACTATCTATATGACTATGTGACTATTTATGTGACTATGTGAGTATCTATGTGACTTTCTATATGACTATGTGACTATATATGTGACTATGTGACTATGTGTATGTGACTATGTGTATGTGACTATGTGTATGTGACTATCTATGTGACTATCTATGTGACTATATGACTATCTATGTGACTATGTGACTATCTATGTATGTGGCTATGTACGTGACTATGTGACTATCTGTGTGACTATGTGTATGCGACTATGTGACTATCTATGTGACTATCTATGTATGTGGGATTGTGGCTATATACGTGACTATGTGACTATCTGTGTGACTATGTGTATGTGACTATCTATGTGACTATGTGACTATATATGTGACTATGTGATTATCTATGTGACTATGTGACTATCGATGTGACTATGTGACTATTTATCATCATCATCATCATCATCATTTCTACAATCATCATCATCATCATTTCTGTTTTTCTTATTATTACTAATATTAGTATTAGTAGTGGTGGTGGTTCCCATTTTACTTATTCATTATTTATCATCATCTTCATCATTATCACTGTTGTTGTAGTGATTGTCCACTTAACTTTTTTAATGCACACGCTTATCCACTTACACACACACACACATATGCATGCGCATGCGCACACACGCATATATACATGCACACGCACGTACATACACACACACACACACACACACACACTCTCTCTCTCTCTCCCACACATACACCAGCTTCACACAGTATGAATGTGTCAGTACACCAAGCACAGAAACCCAGACATTTGTGTATCAAATAACAACACTTAAGGCTCTTGGAAATGTCCATCTTAGTCAGACACACAGACATTAGGATGAAAGAGAGCGGGGAAAAGCCTACCTAAAAATAATTTTACAAAAAATAAAGGGGGGGGGGGGTAGGAAAAAAGGGGAAAGGGGGGGGGGGGGAAAAAGGAACAAAGAAAAAAGGAGGAAAGGAAGGAAAAAAGAAAAGAAAGGGTTAAAAATGAAGGCGGAAGTGGTGGTGGGTTGCATGATGAGTGAGCAAGATAGCGGAGAGCGGATGAATGATTGGGTGTGGTGTGAGAGTTACATATTTGTTAATGTAAATTTATGTTTCATACTTTTATTTAATATTTTTATTTTACACGGTGGAAGACAAGTTTCCATGTGCGTTGTACAATGCCAATGGACAATAAACTTATGACTTATTTATGTGATTATGTGACTATCTATGTGACTATCTGTGTGACTATGTGACTATCTATGTGACTATGTGTATGTGACTATCTATGTGACTATGTGTATGTGACTATCTATGTGACTATGTGTATGTGACTATCTATGTGACTATGTGTATGTGACTATCTATGTGACTATGTGTATGTGACTATCTATGTGACAATGTGACTATATGCATGTGACTATCTATGTGACTATGTGTATGTGACTATGTGACTATCTGTGTGACTATGTGACTATTTATGTGACTATGTGTATGTGACTATCTGTGTGACTATGTATGCGACTATCTATGTGACTATGCGACTATATGTATGTGACTATCTATGTGACTATGTGACTATCTATGTGACTATCTATGTGACTATGTGACTATCTATGTGACTATCTATGTGACTATGTGACTATCTATGTGACTATGTGACTATCTATGTGACTATGTGACTATCTATGTGACTATGCGACTATTTGTATGTGACTATCTATGTGACTATGTGACTATCTATGTGACTGTCTATGTGACTATGTGACTATCTATGTGACTATATATGTGACTATCTATGTGACTATGTGACTATCTATGTGACTATCTATGTGACTATCTATGTGACTATGTGACTATCTATGTGACTCTCTATGTGACTATGTGACTATCTATGTGACTATCTATGTCAATGTGACTATCTATGTGACTATGTGACTATCTATGTGACTCTCTATGTGACTATCTATGTGACTATGTGACTATCTATGTGACTATGTGACTATCTATGTGACTATGTGACTATCTATGTGACTCTCTATGTGACTATCTGTGTGACTATGTGACTATCTATGTGACTATGTGACTCTCTATGTGACTATCTGTGTGACTATGTGACTCTCTATGTGACTATGTGACTATCTATGTGACTCTCTATGTGACTATCTATGTGACTATGTGTATGTGACTATCTGACTATCTATGTGACTCTCTATGTGACTATCTATATGACTATGTGACGATGTGACTTTGTGTATGTGACTATCTATGTGACTATGCATGTGACTATCTATGTGACTATGTGACTATGTATGTGACTATGTATGTGACTATGTATGTGACTATCTATGTGACTATGTCAGAACAATAACTTTTGAACAGAGAGCCCAAGGAGGTTTGAATTTGCATGTGGATAATTACGTAGTTAGGATATTAGCTTAGGTTTATTTTTTACTTACAACCCTAACTCTAACCCAATCTCCGACCCATCTCCCGGATTGGGCTGTTTATCCGCGAATCGCCCCCTGACTGACGCCCTGCACGGATCCATACGCCCCCCCCCCCCCCCCCCCAGTCTGTTGGTCCATAGAGTGGGGATATACTCTGGGCAAGGCATCTCCTCTTCGAACACGTTTCAGCCCAGCCCTTCACAATAGCGCTTGCTTTTGCTGAGAGTCGCCATGGGAAAGACCAGACTGGAACACACCTTCCAGAACTACTCCTCGTTTGTGGACTATTGAACTATCTGAGTATGATAGTCAGAGAACTACTCCTCGTTTGTGGACTATTGAACCATCTGAGTATAATAGTGAGACTACTCCTCGTTTGTGGTCTATTGAACTATATGAGTATGATAGTCGGAGAACTACTCCTTGTTTGTGGACTATTGAACTCTCTGAGTATGATAGTGAGAGAACTACTCCTCGTTTGTGGACTATTGAACTATCTGAGTATGATAGTCAGAGAACTACTCCTTGTTTGTGGACTATTGAACTCTCTGAGTATGATAGTGAGAGAACTACTCCTCGTTTGTGGACTATTGAACTCTCTGAGTATGATAGTGAGAGAACTCCTTGTTCTGTGGACTATTGAACTCTCTGAGTATGATAGTCAGTAGAACTACTCCTCGTTTGTGGACTATTGAACTATCTGAGTATGATAGTCAGAGAACTACTCCTCGTTTGTGGACTATTGAACCATCTGAGTATGATAGTCAGTAGAACTACTCCTTGTTTTGTGGACTATTGAACCATCTGAGTATAATAGTGAGACTACTCCTTGTTCTGTGGACTATTGAACTATCTGAGTATGATAGTGAGAGAACTATTCCTTGTTTGTGGACTATTGAACTATCTGAGTATGATAGTCAGAGAACTACTCGTTTTGTGGACTATTGAACCATCTGAGTATAATAGTCAGAGAACTACTCCTTCTTTTATGGACTACTCTTTGTTTTATGGACTATTGAACTACATGAGCATAACAGCAGTAGAGGTCCACTTTCCTACTGAGTGCCATTGTCGCGTGTCGGTCAGTGGGTGTCACACACTTCACTTGGCCCTACCCGTTTAACTTGTACATCCACCCGGATCAACCAGTCAGGCTCTATTGTATTCGACAACAATGGATTCGAGGAGCAGGTTCACTTTGGATTGACTTGCACAGACTATGCACGAAATCAGTCGTCATGATGAGAACGGATTGTACAAGTGTGTCACACACACACACGCACGCACGCACGCACGCACGCACGCACGCACACGCACACACACACACACACACACACACACACACACACACACACACACACACACACACACACACACACGAAACTAAGCAACACTCTTAAGCCAGCAGGATCACAAAACTGGATAAAGCATCAACACAAATTACCCAATGAAATACAAACTTATAAAGTTTGTCCAACTGATATGTGGATGTCAAACGCAGGCTATCTCCTCTTCGTCTCGCCACAGGCAGCCGCCTTCATCACGTTGAAGATCCCACACTGGGAAAGATCTGACCCAATGGCTGACCGTTCCCCAACACACACAAGTGGAGAAATAACAACACAAACGGTAATTACCAATTAAATATAAACCGGAACCATGATGGCATATTCAGACTGTTAACAATGTGAAAGATCTCCTGCCCAATGGTTGACCATACCCCTGTAGCATTCTCAAATGGGATTTGTTCTCAACATGTCTGCGCATGTGCGAAATCGATCATAATGTACCATCAAATTTGATCTTTTGTGTATGCGACACTGAATTTACCCTAAACCTAACCCTAGCCCTAGCCCTAATCCTAACCCTATCCCTAACTCATCGCACACGTGCATACGGTTTGAGAACAAATCCCATTTGAGAACACTACACCCATACCCCGATACACACAAGTGTAAATACAACAAGTGCAACTCCGAGCGGCTGCAAAGTCCCCTCGCAGCATCGCCGTGGTACTCCGAAATCGGAATGTGTCGGCTGTACACATACATAAAAACGCATCAAATCAGCACGTAACTACATAAAAGGGCATCAAAACCGCACGTAATTCGGATCGCTACTCGGCCTTTTGGCTAAGACAGTGATTCAGGAACATAAATTTTTGTTTATACCTTTGTTGGTTTGTTCAGCCCGTCGTACATGGCGAAAGCCGATACGCGACGTTAAACTGAACTTCCATCCCAGCACTCAAGGGAATAGTTGTTTTTTATATATAGCCTTGGGGTTCGGACCCGTGATTTGAGCGCGCGCGATCATGCGCACACGCGCGCACAGAAAAATTCATGACAACTGTGTTATAGACCATTCATCAAGAAATGTTGTGCAAAAAAAAACTGCATTAAAATACATGCAAAACTTTGCGAGATATTAGCGATTATGTGTTTCGGGGTTTGAACCCCGTAACTGGCGCGACCTTGACCTTAATGTAAAACTAAATACATCAGTGGATAGCTTGCATCTTGGCAAACTATTAATAAAAAAAAGTATTATACCAAATTTGATGATGATAGACAGAATAGTTTTTTGAGAAAAACGGACGAATAGCCGGACGGACGGAGGCATGCCGGACGGACGGACGGACACCGGACGGACGGACACCGGACGGACGGACACCGGACGGACGGACACCGGACGGACGGACACCGGACGGACGGACGGACCAGACAAAAACAATAGCTCCCCGAACCTTCGGCTCGGGGACTAATGAGATAACACAGAACAAATAATCATAGAAAACCAGCAATGTTATATTCTGCAACACTTACCTTTCGGTAAAACCAAAGACTCTCTCTCTGTGAATTCATCAAACTTTGAGGGTGCTTGCCAAAC
>CM065707.1:1827735-1830235 GCA_017654935.2 Phymorhynchus buccinoides
GATTCTTGATTTTTGAATTGATTATTGTACTGTTATTGTTTCTCTTGTGTTTTGTTTTGTTTACTTTAATTTCTTGTTTTATATTATTGTTAAGAAATGAATACGTAAACATATATTCGTTTCTTAACGAGAGAGAGAGAGAGAGAGAGAGAGAGAGAGAGAGAGAGAGAGAGAGAGAGAGAGAGAGAGAGAGAGAGAGAGAGAGAATAAGTGTAAGGGAGCACAGGGGGCATAGCTCTTTTCTACTAACAGACAGTTGATTTTCTTCCCTTGGATTGCTTTAGGAAGTAATTTTAAATGAAAGAAATTTACTTTAAAGAAAACAGGTACATGGTAGGGATTATTTAGTTCTACTATATATTCAATATTTTATGCAAAATTATTTAAAAAGAATAAAGTAGAATGTCATTATTGTTACAAATTCTTATTTTAACTAATCTGTGTTTTTAACTTCCTGTTTCAAGAGGACTTCCTGTTCCTTTGGAGCTCTCCTGTCAATGTTCCACCAGACTTGAAAGGGAGAAGACCCAGTTTAGAAGTCTATCATTGAATTGAAAGAAGACCCAGAGCTTGCCTGGACAAGGTCGGTAATTATTGTCGTGTTAATCTTTGGTGTTTCAGGAATATAGAAATTTAATAGAGTAATATTGTAAATTAAATTATAGTGAAGAGTGGATTAGTGTAAGGCCAGGTTGTAGTTCATGTGAATAGAGGTGGGGGGAAAACCGAAAAACCGGTCTTGAAATTCCGCGGTTCAAAAAACCGGTTCGAGTTGCTGTGAACCGTTTTTTTAACTGCAAACTGAAAGTAAGTTTCTCTTAGAATAGCGCACTCTTTTTGAAAACAACACTGAATCTCAGCGCAGATTGGGTGTTTGTAAACCAAGAGTAGCTGTTTCTAGTTGTTGAGCTAAGTTTTCAGTTGATTGTGTGTGTATGTGTGCGCGCGCGTGTTTGAATATTCTGACAAATAAATATGTTTGCATAGGTGAAACTACTGATGCGAGTACTGGTTAAAAAACTGATTCGAAAAGACGGGTTTGGAGAAGAAAAACCGGTTCGAAAATTTTAACCGGTTCTCAACTCTACATGTGAACATGTGCTTTTAGACATGTGCTTTGAGAGAGAGAGAGAGAGAGAGAGAGAGAGAGAGAGAGAGAGAGAGAGAGAGAGAGAGAGAGAGAGAGAGAGAGAGAGAGAGAGAGAGAGAGATAATAGATGAATATGTGGATAGTCCTTAGTACTTTGGGGATATTGTATGGATACTTTTCACACTTAATTTTTGATGTCCTTATTACCTCACAAAATAAGATCACATTCTGGGACTCTCTTCGGAGGCATATAAGTCCGTAAGGCGAGAGCCTGTGGTTTTGTCTAGGGATGCACTGGCCTCGCCTGTCCTTTTGGGGGCTGTTGGATGCGTTCTGGTTTCTGAGTGGGTGTCTTTTGCCGGTGGGCTCTGCAGTCATGAACAATGGACTGGTACACCCATGGGGACATTTCGCAAGGACTCCTTTGTATCATATCCGATGGTCACCAAGCCTGGAGTAGCTATGTGCCTTGTATACTTAATGTAATGTCCCATGTGTGCCTGCCCCCCAGTAACACAACACGGACTTCCAAGGCTGGGGCAGGGCTGCTCTCGCGTTGATAGGACGGGCGTGGCTGGTGCATCTCTGGGTCCCATCAGCACCTTCGGGTGTTTCTAGTTCATTGATGTCCTTATTGCACTTGATGAGATTCTTGATTTTTGAATTGATTATTGTACTGTTATTGTTTCTCTTGTGTTTTGTTTTGTTTACTTTAATTTCTTGTTTTATATTATTGTTAAGAAATTAATACGTAAACATATATTCGTTTCTTAACGAGAGAGAGAGAGAGAGAGAGAGAGAGAGAGAGAGAGAGAGAGAGAGAGAGAGAGAGAGAGAGAGAGAGAGAGAGAGAGAGAGAGAGAGAGAGAGAGAGAGAGTAAGTGTAAGGGAGCACAGGGGGCATAACTCTTTTCTACTAACAGACAGTTGATTATCTTCCCTTGGATTGCTTTAGGAAGTAATTTTAAATGAAAGACATGTATTTTAAAGAAAGCAGGTACATAGTATGGATTATTTAGTTCTACTATATATTCAATATTTTATGCAAAATTATTTAAAAAGAATAAAGTAGAATGTCATTATTGTTACGAATTCTTATTTTAACTAATCTGCGTTTTTAGTTTCCTGTTTCAAGTGTTTCTAGCTTCCTGTTTCAAGAGGACTTCCTGTTCCTTTGGAGCTCTCCTGTCAATTTCCACCAGACTTGAAAGGGAGAAGACCCAGTTTAGAAGTCTCTCATTGAATTGAAAGAAGACCCAGAGCTTGCCTGGACAAGGTCGGTAATTATTGTCGTGTTAATCTTTGGTGTTTCAGGAATATAGAAATTTAATAGAGTAATATTGTAAATTAAATTAGAGTGAGGAGTGGATTAGGGTAAGGCCAGGTTGTAGTTCACGTGAACATGTGCTT
>CM065707.1:1835235-1850292 GCA_017654935.2 Phymorhynchus buccinoides
TGGTTAAAAAAACTGATTCGAAAAGACCGGTTCGGAGAGGAAAATCCGGTTCGAAAATTTGAACCGGTTCTCAACTCTACATGTGAACATGTGCTTTTAGAGAGAGAGAGAGAGAGAGAGAGAGAGAGAGAGAGAGAGAGAGAGAGAGAGAGAGAGAGAGAGAGAGAGAGAGAGAGAGAGAGAGAGAGAGAGAGAGAGAGAGAGAGAGAGAGAGAGAGAGAGAGAGAGAGAGAGAGAGAGAGAGAGAGAGAGAGAGAAAGAGAGAGATGAATATGTGGATAGTCCTTATTACTTTGGGGATATTGTATGGATACTTTTCACACTTAATTTTTGATGTCCTTATTGCACGTGATGAGATTCTTGATTTTTCAATTCATTATTGTACTGTTATCTTGTGTTTTGGTATGTTTACTTTAATTTCTTGTTTTATATTATTGTTAAGAAATGAATACGTAAACATATAATAAAACATTATTCGTTTATTATCGAGAGAGACGGAGAGAGAGAGAGAGAGAGAGAGAGAGAGAGAGAGAGAGAGAGAGAGAGAGAGAGAGAGAGAGAGAGAGAGAGAGAGAGAGAGAGAGAATAAGTGTAAGGGAGCACAGGGGGCATAACTCTTTTCTACTAACAGACAGTTGATTTTCTTCCCTTGGGTTGCTTTAGGAAGTAATTTTAAATGAAATAAATTTGTATTAAAGAAAACAGGTACATAGTATGGATTATTTAGTTCTACTATATATTTAAGATTGTATGCAAATTTATTTAAAAACAATAAAGTAGAATGTCATTATTGTTACAAATTCTTATTTTAACTAATCTGTGTTTTTAACTTCCTGTTTCAAGAGGACTTCCTGTTCCTTTGGAGCTCTCCTGTCAGTGTTCCACCAGACTTGAAAGGGAGAAGACCCAGTTTAGAAGTCTCTCATTGAATTGAAAGAAGACCCAGAGCTTGCCTGGACAAGGTCGGTAATTATTGTCGTGTTAATCTTTGGTGTTTCAGGAATATAGAAATTTAATAGAGTAATATTGTAAATTAAATTAGAGTGAGGACTCGATTAGTGTAAGGCCAGGTTGTAGTTCACCTGAACATGTGCTTTTACATGATCCGAGTCATGTGCTTCAGTCGGTCACGTGACGAATCCGATCTGACCGTGCAGCATGACATGACACACCGTATGATTCTCACAGAGAGAGAGAGAGAATAATAGATGAATATGTGGATAGTCCTTAGTACTTTGGGGATATCGTATGGATACTTTTCACACTTAATTTTTGATGTCCTTATTACCTGACAAAATAAGATCACATTCTGGGACTCTCTTCGGAGGCATATAAGTCCGTAAGGCGAGAGCCTGTGGCTTTGTCCAGGGATGCACTGGCCTCGCCTGTCCTTTTGGGGGCTGTTGGATGCGTTCTGGTGTCTGAGTGGGTGTCTTTTGCCGGTGGGCTCTGCAGTCATGAAAAATGGACTGGTACACCCATGGGGACATTTCGCAAGGAGTCCTTTGTATCGTATCCGATGGTCACCAAGCCGGGAGTAGCTATGTGCCTTGTATTCTTAATGTAATGTCCCGTGTGTGCCTGCCCCCCAGTAACACAACACGGACTTCCAAGGCTGGGGCAGGGCTGCTCTCGCGTTGATAGGACGGGCGTGGCTGGTGCATCTCTGGGTCCCATCAGCACCTTCGGGTGTTTCTAGTTCATTGATGTCCTTATTGCACTTGATGAGATTCTTGATTTTTGAATTGATTATTGTACTGTTATTGTTTCTCTTGTGTTTTGTTTTGTTTTACTTTAATTTCTTGTTTTATATTATTGTTAAGAAATTAATACGTAAACATATATTCGTTTCTTAAGAGAGAGAGAGAGAGAGAGAGAGAGAGAGAGAGAGAGAGAGAGAGAGAGAGAGAGAGAGAGAGAGAGAGAGAGAGAGAGAATAAGTAAAAGGGAGCACAGGGGACATAACTCTTTTCTACTAACAGACAGTTGATTTTCTTCCCTTGGGTTGCTTTAGGAAGTAATTTTAAATGAAAGAAAGTTATATTAAAGAAAACAGGTACATAGTATGGATTATTTAGTTCTACTATGTATTTAAGATTGTATGCAAATTTATTTAAAAAGAATAAAGTAGAAAGTCATTATTGCTACAAATTCTTATTTTAACTAATCTGCGTTTTTAACTTCCTGTTTCATGTGTTTCTAACTTCCTGTTTCAAGAGGACTTCCTGTTCCTTTGGAGCTCTCCTGTCAATGTTCTACCAGACTTGAAAGGGAGAAGACCCAGTTTAGAAGTCTCTCATTGAATTCAAAGAAGACCCAGAGCTTGCCTGGACAAGGTCGGTAATTATTGTCATGTTAATCTTTGGTGTTTCAGGAATATAGAAATTTAATAGAGTAATATTGTAAATTAAATTATAGTGAAGACTGGATTAGTGTAAGGCCAGGTTGTAGTTCATGTGAACATGTGCTTTTAGACATGTGCTTTTACATGATCCGAGTCATGTACTTCAGTCGGCCACGTGACGAATCCGATCTGACCGTGCAGCATGACATGACACACCGTATGATTCTCACAGAGAGAGAGAGAGAGAGAGAGAGAGAGAGAGAGAGAGAGAGAGAGAGAGAGAGAGAGAGAGAGAGAGAGAGAGAGAGAGAGAGAGAGAGAGAGAGCTAATAGATGAATATGTGGATAGTCCTTATTACTTTGGGGATATTGTACTTCTCACACTTAAGTTTTGATGTCCTTATTGCACTTGATGAGATTCTTGATTTTTCAATTAATTATTGTACTGTTATCGTTTCTCTTGTGTTTTGTTATGTTTACTTTAATTACTTGTTTTATATTAATTGTTAAGAAATGAATACGTAAACATAT
This sequence comes from Phymorhynchus buccinoides, assembly GCA_017654935.2. Taxonomy (NCBI): domain Eukaryota; kingdom Metazoa; phylum Mollusca; class Gastropoda; order Neogastropoda; family Raphitomidae; genus Phymorhynchus; species Phymorhynchus buccinoides. The sequence goes on from CM065707.1 coordinate 1,838,111, forward strand.
AATAACAATTATTCGTTTATTAATGAGAGAGAGAGAGAGAGAGAGAGAGAGGAGAGAGAGAGAGAGAGAGAGAGAGAGAGAGAGAGAGAGAGAGAGAGAGAGAGAGAGAGAGAGAGAGAGAGAGAGAGAGAGATGACATGAATTGAAATACTTTAATGTTCTTTGGGCCATTGGTACATGACCATTGGGGAAAGACAAGACAGAGAGAGAGAGAGAGAGAGAGAGAGAGAGAGAGAGAGAGAGAGAGAGAGAGAGAGAGAGAGAGAGAGAGAGAGAGAGAGAGAGAGAGAGAGAGAGAGAGAGAGAGAGAGGGAGAGAGAGAGACACAGAGAGAGAGAGAGAGAGAGAGAGAGAGAGAGAGAGAGAGAGAGAGAGAGAGAGAGAGAGAGAGAGAGAGAATAAGTAAAAGGGAGCACAGGGGACATAACTCTTTTCTACTAACTGACAGTTGATTTTCTTCCCTTGGATTGCTTTAGGAAGTAATTTTAAATGAAAGAAATTTGTATTAAAGAAAACAGGTACATGGTAGGGATTATTTAGTTCTACTATATATTTAATATTGTATGCAAATTTATTTAAAAACAATAAAGTAGAATGTCATTATTGCTACAAATTCTTATTTTAGCTAATCCGTGTTTTTAACTTCCTGTTTCAAGAGGACTTCCTATTCCTTTAGAGCTCTCCTGTCAGTGTTCCACCAGACTTGAAAGGGAGAAGACCCAGTTTAGAAGTCTCTCATTGAAAAGAAAGAAGACCCAGAGTAGAATGTCATTATTGTTGCACATTCGTATTTTAACTAATCCGTGTTTTTAACTTCCTGTTTCAAGAGGACTTCCTGTTCCGTTGGAGCTCTCCTGTCAGTGTTCCACCAGACTTGAAAGGGAGGAGACCTAGTTTAGAAGTCTCTCATTGAAAAGAAAGAAGACCCAGAGCTTGCCTGGACAAGGTTGGTAATTATTGTCGTGTTAGTCTTTGGTGTTTCAGGAATATAGAAATTTAATAGATTAATATTGTAAATTAAATGATAGTGAAAACTGGATTAGTGTAAGGCCAGGTTGTAGTTCATGTGAACATGTGCTTTTAGACAAAGAAGCACATGGTTTCTTTCTTTGAGCTGTGTTTCTACAACCTTCTTGTGAATTGCTTACTAATAATGGGGTTTGTAACCAACTGTTGCAGTCCAAGTTTATTAGTAGTGTAAACCAATAATCATTACCATGTGTAATGAGGGTAGAAGTATTTGTGGGTGAACATTTGGAAAACACTGACTGTCACGTATGACATTAATTCATTGTGAAAGCCACATGGCTGATGCCATGAGGCAAGATGAAAGGGGAGACAAAGAGCTGTGACAGTAGTTCATTGTCAAACCACATGGCTGATACCATGAGGCAAGTGAAAGGGGAGACCAAGAGCTGTGACAGTAGTTCATTGTCAAACCACATGGCTGATACCATGAGGCAAGGTAAAAGGGGAGATAATGAGCTGTGACAGTAGTTCATTGTCAAACCACATGGCTGATGCCATGAGGCAAGGTGAAAGGGGAGACAATGAGCTGTGACAGTAGTTCATTGTCAAACCACATGGCTGATGCCATGAGGCAAGATGAAAGGGGAGACAATGAGCTGTGACAGTAGTTCATTGTTGAGAGCCACATGGCTGATACCATGAGGCAAGGGGAGACAAAGAGCTGTAGCAGTAGTTCATTGTCAAACCACATGGCTGATACCATGAGGCAAGATGGAAGGGGAGACAATGAGCTGTGGCAAGCTGTAATATATGACTGGTGCAGGAAGAGGAGGGGTGACAGTCGCATAGCAGTTGGTTTTCTGTTTTTCTTTCCTTATTCTTTTCTGCCTTCTCATTTTCTTGATTTTCGTTTTGTTGCTGTTGTTATTGCCGTACCCTGGCTCAAAGACTCCAGGGACCGTCCCAACAGCCGAAGCACTTGAACACTATGGTACAAATGCACCAGCTAGTGATGAAAACATTACGTGCATAGCCATGTCTTGATTACCCCATCACGTGGGCAGCCACACTCTGACTTCCTCGTCCTAACAAAAACGATAACTACCAATTAAATATAAACTGAAACCACGATGGCGTATGCAGACTATTAACAATGTGAAAGACTTGTCCCAATGGCTGACCACACCCCGATACACACAAGTGTAAGCACAACGAGATAACACAGAAAAAAATAATCAAAGAAAACCAACAATGTTATCTACAAGGGTGTGTCTATTCACCGAAAAATGCCGAAAAACGCTGAAAAATGACGAAAAATGCCGGAAAATACCGAAAGGTGAATGCTGGATGGTCATAACACCATTATTATGGTGAAGCTGAATTATGAAACCACATATAACCAAAATATAAATATTGTCATTTAACAGTGACTGATCACTGTGTGGAAGATTTTCACATTGATAGTGAGCCCACTTTTCGCAAACATCGCAACAAATGCATCGATGTGACACTGATTTCCACAACAGGAGCAACGGTAATAATCGGACATTGTTGATCAAACAAGGAAGGTTTTCCTTCTTTTAAAAAGGTTAGCTTTTAAAATTTACGCATGGCCCAGGCGTAGGTCGCGGTGACGATCTCTGCCTGTGTGTACGGTGTGTTGCCACACACACACAAAAAATGACATCTACTCATTGAGTTCTTTAAATTATGTTGAGCGCCGATGTGTACGCGCACGCGCGCTGTTTTGTTTGTAAACACGTCAGTATGACGCGGTATGACATGATTTCTATTCTAGTGTGTGGGATAGCCGAACTACAGAAATGTGTCATCGGTGCCGTGTTAATCATTTTGCTATTCGGCAATTTCACTTTCCATTGTTGTAAATTTTGGGGGTTTCTGTAGAATGTTTTCATAATTCAGCCCTACCATTCGGCATTTTGATCATTCCGCCTTCACCATTCGGCATTTTTCGGTATGGTTTGGCCATTCTGCATTCGTTTTTCGGCAGTTTCCGACCATTTTGCATTAATTTTTCGACATTTGTTGGTGTATAGACATAGCGATATACAACACTCACCAATCCTTGCTTTCGGTAAAACACTGTGATTCTGTGCAATCCCTTCGTTCTCTTAGTCAACGTCGATAATTTCCCCTTAACCTTAACCGTTCTCAAGTGGATAAAACACAATTTTTCTTCGTAAACAAAATAACATATTTTGATAGCATTTTACCATAACACGTTCTTGCAAGTCAGTTGATCGGGAGTGTGACGGTGTTGCATAAAATATTTTACCCATGAAATAAATGCTCTTTTCCTCGTTCAAATTGTTTGCTGTTTGGGAAAGATTCGCCCCTAAATACATTCAGAGGCGTCTTGTGGCATGCAGGAAGAACGGAAGATTCATCATTAAATACTGAGAAGTCAGGGATGGTTTTCTAATATTTATTATTTATTTTTGTTTTTGCACGGACGGTTGTTTATATCGTCCGCCATTTTGAAAAAAAACACGAAACTAAGTGACATGGCTTCGTATATCGATTTATGGGCAAAAATGTATCCTTACGCTTGGAATGAGCTACCAATTAACATAAAGAATGCACCTAACATTAATGAATTCAAAAATAGTTTGGACGAAAACCCAAATTTGAAAACAAAATTTAAATGTTTCAATGAATAATAAAAGCCATTCTCTTAAAAAAAATTCTAATTTGTCTTAGATTAGAGATGCAAACCACTAAATAATTTGTCAAGTCAAATTCATTGAGATGGGGCATAAAAAGAGCCGAGAGGCCTATGAATAATTTTACACCTATCTGCCTACACCCTGTGTTTTTTTTCGTGTAGATTGAGCACTTAAATATCAATATCTTGAATAATAGTTAACATTATTTATCACACGAAAGAAGAATGGCTCTAGTGCGCTTTTAAAGGGTATTTATTTCACGTAGGCACTTATTTGTCACGATAGCGTGACCTGCAATTCTGGCCAATGAGAACAACGAACGTTAGGTTTACTTCTCACGAGTAACATCTCGAGCTTGCTTTGTCAGACCGGTTGGTGACAGGGAAGACGGAGCACGTGTCAAGAAAGTCCGGTGGTTAGTAAATTCAAACTTCAGAAGACAGTGTGGCTCACCATGCGTAGGGGAAGACGGGGTATTAACGCTCGTCTCATGGGCAAATTGAGACTGAAATTTGCTTCATTTCATGAGATAATTGGGGTGGGCTTCTTACCCGCCCATGCGCTTTTTACCCCGTCTTCCCCTACATCTGAATCGTTAGAAATTCGGGAGTTTCCTGGAGTTGCACTGCCTCCGGGCATTGCCTCCAGGATCGATCCTACCATCTTTATATCTACTAATGTCCCATATGTGTCTGTTTCAGACCGGAGGACGTTAAAGTACGGATTTTCATTCAGGTTAGTAAAGTCAAAATTCAGAAGACAGTGTAGCTTACATATGTATCGTTAAAAAATCGGGACTTTCCTGGAGTTGCACTGCCTCCGGGCATTGCCTCCAGGATCGTTCCCACCATTTTTATATTATCTAATAATGTCCCATGTATGTCTGTTTCAAACGGATTTTCATTCAAGTCAAAAGTTCCATCAGATCTGCAGTTTCTTGGTTTACTGAGAGCAAGATGGTGAGTGTTGGCGATGGCGCATACCCCTATTTATTTAATTGTTGTCATGGACTTGTTGTCCTATGCCCGATTTATGATCAGCAATGGAGTATAAGTTTCCCATTGATTACGCTGCGACACGCTTGGTTTTGTTTTGTTGTTGTTAATGGTTTGTTACTGTAGCTGTTTGGCTAGGCTCACACCATTGAGTAAATCGCGGGACGCATAAATTGTTGCATCTGTTTAAGAAACATGTGTGCGTGTGTGCGCGAGCGTGTGTATGTGTGTGCGCGCGCGCGTGTGTGTAGATTAATTGTAGCTTACCGCACCACATGGTCTCAAGAAAAACGACTGGCTTTGCGTGTCAAGTGAAGCCGTAGTAAAAGTAGTTACACGTACAAGCCTTCTTCTTCTTCGTGTTGCCCAAGGGCTATAATTTTATGTAGGTGGCGCTTTCACGTGAGGCTTGAGAGAGAGAGAGAGAGAGAGAGAGAGAGAGAGAGAGAGAGAGAGAGAGAGAGAGAGGAGAGAGAGAGAGAGAGAGAGAGAGAGAGAGACGCAATGAATTGTAATGTGAGGCCACCGACCTATACACATTTGGAGGTGCAACTAAAATATATATACACGACTAAAGAAAAAGCAGGTAAAGAACACAATGTTTAGAACAATACTTTGACAGGCAAAATGAATGCGGATAGGAGAGAGAGAGAGAGAGAGAGAGAGAGAGAGAGAGAGAGAGAGAGAGAGAGGAGAGAGAGAGAGAGAGAGGAGAGAGAGAGAGAGAGAGAGAGAGAGAGAGAGAGAGAGAGAGAGAGAGAGAGAGAGAGAGATGAGAGAGAGAGACTCACAGAGAGAGAGAGAGAGAGAGAGAGAGTCGGTGAAAGATAATTTTTCAGTATAAAGCCTCCAACTAGACAAGAAAATGGCAAATGTTAAGATAACCCCCGTGCTACTTCGCGCAATTCCAAATACGCTCTTTCATTCAGTGAAGCCCCGCCCCTTTCATTCATCCTGGCTGTTCTGTTAAGTAGTGTCTCCCCTCTGCTGAACATGAAGTGTTACACGGGCTGATACAGGTCTACCGATAGCTACTTTATCCATCCTTTAAAGAAGATAATTAATTGATTAATTGATGGAAATAAATTAATTGAAGTTTTCCTGGGCATTTCTTAGTAGAACCCGCAAAATCAAAGTTTAATACTTATAATCTAAGCAAATAAACAGCGTTACCACAAATGCGAATCTTGCATTTAACTGTTGCCATTCTTAGGGGAATACGCCATGGGTATGGCGACACTGAATGGCAGGTAAAGATAAAGATGTACCCCCCCCCCCCCCCCCCTGCATTTCTCGGTTAATTGTATTTTTCCGTTTTTGCCTTTCTTACCATACATAAAGCTGTATTTTAGGAACATTTTTAGCTAATAACCTTTTTGGAATACTAACCCTAGCCCTAAACCTAACCCTACCCCCTACTATGTACTGCAGTACACCGCGATTTGTCACAGTTGTGGTTCGTTGCGTTTTTCCGTCATATAGGGTGGGGGTTAAGGCTAGGGTTAGTATTAAACGGAAAAATACAATTAACCGAGAAATGTAGGGGGGGGGGCACATCTTGATCTTTACCGAATATTTAAATTTTTCAAACTTTCTGTGCCATGAGAACAACCCGTAACTGATTCCAACCCTATCCCTAACCCGATGAAGTAAATCAATTGGGCGAAAAATGTCTATTGAATTTTGGGGGTTCTACTAAGAAAGGGTGCAAAAGGGCCGCGAGGCCCACTTCTAGCCCTAACTACTACTACTACTACTACTACTGCTGCTTTTGTAGCTGCTGCTACTACTACTACTACTACTACTACTGCCTACTACTACTACTACTACTACTACTACTACTACTACTACTACTACTACTACTACTACCACTGCCACTACTACTACTACTACTACTACTACTACTATTATTACTACTACTACTACTACTACTACTACTACTACTACTACTACTACTACCACTACTACTACTACAACAACTACTACTACTACTACTACTTATGGTAACTCAGCTGACCCACGTTGAAATGCGAACAGGGGTTTGAACTTAACATTTGCCAAAGCTACTCCTTAAGTTAAGTTTGAAAAGTTACAACGGGGTCTGTTTACCAGATGCCAATCAGCAGATGCCCGGACAGTACACAAGGGAGGGGAGGGTAAAGTTTGAAAAGTTACAATGGGGTCTGTTTACCAGATGCCAATCAGCAGATGCCCGGACAGTACACAAGGGAGGGGAGGATAAAGTTTGTTGTGCGCCCCTTTTCCTTTTCGGCCCCATCAGTTTGGAACTCCTTACCACGCGAAATTCGCCATATCCAGTCCTTGCCATGTTTCAAATCAGCTCTCAAGGCCCACCTATTCAAGCTCAACCACAACCTTTAGACCACATTTAAATACCTTGCGGGTGACTGGTTGGACCCGGTGGATGTAGTACTATTACGTAACGGGTGCTGACCAGCTAAGTGTGTACACGGACTTGTATAAATTATACAGTCCGTGGTGTGTAAGTGACTCACTGACCCACTACACATAGGACAGTAGAATAGTGTGCTCGTGAGTGCGTTTAAGAACTTCAACAAGGGTAGAAGAAGCATTAGGTTTAACTCGCAAACGTTTTGGAAACGTAGTCTAATGTATTTGGTATTTGGTCATCTTCAGATTCCAAAATTCTCTGTGTTCCTAGTACACGAACAAAAATGTTTGGTGAGCGCTCCTTTTCCTTTTCGGCCCCATCAGTTTGGAACTCCTTACCACGCGAAATTCGCCATATCCAGTCCTTGCCATCTTTCAAATCAGCTCTCAAGGCCCACCTATTCAAGTTACATCACAACCTTTAGGCCACATGTACTTACTTCTCTATTCCATTCACACACACCCTCCCTGCCCCCTCCCCCTCTCCCCTCCCCCGTACACCCCCCCCCCCCTACCCTACCCCCCTCCCTCCCACACTGTGTGTGTACCTGCCATGTCAGCTTTGTTACGAGAGAGATGAGAGGGGGGGAGAGAGAGAGAGAGAGATATGGGGGGAGAGAGAGAGAGAGAGAGAGAGAGAGAGAGAGAGAGAGAGAATGTTGATGCTTTATCCAACAGATTGTATCATGTATTGTGTTCTTGGATGGGGTGAGTGGTGGTGATGGTAATATTGTGCGTGTGTGTGCGCGCGCGTGTGTGTATGTGCGTGTACGTGCGTGCATGGGTATATGGATGTGTGTGTGTGTGTGTGTGGGGGGGGGGGGGGTATGTGTATGCCTATTTGCATTTTTGTGAGCGATTGTTTGTTTTTGTTGAATTTCTTGCTTTTAATTTTTTTTGTTGTTAAGCGCATAGAGCTCCACATTTGGTGGAGGAATGCGCTATATGAATGATTCACTATATTATGATTATTATTATTATTTTTGTTGAATTTCTTGTTGTTTTTTAATTGTTAAGCGCATAGAGCTCCACATTAGGTGGAGGAGTGCATGCGCTATATGAATGATTCACTAGTAGTAGTAGTAGTAGTAGTAGTAGTAGTAGTAGTAGTAGTAGTAGTAGTGGTAGTAGTAGTAGTAGTAGTAGTAGTAGTAGTAGTAGTAGTGGTAGTAGTAGTAGTAGTAGTAGTAGTAGTAGTAGTAGTATTATTTATTATATTCTAGTCACAGAGACTTATCTGTGAAATTCGGGCTTCTCTCCCCCGGAAAGATTGTCGCCGCAAGTGCAGCGCCTACCCTTTTTATTGGGGGGGGGGGGGGCACAGGGTGAGGAGGAGGTGTGGGCACACTCGGAAAACCTAGCTATCAATATGGCCATACCAGGCAGCGGGATTTCTCCCTGCTCTTACCGACTTTCAACTGCCGTGGGATTTTTACGTGCATAAAGCGCACATACCTAGCTCTAAGTTCCCATCCGAACACACACACACACACACACACACACACACACACACACACACACACACACACACACACACGTACATACACACGCACACACACACACACGCACGCGCACGCACACGCACGCACGCACGCACACGCACACGCACACGCACACACGCACACACACACACACACACACACACACACACACACACACACACACACACACACGGAGAGAGGGAGAGAGAGAGAGAGAAATGAAGTGAAATATGTTAATGTTCTTTAATCCATGGGCACATGGACACTGGGGGAAAGGGAAAGGGGTAAACACACAAACAAATAATATAAAAGGAAGATAAGCAAATCGAGGAATTATAAACACTAGCGCTACGCCGGATACCGGTAACGCCAAGTACTGGTAACACTGAGTACAACAAATTTGAAGCGATTCAGTTAAGAAACGGCGGTGTTCCTGTTTCCCGTTGGCGCTGCTCTGAGAGTGACGCTCTCTCCCTAGTAACGGTAACGCCTAGTAACGGTAACGCCAAGTACTGGTAACGGTTTGGCACATCGTTAGTCACCGTCCCCCGTCATCTACCTGCCAAATTCAAAGGCAATCGGTCGATAAATACCGGAAACACGGGCGCTGAGAGGCCGGCGGATATGCGTTTCGCGCATTTGCCAAACCGCGCAAATGACACGGCCGCCTCGGTTGCCGTTGCCATCGCCCCGTTAGGGCTCACAGCAAATTTGAAGTGATTCGGTCGAAAAACGGCGGAGTTATAAGGCCCGTTTTGTGTTTCACACGGACAGACAGACACACACACACACACACACACACACACACACACACACACACACACACACACACACACACACACACACTTACAAGTATGTATTTCTTTACCAATCTTATAATAAAACGGCAAGTGTGTGTGTGTGTGTGTGTCCATGTGAATCACAAAATGGGCCTTATAACTTCTAATTTGTAAGTGTGTGTGTGCGCGCGCATGCACACAAGTGTGTGTATATGTGAGTGCGCGTGTGCACTTTTGTGTGTGTATGTGCGTGTGTGTGCGTGCGCATGTGTGTGAGAGAGAGAGAGAGAGAGAGAGAAGAGAGAGAGAGAGAGAGAGAGAGACAGAGAGAGAGAAGGGGAGAGGGAGAGATGGTGGCAAAGGCATAGAGAGGGTAGACACTGGAACATTTTGGAAATAAAGATTTTAGGCGATGCCTATTACAATCTGTCCTTGGACAAAAGAAAAACAAATTTAACAAGTGCAACGCCGTGCGGCTGCAAAGTCCACTCGCAGCATTGCCAAGCTACTCCGAAATCGGAATGTGTCGGCTGTACACTTACATAAAAACGCATCAAAACAGCACGTAACTGAATAGTTGTTTATATATAGCCTTGGGGTTCGGACCCGTGATTTGAGCGCGCGCGATCATGCGCACACGAGCGCACAGAAACATTCATGATAACTATGTTATAGACCATTCATCAAGAAATGTTGTGAAAAAAACTGCATTGAAATACATGCAAAACTTCGCGAGATATTAGCGATTATGTGTATTGGGGGTTGAACCCCGTAACTGGCGCGACCTTGACCTTAATGTAAAACTAAATACATCGGTGGATAGCTTGCATCTTGGCAAACTAGTATGCCAAATTTGATAACGATAGACTAAATAGTTTTTGAGAAAAACGGACGAATAGCCGGACGGACGGACGGAAGCACGCCGGACGGACGGACGGACACCGGACGGACCCCGACAGAAACAATAGTTCCCGAACCTCTGGCTCGGGGACTAATAACAAAAACAATTATAATTGACTAGTAACATGAAAGGAAAAAAGAGAGACAAGGACAGACACACTGACACGTGAAAGATTTGAATGAAGATCCTTAGGCGATGTAGCTAAACCTCAACCCACATCTTTTGTTCTCTGGTAGCCCCAGGACCTGAGCAGAGGACAGACGGTAGAATAGACCATGGCTCCTGACCACATCGCGAGGGGCACACCACCCAGAAGGGCACACCAACTGCACAGGATGGTACACCCACCGCCAGTATATGTCAACCAGACAGAAATGTCGATGAACCAGCCAGCACTGTTTGATCACCAGCCAACATCACAGACAAAGCAGCATGCAACAGTAGGAAACCGGCCAGCACTGTTTGATAACCAGCCAACATCACAGACAAAGCAGCATGCAACAGTAGGAAACCGGCCAGCACTGTTTCATAATCAGCCAACATCACAGACAAAGCAGCATGCAACAGTAGGAAACCGGCCAGCACTGTTTGATAACCAGCCAACATCACAGACAAAGCAGCATGCAACAGTAGGAAACCGGCCAGCACTGTTTCATAACCAGCCAACATCACAGACAAAGCAGCATGCAACAGTAGGAAACCGGCCAGCAAGTTCATGTGAAGAGGTTTGGGCAGGACCAATAACAAAAATGAAAAAAATAGCAGAATTGGAAGACTGTCTAGCAATTCTGAAGCGGAAAGCAAAACTGCTGGACTGTCTGGATTTCGACCCACACTCGCAGAGGACAGAAACGTGGATCAAAGAAGTAAAGCTTCTGCAGGGCCTTTGCAAAGTTCATGTACATAGAAAGATTGCAGTCTTGCAAAGAATACTGAGAAAAGCCACACATGAAACAGGCACCAATCAACCTCTGCTTCAATTCAATGACTATCATTTTGCCCACCTTTTTCTGTATTCACTGACCATCAAAGGGAAATGGAATCAGATAGATGTCACCAAACTCCGCCAGGCATTGCCATGTAGCCATGATGACATTTGGACCATAATTGGACCGATTGTGTTTAAAGACCAGGGATTGAAGGAGGCTTTTAGCATGCTGAGATATGTTAATCAGTCATCCAGGTCTCAGTGCTGGTTTGCTCGCTTGAAGGACGGCGATGTGTATGCAGTCTACAGAGAGTTTGTGGAGAACCCTGAACACTGTGAGCTGATTGCAGACTGGATCTGGACAGCCATCGACTATGGAAAAGTCGTAACAGTGCGAATGATTTTAATGTCAGAAAACAAACACGTGCAACGCGCTGTTGTAGACGCTGTACTCAAACACAGCATTCACAAGCTGCTTGTGATGAAAGTATGCATGTTAAAAGCACGCAAAGATCTAAGCTATTCAGACTATTTAGAATGTCTCATCCTGGCCTGCCAAGCCGGCCTGTACAGTGGCTGTGCTCCAGAGGTGGAAGACAACGACGATGACATCCGTACGTTATCTGACTATTGACTACCGCGACACACCCCTGGTCCTGGCAATGTTCTGCAACCAGCCACGCATTGTATGCTTGGTGTTCGAAGCCGGCGGAACCAACAAAGCCGAGATGAAGCGTCTGAGCGAAGACCCTTGGCTGAATCACAGATGTCAATCAAAAAACATCGATGAACAGTACTTCCTTCATCCATCAGAGTATGATGCTGCGGCTGCAAAAGAAATCAGAAAGTTTCTCATCGCTAAGGCAAATGAGTGCATGTCTCTGCAGGACCTCTGCTTTCAGAAGCTGCATAGACAAGTGGGGTGGGGGCACAAGAGAGACAAAGCTCTGAAGAACTTGGCCACAGAGCTCCCAAAGGCCTTTCTACTCAAGCTGGGTCATGATGACGTTGATTTCCAAAACCTGGTGAA
>CM065707.1:1850792-1871946 GCA_017654935.2 Phymorhynchus buccinoides
CATTGTCTCCCTTTCATCTTGCCTGAGGTATCAGCATTGTGGTTTGACAATGAAATACTGTCACAGTCTTTGTCTCACTTTCATCTGCCTCATGGTATCAGCCATGTTTGTTCCCAATGAATTACACTGTCACAGCTCATGTCTCCCCTTTCAGCTTGCCTCCATGGTATCAGCCCATGGGTTGACAATGAAACTACGTCACAGCTCTTTGTCTCACCTTTCATCTTGCATCATGGTATCAGCCATGTGGTTTCACAATGAATTAATGTTATAGTGACAGTCAGTATTTTCCAAATGTCACCCACAAATATTCTACCTTTCATTCACATGTAATGATGAATTGGTTTACAACTACTAATAAACTTGGACTGCAACAGTTGGTTGCAAACCCATTATAGTAAGCAATTCACAAGAAGGTGTGGAAACAACTACAGCTCAAAGAAAGACAACCATGTGCTTCTTGTTTTCTAAAAGCACATGTCACGTGAACTACAACTGGCCTTACCCTAATCCACTCCTCACTCTAATTTAATTACAATATTACTCTATTAAATTTCTATATCCGAAACACAAAGATTAACACGACAATAATTACCGACCTTGTCCAGGCAAGCTCTGGGTCTTCTTTCAATCAATGAGAGACTTTAAACTGGGGCTTCTCCCTTTCAAGTTGGTGGAAATTGACGGAGCGCTCCAAAGGAACAGGAAGTTCCTCTTGAAACAGGAAGCTAGAAACACTTGAAACAGGAAACTAAAACGCAGATTAGTTAAAATAAGAATTCGTACCAATAATGACATTCTACTTTATTCTTTTTAAATTATTTTGCTAAAATATTGAATATATAGTAGAACTAAATAATCCATTACTATGTACCTGCTTTCTTTAAAATACCATGTCTTTCATTTAAAATTACTTCCTAAAGCAATCCAAGGAGATAATCAACGTCTGTTAGTAGAAAGAGTTATGCCCCCTGGCTCCTTACACTTACTCTCTCTCTTTCTCTCTCTCTCTCTCTCCTCTCTCTCTCGCTCTCTCTCTCTTCTCTCTCTCTCTCTCTCTCTCTCTCTCGTAGAAAGAATATATGTGTACGTATTTAATTTCTTAAACACTAATATAAAACAAGAAATTAAAGTAACAAAACAAAACACAAGAGAAACAATAACTGTACAATAATCAATTCAAAAATCAAGAATCTCATTCAAGTGACAATAAGGAATCAATGAACTAGAAACACCCGAAGGTGTGATGGGGCCCAGAGATGCACCAGCCACGCTGTCCCGTCCTCTTATCAACGCGAGAGCAGCCGGCCCCAGCCTGGAAGTCCGTGTTGTGTTACGGGGGCAGGCACACATGGACATTACATGAAGTATTACAAGGGCACATAGCTCCTCCAGGCTTGGTGGACCAATCGGATATGATACAAAGGGTCCTTGCGAAATGTCCCAATGGGGTGTACCAGTCCATCTGTTCATGACGCAGGAGCACACCGGCAAAAGACACCCATCAGAAACCAGAACGCCATCAAACGCCCCCAAAAAGGACAGGCGAGGCCAGTGATCCCTAGAGAAAAAACCACCGGCTCTCGCTTTACGGACTTATATGCCTCCGAAGAGAGTCCCAGAATGTGATCTTATTTGGAGGTAATAAGACATCAAAAATTAAGTGTGAAAAGTATCCATACAATATCCCAAAGTACTAAGGACTATCAACATAGTCATCTATTATCTCTCCTCTCTCTCTCTCTCTCTCGCTCTCTCTCTCTCTCTCTCTCTCTCTCTCTCTCTCCTCTCTCTCTCTCTCTCTCTCTCTCACCAAAGGCACATGTCTAAAAGCACATGTTCACATGTAGAGTTGAGAACCGGTAAAATTTTCGAACCGTTTTTATTCTCCAAACCCGTCTTTTCGAATCAGTTTTTTAACAGATCGCCATCAGTAAGTTTCACCTATGCAAACATATTTATTTGTCAGAATATTCAACACGCGCGCGCACCACATACACTTTTTTTTTTTTGTATTTTTTTTTTTTGTTTTTTTTTTTTTTTTTTTTTTTTTTTTTTTTTTTTCGGTTTTTTTTTTTTTTTTTTTTTTTTTTTTTTTTCCTTTTTTTTTTTTTTTTTTTTTTTTTTTTTTTTTTTTCCTTTTTTTTGTTTTTTTTTTTTTTTTTTTTTTTTTTTTTTTTTTTTTTTTTTTTTTTTTTTTTTTGTTTTTTTTTTTTTTTTTTTTTCGGCTCCTATTAAATTTTTCTATATTTTAAATTTCTATATTCCTGAAACACCAAAGATTAACATGACAATAATTACCGACCTTGTCCAGGCAAGCTCTGGGTCTTCTTTCAATTCAATGAGAGACTTCTAAACTGGGTCTTCTCCCTTTCAAGTCTGGTGGAACATTGACAGGAGAGCTCCAAAGGAACAGGAAGTCCTCTTGAAACAGGAAGTTAAAAAACGCAGATTAGTTAAAATAAGAATTTGTAACAATAATGACATTCTACTTTATTCTTTTAAAATAAATTTGCACACAATCTTAAATACATAGTAGAACTAAATAATCCATACTATGTACCTGTTTTCTTTAATACAATTTTCTTTCATTTAAAATTACTTCCTAAAGCAATCCAAGGGAAGAAAATCAACTGTCTGTTAGTAGAAAAGAGCTATGCCCCCTGTGCTCCCTTACACTTATTCTCTCTCTCTCTCTCTCTCGAATTCTTCTCTCGTCTCTTCAAGATCTCAATCTGCTCTTGCCTCCCTCTCTCTCGTCTCCATCCTCTTCCTCCCCTCTCTCCCTCTCTCTCTCCAGCTTCTCTACGGGGGGGGTCTTCCATCACTCTCCGGGAACCTCGGCCTCAATTCCGTCTGATCTCTCTCTCTCATCTACTCTATTCTCTCTCCCCTCCTTCATTCGTCCATCATCTCTCTCTCTCTCTCTCGTTAAGAAACGAATATATGTTTACGTATTCATTTCTTAACAATAATATAAAACAAGAAATTAAAGTAAACAAAACAAAACACAAGAGAAACAATAACAGTACAATAATCAATTCAAAAATCAAGAATCTCATCCATTGCAATAAGGACATCAATGAACTAGAAACACCCGAAGGTGCTGATGGGACCCAGAGATGCTTCAACCACGCCCGTCATATCAACACGAGAGCAGCCCTGCCCCAGTCCTTGGAAGTCCGTGTTGTGTTACTGGGGAGCAGGCACACACGGGACATTCCATTAAGTATACAAGGCACATAGCCACTCGCGGCTTGGTGACCATCGGATACGATACAAAGAAGTCCTTGCGAAATGTCCCCATGGGTGTACCAGCCCATTTTTCATGACTGCAGAGCCCACCGGCAAAAGACACCCACTCAGGAAACCAGAACGCATCCAACAGCCCCAAAAAGGACAGGCGAGGCCAGTGCACCCCTAGACAAAGCCACAGGCTCTCGGCGATTACGGACTTAATAATAATAATAATATTGTACATTTATTATAGCGCTTTACCTCAGATGAGCCCAAAGCGCTTTACAATCAATGATTCATCAACAGACAAACAAAAAAACAGCATTAACCAACCAGCAACAGCGCATATACAAAGCAACTCTCTCTCTCTCTCTCGCTCTCTCTACACGCACACGCACAAACCCACACGCACACACACAAAACAACACACATTTATCGAAGCCAACTCGTTCATACCCCATTCGGCAAGCCACAGCAACCGAGCCGCATGGACTGACCACATACACCAACACACATACACAAAAACCCTCACACAAAAACGTACGCACGCATACGACACACAGAACCGCACACAACACACAGACACACACAAACACACATGCGTGCACACACAACCCCACAAAAACCCAAAACTTATATTGCCTCCGAAGAGAGTCCCAGAATGTGATCTTATTTTGTGAGGTAATAAGGACATCAAAAATTAAGTGTGACCAAATATCCACAACCATATCCGCACAATTACTGAGGACTATCCACATATTCATCTATTATCTCTCTCTCTCTCTCTCATGTCTACGCGTCACCAGCCTGGGCGCTCCACTACGAAGTGCCGCGAAAAAAAAAAAAAAAAAAAAAAAAAAAAAATTCCTCTCTCTCTCGTCTCTACTCTCCGATCTCTCTCCTCTCGTTCTCTCACATCCCGTCTCCTCTCCAAGGATCATCTCTCTCATCATTCTCGTCTACCTCTCTCCGTCCCAGCTATCCTAGAACCTCTCTCTTCGTCTGTCTGTCTCTCTCTCTCTCTCTTCCAACTTGTTCGCTGAGAGATAAACCCTCCATATTATTCGTGTTGTCCACAAACTCTGTATTGTCTTGTACATGTTTTTTTCTTTATTTACATACCAACCTGATACACATGTCCCATATGTTCCTTGCCGGGTCACAGAGGACGTAAAACACTCTACTCATCTCTCTCTCTCTCCTCCAGTCTACTCCATCCCACACCTCTCGCTCTCCCTCTCTACTCGCATCATCGTCATGCCCCTCATCCGTAACCCATGTCTCTGGAAGTCTCTCACAAAATCCTCCTCGATAGCTCTCTCCTAGAATGAGAAAAGAATTTCTCGCGATAGCACGCTCCCTCTCTCCCTCGGTGCTCCTCTACTCATCTCCTCGTCGTTGGGTAAACGCCCTTTCCTCTCTCGCCAATAGTGGGCAACTATCTCTTCTACATCAATCCTCTCTCAAATGATCTGTCTCGCACTCTCCATCATCGTGAGACTCTCCACCCGTTCTCTCTCATCGGATCTATCAAAGCGGGAGCGTCCTGCAACTACAGCGTCACTACCTCATCCTCCGTCGTCCTAACAAACTCGCTTCTGCCAAATCAAAAAACATTTCTCTCTCACTTTGGCCCTGGTGTTCTAGTCCTAAATACTAATCCTCCCCCCTAAATCCTCCTCTCTCCATCCTAAGCAAATAAAGGCTACACGTCTCCTCAAACCCTCCTCTTCTCTCCTCCCCTCATAAAAAAAAATCCTCCGTGCCCTCCTCTGGCGCATCTTTCTCTCCATTTGCACCCTCCCCGAAAGAATCGCGAGTCCTCCTACCCCTCTCTCCTCCCTCTCTGCCCTCAGTGGCCTCCTCTCCTGAGGCTCTCTCTCAGAGTAACTCTACACATCGGAATCACCTCTCTCCATGATCCCAATCAGTAAAGGAGCAGGGGTACGGTCCTGTAGGATAGTTATCAGTGCTCAAAGGAGTCAGTTAATGCCTGGCGGTGTCGTGGCACAGGCTATGTGAAAGTGTACGGAAATCCTGATCCGACTGCTCTTCACTATGACTCGGATCATGTGGGGCCGATGAGTGGTCTCCGCCTTTAGGCCGTGGGGCTGACACGGGAAGTAGACAGTATGTAATTGCTAGGTTTAGAAAGGTGACAAGAGTGGCTAAGACATTTAACCCTGCCAAATGCAATGACACACCATACGCTGTTGTGACTGAACGCGTGAGTGACCCGGGTTCGAAATCTTGGCCTCGCCCTTTCTTCCTAGTTTGTGACAGGAAAATCGAACTGAACACTCCGCCTGTTGTCCTTCGGATGGGGAGTTTTTTTTAAAGCTAGTCTGACCCGTGCATTTTTACGCAAGTAAACTACCACGGCAGTCGTTGAAAGTCGGTAAGAACCAGGGAAAAAGAAAGAAATCCCGCTGCCTGGTATGGCCATATTGATAGCTAGGTTTTCCAAGTGTGCCCACACCTCCCTCCTCACCCTGTGCCCCCCCCCCAAAAAAATTTTTTTTTAATTGGGTAGGCGCTGCACTCGCGGCGACGCACTCTCCAGGGGAGAGCAGCCCGGCCCTTGACTAATAATATAATAATAATAATAATGATAACACGTGAATAATCATAATAATAATCATAATACTAATCATAATAATAATCATAATAATAATCATAATAAATAATGGGGAATTTATATAGCGCTCTTTCTCACATGAGCTCAGTGCGCTTTACATTGATAACAAGAACATTAAAGGCAGAACAGAACTACAGTGGATCCTCCCTTATAAGACCTTCAAAAACCATCCAAAATGAGGTCCTAATAAGGGAGGAGTGTTATAAGGGAGGTAATTTTAATACCTACAAAGAAGGGCAATGTCTCAACAAGGGGCTGTTCCACTGTGATGAATCATTAGACAGCAAAATAACACGATGATTGCACGCAACGGTCTCTTTCTTTTTTACTTCTAAAAAAAAAAAACTACACGACACACACGACACACAAACACACAAGAGACAACGCACAAACCACGCACACACACACGCCCACACACACCGCACACGCACACACCACACACACACGCGCGCGCGCGCTGTGACGCACCGCACAAATATACACACATAGCACGCACGCACACACACTCACACAAATTATACAAGAGTAAAATAGTTACAATATGAACATTCTAAGAAGAAACATAGACCACATTCACATTCTCAATCAAGTTTGGATACAATACTGCAACTTGAAATAAAATCATACTGCCATCGACATACCAGTTACATGGGTGCTACTCCCGAAAACTAACAATACTGAAATGCAGGGGTCCAGGTGCCGCCAGGCCCTGGCGGGGTACAGAGCGCGCGCACACACACATACATACATATTTGCACTATGCACATGGGCACACAGATATAATTCAAGCACTCGCACAAGCAAGTACACCCACACACACACAGTGACAGACGGTTCAACACAAATTTACAAAGAATGCATACAAGTACAACTCTTTTACAAGTTGGCATTGATAAATATAACATTAACAATTCCATCATTTGTTTCTGTTTTTTGTTGTCTCAAATAAAACCTTGTTTCAATTTTTAAGAACAATGAAATTGATTCTGATACACACACACAGACAAACACTCACACCCACACACACACACACACAACCCACAACACACACACACCACACACACACACACACACACACACACACACAACACACACACACACACACACACACACACATACACACACCACACACACACACAGGCACACACACATACACACACACACACAAACACACACACACACACACACACACACGGCACACACACACACACACACACACACACAGACACACACACACACACACACACACACACACACACACAAACACACCCCACATACATCACACAACACACACACACACACACACACAGAGACAAACACACTCACACACCACACCACACACACACACACACAAACACACACACACACACACACACACACACCTACACACTACAGGCAGACACACAGGCGATCTGTTGATACTTTCATACAAAGACAGAGTGAAGTTAAAGTTTACATCCTCTCGGTCTATAAAGACACATTATGGGACCTTTTTCTGATGAAGATGGAGGAAAAGACAGAGACAGAGAGAGGGCTTTAAAATATGGTGGGGAGGTTAGATCACAAGTTAAATGCGAGACCTGTCCGTCGATCGTCGATCCAAACAATGACTCTCAATTGAGTTTTTCTAAGCAACATTTTTAACATATTCATACGTTTAATATCATAAACATCATTTGGTGAAAATGCAATATAGTTGTAACTTACCTTTCTGTGAAGTTTGTAGCTTTGATGACACAAACTTCATGCTAATAACGCTGGATTTTATTCAAGTAAGTATGGATGAATGGGACTCGGCCGCCAGTTTTGTTGTATTTGCCCCAAACACTAATCAATCATAATAATGTGGATGGAAGTTCAGTTTAACGTCGCGTATCGGCTTTCGCCATGTACGACGGGCTGAACAAACCAACCAGGGTATAAACAAAATTTTATGTTCCTGAATCACTGTCTTAGCCAAAAGGCCGAGAAGCAAGCAGAATTCAGAATTCGTGCAATAAAAATAAGTAAAAAAATCAATGCCAACAGCACCTGGTGTTCCCAGGCGGTCACCCATCCTAGGCCCGACGTTGCTTAACTTCGGTGATCGGACGAGAACCGGTGTTTTCAACGTGGTATGGCCGTTGGCCACACAAATAATGTCCGAAAACATAATGTCCGAAACAAGTGAGTTTTAAGGGCAGAACGAAAGGCGAAGGCTGAGATAAAGTCAGGTGCGCCTTGTGGGGGGGGCGCTGAGATAAAAGTCACACGAGCGGACATGTTGTGGGAGGGAATTCCATAAACGAGGTGCTAAATAGTAGAAAGGATCGTTCACCCAAAGTATCCAAATCGAAAAGTAATAGAAATGTTCCCATATTCAGTCGAGAGGACGTCAAACATAAACTCGTCACCAAAAGATTTCGTGTGGACCCGAAGAACCTAATAAGAGTATCTGCCATTGCCAACACCCACCCTCTTGCTCTCAGTAAACCGAGAAACTGCAGATCTGATGGTTCGTTAGACTTCACTACTGTACATGTCAACTAACGGACGTTCTGTACACGTGCTCCTTCTCAGCAACCGATCTCACAAAGAAAGTGTACTAGCGAAAGTTTAGCTTTACGTCCTCCCGGTCAAAGAATTTTACTAGCCCAGTCAGAACAGTTTATAAAGTTGACGTCCGTTGTTTCCATTGACCAGTAGTGAAGTTCCCATCGCTACACATTCCATCAGCTAACTGGTCACATTTTGAAAGAGCGTGTTATGGTAAAATGGTATTGTCAAAATATGGGTTATTTTGTTGACGAAGAAAACTAGTGTTTTATCCAAGTGATGATGATGATTAAGAGTAAATGAACGACTAGGACGAGGAAAATTAAAAACTCCTCCGAAGTCAGAGTGTGGCTGCCCACGTGGCGGGGTAATCAAAAACGGTCGCACACGTAATGTTCTCATCCCTAACTGGTGCATTTGTACCATAGTGTTCAAGTGCTTCGGCTGTTGGGATGATCCCTGGAGTCTTTAAGCCAGGGTACGACAACAACCAACAAACAAAATCAGAAACTGAGAAAACACGCGAAGGAAGACTGAAAAGAAGGAAACAAAAAACACAAGTAACCTGTGAAAAAAGGGTAAGACTTGATGAGAGATAAACTACCCCCCCCCCCCCCCCCCCTAGCTTAGGTGTTCCTGCCGACTCAGCATCACGTCGGGGGCTCGATCAGCGAGACCCGACTGGCTGGGTCATCTTCGTAGAGTAGGTTTTTGTTT
This sequence comes from Phymorhynchus buccinoides, assembly GCA_017654935.2. Lineage (NCBI taxonomy): Eukaryota > Metazoa > Mollusca > Gastropoda > Neogastropoda > Raphitomidae > Phymorhynchus > Phymorhynchus buccinoides. Next base: position 1,859,920 of record CM065707.1, read on the forward strand.
TATTTTGTCTCTTTTTGATGCCCGACTTCGGACCTCGACCGCACATAGCATCATAAAATCAAACTGATCATTGTGGATACTCAACGGGAGAAGAAGAAGAAGAGAGAAGAAGAAAAACCCACCTCACAGCCATTATGTGGCTGAATCAAGAAAACAAAAAGAAGACGACCGAAAAACATGTCAGAAACAAAACAAACAAGTGCAACGCCAAGCGGCTGCAAAGTCCCCTCGCGGCATCGCCGAGGTACTCCGAAATCGGAATGTGTCGGCTGTACACATACATAAAAACGCATCAAAACAGCACGTAACTACATAAAAACGCATCAAAACAGCACGTAAGTGAATAGGTTTTTTTTTAATATATTAAGCCTTGGGGTTCGGACCCGTGATTTGAGCGCGCGCGATCATGCGTACACGCGCGCACAGAAAAATTCATGACAACTGTGCTATAGACCATTCATCAAGAAATGTTGTGAAAAAAACTGCATTGAAATACATGCAAATCTCGAGATATGAGCGATTATGTGTTTCGGGGTTTGAACCCCGTAACTGGTGCGACCTTGACCTTAATGTAAAACTAAATATATCAGTGGATAGCTTGCATCTTGTCAAACTAGTATACCAAATTTGATGATGATAGACAGAATAGTTTTTGAGAAAAACGGACGAATAGCCGGACGGACGGAGGCACGCCGGACGGACACCGGACGGACGGACGGACGGACCAGACAAAAACAATAGCTCCCCGAACCTTCAGCTCGGGGACTAACAAAACAGCAGCTGCAAACAAGAGATTTCTGGAGAAGAAAAATCTGAAAAGGGGAGGTGGAGGGTGGAGGGGAAGCAAATGAGAGAGAGAGAGAGAGAGAGAGAGAGAGAGAGAGAGAGAGAGAGAGAGAGAGAGAGATGAGAGAGAGAGAGAAGAGAGAGATGAGAGAGAGAGCAGAGAGAGAGAGAGAGAGTGTGTACAAGGATTTCATGGGACATGTTGGGGCAGGTTGTTTTGAGACTAATGGGAAACTATGTCATCACAATATTTTAAAATCGTGTCCTCATTCTTTGGACATCACATGTGCTACTGACACATTATTTGTCAAGCTTTGCCATTGAGCAGAACAAAGTAAACAACTTTTAAAGGGACACTCTGACGGATGACTTTTTGTTCTCAAGAAGCACGTCGAGTTCACCAGAAAGACAACCTTTTCAAGGCTCGGAAGAGAGAGGGAGAGAGAGAGAGAGAGAGAGAGAGAGAGAGAGAGAGAGAGAGAGAGAGAGAGAGAGAGAGAGAGAGAGAGAGAGAGAGAGAGAGAGAGAGAGAGAGAGAGAGTTAGAAGAGATGAGTATTATTTTATGTTCTTGATTTATTTGGTTTGGCAGAGTTCGTATAGGCCCACATTTGTCACGTTTGTGTTTCTGTATGCGTGTACATGTGTGTGCGTGCGCCCATGCGCATGTGTGTGTGTGTGTGTGTGTGTGTGTGTGTGTTGTGTGTGTGTGTGTGTGTGTGTGTGTGTGTGTGTGTGTGCGTGTGCGTTTGTGTGCGTGCGTGTGCGTTTGTGTATGTATGTGTGTGTATGGTGTGTGTGTTGTGTGCGCGCGTGTGCGCGCGTGCGTGTGTGTTTGTGTGTGTGTGTGCGCGCGCGCACGTCTGTGTCTTCGGGATTACTTATCTTTCTAGATTCTGACAGCCGTGCTATGACAGCCGTGCTCAGACAGCCGTTCACCCGACAGTAGTGATGCTCCGCCATGAGTTAACCCAATCAAGGTGTTACACACTCTTGGTCAGTTGACTCGTGACGTCACTGGAGCTTTACATTGGGGTGGACAACACACTGCGGGGTAACTGACATCCCCCATTCTCCCTTTGTGCTGTTGTGAGGCTAGGATCCACAGAGACAGAACCAACGCAGCACAGAGAAGGTCTGTGCGTTTGGCAAGCACCCTCAAAGTTTGATGAATTCACAGACCGAAGAAGAGTCTTTGAACAGAATCACAGTCTTTGGTTTTAGCGAAAGGTGAGTGTTGCAGAATATAACATTGCTGGTTTTCTTTGATTATATTATCTGTGTTATCTCGTTGTATGTACACTTGTGTGTATCGGGGTATGGGTGCAGTGTTCTCAAATGGGATTTGTTCTCAAACCGTCCGCATGTGCTATGAGTTAGGGACAGATTTAGGGTTAGGATTAGGGTTAGAGATAGGTTTAGGGTCAATTCAGTGTCGAATACACAAAAGATCAAATTTGATGGTACGGTCATGATCGATTTCGCACATGCGCAGACATGTTGAGAACAAATCCCATTTGAGAATGCTACAGGGGTATGGTCAACCATTGGGCAGGAGATCTTTCACATTGTTAACAGTCTGAATATGCCATCATGGTTCCGGTTTATATTTAATTGGTAATTACCGTTTGTGTTGTTATTTCTCCACTTGTGTGTGTTGGGGAACGGTCAGCCATTGGGTCAGATCTTTCCCAGTGTGGGATCTTCAACGTGATGAAGGCGGCTGCCTGTGGCGAGACGAAGAGGAGATAGCCTGCGTTTGACATCCACATATCAGTTGGACAAACTTTATAAGTTTGTATTTCATTGGGTAATTTGTGTTGATGCTTTATCCAGTTTTGGTATCCTGCTTGCTTAAGAGTGTTGCTTGGTTTCGCGCGTGCGCGTGTGTATATAATTGTGTGTGTGTTTGTATGTGTGTGTGTGTGTGTGTGTGTGTGTGTGTGTGTGTGTGTGTGTGTGTGTGTGTGTGTGTGTGTGTGTGTGTGTGTGTGTGTGTGTGTGGTGTGTGTGTGTGTGCATGCGTGTGTACATGTGCGTGTGTCTCTAATCTATGAGAGAGAGAGAGAGAGAGAGAGAGAGAGAGAGAGATAGAGAGAGAGAGAGAGAGAGAGAGAGAGAGAGAGAGAGAGACAGAACAGAGAGACAGAGAGAGAGAGAGACAGAGAGAGAGAGAGAGAGAGAGAGAGAGAGAGAGAGAGAGAGGAGAGAGAGAGAGAGAGACGGATGGACACAGACAGACACACAGACACAGTGTGCGTTTGTGTGTGTGTGTGTGTGTGTGTGTGTGGGTGGGTGGGTGTATGTGTGCGCGCGCGTGCGCGTGTCTCTGTGTCTGTCTGCCTTCAGGTCTACTTATCTTTCTAATTCTGACAGCCGTTCGTCTAACAGCCGTTCGTCCGGCAGCCGTTCACCCGACAGTAGTGACGCCCCACCAGGAGTGAACTGCATCAAGTGTTACGGAATCTTGGTCAGTTGACTCGTGACGTCACTGGAGCTTTACATTGGGGTGGACAACACACTGCGGGGTAACTGACATCCCCCATTCTCCCTTTGTGCTGTTGTGAGGCTAGGATCCACAGAGACAGAACCAACGCAGCACAGAGAAGGTCTGTGCGTTTGGCAAGCACCCTCAAAGTTTGATGAATTCACAGACCGAAGAAGAGTCTTTGAACAGAATCAGTCTTTGGTTTTAGCGAAAGGTGAGTGTTACAGAATATAACATTGCTGGCTTTCTATGATTATATTATCTGTGTTATCTCGTTGTATGCACACTGGTGTGTATCGGGGTATGGGTGTAGTGTTCTGAAGTGGGATTTGTTCTCAAACCGTCCGCATGTGCTATGAGTTAGGGACAGATTTGGGGTTAGGATTAGGGTTAGAGTTAGGTTTAGGGTCAATTCAGTGTCGAATACACAAAAGATAAATTTTGATGGTTTCGTCATGATCGATTTCGCACATGCGCAGACATGTTCAGAACAAATCCCATTTGAGAATGCTACAGGGGTATGGTCAACCATTGGGACAGGAGATCTTTCACATTGTTAACAGTCTGAATATGCCATCATGGTTTCGGTTTATATTTAATTGGTAATTACCGTTTGTGTTGTTATTTCTCCACTTGTGTGTGTTGGGGAACGGTCAGCCATTGGGTCAGATCTTTCCCAGTGTGGGATCTTCAACGTGATGAAGGCGGCTGCCTGTGGCGAGACGAAGAGGAGATAGCCTGCGTTTGACATCCACATATCAGTTGGACAAACTTTAAGTTTGTATTTCATTGGGTAATTTGTGTTGATGCTTTATCCAGTTTTGTGATCCTGCTTGCTTAAGAGTGTTGCTTGGTTTCGCGCGCGCGCGCGTGTATATAATTGTGTGTGTGTGTGTGTGTGTGTGTGTGTGTCTTTGTGTGTGTGTGTGTGTGTGGTGTGTGTGTGTGTGTGTGTGGTGTGTGTGTGTGCATGCGTGCGTACATATGTGTGTGTGTCTTTAATTTATGAGAGAGAGAGAGAGAGAGAGAAGAGAGAGAGAGAGAGAGAGAGACAGAGACAGAGACAGAACCAGAGACACACACAGAGAGAGAGAGAGAGAGAGAGAGAGAGAGAGAGAGAGAGAGAGAGAGAGAGAGACAGAGACAGAGACAGAGACAGAACCAGAGACAGAGAGAGACGAGAGAGAGAGAGAGAGAGAGAGAGAGAGAGAGAGAGAGAGAGAGACGGATGGACACAGACAGACACACAGACACAGTGTGCGTTTGTGTGTGTGTGGTGTATGTGTATGTGTGCGCGCGCGTGCGTGCCTTCGGGGTCTACACTATCTTTCTAATTCTGAAAGCCGTTCGTCTAACAGCTGTTCGTCCGGCAGCCGTTCACCCGACAGTAGTGACGCCCCACCAGGAGTGAACTGCATCAAGTGTTACGGAATCTTGGTCAGTTGACTCGTGACGTCACTGGAGCTTTACATTGGGGTGGACAACACACTGCGGGGTAACTGACATCCCCCATTCTCCCTTTGTGCTGTTGTGAGGCTAGGATCCACAGAGACAGAACCAACGCAGCACAGAGAAGGTCTGTGCGTTTGGCAAGCACCCTCAAAGTTTGATGAATTCACAGAGAGAGAGTCTTTGGTTTTACCGAAAGGTAAGTGTTGCAGAATATAACATTGCTGGTTTTCTATGATTATTTGTTCTGTGTTATCTCATTAGTCCCCGAGCCGAAGGTTCGGGGAACTATTGTTTTTGTCTGGTCCGTCCGTCCGTCCGGTGTCCGTCCGTCCGGTGTCCGTCCGTCCGGTGTCCGTCCGTCCGGTGTCCGTCCGTCCGGTGTCCGTCCGGTGTCCGTCCGTCCGGCATGCCTCCGTCCGTCCGGCTATTCGTCCGTTTTTCTAAAAAAAACTATTCAGTCTATCATCATCAAATTTGGTATAATACTTTTTTTTATTAATAGTTTGCCAAGATGCAAGCTATCCACTGATGTATTTAGTTTTACATTAAGGTCAAGGTCGCGCCAGTTACGGGGTTCAAACCCCGAAAACACATAATCGCTAATATCTCGCGAAGTTTTGCATGTATTTTAATGCAGTCTTTTTTTTTGCACAACATTTCTTGATGAATGGTCTATAACACACAGTTGTCATGAATTTTTCTGTGCGCGCGTGTGCGCATGATCGCGCGCGCTCAAATCACGGGTCCGAACCCCAAGGCTATATATAAAAAACAACTATTCCCTTGAGTGCTGGGATGGAAGTTCAGTTTAACGTCGCGTATCGGCTTTCGCCATGTACGACGGGCTGAACAAAACCAACAAAGGTATAAACAAAAATTTATGTTCCTGAATCACTGTCTTAGCCAAAAGGCCGAGTAGCGATCCGAATTACGTGCGGTTTTGATGCCCTTTTATGTAGTTACGTGCTGATTTGATGCGTTTTTATGTATGTGTACAGCCGACACATTCCGATTTCGGAGTACCACGGCGATGCTGCGAGGGGACTTTGCAGCCGCTCGGAGTTGCACTTGTTGTATTTACACTTGTGTGTATCGGGGTATGGGTGTAGTGTTCTCAAATGGGATTTGTTCTCAAACCGTATGCACGTGTGCGATGAGTTAGGGATTAGGGTTAGGTTTAGGGCTAGGGCTAGGGTTAGGTTTAGGGTAAATTCAGTGTCGCATACACAAAAGATCAAATTTGATGGTACAATATGATCGATTTCGCACATGCGCAGACATGTTGAGAACAAATCCCATTTGAGAATGCTACAGGGGTATGGTCAACCATTGGGCAGGAGATCTTTCACATTGTTAACAGTCTGAATATGCCATCATGGTTCCGGTTTATATTTAATTGGTAATTACCGTTTGTGTTGTTATTTCTCCACTTGTGTGTGTTGGGGAACGGTCAGCCATTGGGTCAGATCTTTCCCAGTGTGGGATCTTCAACGTGATGAAGGCGGCTGCCTGTGGCGAGACGAAGAGGAGATAGCCTGCGTTTGACATCCACATATCAGTTGGACAAACTTTATAAGTTTGTATTTCATTGGGTAATTTGTGTTGATGCTTTATCCAGTTTTGTGATCCTGCTGGCTTAAGAGTGTTGCTTAGTTTCGTGTGTGTGCGTGTGTGTGTGTGTGTGTGTGTGTGTGTGTGTGGTGGTGTGTGTGTGTGTGCGTGTGCGTGCGTGCGTGTGTGCGTGTGTGCGTGTGTGTGTGGTGTGACACACTTGTACAATCCGTTCTCATCATGACGATGATTTCGTGCATAGTCTGTGCAAGTCAATCCAAAGTGAACCTGCTCCTCGAATCCATTGTTGTCGAATACAATAGAGCCTGACTGGTTGATCCGGGTGGATGTACAAGTTAAACGGGTAGGGCCAAGTGAAGTGTGTGACACCCACTGACCGACACGCGACAATGGCACTCAGTAGGAAAGTGGACCTCTACTGCTGTTATGCTCATGTAGTTCAATAGTCCATAAAACAAAGAGTAGTCCATAAAAGAAGGAGTAGTTCTCTGACTATTATACTCAGATGGTTCAATAGTCCACAAAACGAGTAGTTCTCTGACTATCATACTCAGATAGTTCAATAGTCCACAAACAAGGAATAGTTCTCTCACTATCATACTCAGATAGTTCAATAGTCCACAGAACAAGGAGTAGTCTCACTATTATACTCAGATGGTTCAATAGTCCACAAAACAAGGAGTAGTTCTACTGACTATCATACTCAGATGGTTCAATAGTCCACAAACAAGGAGTAGTTCTCTGACTATCATACTCAGATAGTTCAATAGTCCACAAACGAGGAGTAGTTCTACTGACTATCATACTCAGAGAGTTCAATAGTCCACAGAACAAGGAGTTCTCTCACTATCATACTCAGAGAGTTCAATAGTCCACAAACGAGGAGTAGTTCTCTCACTATCATACTCAGAGAGTTCAATAGTCCACAAACAAGGAGTAGTTCTCTGACTATCATACTCAGATAGTTCAATAGTCCACAAACGAGGAGTAGTTCTCTCACTATCATACTCAGAGAGTTCAATAGTCCACAAACAAGGAGTAGTTCTCTGACTATCATACTCATATAGTTCAATAGTCCACAAACGAGGAGTAGTCTCACTATTATACTCAGATGGTTCAATAGTCCACAAACGAGGAGTAGTTCTCTGACTATCATACTCAGATAGTTCAATAGTCCACAAACGAGGAGTAGTTCTGGAAGGTGTGTTCCAGTCTGGTCTTTCCCATGGCGACTCTCAGCAAAAGCAAGCGCTATTGTGAAGGGCTGGGCTGAAACGTGTTCGAAGAGGAGATGCCTTGCCCAGAGTATATCCCCACTCTATGGACCAACAGACTGGGGGGGGGGGGGGGGGGGGCGTATGGATCCGTGCAGGGCGTCAGCCACGGCGCGATTCGCGGATAAACAGCCCAATCCGGGAGATGGGTCGGAGATTGGGTTAGAGTTAGGGTTGTAAGTAAAAAATAAACCTAAGCTAATATCCTAACTACGTAATTATCCACATGCAAATTCAAACCTCCTTGGGCTCTCTGTTCAAAAGTTATTGTTCTGACATAGTCACATAGATAGTCACATAGATAGTCACATACACATAGTCACATACATAGTCACATAGTCACATAGATAGTCACATGCATAGTCACATAGATAGTCACATACACAAAGTCACATCGTCACATAGTCATATAGATAGTCACATAGAGAGTCACATAGATAGTCAGATAGTCACATACACATAGTCACATAGATAGTCACATAGAGAGTCACATAGATAGTCACATAGTCACATAGAGAGTCACATAGTCACACAGATAGTCACATAGAGAGTCACATAGTCACATAGATAGTCACATAGTCACACAGATAGTCACATAGTCCGCATAGAGAGTCACATAGATAGATAGTCACATAGTCACATAGAGAGTCACATAGTCACACATGTAGATAGTCACATAGAGAGTCACATAGTCACATAGATAGTCACATAGAGAGTCACATAGATAGTCACATAGTCACATAGATAGTCACATTGACATAGAGAGTCACATAGATAGTCACATAGTCACATAGAGAGTCACATAGATAGTCACATAGTCACACAGATAGTCACATAGATAGTCACATAGATAGTCACATAGATAGTCACATAGATAGTCACATAGATAGTCACATAGTCACATAGATAGTCACATAGATAGTCACATAGTCACATAGATAGTCACATACAAATAGTCGCATAGTCACATAGATAGTCACATAGTCACATAGATAGTCACATAGTCACATAGATAGTCACATAGTCACATAGATAGTCACATAGATAGTCACATAGTCACAATAGATAGTCACATAGATAGTCACATAGTCACATAGATAGTCACATACATATAGTCGCATAGTCACATAGATAGTCGCATACATAGTCACACAGATAGTCACATACACATAGTCACATAAATAGTCACATAGTCACACAGATAGTCACATAGTCACATACACATAGTCACATAGATAGTCACATAGCATATAGTCACATTGTCACATAGATAGTCACATACACATAGTCACATAGATAGTCACATACATAGTCACATAGATAGTCACATACACATAGTCACATAGATAGTCACATACAGTCACATTGTCACATAGATAGTCACATACACATAGTCACATAGATAGTCACATAGTCACACAGATAGTCACATAGATAGTCACATAATCACATAAATAAGTCATAAGTTTATTGTCCATTGGCATTGTACAACGCACATGGAAACTTGTCTTCCACCGTGTAAAATAAAAATATTAAATAAAAGTATGAAACATAAATTTACATTAACAAATATGTAACTCTCACACCACACCCAATCATTCATCCGCTCTCCGCTATCTTGCTCACTCATCATGCAACCCACCACCACTTCCGCCTTCATTTTTAACCCTTTCTTTTCTTTTTTCCTTCCTTTCCTCTCCCCTTTTTCTTAGTTCCTCACCCCCCCCCCCCCTTTCCCCTTTTTTCCTACCCCCCCCCCCCCTTTATTTTTTGTAAAATTATTTTTAGGTAGGCTTTTCCCCCGCCTCTCTTTCATCCTAATGTCTGTGTGTTCTGACTAAGATGGACATTGTCCAAGAGCCTTAAGTGTTGTTATTTGATACACAAAATGTCTGGGTTTCTGTGCTTGGTGTACTGACACATTCATACTGTGTGTGAAGCTGGTGTGTGTGTGGGAGAGAGAGAGAGAGAGTGTGTGTGTGTGTGTGTGTGTGTGTGTGTGTGTATGTACGTGCGTGTGCATGTATATATGCGTGTGTGCGCATGCGCATGCATATAGTGTGTGTGTGTGTGTGCAAGTGGATAAGCGTGTGCATTAAAAAAGTTAAGTGGACAATCACTACAACAACAGTGATAATGATGAAGATGATGATAAATAATGAATAAGTAAAATGGGAACCACCACCACTACCAATACTAATATTAGTAATAATAAGAAAAACAGAAATGATGATGATGATGATGATGATGATGAATGATGATGATGATGATGATGATGAAAATAGTCACATAAGTCACATCGATAGTCACATAGTCACATATTAGATAATCACATTGTCACACATGATAGTCACATTGTCACATAGATAGTCACATACACATAGTCACACAGATAGTCACATAGTCACGTATATAGCCACAATCCCACATACATAGATAGTCACATAGATAGTCACATTAGATAGTCACATAGTCACACAGATAGTCACATAGTCACGTACATAGCCACATACATAGATAGTCACATAGTCACACAGATAGTCACATAGATATTCACCTAGATAGTCACATAGATAGTCACATACACATAGTCACATACACATAGTCACATAGTCACATATATAGTCACATAGTCACATATATAGTCACATAGTCATATAGAAAGTCACATAGATACTCACATAGTCACATAAATAGTCACATAGTCACATAGATAGTCACATAGATATTCACATAGTCACATAGATAGTCACATAGTCCATATAGTCAGTCCATAGATAGTCACATAGTCACATAGTCACACATAGTCACATAGTCACATAGATAGTCACATAGTCACATAGTCACATAAATAGTCACATAGTCATATAGATAGTCACATAGTCACATAGTCACCATAGTCAATAGTCACATAGTCATATAGTCACATAAAATAGTCACATAGTCAGATATATAGTCACTAGTCACATAGAGAGTGCACATAGTCACATAGTCATATAGTCACCCAGAGAAAGGGGTCACATAGATAGGCCCATAGAGAGTCACATAGTCAGATAGATAGTCACATAGTCACATAGAGAAGTCACATAGTCACATAGAGAGTCACATAGTCACATAGAGAGTCACATAGAGAGTCACATAGTCACATAGAGAGTCACATAGTCACATAGAAAGTCACATAGTCCACACAGATTAGCCAAAAACAAACAGACTTGCCCCGAAAACAATAAAACTAGCGTTCTTCGCTCGCGGCTGGCTAAGCCACAGCAAGCAAACAACTAGAATGTGAAGAGACGCTAGATCACCAGCCGCGCGGCGGCATTTTCGGGTCCAGTGGCCTTGACCTTTGACTTATGACCTTGATGTTCGAACTTGGTCTAGATTTCTTTAGTACCCACCCGCAACCACAATTTGAGTGTCTTAGGTCCCTGCGTTCAAACGTTATCGTGCCAGGTGCTCGGCAGCATTTTTTGCTCCAATGACCTTGACCGATTCTTTGTACAAATCTATGTTTTGTTTTGACGCATTCAGATTGTGTATCGCCTTATTTTTTACGCATGTCAGCTTTATTATAATCATTGATGTAACTTCCACGACCCTTTAAGAATTCTAATATCCCCTTGAAAAACCCTGGAAAGTCCTTGAATGTTTTCCAGCTCAAGAGTGACAAACCCCTACCTGGGGGTACATGGGAGTTTTCCCTCTCACTCTGCACTAGGCCGTAACGGTCTGAACGTGTTGGGTCTTTCGGATGAGGCGATAAACACGATGGGTCCCGTGTGCCCATGCACTCAGCACACGTTAAACCTAACCCCACCCCCAGTGGCAACGAAAAAAGTTGTCATTAAAATGTAGTCACAATTTCCTCATCAGATTCACACAACACATCGCAATGCAAAAAAAAAATGAGTGGCGCGCCTCTGGCTGCGACGCTCTCTCCAGGTGGGAGCAACCCGAATTTTACAGAGACGCCTCTGTGACTATAAAGTACCTAATAATAAATAAAGGTTGCCTAGCTTTATAGTGTTTATAAGAAACTTAGCACACGCAGCAAAACTACTGTGTCACTTCCAGGCACCCACACAGAAGATTGCAACGTTTTGCTCTGCGCATGCTGCCAGAGAGGAGGTGCGTTAGTTGAAGGAGAGAGAGAGAGAGAGAGAGAGAAGAGAGAGAGGAGAGAGAGAGGAGAGAGCGAGAGAGAAAGAGGGGGGTGAGAGAGAGAGAGGGAGGGAGAGGAGGGAGAGAGAGAGGAGGGAAAACAGACCTGAGACAGAGAGAAAGAGAGGGGGGTAGGGGGCAAGAAAAGAGATAGGGAGGCAGACAGTGATTGAACACAAACACAAGCAAAATCCATCTTAATCATGCTTCTGTTTGTTTGATTTCCCCCAGATACTATTGAAGCTGAAGAGGGACCCAGCCACAGCCACAACCCACGGCAAGTCCATCTGCTGCC
>CM065707.1:1872446-1877446 GCA_017654935.2 Phymorhynchus buccinoides
TCCGAGAGTAAGTGTAGGGAGCGAGGGGGCCATATACTCTTTTCTACTAACAGACAGTGATCTATCTTCCTTGGATGCTTTAGGAAGTAATTTTAAATGAAAGAGATGTATTTTAAAGAAAGCAGGTACAAGTATGGAGTATTAGTTATTAATATATATTCAATATTTTATGCAAAATTATTAAAAAGAATAAAGTAGAATGTCATTTTGTTACGAATCTTATTTTAACGAATCTGCGTTGTAGTTTCCTGTTCAAGTGTTTTCTAGCCCTTTTTTCCCTGTCTTCAAGAGACTTCCTGTTCCTTTGGAGCCTCCTGTGCAATTTCCACCAGACCTGATAAGGTCGAGAAAGAAGGACCCAGTTTAGAAGTCTCTCATTGAATTGAAGAAGACCCATAGCTTGCCTGGACAAGGTCGGTAATTATGTCGTGTAATCTTTTGTTTTTTTGCTGTTCAGGAATAAGAAATTTAATAGAGTTAAATATTGTAAATTAAATTAGAGTGAGGAGTGGAATTAGGTAAGGCCAGGTTTGTAGTTCACCGTGAACATGGCTTTCTAGACAAAGAAGCACATGGTTTCTTTCTATTGAGCTCGGTTAGTTGTTTCTACAACCTTCTTGTGAATTTCGCTTACTATAATGGGAGTCCTTGCAACAACTGTTGCCAGTCCAAGTTTATTATTAGTGTAAACCACTAATCATTACCATGTGTAATAGGCGAGGTAGATTTAGAATAGAAGTATTTGTGGGTGAACATTTGGGAAAAAATACTGACTGCATATAAACATTAATTCATTGTGCGAAACCACATGGCTGGATACCATTGAGGCAAGATGAAAGGGGAACAAAGAGCGTGACAGTAGTTCATTTGTCAAACACATGGCTAGTATACCATGAAGGCAAGATGAAAGGTGGGAGAGCAATGAGCTGTGGGACAGTAATTCATTGTGAAACCACATGGCTTGGATACCATGAGGCAAGATTGACAGGGTGAGACAAAAGCAGCTGTGACAGTAGTTCATTGTTCAAACCACATGGCTGACTGATACCATCAGGCAAGATTGACAAGGGGAGACAATGAGCTGTGACAGTAGTTATTGTTCAAACCAACATGGCGATACCAATGACGGCAAGATTGAAAGGGGGAGACAATGAGCTGTGACAGTAGTTCATTGTTCAAACCACATGGCTGATGACATGAGAGGCAAGATGATTACAGGGAGGACAATGAGCTGTGACAGTAGTTCATTGTCAAACCACATGGCTGATACCATGAGGCAAGGTGAAAGGGAGACAATGAAGCTCGTGGCAAGTTGTAATATATGACTGGTGCAAGGAAGAGGAGGGGTGAAGTTCGCATAGCAGTTGGTTTTCTGTTTATCTTTCCTTCTTCTTTTTTCTACCTTCTCAGTTTGCGTGATTTTCGTTGAAGGAAGGAGAGAGAGGAAGAGACGGACGAGAGATATGGGCCGAAAAGAGGACGATAGCTAGACCAGCAACAATGGATGCCTAGGCCATGCGGGCTTTAGGGGTCCCATTTGCAAAAAACAACCCTTAGTGACGAAATCTCTCTCTCAGCTTCTCCCTTCTTATACACAATCTCTCTCTCTCTCTCTCCTCTATCTTCTGCTCTCTTCTTTCTATCCTACCTTTTTTCTCTCTTTCTTCTTTGCCTCCTCTCTCTCTCTCTTTCTCTCTCTCTCTCTCCATTCTCCTCTGCTCTCTCTCTTCTGTGTATATCTCTTCCCTTGTTCTCTCTTTTTTCTCTGTTTCTCTCTCTCTCTCTCTCTCTTCCTCTGCTCTCCTCTCTCCTCTCTTTCTCTCTCCTCTCTCTCTCTCTCTCCTCTCTCGTCTCTCTGTATAATCTCTCTCTGTGTAGCTCCGTCTGTGTCTCTCTCCTTCTCTCCTTCTCTCTTTCTCTCTCTCTCCCTCTCTCTCTCTTCTTCTTCATCCTCTCTCTCCTCTCTCTCTCTCTTTCTCACTCTCGTATGTCTGTCTCTCTCTCTCTCTCTCCTCCTCTCTCCCTCTCTCCCTTTCTCTTCCTACTCATCTCTCCATCGCTGTGGTCCCGGGTGTCTGCGTGCGTGACTCTGGGGGTGGTGTCGGTCCTCCTCGGGGGGTCCCTCGGCTCTCTTTCTCTCTCATCCCTTCTCTCTCCCTCTCACTCTCCCTCTCCCTCCCTCTCTCTCTCTCTCTCTCTCTCTCTGTACCCCTCTCCCATCTTAACATATATAAGCATCTATCCTACATCCTTCTCTCTTTCTCTGTTTACTCTTCTCTCTCTGTGATCTCTCACTCTACCCTCCTCTCTCTCTCTCTCCTCAGTCTCTCCAGTCCTCTTCATCTCTCCTCTCTCTTAACCACTGATCCGTCCTCTCTCTTAGTGCTGTCTCTCAGCACATTGTGCCATGTAATTGTGTTCTTGGGTGGGGTGATGGTGGTGATGGTATAGTGTGTGTGTATGTGTGTGGTATTGTGTGTGCGTGCGTGTGGTGAGCGTGTGTGGTGCGCGCGTGCGTGCGTTGCTTACGTTTAATGTGTGCATAGTAGTGTGAATGGTGGGGGAGGGGTATATGTGTATGCCTTTTTGCACTGTGTGTAAGCGATTGTTGTGTTTTTGTTTAATTTCTTGTTTTTAATTTTTTTGGCTAAGTGCATAGAGCATCCACATTTGGTGGGTCCACTACTATGTACATGTTTTTACTGTTATTAATATATTATTTGATTATTTTATTATATATTATTAAAATTTTAATTTTTTTATTATTATTGCTTTTAATTATATTCTAGTCACCGGCTGCTCTCCCCTGGAGAGTGCGTCGCCGCAAGTGCAGCGCCTACCCAATAAAAAAAAAATTGAGGTGGGGGGCACAGGGTGAGGAGGGGTGTGGGCACACTTGGAAAACCTAGCTGTCAATTTGGTCATACCAGGCAGCGGGATTTCTCTCTGTTCTTACCGACTTTCAACGACTGCCGTGGGATTTTTACGTGCGTAAAGCGCACGGGTCAGACTAGCTTTAAGTCCCCATCCGAAGGACTTTCTCGACGTTCTGTTCGATTTTCCTGTCCAACTAGAAAGAAAGGGCGTAGGAGGTTCGAGATTCGATCCCGGGTCACTCACGCTTCAGTCACGCGTATGTGTGTCTTGCAGTTTGGCAGGCGAATGTCTTAGCCACTCTGTCACCTTCTCACTAGAATTACATACTGTCTATCTTCCCGTGTAGACTGCCTAAAGGCGGAGACACCTTTGCTTGATTCGAGTCATATGCTTCAGTCAGTTCAGGTTGGCCACGTGACGAATCCGATCTGACTGTGCAGCACTGATAACATGACTCACCGTATGATGTGGGGGCCCAGCACTGAGAAACATGACCAGAGAGAGAGAGGACAGAGAGAGAGAGCGAGAGAGAGAGAGAGAGAGAGGAGAGAGAGAGAGCGAGAGAGAGAGAGAGAGAGAGAGAGAGAGTGTTTTATACGTCCTCTCGAAACCCTTGCAGGGCACATATGGGACATGTGTACAGGTTGGTATGTAAATAAAGAAACAAACATGTACAGACAATACAGAGACATGGACAACACGAATAATATGGAGGGTTTTCTCTCAGCGAACAAGTTGAGAAGAGAGAGAGAGAGAAAGAGAGAGAGAGAGAGAGAGAGAGAGAGAGAGAGGAGAGAGAGAGAGAGAGAGAGGAGAGAGAGAGAGAGAGAGAGAAATAATAGATGAATATGTGGATAGTCCTTAGTACTTTGGGGATATTGTTGGATACTTTTCACACTTAATTTTTGATGTCCTTATTACCTCACAAACATAAGATCACATTCTGGGACTCTCTTTCGTGAGCATATAGTTTTGGTTTTGTGGGTTGTGTGTGCAACGCATGTGTGTGTGTGTGTCTGTGTTTGTGTGCGTGTCTGTGTGTGTCTGTATGACGTGCGTACGTTTTTGTGTGTGAGGGTGTTTGTGTATGTGTGTTGGTGTATGTGGTCAGTCCATGCGGCTCGGTTGCTGTGGCTTGCCGAATGGGGTATGAACGAGTTGGCTTCGATAAATGTGTGTGTTTATGTGTGTGCGTGTGCGTGTGTTAGAGAGAGAGAAAGAGAGAGTTGCTTTGTATATGCGTTGTTGCTGGTTTGTGTCACTCTTGAATGCTGTTTTTGTTGTCTGTTTATGAATCATTGATTGTAAGTAAGCGCTTTGGGCTCATCTGAGGTAAAGCGCTATATATAAAATGTACAATTATTATTATATAAGTCCGTAGGGCGAGTAGCCTGTGGCTTTGTCTAGGGATGCACTGGCCTCGCCTGTCCTTTTTGGGGGCTTGTTGGATGCGTTCTGGTTTCTGAGTGGGTGTCTTTTGCCGGTGGGCTCTGCAGTCATGAAAAATGGACTGGTACACCCATGGGGACATTTCGCAAGGACTCCTTTGTGTATCGTATCCGATGGTCACCAAGCCGGGAGTAGCTATGTGCCTTGTATACTTAATGGAATGTCCCGTGTGTGCCTGCTCCCCAGTAACACAACACGGACTTCCAAGGCTGGGGCAGGGCTGCTCTCGTGTTGATAGGACGGGCGTGGTTGGTGCATCTCTGGGTCCCATCAGCACCTTCGGGTGTTTCTATTTCATTTTATTATTTTTCCCTCTTGGGATGACTAGGGAAAGACCTAACAAAATAAGATCACATTCTGGGACTCTCGGGATGCACTGGCCTCGCCTGTCCTTTTTGGGGGCTGTTGGATGCGTTCTGGTTTCTTCTGAGTGGGTGTCGCTTGCCGGTAGGCTCTGCAGTCATGATCAATGGACTGGTACACCCATTGGGACATTTCACAAGGACTCCTTTGTATCGTATCCGATGGTCACCAAGCCTGGAGTAGCTATGTGCCCTGTATACTTAATGTAATGTACCGTGTGTGCCTGCCCCCCAGTAACACAACACGGACTTCCAAGGCTGGGGCAGGGCTGCTCTCGCGTTGATGGGACGGGCGTGGCTGGTGCATCTCTG
>CM065707.1:1882446-1895682 GCA_017654935.2 Phymorhynchus buccinoides
ACTATATATTTAATATTGTATGCAAATTTATTTAAAAACAATAAAGTAGAATGTCATTATTGCTACAAATTCTTATTTTAGCTAATCCGTGTTTTTAACTTCCTGTTTCAAGAGGACTTCCTATTCCTTTAGAGCTCTCCTGTCAGTGTTCCACCAGACTTGAAAGGGAGAAGACCCAGTTTAGAAGTCTCTCATTGAAAAGAAAGAAGACCCAGAGTAGAATGTCATTATTGTTGCACATTCGTATTTTAACTAATCCGTGTTTTTAACTTCCTGTTTCAAGAGGACTTCCTGTTCCGTTGGAGCTCTCCTGTCAGTGTTCCACCAGACTTGAAAGGGAGGAGACCTAGTTTAGAAGTCTCTCATTGAAAAGAAAGAAGACCCAGAGCTTGCCTGGACAAGGTTGGTAATTATTGTCGTGTTAGTCTTTGGTGTTTCAGGAATATAGAAATTTAATAGATTAATATTGTAA
This sequence comes from Phymorhynchus buccinoides, assembly GCA_017654935.2. Classification (NCBI taxonomy): domain Eukaryota; kingdom Metazoa; phylum Mollusca; class Gastropoda; order Neogastropoda; family Raphitomidae; genus Phymorhynchus; species Phymorhynchus buccinoides. The sequence continues at coordinate 1,882,919 of CM065707.1, forward strand.
ATTAAATGATAGTGAAAACTGGATTAGTGTAAGGCCAGGTTGTAGTTCATGTGAACATGTGCTTTTAGACAAAGAAGCACATGGTTTCTTTCTTTGAGCTGTGTTTCTACAACCTTCTTGTGAATTGCTTACTAATAATGGGGTTTGTAACCAACTGTTGCAGTCCAAGTTTATTAGTAGTGTAAACCAATAATCATTACCATGTGTAATGAGGGTAGAAGTATTTGTGGGTGAACATTTGGAAAACACTGACTGTCACGTATGACAGTAGTTCATTGTGAAAGCCACATGGCTGATACCATGAGGCAAGATGAAAGGGGAGACAAAGAGCTGTGACAGTAGTTCATTGTCAAAGCCACATGGCTGATACCATGAGGCAAGATGAAAGGGGAGACAAAGAGCTGTGACAGTAGTTCATTGTCAAACCACATGGCTGATACCATGAGGCAAGGTAAAAGGGGAGATAATGAGCTGTGACAGTAGTTCATTGTCAAACCACATGGCTGATACCATGAGGCAAGGTGAAAGGGGAGACAATGAGCTGTGACAGTAGTTCATTGTCAAACCACATGGCTGATGCCATGAGGCAAGATGAAAGGGGAGACAATGAGCTGTGACAGTAGTTCATTGTTGAGAGCCACATGGCTGATACCATGAGGCAAGGGGAGACAAAGAGCTGTAGCAGTAGTTCATTGTCAAACCACATGGCTGATACCATGAGGCAAGATGGAAGGGGAGACAATGAGCTGTGGCAAGCTGTAATATATGACTGGTGCAGGAAGAGGAGGGGTGACAGTCGCATAGCAGTTGGTTTTCTGTTTTTCTTTCCTTATTCTTTTCTGCCTTCTCATTTTCTTGATTTTCGTTTTGTTGCTGTTGTTATTGCCGTACCCTGGCTCAAAGACTCCAGGGACCGTCCCAACAGCCAGCGAAGCACTTGAACACTATGGTACAAATGCACCAGCTAGTGATGAAAACATTACGTGCATAGCCATGTCTTGATTACCCCATCACGTGGGCAGCCACACTCTGACTTCCTCGTCCTAACAAAAACGATAACTACCAATTAAATATAAACTGAAACCACGATGGCGTATGCAGACTATTAACAATGTGAAAGACTTGTCCCAATGGCTGACCACACCCCGATACACACAAGTGTAAGCACAACGAGATAACACAGAAAAAAAATAATCAAAGAAAACCAACAATGTTATCTACAAGGGTGTGTCTATTCACCGAAAAATGCCGAAAAACGCTGAAAAATGCCGAAAAACGCCGGAAAATACCGAAAGGTGAATGCTGGATGGTCATAATACCATTATTATGGTGAAGCTGAATTATGAAACCACATATAACCAAAATATAAATATTGTCATTTAACAGTGACTGATCACTGTGTGGAAGATTTTCACATTGATAGTGAGCCCACTTTTCGCAAACATCGCAACAAATGCATCGATGTGACACTGATTTCCACAACAGGAGCAACGGTAATAATCGGACATTGTTGATCAAACAAGGAAGGTTTTCCTTCTTTTAAAAAGGTTAGCTTTTAAAATTTACGCATGGCCCAGGCGTAGGTCGCGGTGACGATCTCTGCCTGTGTGTACGGTGTGTTGCCACACACACACAAAAAATGACATCTACTCATTGAGTTCTTTAAATTATGTTGAGCGCCGATGTGTACGCGCACGCGCGCTGTTTTGTTTGTAAACACGTCAGTATGACGCGGTATGACATGATTTCTATTCTAGTGTGTGGGATAGCCGAACTACAGAAATGTGTCATCGGTGCCGTGTTAATCATTTTTCCTATTCGGCAATTTCACTTTCCATTGTTGTAAATTTGGGGTTTTCTGTAGAATGTTTTCATAATTCTGCCCTACCATTCGGCATTTTGATCATTCCGCCTTCACCATTCGGCATTTTTCGGTATGGTTTGGCCATTCTGCATTCGTTTTTCGGCAGTTTCCGACCATTTTGCATTAATTTTTCGACATTTTTTGGTGTATAGACATAGCGATATACAACACTCACCAATCCTTGCTTTCGGTAAAACACTGTGATTCTGTGCAATCCCTTCGTTCTCTTAGTCAACGTCGATAATTTCCCCTTAACCTTAACCGTTCTCAAGTGGATAAAACACAATTTTTCTTCGTAAACAAAATAACATATTTTGATAATAACATTTTACCATAACACGTTCTTGCAAGTCAGTTGATCGGGAGTGTGACGGTGTTGCATAAAATATTTTACCCATGAAATAAATGCTCTTTTCCTCGTTCAAATTGTTTGCTGTTTGGGAAAGATTCGCCCCTAAATACATTCAGAGGCGTCTTGTGGCATGCAGGAAGAACGGAAGATTCATCATTAAATACTGAGAAGTCAGGGATGGTTTTCTAATATTTATTATTTATTTTTGTTTTCACGGACGGTTGTTTATATCGTCCGCCATTTTGAAAAAAACACGAAACTAAGTGACATGGCTTCGTATATCGATTTATGGGCAAAAATGTATCCTTACGCTTGGAATGAGCTACCAATTAACATAAAGAATGCACCTAACATTAATGAATTCAAAAATAGTTTGGACGAAAACCCAAATTTGAAAACAAAATTTAAATGTTTCAATGAATAATAAAAGCCATTCTCTTAAAAAAAATTCTAATTTGTCTTAGATTAGAGATGCAAACCACTAAATAATTTGTCAAGTCAAATTCATTGAGAAGGGGCATAAAAAGAGCCGAGAGGCCTATGAATAATTTTACACCTATCTGCCTACACCCTGTGTTTTCTTTTCGTGTAGATTGAGCACTTAAATATCAATATCTTGAATAATAGTTGACATTATTTATCACACGAAAGAAGAATGGCTCTAGTGCGCTTTTAAAGGGTATTTATTTCACGTAGGCACTTATTTGTCACGATAGCGTGACCTGCAATTCTGGCCAATGAGAACAACGAACGTTAGGTTTACTTCTCACGAGTAACATCTCGAGCTTGCTTTGTCAGACCGGTTGGTGACAGGGAAGACGGAGCACGTGTCAAGAAAGTCCGGTGGTTAGTAAATTCAAACTTCAGAAGACAGTGTGGCTCACCATGCGTAGGGGAAGACGGGGTATTAACGCTCGTCTCATGGGCAAAATGAGACTGAAATTTGCTTCATTTCATGAGATAATTGGGGTGGGCTTCTTACCCGCCCATGCGCTTTTTACCCCGTCTTCCCCTACATCTGAATCGTTAGAAATTCGGGAGTTTTCCTGGAGTTGCACTGCCTCCGGGCATTGCCTCCAGGATCGTTCCCACCATCCATCTTTATATCTACTAATGTCCCATATGTGTCTGTTTCAGACCGGAGGACGTTAAAGTACGGATTTTCATTCAGGTTAGTAAAGTCAAACATTAGAAGACAGTGTAGCTCACCATGCTTACGTATGTATCCATTGCCATTCTGGTGGATCCCTCCAAACAGAAGAAGGCAACAATGGGTGATCTCAGATACTTCATCAAGAGATTCCCAGCACTTCTATCTGCTGATGTGAAAGGAGAACAGATCCTGGAGCAGTTTTCTACATACCAGATAACCAACATCGAAGACTGTATACGTGACAGGGTAGATGAAACCTGGGTTGCCATCAGCCAGCTGCATCCTCAACTCAAGGAGTTATGTCGAGTCATGCTGGGGATCTGCACAATCCCTCACAGCAGTGCAGCGTGTGAACGGGTATTCAGCTGTGTGAGGAAAACGTCCACAGACCAGAGAACCTCACTGGGCCAGGACACTGTGGAAGCCTTACTGGTCTTGAAATCAGTGCCTGACAGAGCTCACACCACACAAGAACTGGTTCGACTGAAAAGTGCGTACACAAAGGCTCAAGAGAAGTACAAAAACAAGAACTAAGCTGCAGCAACTTCCACTCCCTAATCTTTGTTTGAAACTGACTGTATTGTTGTGATGGTGTAATATAAGTGTGTGTGCTCAAGAGAAATATAAATACTTAGCTGAACAGAAAAACATGAACTGCGTTACTGCATAAATTCCAAAGAACTGAACGTTGTGATTGTCATAGAGTAGTATGACTGTGTGTGCTTCAAGAGTGCTGACTGGCGCTTGAATTACCAACTTGGGCTTCTTAAAAAATTCAAGGTAAGAAAAATACTCTTTTTTGGTCATAGAATACTAAAATCTACTTCATAGAATACTACTAGTTCAAATTTGAGGTAGACAGGTCTGGTATCGTTAGAAATTCGAGACTTTCCTGGAGTTGCAATGCCTCCGGGCATTGCCTCCAGGATCGTTGCTACCATTTTTATATCTACTAATCTCTCATATGTGTCTGTTTCAGACCGGAGGACGTTGAAGTACGGATTTTCATTCAGGTTAGTAAAGTCAAATTTCAGAAGACAGTGTAGCTTACCATGCTTACGTATATATCGTTAAAAAATCGGGACTTTCCTGGAGTTGCACTGCCTCCGGGCATTGCCTCCAGGATCGATCCTACCATCTTTATATCTACAAATGTCCCATATGTGTCTGTTTCAGACCGGAGGACGTTAAACGGATTTTCATTCAGGTTAGTAAAGTCAAGAAGACAGTGTAGCTCACCATGCTTACGTATGTATCGTTAGAAATTCGGGACTTTCCTGGAGTTGCAATGCCTCCGGGCATTGCCTCCAGGATCGTTGCCACCATCTTTATATCTACTAATGTCTCATATGTGTCTGTTTCAGACCGGAGGACGTTAAAGTACGGATTTTCATTCAGGTTAGTAAAGTCAAAATTCAGAAGACAGTGTAGCTTACATCTGTATCGTTAAAAAATCGGGACTTTCCTGGAGTTGCACTGCCTCCGGGCATTGCCTCCAGGATCGTTCCCACCATTTTTATATTATCTACTAATGTCCCATGTATGTCTGTTTCAAACGGATTTTCATTCAAGTCAAAAGTTCCATCAGATCTGCAGTTTCTTGGTTTACTGAGAGCAAGATGGTGAGTGTTGGCGATGGCGCATACCCCTATTTATTTAATTGTTGTCATGGACTTGTTGTCCTATGCCCGATTTATGATCAGCAATGGAGTATAAGTTTCCCATTGATTACGCTGCGACACGCTTGGTTTTGTTTTGTTGTTGTTAATGGTTTGTTACTGTAGCTGTTTGGCTAGGCTCACACCATTGAGTAAATCGCGGGACGCATAAATTGTTGCATCTGTTTAAGAAACATGTGTGCGTGTGTGCGCGAGCGTGTGTATGTGTGTGCGCGCGCGCGTGTGTGTAGATTAATTGTAGCTTACCGCACCACATGGTCTCAAGAAAAACGACTGGCTTTGCGTGTCAAGTGAAGCCGTAGTAAAAGTAGTTACACGTACAAGCCTTCTTCTTCTTCGTGTTGCCCAAGGGCTATAATTTTATGTAGGTGGCGCTTTCACGTGAGGCTTGAGAGAGAGAGAGAGAGAGAGAGAGAGAGAGAGAGAGAGAGAGAGAGAGAGAGAGAGAGAGAGAGAGAGAGAGAGAGAGAGACGCAATGAATTGTAATGTGAGGCCACCGACCTATACACATTTGGAGGTGCAACTAAAATATATATACACGACTAAAGAAAAAGCAGGTAAAGAACACAATGTTTAGAACAATACTTTGACAGGCAAAAATGAATGCGGATAGGAGAGAGAGAGAGAGAGAGAGAGAGAGAGAGAGAGAGAGAGAGAGAGAGAGAGAGAGAGAGAGAGAGAGAGAGAGAGAGAGAGAGAGAGAGAGAGAGAGAGAGAGAGAGAGAGAGAGAGACTCACAGAGAGAGAGAGAGAGACAGAGAGAGTCGGTGAAAGATAATTTTTCAGTATAAAGCCTCCAACTAGACAAGAAAATGGCAAATGTTAAGATAACCCCCGTGCTACTTCGCGCAATTCCAAATACGCTCTTTCATTCAGTGAAGCCCCGCCCCTTTCATTCATCCTGGCTGTTCTGTTAAGTAGTGTCTCCCCTCTGCTGAACATGAAGTGTTACACGGGCTGATACAGGTCTACCGATAGCTACTTTATCCATCCTTTAAAGAAGATAATTAATTGATTAATTGATGGAAATAAATTAATTGAAGTTTTCCTGGGCATTTCTTAGTAGAACCCGCAAAATCAAAGTTTAATACTTATAATCTAAGCAAATAAACAGCGTTACCACAAATGCGAATCTTGCATTTAACTGTTGCCATTCTTAGGGGAATACGCCATGGGTATGGCGACACTGAATGGCAGGTAAAGATAAAGATGTACCCCCCCCCCCCCCCCCGCCCCCCCCCCCCTGCATTTATCGGTTAATTGTATTTTTCCGTTTTTTGCCTTTCTTACCATACATAAAGCTGTATTTTAGGAACATTTTTAGCTAATAACCTTTTTGGAATACTAACCCTAGCCCTAAACCTAACCCTACCCCCCTACTATGTACTGCAGTACACCGCGATTTGTCACAGTTGTGGTTCGTTGCGTTTTTCCGTCATATAGGGTGGGGGTTAAGGCTAGGGTTAGTATTAAACGGAAAAATACAATTAACCGAGAAATGTAGGGGGGGGGCACATCTTGATCTTTACCGAATATTTAAATTTTTCAAACTTTCTGTGCCATGAGAACAACCCGTAACTGATTCCAACCCTATCCCTAACCCGATGAAGTAAATCAATTGGGCGAAAAATGTCTATTGAATTTTGGGGGTTCTACTAAGAAAGGGTGCAAAAGGGCCGCGAGGCCCACTTCTAGCCCTAACTACTACTACTACTACTACTACTGCTGCTGCTGCTGCTGCTGCTGCTACTACTACTACTACTACTACTACTACCACTACTACTACTACTACTACTACTACTACTACTACTAACTACTACTACTACTACTACTACCACTGCCACTACTACTACTACTACTACTACTACTACTATTATTACTACTACTACTACTACTACTACTACCACTACTACTACTACCACTACCACCACTACTACTACACAAAACTACTACTACTACTACTACTTATGGTAACTCAGCTGACCCACGTTGAAATGCGAACAGGGGTTTGAACTTAACATTTGCCAAAGCTACTCCTTAAGTTAAGTTTGAAAAGTTACAACGGGGTCTGTTTACCAGATGCCAATCAGCAGATGCCCGGACAGTACACAAGGGAGGGGAGGGTAAAGTTTGAAAAGTTACAATGGGGTCTGTTTACCAGATGCCAATCAGCAGATGCCCGGACAGTACACAAGGGAGGGGAGGATAAAGTTTGTTGTGCGCCCCTTTTCCTTTTCGGCCCCATCAGTTAGGAACTCCTTACCACGCGAAATTCGCCATATCCAGTCCTTGCAATGTTTCAAATCAGCTCTCAAGACCCACCTATTCAAGCTCAACCACAACCTTTAGACCACATTTAAATACCTTGCGGGTGACTGGTTGGACCCGGTGGATGTAGTACTATTACGTAACGGGTGCTGACCAGCTAAGTGTGTACACGGACTTGTATAAATTATACAGTCCGTGGTGTGTAAGTGACTCACTGACCCACTACACATAGGACAGTAGAATAGTGTGCTCGTGAGTGCGTTTAAGAACTTCAACAAGGGTAGAAGAAGCATTAGGTTTAACTCGCAAACGTTTTGGAAACGTAGTCTAATGTATTTGGTATTTGGTCATCTTCAGATTCCAAAATTCTCTGTGTTCCTAGTACACGAACAAAAATGTTTGTTGTGCGCCCCTTTTCCTTTTCGGCCCCATCAGTTTGGAACTCCTTACCACGCGAAATTCGCCATATCCAGTCTTTGCCATCTTTCAAATCAGCTCTCAAGGCCCACCTATTCAAGTTACATCACAACCTTTAGGCCACATTACTTCTCGATTCTATTCACACACACCCTCCCTGCCCCCCTCCCCCCTCTCCCCTCCCCCCCGTACACCCCCCCCCCCCCCCCTACCCCCCCTCCCTCCCACTGTGTGTGTACCTGCCATGTCAGCTTTGTTACGAGAGAGATGAGAGGGGGGGAGGAGAGAGAGAGATATGGGGGGAGAGAGAGAGAGAGAGAGAGAGAGAGAGAGAGAGAGAGAATGTTGATGCTTTATCCAACAGAATTGTCATGTATTGTGTTCTTGGATGGGGTGAGTGGTGGTGATGGTAATATTGTGCGTGTGTGTGTGCGCGCGCGTGTGTGTATGTGCGTGTACGTGCGTGCATGGTATATATGATGTGTGTGTGTGTGTGTGTGTGGGGGGGGGGGTATGTGTATGCCTATTTGCATTTTTGTGAGCGATTGTTTGTTTTTGTTGAATTTCTTGTTTTTAATTTTTGTTTTTGTTAAGCGCATAGAGCTCCACATTTGGTGGAGGAATGCGCTATATGAATGATTCACTATATTATGATTATTATTATTATTTTTGTTGAATTTCTTGTTGTTTTTTAATTGTTAAGCGCATAGAGCTCCACATTAGGTGGAGGAGTGCATGCGCTATATGAATGATTCACTAGTAGTAGTAGTAGTAGTAGTAGTAGTAGTAGTAGTAGTAGTAGTAGTAGTGTTAGTAGTAGTAGTAGTAGTAGTAGTAGTAGTAGTAGTGGTAGTAGTAGTAGTAGTAGTATTAGTATTTAGTAGTAGTATTGTGAGTATTTTATTATATTCTAGTCACAGAGACTTATCTGTGAAATTCGGGCTTCTCTCCCCCGGAAAGATTGTCGCCGCAAGTGCAGCGCCTACCCTTTTTATTGGGGGGGGGGGGGGGGGGGCACAGGGTGAGGAGGAGGTGTGGGCACACTCGGAAAACCTAGCTATCAATATGGCCATACCAGGCAGCGGGATTTCTCCCTGTTCTTACCGACTTTCGACTGCCGTGGGATTTTTACGTGCATAAAGCGCACATACCTAGCTCTAAGTTCCCATCCGAACACACACACACACACACACCCACACACACACACACAGCACACACACACACACACACACACACACGTACATACACACGCGCACACACACCCACGCACGCGCACGCACACGCACGCACGCACGCACCACGCACACGCACACGCACGCACACAAACACACACACACACACACACACACACACACACACACACACACACACGACGAGAGAGGGAGAGAGAGAGAGAGAAATCGAAGTGAAAATTGTTAATGTTCTTTAATCCCTGGGCACATGGACATTAGGGGAAAGGGAAGGGGGTAAACACACAAACAAATAATATAAAAGGAAGATAAGCAAATCGAGGAATTATAAACACTAGCGCTACGCCGGATACCGGTAACGCCAAGTACTGGTAACGCTGAGTACAACAAATTTGAAGCGATTCAGTTAAGAAACGGCGGTCCCCCCCCCGGTGTTCCTGATTTCCCGTTGGCGCTGCTCTGAGAGTGACGTTCTCTCTCCCTAGTAACGGTAAACGCCTAGTTAACGGTAACGCCAAGTACTGGTAACGGTTTGGCACATCGCTAGTCACCGTCCCCGGTCATCTACCTGCCAAATTCGAAGGCAATCCGTCCAGAAATACCGGAGATACAGGCGCTGAGAGGCCGGCGGTATATGCGTTTCGTGCATTTGCCAAACCGCGCAAATGACACGACCGCCTTGGTTGCCGTTGCCATCGCCCCGTTAGGTCTCACAGCAAATTTGAAGTGGTTCGGTCGAAAAACGGCGGAGTTATAACTGCCCGTTTTGTGTTTCACACGGACAGACCCAGGAACAGACACACCACACACACACACACACACACACACACAACACACAACACCCACACACACACACACACACACTTACAAGTATGTATTTCTTTACCAATCTTATAATAAAACGGCAAGTGTGTGTGTGTGTGTGTGTCCATGTGAATCACAAAATGGGCCTTATAACTTCTAATTTGTAAGTGTGTGTGTGCGCGCGCATTGCACACACGGGTGTGTATATGTGACGTTGCGCGTGTGCAATTTTGTATTGTGGTGTATGTGGTGTGTGCGGCCGGCGCGCGGGTGTGTGGTGTGTGTGTTTTAACTTGAAATGCCATTGTCCTTGATTCAACCTCGTGTGTTTAGCTTTATAGCATTTTTAGCTACCCTATACAGGACCAATACACTAAATGTAAAATGGCCTAATGTTTAGTGGACGTGATGACAAAGTTCGTTAGGTACTATCAGGTAAAAGCTCTGGGTTGGCAGGTAGCCTACCAGTCTCTTGGGGTAATTTAAATTCCCCGTGGGGATACCGGGAGGATCTTTCAGTACTTACAAATAGTACCATCCTTCTGGTGTGTCTGCTAGCACAAACTTACTCTAAACTTCTCTCTCTCTCTCATCTCTCTCTCTCTCCTCTCTCTCTCTCTCTTACTCTCTCTCTCTCTCTCTCTCTCTCTCTCTCTCTCTATCTCTCTCTCTCTCTCTCTCTCTGTGTGAATGACAATCTTGTAGAAGAAAGAAGATTCTTTTCCTAGATATTAGATTTAAGGACATGGCTTAGTAAGGCTAGACAAAAAAGTAATTCCAGATATTCAGGCTTTTGTGGTCGTTGTGTGAAAAATCTCCAGCCATATTTTTTCAAACTGTTTGATGCCCAAATCAACCCATACTTAGGCATGGTGCAGAAGTATGGGGTCTCACAGGAAAATGTTAATGCTTTAGAAAAGGTTCATCCTGTTTGCTCTTAAACGATTCTTGAATGTCAGTATTAGAAACCAAATGTATGGCTTATGGGGAGCTTGAGCGATACCCGCTAACGTTCAATTTTCAGTAAAAACTATGAAATACTGGTTGAGATTTGAAACTTTTGCAGATGCCGTTCATCGATCCCAACCAAGCTTACAAGGATGTTGCTGCAGTGTCACAACCATAATAAAAAATAACTGGCTTCAGCAGTATGTTTTTTCCTCTGTTAGGCATGGATTGGTGAGGTATGGGAAAAACCAAGGGGTTAGGAATATAAAGTCATTTATCTATTTATTGACATTTCTTATTAACTATCAAAGCAGAATGGCGTCGTAGATACGTCACCGAAGTGAGCGTTTTCAATTTTATATAACGTTTTAAAAGTGAATAACATTATCTCCATCTCTGAATACAGTAAATCATTTAACGGCTAGGATTAGCTGATCAGGCTCAGACTAGGGTGTCACCACTGCAAGTTCATAAGCTCGTTTCCAAATAAATTTTAATGAACATTAATTTTATGTCCATTTGTAGAGAACAAAATGAGAATGAGGTTCATTTTGTTTTAAAATGCCCACGTATAAAGACACTACGCCAAACAGTACATTCCAGTCAAAATACTTTAATCAACCCTCTATTCAAAGTGACAATGCTTCTTTCCTTCGAAAACAAATCGCTAATTATTAGGTTGGCTTGTACCTTGGAAAGGCATTAAAATTACGCAAACATATGTTATGGAAGATATATAGTAAATTGATTGTTGACGGTTTGAGTGTGTTTATTGATCATTCATTACATTATTATGTCTTTGTGGCATTTTTTTTGTTGAGAAATTGAATGTTATATGTTGAATAATGTCCAATTATGTTTTAAAACTGAATTTTTGCCATTCTGCTTCGCATGTAAACAAGCTTTGTTAGAGCACGGCCAGTGAAGGGCTATGGCTAATCATTAAACATTCCGTGTCCAGTATCCACCTCTCTCTCTCCTCTCTCTCTCTCTCTCTCTCTCTCTCTCCCTCTCTCTCTCTCTCTTGACTCGGTTCCTTTCTTACTAGGTAGGAAAGTTCGGAACATGAAGGTCATTGGGGAAAGGTCAAGGTCACTGGGGCCGAAAATGCTGCTGCGCGGCTGTTTATCTAGCGTATTTTCGCTCCGTTGTATGTTAAAACTTTCGATGATTTAAAGCTGAGGGGGAGTGAAGGGGATGAAAGCAGTCACTTTATTTAAAAGGCGCTAAAAGATAATTCGTTATGAACCCTTTCGCCCCAGCCATTTTCAGCCAAAACATACCATAAATTTTACACTGGGTAGAGAAAAAATAAACATCTGCAATATTGCGAATTCCTCTGTGACATATGTAAATTAGGCTCCACACATTAAGTAAATAGGTCTTCGGATAAAACAGGCCCTGATTTGATGCCTTTTAGTGGACATGGGTATTAAACCATTGTGGGTGCTAAAATGCAACATGGCGGTTTGTGAAAGGGTAAGGGCGCGCACACGCACACGCACACGCACGCACGCACGCACGCACACGCACACGCACGCCACACACACACACACACAACACACCACACACACACACACACACACCACACACTGAGTTTAATATCACTTACGGTGAACCGATGTAGGCCCCTAAAACTAAAGAACGAACACCCACCACACACACAAACACACACACACACACACAACACAACACACACACACACCACACACACACACACACAACAACCACAACACACACACACAACACACACACACACACACACACACACACACGAGCGCGCGCGCGTGGTGCAGCGCAATGTGCACTGAAAACACTTTCTTAGGACATGTTACGATATCCCAAACAAAGTGGGAGGCAGGTTTGAAACAAGTATAGAAGCCTATAAGGTATAAGTACGTAAGTCAGCTTAATCCTCATGGATTGGACAACAGAAGATTTCCTTGGACCTTTAGCAGTGGCATAGAAGAAAGAAGTTGATATGTTTTATCGGCTTTTGGCCAGTATTAGATGTTGGGAGGGATCAGTAATCCTTAGTAACCAGACAGTTGCGCGTATCAACCCTTACTCCTCAAAGAGCCACTCACT
>CM065707.1:1896182-1963011 GCA_017654935.2 Phymorhynchus buccinoides
GACAGCTGATCATTTGGAATATTCTCAATGTCTATTAAACACTACCTTTTGGAATATCCATCAATCTCTATAACAGCTGATCATTTGGAATATCCATCAATCTCTAAAACAGCTGATCATTTGGAATATCCATCAATCACTAATATAGCTGATCATTTGGAATATCCATCAATCACTAATATAGCTGATCATTTGGAATATCCATTAATCACTAATATAGCTGATCATTTGGAATATCCATCAATCACTAATATAACTGATCATTTGGAATATCCATCAATCTCTATAACAACTGATAATTTGGAATATCCATCAATCTCTATAACAACTGATCATTTGGAATATCCATCAATCACTAATATAGCTGATCATTTGGAATATCCATCAATCTCTAAAACAGCTGATCATTTGGAATATCCATCAATCTCTATAACAACTGATAATTTGGAATATCCATCAATCTCTATAACAACTGATAATTTGGAATATCCATCAATCTCTATAACAGCTGATCATTTGGAATATCCATTAATCTCTATAACAACTGATCATTTGGAATATCCATCAATCTCTAAAACAGCTGATCATTTGGAATATCCATCAATCTCTAAAACAGCTGATCATTTGGAATATCCATCAATCTCTATAACAACTGATCATTTGGAATATCCATCAATCTCTAAAACAGCTGATCATTTGGAATATCCATCAATCACTAATATAGCTGATCATTTGGAATATCCATCAATCTCTATAACAACTGATCATTTGGAATATTCATCAATGTCTATAACAACTGATCATTTGGAATATCCATCAATCTCTAAAACAACTGATCATTTGGAATATCCATCAATCTCTAAAACAGCTGATCATTTGGAATATCCATCAATCTCTATAACAACTGATCATTTGGAATATCCATCAATCTCTAATATACAACTGATCATTTGGAATATCCATCAATCTCTATAACAACTGATCATTTGGAATATCCATCAATCACTAATATAGCTGATCATTTGGAATATCCATCAATCTCTCAAACAACTGATCATTTGCAATATCACAAAAGAAAAAACAACGCTGAATTAAACAGGTTGTTTGGTCCTTTTTTTTAAAAATGAGAGATAAAACAATGTTTCAAGGAATATCCTCGTTATCAAATGAAAATAAATGAAAGTAAAGATAAGAGATTGAAATAGCAAAAAGACAGGACTAAATAGATTTCAAAATAAATGTGAGAGCTGTTAAAAATATATAGTGAGCACATACTAACCCTCCATTGAAAATAAAAACTAACATAGGGCAACCGATAGCTTCTTGGGACATGCAATGACAAAAAGAAAAAGCTGAGTTGGTATTCACTTTGATTCAACCACACGTACACACGCGCGCACGCACACACACAACACACAACACCACACACACACACACGCATGCATACGTGAATGCACACATTACTTACTTGCCCAAATTACACACACAAGCACACCCATGTCCGCAACATACACACACATAAACGCACATCTACACATCAAGGACTTGGTCTGCTTCCCTCAGACTAAATCATCCTAAATTAATCAACACCGTTATAATCATCAACACCATCACCATCATCATCACCACCACCACCACCACCATCACCACCATCATCATCACCACCACCACCATCATTCATCCCTCAAAGATCTCCAAATACTGCAGCCAAGAGTCAGTAAATCTTGAATTGCTGGTCTTGTAGTTCCAAGCCGTTTGATTAGCCAGGATTCTCGAAATTTCCGATGAACCATGCTTCCCCTGTTTTGCCACACTGCGGCCACAGTAGCATGGGTTAGGGAGTGTCCAGGGCTGTTGAAGTGCAGGCCGATTGGGTCTTGGTACCCCAACTTCAACTTCAAAGAACTTTATTGTCTCAGGGCTGAGAAATTAAATTGTGGCAACGCCTGCGATTCAATCACATGAAAACACAACATTTATGAGATCTCGAAAGCATGCAAAACAACTTAAAAGAAAAATATTAGTATGCAGAATCAAATACAGTATAATACGATCAAATCATTTCCAGACATGCTAAGATACAAACGCTACATAAAACATTATGCGATATCAACATAGTTCCCCAATATGTCTATGCAAATAGACTGGAAACTGTAAGAGAAGAATGCAAGATGTAAGAGAAGTGTTTATTCTGTTTTCAGCATAGAAATTGACATTGGAATAAAACTGTTCGTGCACCTGGAAGTCTTGAGTTTTGGAGTCCAGTAGCTTCTACCAGAAGGCAGAAGCGTGAAGCGCTTGCTGAGCCCATGGCTGCATGCAGTCACTCGCAATCATTCGTCCTTTTCCTTTCACTCGCCGCTCATATCTTACCAGAAACATTCGCTACCTTATTCAACACATTCTTACTCTCCTGTCTTACACCCACAATCTTACCAGAAAACATTCCCCAGACGCACGGACCGCATGTGCTCTGTGAACCGTTCGTTAAGCATTCGGTACGTTTTACCTTTCTCTATAACAACTGATCATGTGGAATGTCCCATCTTTCTCTTCTTTGTGTTCACAGGTCATATGGTACGATACCTCATCTATTATGGCCATATGACCTGTGAACACAACTGATCATGTGGAATGTCCCATCTTTCTCTTCTTTGTGTTCACAGGTCATATGGTACGATACCTCATCTATTATGGCCATATGACCTGTGAACACAACTGATCATGTGGAATGTCCCATCTTTCTCTTCTTTGGTTTGGGGACTTCACAGGTCATATGGTACGATACCTCATCTATTATGGCCATATGACCTGTGAACACAACTGATCATGTGGAATGTCCCATCTTTCTCTGCTTTGTGTTCACAGGTCATATGGTACGATACCTCATCTATTATGGCCATATGACCTGTGAACACAACTGATCATGTGGAATGTCCCATCTTTCTCTTCTTTGTGTTCACAGGTCATATGGTACGATACCTCATCTATTATGGCCATATGACCTGTGAACACAACTGATCATGTGGAATGTCCCATCTTTCTCTGCTTTGTGTTCACAGGTCATATGGTACGATACCTCATCTATTATGGCCATATGACCTGTGAACACAACTGATCATGTGGAATGTCCCATCTTTCTCTTCTTTGTGTTCACAGGTCATATGGTACGATACCTCATCTATTATGGCCATATGACCTGTGAACACAACTGATCATGTGGAATGTCCCATCTTTCTCTTCTTTGTGTTCACAGGTCATATGGTACGATACCTCATCTATTATGGCCATATGACCTGTGAACACAACTGATCATGTGGAATGTCCCATCTTTCTCTTCTTTGTGTTCACAGGTCATATGGTACGATACCTCATCTATTATGGCCATATGACGTGTGAAAACAAAGAAGAGAACTAAGCGTCCAGTTTTTAGTTATCACTGGTCTCCCCGCTGCATTCAGCCTAACACATTCTTTCACTCTGATTTCAAAGGAGCTCAAAGGAGTAAATTATCTGGAAGATGGTTTTTAAAACAGGCAGAAGAATGGACCAAAAGGGCACACAAAATAGTAAGTCATAGCAAGGTTCAGAAAAGGCAGAGTCAAAGAAAGTGGTAGATTGGAGGAAGCTGCTATCACGAAACTACAAGGGGTAATGTCCATCAATTTCTTAAGCAATTAATCATTTGGAATGTTCATCGCTGGCCGACGTATTGCCTCTTTTGGATTCAGGGTAAGATTTTCAAAATCATTCAGACATAACCCCCTTTTCCTGACTGATTTCACCAGGTTTTGGAAATCAACGTCATCATGACCCAGCTTGAGTAGAAAGGCCTTTGGGAGCTCTGTGGCCAAGTTCTTCAGAGCTTTGTCTCTCTTGTGCCCCCACCCCACTTGTCTATGCAGCTTCTGAAAGCAGAGGTCCTGCAGAGAGGGGAACTCATTTGCCTTAGTGGTGAGAAACTCTTTGATTTCTTGGGCAGCCGAAGCATCATACTCTGATGGATGAAGGAAGTACTGTTCATCGATGTTTTTTGATTGACATCTGTGATTCAGCCAAGGGTCTTCGCTCAGACGCTTCATCTCGGCTTTGTTGGTTCCACCCGCTTCACACACCAAGCGCACAATGTCTGGCTGGTTGCAGAACACTGCCAGGCCTAGGGGGGTGTCGTGGTAGTCAATGGTCAGATATCTAACAATGTCATCGTTGTCTTCCACCTCTGGAGCACAGCCACTGTACAGGCCGGCTTGGCAGGCCAGGATGAGACATTCTAAATAGTCTGAATAGCTTAGATCTTTGCGTGCTTTTAACATGCATACTTTCATCACAAGCAGCTTGTGAATGCTGTGTTTGAGTACAGCGTCTACAACAGCGCGTTGCACGTGTTTGTTTTCTGACATTAAAATCATTCGCACTGTTACGACTTTTCCATAGTCGATGGCTGTCCAGATCCAGTCTGCAATCAGCTCACAGTGTTCAGGGTTCTCCACAAACTCTCTGTAGACTGCATACACATCGCCGTCCTTCAAGCGAGCAAACCAGCACTGAGACCTGGATGACTGATTAACATATCTCAGCATGCTAAAAGCCTCCTTCAATCCCTGGTCTTTAAACACAATCGGTCCAATTATGGTCCAAATGTCATCATGGCTACATGGCAATGCCTGGCGGAGTTTGGTGACATCTATCTGATTCCATTTCCCTTTGATGGTCAGTGAATACAGAAAAAGGTGGGCAAAATGATAGTCATTGAATTGATGCAGAGGTTGATTGGTGCCTGTTTCATGTGTGGCTTTTCTCAGTATTCTTTGCAAGACTGCAATCTTTCTATGTACATGAACTTTGCAAAGGCCCTGCAGAAGCTTTACTTCTTTGATCCACGTTTCTGTCCTCTGCGAGTGTGGGTCGAAATCCAGACAGTCCAGCAGTTTTGCTTTCCGCTTCAGAATTGCTAGACAGTCTTCCAATCCTGCTATTTTTTTCATTTTTGTTATTGGTCCTGCCCAAACCTCTTCACATGAACTTGCTGGCCGGTTTCCTACTGTTGCATGCTGCTTTGTCTGTGATGTTGGCTGGTTATGAAACAGTGCTGGCCGGTTTCCTACTGTTGCATGCTGCTTTGTCTGTGATGTTGGCTGGTTATGAAACAGTGCTGGCCGGTTTCCTACTGTTGCATGCTGCTTTGTCTGTGATGTTGGCTGATTATGAAACAGTGCTGGCCGGTTTCCTACTGTTGCATGCTGCTTTGTCTGTGATGTTGGCTGGTTATCAAACAGTGCTGGCCGGTTTCCTACTGTTGCATGCTGCTTTGTCTGTGATGTTGGCTGGTGATCAAACAGTGCTGGCTGGTTCATCGACATTTCTGTCTGGTTGACATATACTGGCGGTGGGTGTACCATCCTGTGCAGTTGGTGTGCCCTTCTGGGTGGTGTGCCCCTCGCGATGTGGTCAGGAGCCATGGTCTATTCTACCGTCTGTCCTCTGCTCAGGTCCTGGGGCTACCAGAGAACAAAAGATGTGGGTTGAGGTTTAGCTACATCGCCTAAGGATCTTCATTCAAATCTTTCACGTGTCAGTGTGTCTGTCCTTGTCTCTCTTTTTTCCTTTCATGTTACTAGTCAATTATAATTGTTTTTGTTATTAGTCCCCGAGCCAGAGGTTCGGGGAACTATTGTTTCTGTCGGGTCCGTCCGGGTTTTAGCTGTGTCCGTCCGTCCGTGTGTCGTGCATCCATCCGTCCGTCCGGCTATTCGTCCGTTTTTCTCAAAAACTATTTAGTCTATCATCATCAAATTTGGCATACTAGTTTGCCAAGATGCAAGCTATCCACTGATGTATTTAGTTTTACATTAAGGTCAAGGTCGCGCCAGTTACGGGGTTCAACCCCCAATACACATAATCGCTAATATCTCGCGAAGTTTTGCATGTATTTCAATGCAGTTTTTTTTCACAACATTTCTTGATGAATGGTCTTATAACACAGTTGTCATGAATTTTTCTGTGCGCTCGTGTGCGCATGATCGCGCGCGCTCAAATCACGGGTCCGAACCCCAAGGCTATATATAAAAAAACTATTCAGTTACGTGCTGTTTTGATGCGTTTTTATGTAAGTGTACAGCCGACACATTCCGATTTCGGAGTAGCTTGGCAATGCTGCGAGTGGAACTTTGCAGCCGCACGGCGTTGCACTTGTTAAATTTGTTTTTCTTTTATCCAAGGACAGATTGTAAGAATAGGCATTGCCTAAAATCTTTATCCTTGTCAAACAAAATGTTCCAGTGTCTACCCTCTCTATGCCTTTGCCACCATCTCTCCCTCTCCCCTTCTCTCTCTCTGTCTCTCTCTCTCTCTCTCTCTCTCCTCTCTCTCTTCTCTCTCTCTCTCTCTCACACACATGCGCACGCACACACACGCACATACACACACAAAAGTGCACACGCGCACTCACATATACACACACTTGTGTGCATGCGCGCGCACACACACACTTACAAATTAGAAGTTATAAGGCCCATTTTGTGATTCACATGGACACACACACACACACACACTTGCCGTTTTAATTATAAGATTGGTAAAGAAATACATACTTGTAAGTGTGTGTGTGTGTGTGTGTGTGTGTGTGTGTGTGTGTGTGTGTGTGTGTGTGTGTGTGTGTGTGTGTGTCTGTCTGTCCGTGTGTGAAACACAAAACGGGCCTTATAACTCCGCCGTTTTTCGACCGAATCGCTTCAAATTTGCTGTGAGCCCTAACGGGGCGATGGCAACGGCAACCGAGGCGGCCGTGTCATTTGCGCGGTTTGGCAAATGCACGAAACGCATATCCGCCGGCCTCTCAGCGCCCGTGTTTCCGGTATTTATCGACCGATTGCCTTTGAATTTGGCAGGTAGAGATGACGGGGGACGGTGACTAGGCGATGTGCCAAACCGTTACCAGTACTTGGCGTTTTACCGTTTTGTTTTACCGTACTAGGCGTTACCGTTACTAGGGAGAGAGCGTCACTCTCAGAGCAGCGCCAACGGGAAACAGGGCCTTATAACTCCGCCGTTTCTTAACTGAATCGCTTCAAATTTGCTGTACTCAGCGTTACCAGTACTTGGCGTTACCGGTATCCCCGGCGTAGCGCTAGTGTTTATAATTCCTCGATTTGCTTATCTTCCTTTTATATTATTTGTTTGTGTGTTTACCCCTTTCCCTTTCCCCCAGTGTCCATGTGCCCATGGATTAAAGAACATTAACATATTTCACTTCATTTCTCTCTCTCTCTCTCCCTCTACTCCGTGTGTGTGTGTGTGTGTGTAGGTGTGTGTTGTGTGTGCGTGTCTGTGTGTGTGTGTGCGTGCGTGTGCGTGTGCGTGTGCGTGCGTGTGTGCGTGTGTGTGCGTGTGTATGTACGTGTGTGTGTGTGTGTATGTGTGTTGTGTGTGTGTGTATGTGTGTGTGTGTGTGTGTGTGTGTGTGTGTGTGTGTGTGTGTTCGGATGGGAACTTAGAGCTAGGTATGTGCGCTTTATGCACGTAAAAATCCCACGACAGTCGAAAGTCGGTAAGAGCAGGGAGAAATCCCGCTGCCTGGTATGGCCATATTGATAGCTAGGTTTTCCGAGTGTGCCCACACCTCCTCCTCACCCTGTCCCCCCCCCCCCCACCCAATAAAAGGGTAGGCGCTGCACTTGCGGCGACAATCTTTCCTGGGGGAGAGAAGCCCGGAATTTCACATAGATAAGTCTCTGTGACTAGAATATAATAACAATACTGCTACTACTACTACTACTACTACTACTACTACTACTACTACTACTAATACTACCACTACTAATACTGACTCACTACTACCACTACTACTACTACCACTACTACCACGTACCACTACTACTACTACTACTACTAGTGAATCATATCATATAGCGCATGCACTCCTCCACCTAAGTGTGGGCAGCTCTATGCGCTTAACAATTAATAAAACAACAAGAAATTCAACAAAAAATAATAATAATAAGTCTATAATAATAGTGAATCATTTATATAGCGCATTCCTCCACCAAATGTGGAGCTCTATGCGCTTAACAACAAAAATAACTCAAAACAAGACAAATTCAACAACAAACATGCAAACAATCGCTCACACACATGCAAATAGGCATACACATACCCCCCCCCCCCCCCACACACACACACACACATCCATATACCCATGCACGCACGTACACAGCACATACACACACGGCTCGCGCGCACACACACGCACAATATTACCATCACCACCACTCACCCCATCCAAGAAAACAATACATGACAATCTGTTGGGATAAAGCATCAACATTCTCTCTCTCTCTCTCTCGATCTCTCTCTCTCTCTCTTTCTCTCTCCCTCCATATCTCTCTCTCTCTCCTCCCCCCCGACTCTCATCTCTCTCGTAAAACAAAGCTGACATGGCAGGTACACACACAGTGTGGGAGGGAGGGGGTAGGGTAGGGGGGGGGGGTGTACGGGGGGGAGGGGAGTGGGCAGGGGGAGGGGGGCAGGGCAGGGTGTGTGTTAGTGAATAGAGTCGAGAAGTAATGTGGCCTAAAGGTTGTGATGTAACTTGAATAGGTGGGTCTTGAGAGCTGATTTGAAAGTATGGCAAGGACTGGATATGGCGAATTTCGCGTGGTAAGGAGTTCCAAACTGATGGGGCCGAAAAGGAAAAGGGGCGCACAACAAACAGTTTTGTTCGTGTACTAGGAACACAGAGAATTTTGGAATCTGAAGATGACCAAATACCAAATACATTAGACTACGTTTCCAAAACGTTTGCGAGTTAAACCTAATGCTTCTTCTACCCTTGTTGAAGTTCTTAAACGCACTCACGAGCACACTATTCTACTGTCCTATGTGTAGTGGGTCAGTGAGTCACTTACACACCACGGACTGTATAATTTATACAAGTCCGTGTACACACTTAGCTGGTCAGCACCCGTTACGTAATAGTACTACATCCACCGGGTCCAACCAGTCACCCGCAAGGTATTTAAATGTGGTCTAAAGGTTGTGGTTGAGCTTGAATAGGTGGGCCTTGAGAGCTGATTTGAAAGATGGCAAAGACTGGATATGGCGAATTTCGCGTGGTAAGGAGTTCCAAACTGATGGGGCCGAAAAGGAAAAGGAGCGCACACCAAACTTTATCCTCCCCTCCCTTGTGTACTGTCCGGGCATCTGCTGATTGGCATCTGGTAAACAGACCCCATTGTAACTTTTCAAACTTTACCCTCCCCTCCCTTGTGTACTGTCCGGGCATCTGCTGATTGGCATCTGGTAAACAGACCCCGTTGTAACTTTTCAAACTTAACTTAAGGAGTAGCTTTGGCAAATGTTAAGTTCAAACCCCTGTTCGCATTTCAACGTGGGTCAGCTGAGTTACCATAAGTAGTAGTAGTAGTAGTAGTTGGTTGTAGTAGTAGTAGTAGTAGTAGTAGTAGTAGTAGTAGTAGTAGTAGCAGCAGCAGTAGTAGTAGTACTAAATAGTAGTAGTGATTAGTGTAGTAGTAGTAGTAGTGGCAGTGGTAGTATATTAGTAGTAGTAGTAGTAGTAGTAGTAGTAGTAGTAGTAGTAGTAGTAGTGGCAGTACTAGTAGTAGTAGTAGTAGTAGCAGCAGCTACAAAAGCAGCAGTAGTAGTAGTAGTAGTAGTTCTTAGGGCTAGAAGTGGGCCTCGCGGCCCTTTTGCACCCTTTTCTTAGTAGAACCCCCAAAATTCAATCGACATTTTTCGCCCAATTGGATTTACTTCATCGGGTTAGGGATAGGGTTGGAATCAGTTACGGGTTGTTCTCATGGCACAGAAAGTTTGAAAAATTTAAATATTCGGTAAAGATCAAGATGTGCCCCCCCCCCCTTACATTTCTCGGTTAATTGTATTTTTCCGTTTAATACTAACCCTAGCCTTAACCCCCACCCTATATGACGGAAAAACGCAACGAACCACAACACTGTGACAAATCGCGGTGTACTGCAGTACATAGTGGGGGGGGGGTAGGGTTAGGTTTA
This sequence comes from Phymorhynchus buccinoides, assembly GCA_017654935.2. Taxonomy (NCBI): domain Eukaryota; kingdom Metazoa; phylum Mollusca; class Gastropoda; order Neogastropoda; family Raphitomidae; genus Phymorhynchus; species Phymorhynchus buccinoides. The sequence goes on from CM065707.1 coordinate 1,906,211, forward strand.
GGGCTAGGGTTAGTATTCCAAAAAGGTTATTAGCTGAAAAAAAATGTTCATAAAATACAGCTTTATGTTTCGTAAGAAAGGCAAAAACGGAAAAATACAATTAACCGAGAAATGCAGGGGGGGGGGGGGGGTGTGGGGGGGGGAGGGGGAGGGGGGGGGGGGGGGAGGGAGGGGGGCGGGGGGCGGGGGGAGGGGGGGGGTACATCTTTATCTTTACCTGCCATTCAGTGTCGCCATACCCATGGCGTATTCCCCTAAGAATGGCAACAGTTAAATGCAAGATTCGCATTTGTGGTAACGCTGTTTATTTGCTTAGATTATAAGTATTAATCTTTGATTTTGCGGGTTCTACTAAGAAATGCCCAGGAAAACTTCAATTAATTTATTTCCATCAATTAATCAATTAATTATCTTCTTTAAAGGATGGATAAAGTAGCTATCGGTAGACCTGTATCAGCCCGTGTAACACTTCATGTTCAGCAGAGGGGAGACACTACTTAACAGAACAGCCAGGATGAATGAAAGGGGCGGGGCTTCACTGAATGAAAGAGCGTATTTGGAATTGCGCGAAGTAGCACGGGGGTTATCTTAACATTTGCCATTTTCTTGTCTAGTTGGAGGCTTTATACTGAAAAATTATCTTTCACCGACTCTCTCTCTCTCTCTCTCTCTGTGTGAGTCTCTCTCTCTCTCTCTCTCTCTCTCGTCTCTCCATCTCCTCTCTGGCTCATCTCTCTCTCTCTCTCTCTCCCTCTCTCTCTCTTCTCTCTCTCTCTCTCTCTCTCTCTCTCTCCTCCCTCTCTCTATCCGCATTCATTTTTGCCTGTCAAAGTATTGTTCTAAACATTGTGTTCTTTACTCTGCTTTTGCTTTAGTCGTGTGCATATTTTAGTTGCACCTCCAAATGTGTATAGGTCGGTGGCCTCTTACATTACAATTCATTTGCGTCTCTCTCTCTCTCTCTCTCTCTCCATCGACTCGTCTCTCTCATCTCTCATCTCTCTCTCTCTCTCTCATCTCTCTCTCTCTCTCTCTCTCTCTCTCTCTCAAGCCTTCACGGGAAAGCGCCACCTACATAAAATTATAGCCCTTGGGCAACACGAAGAAGAAGAAGGCTTGTACGTGTAACTACTTTTACTACGGCTTCACTTGACACGCAAAGCCAGTCGTTTTTCTTGAGACCATGTGCTGCGGTAAGCTACAATTAATCTACACACACGCGCGCGCGCTACACACATACACACGCTCCGCGCACACACGCACACATGTTTCTTAAACAGATGCAACAATTTATGCGTCCCGCGATTTACTCAATGGTGTGAGCCTAGCCAAACAGCTACAGTAACAAACCATTAACAACAACAAAACAAAACCAAGCGTGTCGCAGCGTAATCAATGGGAAACTTATACTCCATTGCTGATCATAAATCGGGCATAGGACAACAAGTCCATGACAACAATTAAATAAATAGGGGTATGCGCCATCGCCAACACTCACCATCTTGCTCTCAGTAAACCAAGAAACTGCAGATCTGATGGAACTTTTGACTTGAATGAAAAATCCGTTTGACGTTCCCCGGTCTGAAACAGACACCTTTATGGGACATTAGTAGATAATATAAAAATGGTTAGGAACGATCCTGGAGGCAATGCCCGGGAGGCAGTGCAACTCCAGGAAAGTCCCCGATTTTTTAACGATACATATGTAAGCCTACAGCTGTCTTCTGAATTTTGACTTTACTAACCTGAATGAAAATCCGTACTTTGAACGTCCTCCGGTCTGGAACAGACACATATCACGGGGACATTAGTAGATTATAAAGATGGTTGGAACGATCCTGGAGGCAATGCCCGGAGGCAGTGCAACTCCAGGAAAGTCCCGAATTTCTAACGATACATACGTAAGCATGGTAAGCTACACTGTCTTCTTGACTTTACTAACCTGAATGAATATCCGTTTAACGTCCCCCCGGTCTGAAACAGACACACGTATGGGACATTAGTAGATATAAAAATAGTGAGAACGATCCTGGAGGCAATGCCTGGAGGCAGCACAACTCTAGGAAAGCCCCGAATTTTTTTAACAATATAGACGTAAGTAAGATAAGCTACACTGTCTTCTAGAAATTTTAACTTTACTAACACGAATGAAAATCCGTACTTCAACGTCCTCCGGTCTGAAACAGACACATATGAGAGATTAGTAGATATAAAAATGGTAGCAACGATCCTGGAGGCAATTCCCGGAGGCAATGCAACACCAGTAAAGTCTCGAATTTCTAACGACTTTACAGACCTGTCTACCTCAAATTTGAACTAGTAGTTATTCTATGAAGTAAATTTTAGTATTCTATGACCAAAAAAGAGTATTTTTCTTACCTTGAATTTTTTAAGAAGCCCAAGTTGGTAATTCAAGCGCCAGTCAGCACTCTTGAAGCACACACAGTCATACTACTCTATGACAATCACAACGTTCAGTTCTTTGGAATTTATGCAGTAACGCAGTTCATGTTTTTCTGTTCAGCTAAGTATTTATATTTCTCTTGAGCACACACACTTATATTACACCATCACAACAATACAGTCAGTTTCAAACAAAGATTAGGGAGTGGGGTTGCTGCAGCTTAGTTCTTGTTTTTGTACTTCTCTTGAGCCTTTGTGTACGCACTTTTCAGTCGAACCAGTTCTTGTGTGGTGTGAGCTCTGTCAGGCACTGATTTCAAGACCAGTAAGGCTTCCACAGTGTCCTGGCCCAGTGAGGTTCTCTGGTCTGTGGACGTTTTCCTCACACAGCTGAATACCCGTTCACACGCTGCACTGCTGTGAGGGATTGTGCAGATCCCCAGCATGACTCGACATAACTCCTTGAGTTGAGGATGCAGCTGGCTGATGGCAACCCAGGTTTCATCTACCCTGTCACGTATACAGTCTTCGATGTTGGTTATCTGGTATGTAGAAAACTGCTCCAGGATCTGTTCTCCTTTCACATCAGCAGATAGAAGTGCTGGGAATCTCTTGATGAAGTATCTGAGATCACCCATTGTTGCCTTCTTCTGTTTGGAGGGATCCACCAGAATGGCAATGGATACATACGTAAGCATGGTGAGCTACACTGTCTTCTAATGTTTGACTTTACTAACCTGAATGAAAATCCGTTACTTTAACGTCCTCCGGTCTGAAACAGACACATATGGGACATTAGTAGATATAACAAAGATGGTGTGAACGATCCTGGAGGAAATTGCCCGGAGACAGTGCAACTCCAGGAAAACTCCCGAATTTCTAACGATTCAGATGTAGTGGAAGACGGGGTAAAAATCGCATGGGCTGGTAAGAAGCCCACCCAAATTATCTCATGAAAATAAGCAAATTTAAGTCTAATTTTGCCCATGAGACGAGCGTTAATACCCCGTCTTCCCCTACGCATGGTGAGCCACACTGTCTTCTGAAGTTTGAATTTACTAACCACCGGACTTTCTTGACACGTGCTCCGTCTTCCCTGTCACCAACCGGTCTGACAAAGCAAGCTCGAGATGTTACTCGTGAGAAGTAAACCTAACGTTCGTTGTTCTCATTGGCCAGAATTGCAGGTCACGCTATCGTGACAAATAAGTGCCTACGTGAAATAAATACCCTTTAAAAGCGCACTAGAGCCATTCTTCTTCCATGCGATAAATAAGTCAACTATTATTCAAGATATTGATTATTTAAGTGCTCCCTTTCTACGGACGAGGACCAAGAAATAGAGCTGGAGGGTGTAGGTAGATAGGTGTAAAATTATTCATAGGCCTCTCGGCTCTTTTTATGCCCCATCTCAATGAATTTGACTTGACAAATTATTTAGTGGTTTGCATCTCTAATCTAAGACAAATTAGAATTTTTTTTAAGAGAATGGCTTTTATTATTCATTGAAACATTTAAATTTTGTTTTCAAATTTGTGTTTTCGTCCAAAAGATTTTTGAATTCATTAATGCTAGGTGCATTCTTTATGTTAATTGGTAGCTCATTCCAAGCGTAAGGATACATTTTTGCCCATAAATCGATATACGAAGCCATGTCACTTAGTTTCGTGTTTTTTTTTGTCAAAATGGCGGACAATATAAAACAACCGTCCGTGCAAACAAAAATAAATAATAATAAATATTAGAAAACCAAATATCCCTGACTTCTCAGTATTTAATGATGAATCTTCCGTTCTTCCTGCGTGTCACAAGGCGCCTCTGAAAGTGTTTGAGGGGTGAATTCTTCCCCAAACACCAAACAATTTGAACGAAGGAAAGAGCATTTATTTCATTGGGTAAATATTTTATGCAACACCGTCACACTCCCGATCAAAACTGACTTGCAAGAACGTGTTATGGTAAAATGCTATCAAAATATGTTATTTTGTTTACGAAGAAAAATTGTGTTTTATCCACTTGAGAACGGTTAAGGTTAAGGGGAAATTATCGACGTTGACTAAGAGAACGAAGGGATTGCACAGAATCACAGTGTTTTACCGAAAGCAAGGATTGGTGAGTGTTGTATATCGCTATGTCTATACACCAACAAATGTCGAAAAATTAATGCAAAATGGTCGGAAACTGCCGAAAAACGAATGCAGAATGGCCAAACCATACCGAAAAATGCCGAATGGTGCAGGCGGAATGATCAAAATGCCGAATGGTAGGGCTGAATTATGAAAACATTCTACAGAAACCCCCAATATTTACAACAATGGAAAGTGAAATTGCCGAATAACAAAAATGATTAATTTTAATTTAAAGCACGGCACGATGACCACATTTCCTGTAGTTCGGCTATCCCACACACTAGAATAGAAATCATGTCATACTGCGTCATACTGACGTGTTTACAAACAAAACAGCGCGCGCATGCGTACATATACAAACACATCGGCGCTCAACAGAAATTAAAGAACTCAATGAGTAGATGTCATTTTTTGTGTGTGTGTGGCAACACACCGTACACACAGGCAGAGATCGTCACCGCGACCTACGCCTGGGCCATGCGTAAATTTTAAAAGCTAACCTTTTTAAAAGAAGGAAAACCTTCCTTGTTTGATCAACAATGTCCGATTATTACCATTGCTCCTGTTGTGGAAAGCAGTGTGACATCGACTGCATTTGTTGCGATGTTTGCGAAAAGTGGGCTCACTATCAATGTGAAAATCTTCCACACAGTGATCTGATCACTGTGTGGAAGATTTTCACATTGATAGTGAGCCCACTTTTCGCAAACATCGCAACAAATGCATCGATGTGACACTGATTTCCACAACAGGAGCAACGGTAATAATCGGACATTGTTGATCAAACAAGGAAGGTTTTCCTTCTTTTAAAAAGGTTAGCTTTTAAAATTTACGCATGGCCCAGGCCTAGGTCGCGGTGACGATCTCTGCCTGTGTGTACGGTGTGTTGCCACACACACACAAAAAATGACATCTACTCATTGAGTTCTTTAAATTATGTTGAGCGCCGATGTGTACGCGCACGCGCGCTGTTTTGTTTGTAAACACGACAATATGATGTTGTATGACGTGAATTCTATTCTAGTGTGTGGGATAGCCGAACTACAGAAATGTGTCATCGGTGCCGTGTTAATCATTTTTCCTATTCGGCAATTTCACTTTCCATTGTTGTAAATTTTTGGGGTTTCTGTAGAATGTTTTTATAATTCAGCCCTACCATTCGGCATTTTGATCATTCCGCATTCACCATTCGGCATTTTTCGGTATGGTTTGGCCATTCTGCATTCGTTTTTCGGCAGTTTCCGACCATTTTGCATTAATTTTTCGACATTTGTTGGTGTATAGACATAGCGATATACAACACTCACCAATCCTTGCTTTCGGTAAAACACTGTGATTCTGTGCAATCCCTTCGTTCTCTTAGTCAACGTCGATAATTTCCCCTTAACCTTAACCGTTCTCAAGTGGATAAAACACAATTTTTCTTCGTAAACAAAATAACATATTTTGATAGCATTTTACCATAACACGTTCTTGCAAGTCAGTGATCGGGAGTGTGACGGTGTTGCATAAAATATTTTACCCATGAAATAAATGCTCTTTTCCTCGTTCAAATTGTTTGCTGTTTGGGAAAGATTCGCCCCTAAATACATTCAGAGGCGTCTTGTGGCATGCAGGAAGAACAGAAGAGAATTCATCATTAAATATTGAGAAGTCAGGGATGGTTAATTTATTTATTTTTTTTTGTTTGCACGGATGGTTGTTTTATATCGTCCGCCATTTTGAAAAAAAACACGAAACTAAGTGACATGGCTTCGTATATCGATTTATGGGCAAAAATGTATCCTTACGCTTGGAATGAGCTACCAATTAACATAAAGAATTGCACCTAACATTAATGAATTCAAAAATCTTTTGGACGAAAACCCAAATTTGAAAACAAAATTTAAAAGTTTCAATGAATAATAAAAGCCATTCTCTTAAAAAAAAATTCTAATTTGTCTTAGATTTAAGAGATGCAAACCACTAAATAATTTGTCAAGTCAAATTCATTGAGATGGGGCATAAAAAGAGCCGAGAGGCCTATGAATAATTTTACACCTATCTGCCTACACCCTGTGTTTTTTTTCGTGTAGATTGAGCACTTAAATATCAATATCTTGAATAATAGTTACCCCCCCCCCCCCCCCCCCCAACATTATTTATCACACGAAAGAAGAATGGCTCTAGTGCGCTTTTAAAGGGTATTTATTTCACGTAGGCACTTATTTGTCACGATAGCGTGACCTGCAATTCTGGCCAATGAGAACAACGAACGTTAGGTTTACTTCTCACGAGTAACATCTCGAGCTTGCTTTGTCAGACCGGTTGGTGACAGGGAAGACGGAGCACGTGTCAAGAAAGTCCGGTGGTTAGTAAATTCAAACTTCAGAAGACAGTGTGGCTCACCATGCGTAGGGGAAGACGGGGTATTTGCACGCTCGTCTAATGGGCAAATTGAGACTGAAATTTGCTTTATTTCATGAGATAATTGGCACGGGCTTCTTACCCGCCCATGCGCTTTCTACCCCGTCTTCCCCTACATCTGAATCGTTAGAGAATTCACTTGGAACTTTCCTGGTGTTGCACTGCCTCCGGGCATTGCCTCCAGGATCGTTCAAAAGTCACCATCTTTATATCTACTAATGTCCTTCATATTCATCCTGTCTGTTTCAGACCGGAGGGACGTTAAAGTACGGATTTTCATTCAGGTTAGTAAAGTCAAACATTAGAAGACAGTTCGTAGCTCACCATGCTTACGTATGTATCCATTGCCATTCTGGTGGATCCCTCCAAACAGAAGAAGGCAACAATGGGTGATCTCAGATACTTCATCAAGAGATTCCCAGCACTTCTATCTGCTGATGTGAAAGGAGAACAGATCCTGGAGCAGTTTTCTACATACCAGATAACCAACATCGAAGACTGTATACGTGACAGGGTAGATGAAACCTGGGTTGCCATCAGCCAGCTGCATCCTCAACTCAAGGAGTTATGTCGAGTCATGCTGGGGATCTGCACAATCCCTCACAGCAGTGCAGCGTGTGAACGGGTATTCAGCTGTGTGAGGAAAACGTCCACAGACCAGAGAACCTCACTGGGCCAGGACACTGTGGAAGCCTTACTGGTCTTGAAATCAGTGCCTGACAGAGCTCACACCACACAAGAACTGGTTCGACTGAAAAGTGCGTACACAAAGGCTCAAGAGAAGTACAAAAACAAGAACTAAGCTGCAGCAACCCCACTCCCTAATCTTTGTTTGAAACTGACTGTATTGTTGTGATGGTGTAATATAAGTGTGTGTGCTCAAGAGAAATATAAATACTTAGCTGAACAGAAAAACATGAACTGCGTTACTGCATAAATTCCAAAGAACTGAACGTTGTGATTGTCATAGAGTAGTATGACTGTGTGTGCTTCAAGAGTGCTGACTGGCGCTTGAATTACCAACTTGGGCTTCTTAAAAAATTCAAGGTAAGAAAAATACTCTTTTTTGGTCATAGAATACTAAAATTTACTTCATAGAATACTACTAGTTCAAATTTGAGGTAGACAGGTCTGGTATCGTTAGAAATTTGGGACTTTCCTGGAGTTGCAATGTTGTTACCGGGCATTGCCTCCAGGATCGTTGCCCTACCATCTTTATATCTACTAATGTCCCATAATGTGTCTGTTTCAGACCGGAGGACGTTGAAGTTACGGATTTTCATTCAGGTTAGTAAAGTCAAAATTTCAGAAGACAGTGTAGCTTACCATGCCTTACGTATATATCGTTAAAAAATCGGGACTTTCCTGGAGTTGCACTGCCTCCGGGCATTGCCTCCAGGATCGATCTCCCACCATCTGTATATCTACTAATGTCCCATATGTGTCTGTTTCAGACCGGAGGACGTTAAACGGATTTTCATTCAGGTTAGTAAAGTCAAGAAGACAGTGTAGCTTACCATGCTTACGTATGTATCGTTAGAAATTCGGGACTTTCCTGGAGTTGCACTGCCTCCGGGCATTGCCTCCAGGATCGTTGCTACCATTTTTATATCTACTAATCTCTCATATGTGTCTGTTTCAGACCGGAGGACGTTAAAGTACGGATTTTCATTCAGGTTAGTAAAGTCAAAATTCAGAAGACAGTGTAGCTTACATATGTATCGTTAAAAAATCGGGACTTTCCTGGAGTTGCACTGCCTCCGGGCATTGCCTCCAGGATCGTTCCCACCATTTTTATATAAATATCTACTAATGTCCCATATGTAGGTCTGTTAAACGGATTTTCATTCAAGTCAAAAGTTCCATCAGATCTGCAGTTTCTTGGTTTACTGAGAGCAAGATGGTGAGTGTTGGCGATGGCGCATACCCCTATTTACTTAATTGTTGTCATGGACTTGTTGTCCTATGCCCGATTTATGATCAGCAATGGAGTATAAGTTTCCCATTGATTACGCTGCGACACGCTTGGTTTTGTTTTGTTGTTGTTAATGGTTTGTTACTGTAGCTGTTTGGCTAGGCTCACACCATTGAGTAAATCGCGGGACGCATAAATTGTTGCATCTGTTTAAGAAACATGTGTGCGTGTGTGCGCGAGCGTGTGTATGTGTGTGCGCGCGCGCGTGTGTGTAGATTAATTGTAGCTTACCGCACCACATGGTCTCAAGAAAAACGACTGGCTTTGCGTGTCAAGTGAAGCCGTAGTAAAAGTAGTTACACGTACAAGCCTTCTTCTTCTTCGTGTTGCCCAAGGGCTATAATTTTATGTAGGTGGCGCTTTCACGTGAGGCTTGAGAGAGAGAGAGAGAGAGAGAGAGAAGAGAGAGAGAGAGAGAGAGAGAGAGAGAGAGAGAGAGAGAGAGAGAGAGAGAGAGAGAGACGCAATGAATTGTAATGTGAGGCCACCGACCTATACACATTTGGAGGTGCAACTAAAATATATATACACGACTAAAGAAAAAGCAGGTAAAGAACACAATGTTTAGAACAATACTTTGACAGGCAAAATGAATGCGGATAGGAGAGAGAGAGAGAGAGAGAGAGAGAGAGAGACTGAGAGAGAGAGAGAGAGAGAGAGAGAGAGAGAGAGAGAGAGAGAGAGAGAGAGAGAGAGAGAGAGAGAGAGAGAGAGAGACTCACAGAGAGAGAGAGAGAGACAGAGAGAGTCGGTGAAAGATAATTTTTCAGTATAAAGCCTCCAACTAGACAAGAAAATGGCAAATGTTAAGATAACCCCCGTGCTACTTCGCGCAATTCCAAATACGCTCTTTCATTCAGTGAAGCCCCGCCCCTTTCATTCATCCTGGCTGTTCTGTTAAGTAGTGTCTCCCCTCTGCTGAACATGAAGTGTTACACGGGCTGATACAGGTCTACCGATAGCTACTTTATCCATCCTTTAAAGAAGATAATTAATTGATTAATTGATGGAAATAAATTAATTGAAGTTTTCCTGGGCATTTCTTAGTAGAACCCGCAAAATCAAAGTTTAATACTTATAATCTAAGCAAATAAACAGCGTTACCACAAATGCGAATCTTGCATTTAACTGTTGCCATTCTTAGGGGAATACGCCATGGGTATGGCGACACTGAATGGCAGGTAAAGATAAAGATGTACCCCCCCCCCCCCCCCCCCCCCGCATTTCTCGGTTAATTGTATTTTTCCGTTTTTGCCTTTCTTACCATACATAAAGCTGTATTTTAGGAACATTTTTTAGCTAATAACCTTTTTGGAATACTAACCCTAGCCCTAAACCTAACCCTACCCCCTACTATGTACTGCAGTACACCGCGATTTGTCACAGTTGTGGTTCGTTGCGTTTTTCCGTCTTATAGGGTGGGGGTTAAGGCTAGGGTTAGTATTAAACGGAAAAATACAATTAACCGAGAAATGTAGGGGGGGGGGGCACATCTTGATCTTTACCGAATATTTAAATTTTTCAAACTTTCTGTGCCATGAGAACAACCCGTAACTGATTCCAACCCTATCCCTAACCCGATGAAGTAAATCAATTGGGCGAAAAATGTCTATTGAATTTTGGGGGTTCTACTAAGAAAGGGTGCAAAAGGGCCGCGAGGCCCACTTCTAGCCCTAACTACTACTACTACTACTACTACTGCTGCTTTTGTAGCTGCTGCTACTACTACTACTACTACTACTACTGCCACTACTACTACTACTACTACTACTACTACTACTACTACTACTACTACTACTACTACCACTGCCACTACTACTACTACTACTACTACTACTACTATATTATTACTACTACTACTGCTACTACTACTACCACTACTACTACTACTACTACTACCACTACTACTACTACAACAACTACTACTACTACTACTACTTATGGTAACTCAGCTGACCCACGTTGAAATGCGAACAGGGGTTTGAACTTAACATTTGCCAAAGCTACTCCTTAAGTTAAGTTTGAAAAGTTACAACGGGGTCTGTTTACCAGATGCCAATCAGCAGATGCCCGGACAGTACACAAGGGAGGGGAGGGTAAAGTTTGAAAAGTTACAATGGGGTCTGTTTACCAGATGCCAATCAGCAGATGCCCGGACAGTACACAAGGGAGGGGAGGATAAAGTTTGTTGTGCGCCCCTTTTCCTTTTCGGCCCCATCAGTTTGGAACTCCTTACCACGCGAAATTCGCCATATCCAGTCTTTGCCATCTTTCAAATCAGCTCTCAAGGCCCACCTATTCAAGCTCAACCACAACCTTTAGACCACATTTAAATACCTTGCGGGTGACTGGTTGGACCCGGTGGATGTAGTACTATTACGTAACGGGTGCTGACCAGCTAAGTGTGTACACGGACTTGTATAAATTATACAGTCCGTGGTGTGTAAGTGACTCACTGACCCACTACACATAGGACAGTAGAATAGTGTGCTCGTGAGTGCGTTTAAGAACTTCAACAAGGGTAGAAGAAGCATTAGGTTTAACTCGCAAACGTTTTGGAAACGTAGTCTAATGTATTTGGTATTTGGTCATCTTCAGATTCCAAAATTCTCTGTGTTCCTAGTACACGAACAAAAATGTTTGGTGAGCGCTCCTTTTCCTTTTCGGCCCCATCAGTTTGGAACTCCTTACCACGCGAAATTCGCCATATCCAGTCTTTGCAATGTTTCAAATCAGCTCTCAAGGCCCACCTATTCAAGTTACATCACAACCTTTAGGCCACATGTAATTACTTCTCGATTCCATTCACACACACCCTCCCTGCCCCCCCTCCCCCCTCTCCCCTCCCCCCGTACACCCCCCCCCCCTACCCTACCCCCTCCCTCCCACACTGTGTGTGTACCTGCCATGTCAGCTTTGTTACGAGAGAGATGAGAGAGGGGGGAGGAGAGAGAGAGATATGGGGGGAGAGAGAGAGAGAGAGAGAGAGAGAGAGAGAGAGAGAGAATGTTGATGCTTTATCCAACAGATTGTCATGTATTGTGTTCTTGGATGGGGTGAGTGGTGGTGATGGTAATATTGTGCGTGTGTGTGCGCGCGCGTGTGTGTGTATGTGCGTGTACGTGCGTGCATGGGTATATGGATGTGTGTGTGTGTGTGTGGGGGGGGGGGGGGTATGTGTATGCCTATTTGCATTTTTGTGAGCGATTGTTTGTTTTTGTTGAATTTCTTGTTTTTAATTTTTTTGGTTAAGCGCATAGAGCTCCACATTTGGTGGAGGAATGCGCTATATGAATGATTCACTATATTATGATTATTATTATTATTTTTGTTGAATTTCTTGTTGTTTTTTAATTGTTAAGCGCATAGAGCTCCACATTAGGTGGAGGAGTGCATGCGCTATATGAATGATTCACTAGTAGTAGTAGTAGTAGTAGTAGTAGTAGTAGTAGTAGTAGTAGTAGTAGTAGTGGTAGTAGTAGTAGTAGTAGTGGTAGTAGTAGTAGTAGTAGTAGTAGTAGTAGTAGTAGTAGTAGTAGTAGTAGTAGTATTGTTATTATATTCTAGTCACAGAGACTTATCTGTGAAATTCGGGCTGCTCTCCCCCGGAAAGATTGTCGCCGCAAGTGCAGCGCCTACCCTTTTTATTTTTTTTGGGGGGGGGGGGCACAGGGTGAGGAGGAGGTGTGGGCACACTCGGAAAACCTAGCTATCAATATGGCCATACCAGGCAGCGGGATTTCTCCCTGTTCTTACCGACTTTCGACTGTCGTGGGATTTTTACGTGCATAAAGCGCACATACCTAGCTCTAAGTTCCCATCCGAACACACACACACACACACACACACACACACACACACACACACACACACACACACACACACACACACGTACATACACACGCACACACACACACACACGCACGCGCACGCACACACACGCACGCACACGCACACGCACACGCACACGCACGCACACACACACACACACACACACACACACACACACACACACACACACACACACACGGAGAGAGGGAGAGAGAGAGAGAGAAATGAAGTGAAATATGTTAATGTTCTTTAATCCATGGGCACATGGACACTGGGGGAAAGGGAAAGGGGTAAACACACAAACAAATAATATAAAAGGAAGATAAGCAAATCGAGGAATTATAAACACTAGCGCTACGCCGGATACCGGTAACGCCAAGTACTGGTAACGCTGAGTACAACAAATTTGAAGCGATTCAGTTAAGAAACGGCGGTGTTCCTGTTTCCCGTTGGCGCTGCTCTGAGAGTGACGCTCTCTCCCTAGTAACGGTAACGCCTAGTAACGGTAACGCCAAGTACTGGTAACGGTTTGGCACATCGTTAGTCACCGTCCCCCGTCATCTACCTGCCAAATTCAAAGGCAATCGGTCGATAAATACCGGAAACACGGGCGCTGAGAGGCCGGCGGATATGCGTTTCGTGCATTTGCCAAACCGCGCAAATGACACGGCCGCCTCGGTTGCCGTTGCCATCGCCCCGTTAAGGCTCACAGCAAATTTGAAGTGATTCGGTCGAAAAACGGCGGAGTTATAAGGCCCGTTTTGTGTTTCACACGGACAGACAGACACACACACACACACACACACACACACACACACACACACACACACACACACACACACACACACACACACACTTACAAGTATGTATTTCTTTACCAATCTTATAATAAAACGGCAAGTGTGTGTGTGTGTGTGTGTCCATGTGAATCACAAAATGGGCCTTATAACTTCTAATTTGTAAGTGTGTGTGTGCGCGCGCATGCACACAAGTGTGTGTATATGTGAGTGCGCGTGTGCACTTTTGTGTGTGTATGTGCGTGTGTGTGCGTGCGCATGTGTGTGAGAGAGAGAGAGAGAGAGAGAAAGAGAGAGACAGAGAGAGAGAGACAGAGAGAGAGAAGGGGAGAGGGAGAGATGGTGGCAAAGGCATAGAGAGGGTAGACACTGGAACATTTTGTTTGACAAGGATAAAGATTTTAGGCGATGCCTATTACAATCTGTCCTTGGACAAAAGAAAAACAAATTTAACAAGTGCAACGCCGTGCGGCTGCAAAGTCCACTCGCAGCATTGCCAAGCTACTCCGAAATCGGAATGTGTCGGCTGTACACATACATAAAAACGCATCAAAACAGCACGTAACTGAATAGTTGTTTATATATAGCCTTGGGGTTCGGACCCGTGATTTGAGCGCGCGCGATCATGCGCACACGAGCGCACAGAAACATTCATGATAACTATGTTATAGACCATTCATCAAGAAATGTTGTGAAAAAAACTGCATTGAAATACATGCAAAACTTCGCGAGATATTAGCGATTATGTGTATTGGGGGTTGAACCCCGTAACTGGCGCGACCTTGACCTTAATGTAAAACTAAATACATCGGTGGATAGCTTGCATCTTGGCAAACTAGTATGCCAAATTTGATAACGATAGACTAAATAGTTTTTGAGAAAAACGGACGAATAGCCGGACGGACGGATGGAAGCACGCCGGACGGACGGACACCGGACGGACCCGACAGAAACAATAGTTCCCGAACCTCTGGCTCGGGGACTAATAACAAAAACAATTATAATTGACTAGTAACATGAAAGGAAAAAAGAGAGACAAGGACAGACACACTGACACGTGAAAGATTTGAATGAAGATCCTTAGGCGATGTAGCTAAACCTCAACCCACATCTTTTGTTCTCTGGTAGCCCCAGGACCTGAGCAGAGGACAGACGGTAGAATAGACCATGGCTCCTGACCACATCGCGAGGGGCACACCACCCAGAAGGGCACACCAACTGCACAGGATGGTACACCCACCGCCAGTATATGTCAACCAGACAGAAATGTCGATGAACCAGCCAGCACTGTTTGATCACCAGCCAACATCACAGACAAAGCAGCATGCAACAGTAGGAAACCGGCCAGCACTGTTTGATAACCAGCCAACATCACAGACAAAGCAGCATGCAACAGTAGGAAACCGGCCAGCACTGTTTCATAATCAGCCAACATCACAGACAAAGCAGCATGCAACAGTAGGAAACCGGCCAGCACTGTTTGATAACCAGCCAACATCACAGACAAAGCAGCATGCAACAGTAGGAAACCGGCCAGCACTGTTTCATAACCAGCCAACATCACAGACAAAGCAGCATGCAACAGTAGGAAACCGGCCAGCAAGTTCATGTGAAGAGGTTTGGGCAGGACCAATAACAAAAATGAAAAAAATAGCAGAATTGGAAGACTGTCTAGCAATTCTGAAGCGGAAAGCAAAACTGCTGGACTGTCTGGATTTCGACCCACACTCGCAGAGGACAGAAACGTGGATCAAAGAAGTAAAGCTTCTGCAGGGCCTTTGCAAAGTTCATGTACATAGAAAGATTGCAGTCTTGCAAAGAATACTGAGAAAAGCCACACATGAAACAGGCACCAATCAACCTCTGCTTCAATTCAATGACTATCATTTTGCCCACCTTTTTCTGTATTCACTGACCATCAAAGGGAAATGGAATCAGATAGATGTCACCAAACTCCGCCAGGCATTGCCATGTAGCCATGATGACATTTGGACCATAATTGGACCGATTGTGTTTAAAGACCAGGGATTGAAGGAGGCTTTTAGCATGCTGAGATATGTTAATCAGTCATCCAGGTCTCAGTGCTGGTTTGCTCGCTTGAAGGACGGCGATGTGTATGCAGTCTACAGAGAGTTTGTGGAGAACCCTGAACACTGTGAGCTGATTGCAGACTGGATCTGGACAGCCATCGACTATGGAAAAGTCGTAACAGTGCGAATGATTTTAATGTCAGAAAACAAACACGTGCAACGCGCTGTTGTAGACGCTGTACTCAAACACAGCATTCACAAGCTGCTTGTGATGAAAGTATGCATGTTAAAAGCACGCAAAGATCTAAGCTATTCAGACTATTTAGAATGTCTCATCCTGGCCTGCCAAGCCGGCCTGTACAGTGGCTGTGCTCCAGAGGTGGAAGACAACGATGACATTGTTAGATATCTGACCATTGACTACCACGACACCCCCCTAGGCCTGGCAGTGTTCTGCAACCAGCCAGACATTGTGCGCTTGGTGTGTGAAGCGGGTGGAACCAACAAAGCCGAGATGAAGCGTCTGAGCGAAGACCCTTGGCTGAATCACAGATGTCAATCAAAAAACATCGATGAACAGTACTTCCTTCATCCATCAGAGTATGATGCTGCGGCTGCAAAAGAAATCAGAAAGTTTCTCATCGCTAAGGCAAATGAGTGCATGTCTCTGCAGGACCTCTGCTTTCAGAAGCTGCATAGACAAGTGGGGTGGGGGCACAAGAGAGACAAAGCTCTGAAGAACTTGGCCACAGAGCTCCCAAAGGCCTTTCTACTCAAGCTGGGTCATGATGACGTTGATTTCCAAAACCTGGTGAAATCAGTCAGGAAAAGGGGGTTATGTCTGAATGATTTTGAAAATCTTACCCTGAATCCAAAAGAGGCAATACGTCGGCCAGCGATGAACATTCCAAATGATTAATTGCTTAAGAAATTGATGGACATTACCCCTTGTAGTTTCGTGATAGCAGCTTCCTCCAATCTACCACTTTCTTTGACTCTGCCTTTTCTGAACCTTGCTATGATCTACTATTTTGTGTGCCCTTTTGGTCCATTCTTCTGCCTGTTTTAAAAACATCTTCCAGATAATTTACTCCTTTGAGCTCCTTTGAAATCAGAGTGAAAGAATGTGTTGGCTGAATGCAGCGGGGAGACCAGTGATAACTAAAAACTGGACGCTTAGTTCTCTTCTTTGTTTTCACACGTCATATGGCCATAATAGATGAGGTATCGTACCATATGACCTGTGAACACAAAGAAGAGAAAGATGGGACATTCCACATGATCAGTTGTGTTCACAGGTCATATGGCCATAATAGATGAGGTATCGTACCATATGACCTGTGAACACAAAGAAGAGAAAGATGGGACATTCCACATGATCAGTTGTGTTCACAGGTCATATGGCCATAATAGATGAGGTATCGTACCATATGACCTGTGAACACAAAGAAGAGAAAGATGGGACATTCCACATGATCAGTTGTGTTCACAGGTCATATGGCCATAATAGATGAGGTATCGTACCATATGACCTGTGAACACAAAGAAGAGAAAGATGGGACATTCCACATGATCAGTTGTGTTCACAGGTCATATGGCCATAATAGATGAGGTATCGTACCATATGACCTGTGAACACAAAGAAGAGAAAGATGGGACATTCCACATGATCAGTTGTGTTCACAGGTCATATGGCCATAATAGATGAGGTATCGTACCATATGACCTGTGAACACAAAGCAGAGAAAGATGGGACATTCCACATGATCAGTTGTGTTCACAGGTCATATGGCCATAATAGATGAGGTATCGTACCATATGACCTGTGAACACAAAGCAGAGAAAGATGGGACATTCCACATGATCAGTTGTGTTCACAGGTCATATGGCCATAATAGATGAGGTATCGTACCATATGACCTGTGAACACAAAGAAGAGAAAGATGGGACATTCCACATGATCAGTTGTGTTCACAGGTCATATGGCCATAATAGATGAGGTATCGTACCATATGACCTGTGAACACAAAGCAGAGAAAGATGGGACATTCCACATGATCAGTTGTTATAGAGAAAGGTAAAACGTACCGAATGCTTAACGAACGGTTCACAGAGCACATGCGGTCCGTGCGTCTGGGGAATGTTTCTGGTAAGATTGTGGGTGTGAGACAGGAGAGTATGACTGTGCTGTATGAGCGGCGAGTGAAAGGAAAAAGACGAATGATTGCGAGTGACTGCAGCCATGGGCTCAGCAAGTGCTTCACGCTTCTGCCTTCTGGTAGACGCTACTGGACTCCAAAACTCAAGACTTTCAGGTGCACGAACAGTTTTATTCCAATGTCAATTTCTATGCTGAACAAATAAACACTTCTCTTACATCATTGCATTCTTCTCTTACAGTTTCCAGTCTATTTGTATAGACATATTGGGGAACTATGTTGATATCGTGTATGCTTTATATAGCGTTTGTATGTATCTTAGCATGTCTGGAAATGATTTGATCGATTTACTGTGTTTGATTCTGCATACTATTGTTTTTCTTTTATGTTGTTTTGCATGCTTTGGAGATCTCATAAATGTTGTGTTTTCATGTGATGGAATCGCAGGCGTTGCCACAATTTAATTTCTCAGCCCTGAGACAATAAAGTTCTTTGAAGTTGAAGTTGGGGTACCAAGACCCAATCGGCCTGCACTTCAACAGCCCTGGACACTCCCTAACCCATGCTACTGTGGCCGCAGTGTGGCAAAACAGGGGAAGCATGGTTCATCGGAAATTTCGAGAATCCTGGCTAATCAAACGGCTTGGAACTACAAGACCAGCAATTCAAGATTTACTGACTCTTTGGCTGGCAGTATTTGGAGATCTTTGAGGGATGATGATGGTGGTGGTGGTGATGATGATGGTGGTGGTGGTGGTGGTGGTGATGATGATGGTGATGGTGTTGATGATTATAACGGTGTTGATTAATTTAGGATGATTTAGTCTGAGGGAAGCAGACCAAGTCCTTGATGTGTAGATGTGCGTTTATGTGTGTGTATGTTGCGAATGTGTGTGCTTGTGTGTGTATGTGGGCATGTAAGTAATGTGTGCATGCACGTATGCATGCGTGTGTGTGTGTGTGTGTTGTGTGTGTGTGTGTGCGTGCGCGCGTGTGTATGTGTGTTTTAATCAAAGTGAATACCAACTCAGCTTTGTCTTTTTGTCATTGCATGTCCCAAGAAGCTATCGGTTGCTATGTTAGTTTTTATTTTCAATGGAGGGTTAGTATGTGCTCACTATATATTTTTAACAGCTCTCACATTTATTTTGAAATCTATTTAGTCCTGTCTTTTTGCTATTTCAATCTCTTATCTTTACTTTCATTTATTTTCATTTGATAACGAGGATATTCCTTGAAACGTTGTGTTTTTCTCATATTAAAAAGGACCAAACAACCTGTTTAATTCAGCGTTGTTTTTTCTTTTGTGATATTGCAAATGATCAGTTGTTTGAGAGATTGATGGATATTCCAAATGATCAGCTATATTAGTGATTGATGGATATTCCAAATGATCAGTTGTTATAGAGATTGATGGATATTCCAAATGATCAGTTGTTATAGAGATTAATGGATATTCCAAATGATCAGTTGTTATAGAGATTAATGGATATTCCAAATGATCAGCTGTTTTAGAGATTGATGGATATTCCAAATGATCAGCTGTTATAGAGATTGATGGATATTCCAAATGATCAGTTGTTATAGAGATTGATGGATATTCCAAATGATCAGTTGTTATAGAGATTGATGGATATTCCAAATGATCAGTTGTTATAGACATTGATGGATATTCCAAATGATCAGCTGTTTTAGAGATTGATGGATATTCCAAATGATCAGTTGTTATAGAGATTGATGGATATTCCAAATGATCAGTTGTTATAGAGATTGATGGATATTCCAAATGATCAGCTGTTTTAGAGATTGATGGATATTCCAAATGATCAGTTGTTATAGAGATTGATGGATATTCCAAATGATCAGCTGTTTTAGAGATTGATGGATATTCCAAATGATCAGTTGTTATAGAGATTGATGGATATTCCAAATGATCAGTTGTTATAGAGATTGATGGATATTCCAAATGATCAGTTGTTATAGAGATTAATGGATATTCCAAATGATCAGCTGTTATAGAGATTGATGGATATTCCAAATGATCAGTTGTTATAGAGATTGATGGATATTCCAAATGATCAGCTGTTATAGAGATTGATGGATATTCCAAATTATCAGTTGTTATAGAGATTGATGGATATTCCAAATGATCAGTTGTTATAGAGATTGATGGATATTCCAAATGATCAGTTGTTATAGAGATTGATGGATATTCCAAATGATCAGCTGTTTTAGAGATTGATGGATATTCCAAATGATCAGCTGTTATAGAGATTGATGGATATTCCAAATGATCAGTTGTTATAGAGATTGATGGATATTCCAAATGATCAGTTGTTATAGAGATTGATGGATATTCCAAATGATCAGTTGTTATAGAGATTGATGGATATTCCAAATGATCAGCTGTTATAGAGATTGATGGATATTCCAAATGATCAGCTGTTATAGAGATTGATGGATATTCCAAATGATCAGTTGTTATAGAGATTGATGGATATTCCAAATGATCAGCTGTTTTAGAGATTGATGGATATTCCAAATGATCAGCCGTTTTAGAGATTGATGGATATTCTAAATGATCAGCTGTTTTAGAGATTGATGGATATTCCAAATGATCAGCTGTTATAGAGATTGATGGATATTCCAAATGATCAGCTGTTATAGAGATTGATGGATATTCCAAATGATCAGCTGTTATAGAGATTGATGGATATTCCAAATGATCAGTTGTTATAGAGATTGATGGATATTCCAAATGATCAGTTGTTATAGAGATTGATGGATATTCCAAATTATCAGTTGTTATAGAGATTGATGGATATTCCAAATGATCAGTTGTTATAGAGATTGATGGATATTCCAAATGATCAGTTGTTATAGAGATTGATGGATATTCCAAATGATCAGTTGTTATAGAGATTGATGGATATTCCAAATGATCAGTTGTTATAGACATTGATCGATATTCCATATAATTTGTTGTTATATAGATAAATGGATATTCCAAATGATCAGCTGCTATAGAAAGCTGTTATAGAGATTGATGGATATTCCAAATGATCAGCTGTTATAGAGATTGATGTGTTTGATGCGCTAGGCGGCGAACACCCCCCCCCCCCCCCTATTTCCCTCCCCGTCCTCCTCCTCCCCCCCCCCCCCTTTCTCTCTCTGTCTTTTTCATTTTTTTTTTTTCAATTGCAATGTAATGTCAGCTTCTGCTACATGTCTTCTTCTTCTTCTCCTCAGGCAGCCAACTTCAACACGCTGAAGGTTCTGCTGCACTTTAGGGGGTAGTACGAAAAAGAGAAAAATAGCAAGAGATAGAGTACAAAGCGAAATGATAGCATTATACGGTGTACTGCACTACATGGGGGGGGGGGGGGTCCTATTAGATAATGGCCTTTATCACGACTACAATTAATTATTGAACAAAGATAATTAGCTGAAAAGGTTAATAAAATACAGCTTCATGTTTGGTAAGAAAGGCAAAAACGGAAAAATGGAATTAACCGAGAAATGCAGAGGGGGGGGACATCTTGACCCTTACCAAAGTATCAACTGGGCTGGACCCCTTCGGTGAAAAACAAAACACGGACCATTACAAGTATCACTTGGCACTTTCCAACAAAAGATCATTTCAAAACATCTATGAATCTATCAAATAATGGATTATTTACAATGTCGTTCTCTATAACAGCTGATCATTTGGAAAGAAAGAAATGAAATGATTGCAAGACTGTCAGGAAATAACTGAGTATTCACAGATACACAGTTTACCATGTAGAAAGAATTAAGTTAAATATGTGAGGATTTGATTTGGGAAGGGGGGGATGGAGGGGGGTTGGGGTGGGTGGGTGTGTGATAGAGGGAAAGACGAGTTAAAGGTCATGCCCGACCGTTAAATGTACCCAGACTGGCCAGGGACACCCTGGCCCCACATGATGCATGTAGAGTGTCATGCACGACCGCTTAGTCCCCCCAGATCAACCGGGGAAACACGGGCCCCACATGATGCATGCACAGGAGTATTTGTATTCAGGTGACAATACATGCATGCAAATAAGGGGGGGGGGGGGGGGCATCTGTTGTTTGTTTGTTTTTGTGTGGTTTTTTAAAGGTGTGGGGATGCAGGGGTTGGAGGTGGGGAGGGGAAGGCAGAGGAATGGTTGTTTAGTAGAGGTGCTTTTGGAGGCCCCTCTTGAAGGCCTCCAAGGACTGGGTGGAGGCAACTTTCTCAGGGAGGCCGTTCCACTGCGGGATAGTGCGAGGAAAGAAAGTGGACTGTCTGTATTGAGTTCTATGGCTAGGGATGTTGTATGAAGCTGAGTGAGATTGACGGAGACTTTTCTTCTGCAGGGTATTTGTTGGAAGATACTTGGAATTGATTTGGAGGAGATCTGTGTGGAATTTAAAGAAAGTAGTCAGACGGGCTTCAGTTCGACGGGTCTGTAGAAGGGGCCATTTCAAGTGTTTCAGGAGGTCTGCCGATCTTGTTGCCTGACGGTAGTCTCGGGCTACCCATCTTGCAGCTCGGCTCTGGACTTTTTCGATGGCGTCAATGCTGCTCTTGTTGTGGGGGTCCCAGACTGGACTGGCGTATTCCAGGACGGGACGCACCATAGCTTTGAAGGCCTGTTCCTTGACTTTTTTGTTGTTCACTTTCAAGGCCCTCCTCAGGAATCCCAGACTTTAGTTTGCCCTGCTGACCATGTCATTCTCTTGGGTGTCCCACCTAAGATCAGCAGAAATCGTGACACCCAAGTACTTGCATGGGGCACGCACTGGAGCTGGTGTCCGTGAAGGATATAGGCCTTCTCCAGTGCCTTTCTGCGCCTGGTCGCATGTGTTCACTTTAGCACGAGATTTGTTCTCTTCACCAAACCTCCCACTCCCCACCCCTTACACACAACTGACCCTTGTTTCCAACTTCTACCATCTATGATTGCGTACTGACTGTCCCCAACCTCTCATTTCTTTTTTTTTTTTCTTCCTTGATTTGTGTTCACAGCCTTGTTCTTTGGTAAGAAGGGATGTGGCTCCTGTTCACAAAAAACACAAACAACAAAAAGGACATGGAATCACACCTCATCAACAAACTGGGCACCAGAAAGCCTCATGGACTGAACGATAAACCTTAAGCCTCATTATATATTATTCTGTGTCATTTTAATTTTGCCGTAACATGTTCTTGAACCCATCTACCCCCCTCCTTCACCCCTTCCCAAAACTCCTCCCCGCCCCCAACCCTCCCCCTCCCTTTTTGCCACCACCTCCCCCCTCCCCCCCCCCCCCCCCCCCCCCCACTTCCCTGCGTGTCCCGCCTTGGTTGGCCAATAGCCACAGCTAAGTGAAGGAGTGACCCTTGTATACTGGGCAGTGTGGTAGGGTTCAATAGCCACAGCTAAGTGAAGAAGGTTCCCCCCACTGCCCGAAGCCCCCTCCCCCGGTGTGGACCTCTGTATTCCTAATTATTTTACAAACTTGCTTGTAATGGAATGTCTAGTTTTCATTTCCCCCATTTCCCTGTGTGTCCCGTCTGGGTTGGGGGGACAGGGGTCTGATAGCCACAGCTAAGCGAAGGAATGACCCCTGTATGCTGGGCAGTGTGGTAGGGTTCAATAGCCACAGCTAAGCGAAGAAGGTTCCCCCCACTGCCCGAAGCCCCCTCCCCCGGCGTGGACCCCAGCATTCCCAATTAATTTACAAGCTTGATTGTAATCACTAATGATCAATTTGATTCCTATCCATATCTACCGCCCAATACCCACCCACCCCCTCCTTCCCATAACCCCCTCCCCACCCCTCCCTTCCAAACACTCCAATGTATACCATTGCTTATTTTGCATTCCTCTAGTCCCAGTGTGTGGTTGTGTGTGAGAGAGAGAGAGAGTGTGTGTATGTGTTTGTGTGTGCATGTGAGAGGGGTTTGTTGCACTTGTCTTTGACCACTTGCGCAGGGTTTTTTTCTCCCAGAGAGTTTTTTCCCCCTTAATCCTTTATTCCTTTAAATTTGTTTACATTTTTCATGTCTTAGACAAGTGTGTCTGACTAGGGTTTTTTTTTCTCGGAGAACTTCCGTTTTCCCCCCTCACCCCTCGGTGCCAGGGTGGGGCAACCCACTTTGGGGTCAGACATGGGTTTGATGCGCTAGGCGGCGAACCCCCCCCCCCCCCCCTCTATTTCTATTTCCATCCCCCCCCCCCTTCTCTCTCTGTCCTTTTCATTTTTCAATTGAAATGTAATGTCAACTTTTGCTACATGTGTTCACTTTAGCACGAGATTTGTTCTCTTCACCAAACCTCCCCTCCCCCCCCCCCCCCCCCCCCCCCCCCCCCCCCCCCCCCCCCCCACACCCCCCCCCCCCCCCCCCCCCCCCCCCCCCCCCCCCTTAAACACAACTGACCCTTGTTTCCAACTTCTACCATCTGTGATTGCGTACTCACTGTCCCCAACCTCTCTCACTTCAATCCCCCCCCCCCCCCCCCCCCCCCCTTGATTTGTGTTCACAGCCTTGCTCTTTGGTTTCAACTTTGTTGTATCATTTACAGGTTGGACTGTAGAGGGGAAGTATTGTTTTTATTTTGATCTTGATGTTGTGTGTTTTTATTTTTTGCTCCTTCTGTTGCCTACTTTTTGCTCCTTTTGCTATATTTGATGTTTGCTGTTTAATTGCTTGTCTGTGTTGATAAAGGCGCATTCGCCGAAATATCCAGTAGTTTTGTTTTGTCTCTTGTGAATCAAATAACGTCACTTTGCACTTGTCGTGTGGTTGTTTGTTTGCTGTATGTTCCAGTGACGTTGCAGTCTGTTTCATTTTCTTGTTCTTTGGTTTCAACTTTGTTGTATCATTTACGCGTTGGACTGTAGAGGGGAAGTATTGTTTTTATTTTGATCTTGATGTTGTGGTTTTTTTTTGCTGATTCTGTTGCCTGCTTTTTGCTCCTTGTGAAATATTTGCTGTTTGCTGTTTAACTGTTTGTCTGTGTTCATAAAGGCGCATTCACCGAAATATCCAGTAGTTTTGTTTTGTCTCTTGTGAATAAAATAACGTCACTTTACACTTGTCTGTGTAGTTGTTTGTTTATTGTATGTTCCAGTGACGTTGCAGTCTGTTTCAGTTTCTTGTATGTTTGCCTTTAATGTTTTTGTTATCAATGTAAAGCGCACTGAGCTCATGTGAGAAAGAGCGCTATATAAATTCCCATTATTATTATTATTAAGAAAGGCAAAAACGGAAAAAAATTCACCGATAAATGCAGTGGGGGGGGGGGGGGGGTGACACATCTTTACCTTTACCCTCTCTTTCTCTTTCTCTCTCTCTCTCTCTCTCTCTCTCTATTTCTTTTGTTTCGAGGGCAAGATGTAAACAAGCCCATTGTGTGCTTATTCTTTTCCCTCAATAAACAAATCTCTCTCTCTCTCTCTCTCTCTCTCTCTCTCTCTCTCTCTCTCTCTCTCTCTCTCTCTCTCTCTCTCTCTCTCTCTCAATATCAATCTCTCTTTCTTCCAGAGGGCTGGGTGTAAAAAAAACATGTTGCTGCTTATTGTTACCCTCTATAAATAAAATTAATTCAATTCAACTCTCTCTCTCTCTCTCTCTCTCTCTCTCTCTCTCTCTCTCTCTCTCTCTCTCTCTCTCTCTCTCTCTCTCTCTCTCTCTCTCTCTGCGTATGTATGTCTGTCTAAAATTCAAATATCAAGGGTCATGTGTGTCTCTCCCTTTTAATGTATGAGTCTGACCTAACTCAGTTACTGGTACAATTTTCTTGGATTTTAACAAAGCTTTTTGACCATGACATCTCGTTAAAAAAAATCACTTGTACACAAGTCGTTCATAGATTACTGCATTCTTTTAGCTCATATGTAAGTAAAAGATATTGGCATGCTTTTGTAAATGAATCCTACTCGGTGTATGTTGAACGAAGAGTCCCACAAGGGTCTATTTTAGGCCGACTCATATTCTGTTTGTTTATTGACAATTTCTCTCTACACAATCCTGATACATTTTTTAAATTAAATTCAGGTGATGGTACTATTCGTGTCCTTCTGACAAAGATAAGAGCAATATGAATAATCAATTATAAAGAAAGGGACTCAAGATTCTTGAAAACCTCTGTGCTGCAGATGCTGTTGTGTGCATGTCACGTTGCTAAGTGTATGAATGCAAGCAGTATGCTATGTATTAGCATATTCATGTACAGTCATCTACTATAGGGAAAATTCTTAAACATTTGTTTCGCCAGATTACGGTTTTTGTGTGTGTTTTTAGTTAGGGATCAATAGGTTTAGGTGCTCTCCCCAGTTTTACCCCACGTTGGCGTTTATATCCAAAATTGGAATCTGCCGATGAACATCATCAAGATCAAGATCAAGTCCACCAGTAATAATGTGCTGCAAAACAAGGACGTTGTGCGTGCACATTACTAAGCAGTCTGAACAGTAACAAGGAGCACAGGGGTTACTTGTAGAAGAATATAGAAGGTCAGTACAGTCTTCTTCCTCTGAGAATCAGCATGGGGTCATGCTTCACTAATATTGGGCTGTATGTGGAGACCTTATTGGTGTTTTCCTAAAGCCTGTGCGTTTCGCTGTGACACATACACCGAATCCTCTTGTTCTTAAATGAATTTTTGTGTGTGAAAGTCCTTCTCAAACATTTTCTGTTTGTTTGTTTTGTTTGATTCTAAGCCAGTTGTTGTTTTCTGACGTAATAATCAGTCCAGGGATTGATAAAGAAGGCAGAAGCCTTTCAAATGTGTTTCTCCAATGCGTTGTGCTGCTTGTTTGTTTGTTTGTTGCTGTACCCTGGCTTAAGGACTCCAGGGATCATCCCAACAGCCGAAGCATTTGAACACCATGGTACAAATGCACCAGCTAGGGATGACCGTAGGTGTGTGACCGTTTGTGATTACCCTGCCACGTTGGCAGCCACACTCAGACTTCGGAGTTTGTTTTTACGTCTATCCAACATGTCTACTACTACGTCTATTCGACTACTACTAATACGTCTATCAGTAGTAGTCGTAGTCATAGGTGTAGTAGTAGTGGTGGTGAAGTGGTAGTAGTAGTAGTAGTGGGGGGGGGGGGGGGTAGTAATAGTGCTGGTAGTAATCACAGCAGTTGTTGTTGTTGCTAATCGTTATGTGTGATGGTAGTAGTAGTAGTGGTGGTGGTAGTAGTAGTCACATGAGTTGTTGTTGTTGATCGTTATGTGTATCGTCTGCTCATTTCATGCTTGTGAATTGTGTGTATTAGGCCTATTAAGTTTTTATTCCATTTCTTTTGTATGTAAAGCGCCCTGTAGCCTACATAGTAGGATGGGCGCTATATAAATGTGTGTGTGCGTGCTTGCGCGTGCGTGTGTGTGAAGGGGGGGGGGTCTTTTATCCTTCGTCAGGCATCAAAATTGTCAGAGGATTTGCACATTTCAGACGACTGGAAATTGCTGACAGAAAATGTGATTGTGGTGGCAGATGATGAGATGCTTCGCCATTGTTTCGTTGGCCCTCATATCACCGTCATGTAATTATGTTTTTAAACTAACTTTGTGATGAATCATGCCGACTGGGTCTTGTTTATAACTGATGTCAATGTTGCCCCTCCACTGTGTAAGGCCTTTGGCCCTTGTAACGCGGTTTTCAGAGGATTAGAAGTGATTGCCCCTCCACTATGTAAGGCCTTTGGCCCCTTTAACGTGGTTTTCAGAGGATTAGAAGTGATTGCCCCTCCACTGTGTAAGGCCTTTGGCCCTTTTAACGCGGTTTTCAGAGGATTAGAAGTGATTGCCCCTCCACTGTGTAAGGCCTTTGGCCCTTTTAACGCGGTTTTCAGAGGATTAGAAGTTATTGCCCCTCCACTGTGTAAGGCCTTTGGCCCTTTTAACGCGGTTTTCAGAGGATTAGAAGTTATTGCCCCTCCACTGTGTAAGGCCTTTGGCCCTTTTAACGCGGTTTTCAGAGGATTAGAAGTGATTGCCCCTCCACTGTGTAAGGCCTTTGGCCCTTTTAACGCGGTTTTCAGAGGATTAGAAGTTATTGCCCCTCCACTGTGTAAGGCCTTTGGCCCTTTTAACGCGGTTTTCAGAGGATTAGAAGTTATTGCCCCTCTACTATGTAAGGCCTTTGGCCCTTTTAACGCGGTTTTCAGAGGATTAGAAGTGATTGCCCCTCCACTGTGTAAGGCCTTTGGCCCTTTTAACGCGGTTTTCAGAGGATTAGAAGTTATTGCCCCTCTACTATGTAAGGCCTTTGGCCCTTTTAACGCGGTTTTCAGAGGATTAGAAGTGATTGCCCCTCCACTGTGTAAGGCCTTTGGCCCTTTTAACGCGGTTTTCAGAGGATTATAAGTTATTGCCCCTCCACTGTGTAAGGCCTTTGGCCCTTTTAACGCGGTTTTCAGAGGATTAGAAGTTATTGCCCCTCTACTATGTAAGGCCTTTGGCCCTTTTAACGCGGTTTTCAGAGGATTAGAAGTGATTGCCCCTCCACTGTGTAAGGCCTTTGGCCCTTTTAACGCGGTTTTCAGAGGATTAGAAGTTATTGCCCCTCCACTGTGTAAGGCCTTTGGCCCTTTTAACGCGGTTTTCAGAGGATTAGAAGTTATTGCCCCTCCACTGTGTAAGGCCTTTGGCCCTTTTAACGCGGTTTTCAGAGGATTAGAAGTGATTGCCCCTCCACTGTGTAAGGCCTTTGGCCCTTTTAACGCGGTTTTCAGAGGATTAGAAGTTATTGCCCCTCCACTGTGTAAGGCCTTTGGCCCTTTTAACGCGGTTTTCAGAGGATTAGAAGTGATTGCCCCTCCACTGTGTAAGGCCTTTGGCCCTTTTAACGCGGTTTTCAGAGGATTAGAAGTGATTGCCCCTCCACTGTGTAAGGCCTTTGGCCCTTTTAACGCGGTTTTCAGAGGATTAGAAGTTATTGCCCCTCCACTGTGTAAGGCCTTTGGCCCTTTTAACGCGGTTTTCAGAGGATTAGAAGTGATTGCCCCTCCACTGTGTAAGGCCTTTGGCCCTTTTAACGCGGTTTTCAGAGGATTCGAAGTGATTGCCCCTCCACTGTGACCAATTTCACCAGGTTCTGGAAATCAACGTCATCATGAGCCAGCTTGAGTAGCAAGTCCTTTGGGAGCTCTGTGGCCAAGTTCTTCAGAGCTTCGTCTCTCTTGTGCCCCCACCCCACTGGTCTATGCAGCTTCTGAAAGCAGAGGTCCTGCAGAGAGGGGAACTCATTTGCCTTAGTGGTAAGAAACCCTTTGATTTCTTGGGCAGCGTCCTCCGCTGATTGTTCGTCGATTCTTTCCTCCCGACATAGTCTCCAAGGGTGTTCACTCAACCGCTTCAGTTCAGCTTTGTTGGTTCCGCCCGCTTCGAATACCAAGTACGCGATGTGTGGCCTGTTATGTATAACTGCCAGGCCTAGGGGTGGGCTGCGGGAGATAATGGGGGGTATCTACTAAGGTCTCTTCCATCGTCGTCCGCTTCTGGAGCACAGCCACTGTACAGACAGGCTTGGCAGGCCAGGATGAGACACTCGGTGTAAGCTGACCGTCCTGGGGGTCTGTCTAGTCTCTCAGATGCGCATGCACGCTCCACGAGCAGTTTGTGGAAGTCATGTTGCAGCACAGCATCTTCAACAGCTTGTCGCACATATTCGTTTTCTGACATTAAAAGAATTTGCAGTACTTCGACTTCACCATTAACGCTAGCATTACTGATCCACTCTACAATCAACTCGCAGTGTTCAGGATTGTCCAGAAATGCTCTGTAGACTGACGTAACATCGTCGTCCTCCAAGCGAGCAAACCATTTATCAGTCCTGACAAAATCATTCATATACCTCAAAATGCTGAAGGCCTGAGCCCACTCCTGCTCTCCTTCATACATAATTCGTTCAATCATGGTCCAATAGTGATCATGGCTACATGGCAATGCCTGGTGGAGTCTAGTGACATCTATCTGATTCCATTGATTTTCAATAGTTATCAAATACAAGAAACAGTCAGCAAATCGATGGTCGCTGAATTTAGGCAGAAGCTCGTCATGGTCTGTATCTTTTCTCAGCACTCTTCGCGTGACTGCAATCTTTTCCATTACAGAATGTTGGCTGATGGCCTCCAGAAGCTTTACTTCTTCTTCAATCTGATCCCGCTTGTTTGCCCTCTCGTTGGGTGTCAGGAAATCCAGGGATGCGTGGCAATCTGCCAGTCTCGCTGCCCGCTTTGCAATTGCTGGCCTGTCTTTCAATGTCGCTGTCCATTTTTCCAATTTCGCTAATCGCTCCGCAAAAGATACTCGAAATGCTCTCCATGGTGTTGCTGGCATTTTCACAATTTTGGTTAGCCACTTCCACAGTTTTGCCGGCAAGCTTTTGAGTGTTGCAGACCAGTTAGCCAATGTTGCAGACCAGTTTGCCAATGTTGCAGACCAGTTTGCCAATGTTGCAGACCAGTTAGCCAATGTTGCAGACCAGTTTATCAATATCGCTAGCCAGTACGTCAACGCTGCTTGCTGGTTTGTCCTTGTTGCTGGGTGGGTGGTGAACATTGCTGGCTGGTTCAGACACATTGCTGGTGACTGTGCCGTTGCGGGTGGCGGATGTGCCGTTGCGGGTGGCGGATGTGCCGTTGCTGGTGGCTGTGCCGTGGCGGCTGTGCCGTTGCGGGTGGCGGATGTGCCGTTGCTGGTGGCTGTGCCGTTGCGGGTGGCGGCTGTGCCGTTGCGGGTGGAGGAGTCATGGTCTTTTCTACCGTCAGTATTCTGCTCTGGTCCTACTGGGGCTGTGAAAAAACAAACAGACGTGGTTTGAGATTATGATGTATTCCTTTTTTTTCTTTCAATCATCTGTCTTTGATTTAGTTCACGAGAATGTCTTTGATGTGTCGGCCTGTCTGTCCCTGGATCTGGTCACCCACTGTGTCTCTCTCTGTCTCTGTCTCTGTCTCTGTCTCTCTCTCTCTCTCTCTCTCTCTCTCTCTCTCTCTCTCTCTCTCTCTCTCTCTCTCTCTCTCAAGAAAAAATTTGCAATCATCATAGTGGTTGCCTGGCGATAACACTAACAAACATTCTGCTCTTATTTTCTCAGAGCGCTATGCCTTAGACAACACTGGGCAGGGTTTTTTTCTTTCTTAAGGGGGCACCCTGATGTATGCGTTTTTTGGTAAGAAACACGTCCAGATCACCAGGAAAACACCCTTTACAGAGATTGCAACACTCACTTTGCTTTGGTTTCCTGGAAATCAAACCGTTAAATCGGCGATTACCCCTTGGCGGAGGTGCTGGAAGTCAAATTCTTGCACCCAAAGAGAAGGCGTGTGTCGTCTCTTTTCCAATGGCCGCCTGCATTTAGACAAAATTGTTTGCACGAAATGTTCGCAATACAAGCCTTTTTATTTATTAACACAATATATAGAGTTTATCTAAAGGCGTTTTGCTCACAACAAAGGAAACAGCTTCATTTGTTTTTTACTGCACGACAAAAAAATGAAAACGCTTCAACCACAAAGAGTGACCTCCACCCACCCCATCCAACATGGCTACTATCTCCGCCAAGGAGGAATCGCTGTTTTGACGGTTTGATTTCTAGGAAACCAGAGCAAAGCGAGTGTTCCTATCCCTGAAAAGGCTGTCTTGCTGGTGATCTCGACGTGTTTCTTACAAAAACTCATCCGTCAGGGTGCCCCTTTAATTAAGTTCTTTGTGCTATGAGTCCGTGCTGTAAACTGGTGTGGTCACCCACGTCCGCGCAGTTGTACTCTCTGATTGTACTGGTCAGTACTGTCCAAGTTTGGGAAAATAGTGAAGTGAATACAATACGTGTTTCTCTGCTGGTAGGCAAAAATCATGGTACAGCATAATTATGTAACCTTTTGAGAACAACCATGATTATTGAAGTAAGATTCCTGGGGATCAAGGGGGCATTTCTACAAGCTCTTAAAATAGCACCGAGAGGAATAACAATAGTTAGCCAGGGCCGGACCTAAGTTTTTAAGGGGTGGGGGCAATTGATTGAAGGTGCGAAGCACCAAGACCACTAGGAAAATGTTTAAATGCTCCCCCGGAAAATGTTTAAATCCGATAAGCAAAATAGTGCATTCTGGGCATGAAATAAAGGACTAATGCCATTAAAGTTCATACCCCTATTGAAACATGTTTTGAACCATTAAGTACCTATCAACTGGTGGTGCTGGTGAGTGCTAGGTATAGTCCGCGAGGAAATTTAGCTGCCGCTCAGCGACATAATTTTTTCAAATTTCTTTTTCGACGATTAGATGTGATGGGTGTAGTCATCATCTCCGCTATGCACAAACTCTAGCCCAGTCCTTCAAATCGAAGAGACGCTACCGGCTTTTTATGCTATTTGCATGTCATTGTCGGAAACGACAAAATGGAAACGCACTATTCAAGTACTAATGGAGAACCGCAGGCGATACAGGCCTACTTTCCGAGTGTTGCTGAACTATCTGGGTTAGTGGGTCACACTACACACTTCAACGCTCACCACCCGTTTAACTTGTACATCCACCCGGATCCAGCCATTCACCCCCAGGCCTCCTCTTTCCTCACCCCCCTTCTTTCTTTCCATTGTTTTCGTTGTCGGACAGTCAGTGTGGCTGGGTTCCCCTGTTGTGTAGAACTGTTCATACATCTAGCTCTATGAGAACGGGGCTTCTTTAGGATGAAAGGCTGTGTGTGTGCGTGCATTAAACTGTGATAAGTTAGCATAAAGTAGGCTCATTCAGTGGTGAAGCCTACCCCTATCCTTCCCCTGCCCTAACCTTTCCCAAACCCTAAGTCAAGTAGGGGAAGACGGGGTAAAAAGCGCATGGGCGGGTAAGAAGCCCACCCCAATTATCTCATGAAATAAAGAAAATTTCAGTCAAATGTGCCCATGAGACGAATGCTAGACATTAGCGCTCGTCTCATGGGCAAAATGAGACTGAAATTTGCTTCATTTCATGAGATAATTGAGGTGGGCTTCTTACCCGCCCATGCGCTTTTTACCCCGTCTTCCCCTACTGAAGTAGTCCCTGTCATACATGAATGCACGGAGGGTGAAACAAAGCATCATTTGGGGGAATTTACTTGTTGGTATTTTTCAGCATCAAACGCCGAATCCTACAAAGGGATCTAGAATTGTCATCTTTTTATAACGAAATCTTATAGACTTTCCCCTGCAAGGAAAACTTCAGGACTGGATAAGCCTAGCCCAGCAGTACGTTAGGCATACAGTTACAACCAACAAGGACGAATGCAATGTCTTCTCGCGTCAGTAGTGATTTTAGACGGGTATTTTAGACAACATGCAATAATTGATAAATTTATTTAAAAAAATACAAGCATGAAAGAAAAGAGAACAAAAAGATCTACTTTTCAAACTTCCAATAGGCGTGGACAACATTAAGTTTGCAATTAGAGACATGTGAATTTTTGCGTCAATCTTTCTGGTCCATACGCTCCTCAATTTGACGGGTTACAGGTCGTTTCGTACCCTGGACGTTTCGTACCAAATTTTAGTCTTTTTTTAAAGACAGGAGAGATGATTTTGACAAAAAAACAGATGCTTGTGGCAAAAGAAAAGACCATCTAACCCTAACCCTTTCCCTACCCCTATCCCTAACCCTATCCCAACGAAAAATAGGTACGAAACGTCCAGGGTACGAAACGACCAGTTCCCAATTTGACACAACACACTTTTTGTCATACGTAGAGTTCTACCTTCCGGGATACAGCTTTCTTTCTCCCATTGTCTAAACCACTGTAGCTTCGTGGCTGCTTTCCCAGAACTGTCGGGGACAAATGTATTATTAGGTATTAGGTACTTCATAGTCACAGAGGCGTATATGTGAAATTCGGGTTTCTCCCACCTGGAGAGCACGTTGCAGCCAGAGGTGCGCCACCCAATTTTTTTATTCTTTTGCATGCGATTTTTGTGTGTGACTGATGAAGGAAAGGGGGGGGGTAAATTTTGACCAAATGACAACTTTTTCCTTGCCACTGGGTTTAACGTATGCTAAGTGCATGGGCACACGGGACCTCGGTTTATCGTCTCATCCGAAAGACTCCACGTTCAGACCATAAGGCCTAGTGCAAAGTGAGAGGAAAAATCCCCTGTGCCCAGGTTCGAACTCGGGTTTACTTGACACGAAGCGAACGCTGTGCCACTCTACACTAACTCTATAATAAAGAAAAATCACCAACCGGTAACTAACAGTGAAAATGTTCGCAACACTCACCTTCAAAGACTTCTCGTTTTTACCAACAACTCGTAACTAACACATTGAAAATATTGGCAACACTCACCTTCAAAGACTTCTCGTTTTTACCAACAACTCGTAACTAACACATTGAAAATGTTGGCAACACTCACCTTCAAAGACTTCTCGTTTTTACCAACAACTCGTAACTAACACATTGAAAATGTTGGCAACACTCACCTTCAAAGACTTCTCGCTTTTACCAACAAGGCAGAACTCGGTTAGCTTTCCAGACCTCCGAACACTGATGAAAGCCACAGACTTTCTCTGCCTTCCTCCTCTCCCTGGACCACGTCGCCCCAGGACAGTTGGGGAAATGGAGTCAGTGTGGCCGCTGCTGCATAAAATATCTAACCCATGAAATAAATACTCCTTTCCCCCTCGTTCGAATTGTTTGCTGTTTGGGAAAGATTCGCCCCTAAATACATTCAGAGGCGTCTTGTGGCATGCAGGAATATTTGTTTAATATTTATTATTATTTATTTTTGTTTGCACGGGTGGTTGTGTATATCGCCCGCCATTTTGAAAAATAAAGAAACTAAGTGGCATGGTTTTGTACGTCGATTTCTCGGCAAAGGTGTAGATTTACACCCTCCCGCTCTATTACTTGGTTCTTTCCGTGTAGATTGAACACTTACATCTCAATATTTTTAATTTGAAGGGTACTTATTTCACGATATGTACTTATTTCTCGTGAAACCCGCTAGAAGAACAATGTCAAGGGTTAGTCAATTCCCCAACTGGCTCGTGGTCAGGTGGCTGATGACGCAACAGAGGCTTTCGGTTGGACAAAGAGACGGATTTGAATGCACATGATTTGTATGGCGATTTGTTTTTGTCAAAAGATGGGTTCTGTTGTTAACGAAGACTAGGGGTGTTTTTATCAAAATGAGGAGCAAATGGACGAGGAAGGGGAGGATAACCGAAAGAAAATTCAGAACAAAAACAAAGAAGGAAAGAACATAAACATTTCCTCCTCATTATCATCGCCATCATCTTTTTTTTTTAAACTCTCATCCGAATGAAGAAAATATGTGTATAGAAGAGAAGAAAGTCATTATGTGACCGACACAACAAAGCAGAAACAATGACGACAACAACAAGTGTTGAAGGAAACAATGACGACAACAACAAGTGTTGAAGGAAAGACAGCAAAACAATGACGACAACAACAAGTGTTGAGGGAAACAATGACGACAACAACAAGTGTTGAAGGAAACAATGACGACAACAACAAGTGTTGAAGGAAAGACAAAAACAATGACGACAACAACAAGTGTTGAAGGAAACAATGACGACAACAACAAGTGTTGAAGGAAACAATGACGACAACAACAAGTGTTGAAGGAAACAATGACGACAACAACAAGTGTTGAGGGAAACAATGACGACAACAACAAGTGTTGAAGGAAAGACAGCAAAACAATGACGACAACAACAAGTGTTGAAGGAAACAATGACGACAACAACAAGTGTTGAAGGAAACAATGACGACAACAACAAGTGTTGAAGGAAAGACAGCAAAACAATGACGACAACAACAAGTGTTGAAGGAAACAATGACGACAACAACAAGTGTTGAAGGAAACAATGACGACAACAACAAGTGTTGAAGGAAAGACAGCAAAACAATGACGACAACAACAAGTGTTGAAGGAAACAATGACGACAACAACAAGTGTTGAAGGAAACAATGACGACAACAACAAGTGTTGAAGGAAACAATGACGACAACAACAAGTGTTGAAGGAAACAATGACGACAACAACAAGTGTTGAAGGAAAGACAGCAAAACAATGACGACAACAACAAGTGTTGAAGGAAACAATGACGACAACAACAAGTGTTGAAGGAAAGACAGCAAAACAATGACGACAACAACAAGTGTTGAAGGAAACAATGACGACAACAACAAGTGTTGAAGGAAACAATGACGACAACAACAAGTGTTGAAGGAAACAATGACGACAACAACAAGTGTTGAAGGAAACAATGACGACAACAACAAGTGTTGAAGGAAACAATGACGACAACAACAAGTGTTGAAGGAAACAATGAAGATAAAACAGCAACAAAACAAGATTTCTGGGGAAACAGTATGGAGCAGGAAGGTTTAGCGTAGGATAGTAAGCAAAATGGCTACAAGAAAAAGAGGCAGAATCAAGCAGTAAGCCATTGAAACGAGCTCCCGGTTTATGTAAGTTTTTGAAATAATGAATATTGTCACAGATATGATGCTGATATTGATGACACTTTGCAGCACGGTCCTGATAACCCAGGAATATGGCCCGTGACGTCATTGTATTAAAATGCCTAGCCCCATAAACCTACTCCCAGTAACTATGATTTGTTGGTGATAGATGTGTTATTTAAGAACATTTATATACCGCTTCACCTTTAAAGGTGGACCCTGACGGATGAAGTTTTGTAAGAAACACGTCGAGATCACCAGGAAAACACCCTTTACAGAGATTGCAGCACGCACTTGGCTGTGGTTTCCTAAATATCAAACCATCAAATCGGCGATTCCTCCTTGGCGGAGGTGCTGGAAGTCAAATTATTTCACCCAAAGAGAAGGCGTGGACCCTGACGGATGAAGTTTTGTAAGAAACACGTCGAGATCACCAGGAAAACACCCTTTACAGAGATTGCAGCACGCACTTGGCTGTGGTTTCCTAAATATCAAACCGTCAAATCGGCGATTCCTCCTTAGCGGAGGTGCTGGAAGTCAAATTATGTCACCCAAAGAGAAGGCGTGTGTCGTCTCTTTTCAAATGGCCGCCAAATCGTTTGCACGAAATGTTCACAATACAAGCTTCTTTTTTTTCTTTCTTTTTTTTTATACAGTTTATCTAAAGGAGTTTCGCTCACAACAAAGGAAATAACTTTTTTTTTTTTTACTGCACTACAAAAAAAAGAAAGCGCTTCAACCACAATGAGTGACCTCCACCCACCCAATCCAAACTGGCTACTCTCTCCGGCATCTCCACCAAGGAGGAATCGCTGTTTTTACGGTTTAATTTCTTTGAAACCAGAGCAAAGTGAGTGTTTTGGTCCTTGAAAAGGCTGTCTTTCTGGTGATCTCGACGTGTTTTCTTGCAAAATCTCGTCCGTCAGGGTCCACCTTTAAGCTCTAAGCGCTTCGTTCCAGCTGCCACAGTCTACATTATCGAATTGATAATGATAAAACTGACATAATTGTCTCCCATGTCCTGAAAGGGATGTCTGCAATGTCTCAAAAGATAGGTCATTATGTTTCCAGTGAGCTGCATTGTTGCCGCTTCGTTCTTCACGTTGAACTGGATAACGTTCGTATGGTTTACCATTCTGATTCCGTTTTGTTTTCATTTACGCTGTCAGCCTCTGAGCCTGGATGGGGTAATGTTATCAGGTCCGGCTGTGTGTTTGTGTGTCTGGCTGTGTGCGTGTGACTGTGTATCGGTTTTCTAAACAAACAAAACGTATTGGGTGGATTTTACACTTTCGCTAAAAAGGGCAGGCACCGTACTCGATCAATAAAAAAAACAATCGACGTGATTTTGTAGCACAGTATTCTTAGTTGCTTACAGAATATCTTCACAATCTGCGCTTTTAACAATGACATAAACTCTGTGATGCAGAAATAAGTATTTGAAACAAAACCTGTCTCTCTATCATTATATGAAGTAGGTCCAGACACGCAAGCACACACATCCACAGCGTATGGTGCAATTGTACACAGGTGTGCTTGCATGCACGGAGACAGACAGATAACAAGACACAAACATAGCACACAGGTAGACACACATGCAGAAACACGGACACACACACACACACACACACACACACACACACACACACACACACACACACACACACACACACACACACACACACACACACGCACGCATGCACACGCACGCACACGCACGCACACGCACACACACACACACACACACACAAATGACTTATCCATTTCCACCATTGTATGTGCAAGGCAACAAAATTGAAGAAGTGGCGTCACATAAAGTTTTAGGTATCACTGTTGATAATAACTTACTGTGGTCAGATCATATATCTAAACTGGGTAAATGTATCTCAAAAAAGATTTATCAATTGACAAAAATTAAAAACTTTTTAAATCTTCAGTCACGTAAAATATTTTTCCATGCTCACATTATGTCTCACATTAATAACTCATCAACCCTTTGGGACAGTACTAGTGAAGCTAATCTAAAACATATAAGTCGGTTACATAAACGAGCTGTGAAACTAATACTGATGAAATCAAGCACCCTAACAGCTAATGATTACAATAAATTAAACATTTTGCCACTAAAAGACAGACTTCTCTTCAACAAATGCATCTGCATGTTTAGTGTGGTAAATGGAGTCGCTCCCCCAAAAATTATCAAGACTTTTGCTATAAACCCAAATAGACACCCCACAAGCTTTCTTTCCCCAGACCACGAAATAATGTTTACAAAACTAGTTTTGTTTACTCAGGGGGCACATCATGGAATAATCTGTCTTTTTCTCTAAAATCGTGTCCTTCAAAACAAACGTTTAAAAAAGCACTTAAAAAGAATATGCTTGATGCTTTTGTAAAAATACCTAATGTGAATATGAGAATGAGTGCCTAAGGCTCTATTGTTGCTGTTGTCAATTGCTTTTGTGTTTATGCCGCCTTGCTCTAGTAGAGGAGGAGACTTTACAGGTGCGTGTAAATTCATGTTTTGTTTTCGTTTTTAAAAAATAATAATTTCCTTCCTTTTGCGCTTTAAATGTAAGCGGTGTTTGTTTTCTGGTTTTGTTTCCCTCTGAGTTGTGCTTTTGTTCGGATATTTTTCTTCTTTCTCATGTCCGAGTAAACTATAACTATCTCTCTCTTTCTGTCTCCCTCTCTCTCTCTCTCTCTCTGTTCTTATCTCTCGATTCTGGTGTCTCTGTTGTTTCTCTGTCTCTTTGTCTCAGTCATTATTATTTTCCCCAACTCCATCTTCCGCTTTCCTTTTATTCTACCACTATGATTACATTTGTACATATGTATAATATAATCTTTGTATTGTGTTTGTATGAAGTGTATGTATTTTCCCCATGATTTTTGATTGTGGTTGATTTTTCTCCAGTATATGCTGTATTTATTTGCCTTAATTGTTTTTCTTATTTATTTATGACGACAGGATGTAAAAAAAAGCTTTATCAAGCTTACTCTTTTATCGTCAATAAAGATCATTTTGACTTGTCTTGACTTGACACACACACACACACACACAAGCACACACATATATCTATAAATGCATATGCACGCTCCTGAAATCGCACTCACATACGAACATGCACACAAACACTCATACCTGTGTTTTATTAATTTAGAATATCTATCAATATTTCATACAACAAACAAACAACTACACGACAAGTGTCAAGTGACGCTATTTTATTCACAAGAGACAAAACAAAACTACTGGATATTTCGGCGAATGCGCCTTTATCAACACAGACAAACAATTAAACAGCAAAACAGCAAATATAGCAAAAGGAGCAAAAAGCAGGCAACAAAAGGAGCAAAAAAACAAGATCAAATTTTTTTAAACCCACCAATACTTCCTCTCTACAGTCCATGCAATGCATAAATGATCAATATTTCAAACAATATTCATTCAATAGCCAAACCAACAAGCAAAGGTTACTGCCCTCCCCCTTCTTGATATTGATATTAAGGTTTTTAACGGATTTAACCTCTAGAGCTGAAAGGGAGTCAATACAAACTAGAAGCTTTTTATCCTCAGACTATTTGATCAATTGCGTTGACAAGAACAGTCAGCTGGGCAACATACCCAGAACTTTCTGTAGGAATATGCCTAGAAGAGCTTTGGCGTGATTCTGGAATAGATGCAGCACAAGCAACGCCTCATTTGGAGCCGTCCGTGCCCTCGAAAATAAATAAGAAAACGTAAAAAGGAATGTCAGGTGCAAGGGGAAGAGGAAGGGAGACTGTGTGCTTCTTCTTCTTCTTTGTTCCCGGCCATATCAGAAGCTCAGTCCGGTTTGGATGATGAAGGCCGCGGTCAACAGCAGCAACTCAGCAGGACCCCACGGCTTGTCACGGAGTGCCACAGGCCTGGGCCAGATTTCACATCTCAGGGTGTCGAAGACTGTATGCAAAACTTCACTTTATATGAACTACGAACAATCGTTCAATGAAAAAGACCTAGATGATTTTGTAGCCTAAATCTGAACTGCCTACATGATATCTTCACAGTTTGTTTTGCTTACCGTTTACAGGGAATCTACATTTGTAAATAAAAGGAGAAATATAGCCAAGCACATGTCTCTGGTTACATAGCAGGTACAACATGCCAACACAACCAGGTGCACTCACACATAGGCATGCATGCACACAGAGAGACAAGGACATCACAAAAGTAGATGGAAAACAGACACAGTAACGCTCACACACATGCACATATGCATAAACACACTACACGTTTATACACAGGTGTACACGCGAATCGTTCTTTATAGATTGTTCATTATTGTAACTTTGCTATTGCAATCAATACAAAAATACCAAAACCAGAACAATTGTCAATAACCCACTTTTCAATCAATAGCTGATTATTTGAAACATCCATCAAGCTATCAAATAATTGATCAGTTAGAATGTCCATCAATCTCTCAAACAACTCATCATTTGGAATGTCCATCAATCTCTCCAACAACTCATAATTTGGAATGATCATCAATCTATGAAACAACTCATCATTTGGAATGTCCATCAATCTCTCAAGCAACTCATCATTTGGAATGTCCATCAATCTCTCAAACAACTCATCATTCGGAATGTCCATCAATCTCTCAAACAACTCATCATTTGGAATGTCCATCAATCTCTCAAACAACTCATCATTCGGAATATCCATCAATCTCTCAAACAACTCATCATTCGGAATGTCCATCAATCTATGAAACAACTCATCATTTGGAATGTCCATCAATCTCTCAAACAACTCATCATTCGGAATGTCCATCAATCTCTCAAACAACTCACCATTCGGAATGTCCATCAATCTCTCAAACAACTCATCATTCGGAATGTCCATCAATCTCTCAAACAACTCATCATTTGGAATGTCCATCAATCTCTCAAACAACTCATCATTCGGAATGTCCATCAATCTCTCAAACAACTCATCATTCGGAATGTCCATCAATCTCTCAAACAACTCATCATTTGGAATGTCCATCAATCTCTCAAACAACTCATCATTTGGAATGTTCATCAATCTATGAAACAACTCATCATTCGGAATGTCCATCAATCTATGAAACAACTCATCATTTGGAATGTCCATCAATCTCTCAAACAACTCATCATTCGGAATGTCCATCAATCTCTCAAACAACTCACCATTCGGAATGTCCATCAATCTCTCAAACAACTCATCATTCGGAATGTCCATCAATCTCTCAAACAACTCATCATTTGGAATGTCCATCAATCTCTCAAACAACTCACCATTCGGAATGTCCATCAATCTGTCCAACAACTCATCATTCGGAATGTCCATCAATCTGTCCAACAACTCATCATTTGGAATGTCCATCAATCTCTCAAACAACTCATCATTTGGAATGTTCATCAATCTATGAAACAACTCATCATTCGGAATGATCATCAATCTATGAAACAACTCATCATTTGGAATGTTCATCAATCTCTCAAGCAACTCATCATTTGGAATGTCCATCAATCTCTCAAACAACTCATCATTCGGAATGTCCATCAATCTCTCAAACAACTCAT
The DNA here is from genome assembly GCA_017654935.2 of Phymorhynchus buccinoides. Classification (NCBI taxonomy): domain Eukaryota; kingdom Metazoa; phylum Mollusca; class Gastropoda; order Neogastropoda; family Raphitomidae; genus Phymorhynchus; species Phymorhynchus buccinoides. Next base: position 1,947,984 of record CM065707.1, read on the forward strand.
CATTCGGAATGTCCATCAATCTCTCAAACAACTCATCATTTGGAATGTCCATCAATCTCTCCAACAACTCATCATTTGGAATGTCCATCAATCTCTCAAACAACTGATCATTTGGAATGTCCATCAAGCTCTCAAACAACTCATCATTTGGAATGTTCATCAATCTATGAAACAATCGATCATTTGGAATGTCCACCAATCCCTCAAACGATTGATTATTAGGAATGTCCATCACTCACTGGCTGATGTATCGCTGATGTTGTAGTCGGTTTCAGATTTTGCCCTGACCAATTTCACCAGGTTTTGGAAAGTAACGTCATTATGACCCAGCTTGAGTAGCAAGTCCTTTGGGAGCTCTGTGGTCAAGTTCATCAGAGCTTCGTCTCTCTTGTGCCCCCACCCCACTTGTCTATACAGCTTCTGAAAGCAGAGGTCTTGCAGAGAGGGGAACTCATTTGCCTTAGTGGTAAGAAACCCTTTGATTTCTTGGGCAGCTGAAGCATCATACAATGATTGATGAAGAAAGTGTTGTTCATCGATTCTTTCTGATCGACATCGGTGATGCAGCCAAGGGTCTTCACTCAGTCGATTCATCTCGGCTTTGTTGGTTCCACCGGCTTCGAACACCAAGCGCACAATGTGTGGCTGGTTGCAGAACACTGCCAGGCCTAGGGGGGTGTAACGGTAGACAACAGGTGGCAATGCTCGAGTGTCGTCTTCATTGTCTACCACCTCTGGAGCACAGCCACTGTACAGGCCGGCTTGGCAGGCCAGGATGAGACACTCTATGTAGTCTGACCTTTGACATCGCTGTTGTAGATGAGCGGTGCATGCTGTTTTCACAAGCAGTTTGTGCGTGCCGTATTTGAAGACAGAATCTTCAACGGCTTTCTGCACATGTTTATTTTCTGACATTAGAAGCATTTGCACCGTTCTGATTTTTCCATCGTAGATAGCAACTCTGATCCAGTCTGCAATCAAGTCGCAGTGTTCAGGGTTCTCCACAAATGCTCTGTAGACTGACCCCACATACTTGTCGCTAAGGATTGCAAACCAGTTCTGTGATTTCTTAGGGTCATTGATGTACCTTAGCACACTGAACTTCTCAGGCCACCCCTGCTCTCCAAATACAATCTTTTCATTTATGGTCCAATAGCAATCATGGCTAAATGGCAAAGCGTGGCGAAGTTTAGCAACATCTATCTGATTCCATCGCTTTTCAATTGTTGTCAAATATAAAAGACGAGGAGCAAGCTCGTCGTCAACGCGTTCAGTTTGACAGTCGTCATGGCCAGTTTCGTCTGTAGTTTTTCTCAGCTTTCTTTGAACGCGTACAATCGTTTTGACTAAAGCCGTTTGGCCAAGAGCGTGAAGAAGCCTTATTTCTCCTGTCATCTCATAATGTGTATGTTCCCTTACACGTTGATGACAGTCCTCTGACGCGTGCCACTTATCTGCCAGCTTTGCTGCCTGGATTGCAATCGCTGGCCAGTCCCCTAACGCTCTTGCACGACTAACCAAATTTGCAAACTGGTCCTGAATACATGCTTCCCAACTTGCAAACGTTCTAAGACGATTAGGCAAAGTTGTTGGACGGCTCAGATATCTGGCTGGCTGGTTTGGCCATCTGGCTGGTTGGCTTGTTAATGCTACTGAGTGATTCACCAATGGCGCTGGTCGGTCCAAATTTGCTGCTGGCTTGTTTGGCCATATTGCTTGGTGGCTGGTAACTGTTGCTGTCTGGTTTGGCCATATTGCTTGGTGGCTGGTAACTGTTGCTGGCTGGTTTGGCCATACTGCTTGGTGGCTGGCAACTGTTGCTGGCTGGTTTGGCCATATTGCTTGGTGGCTGGTAACTGTTGCTGGCTGGTTTGGCCATAATGCTTGGTGGCTGGCAACTGTTGCTGGCTGGTTTGGCCATATTGCTTGGTGGCTGGTAACTGTTGCTGGCTGGTTTGGCCATACTGCTTGGTGGCTGGCAACTGTTGCTGGCTGGTTTGGCCATATTGCTTGGTGGCTGGTAACTGTTGCTGGCTGGTTTGGCCATACTGCTTGGTGGCTGGCAACTGTTGCTGGCTGGTTTGGCCATATTGCTTGGTGGCTGGTAACTGTTGCTGGCTGGTTTGGCCATACTGCTTGGTGGCTGGCAACTGTTGCTGGCTGGTTTGGCCATATTGCTTGGTGGCTGGTAACTGTTGCTGGCTGGTTTGGCCATACTGCTTGGTGGCTGGCAACTGTTGCTGGCTGGTTTGGCCATATTGCTTGGTGGCTGGTAACTGTTGCTGGCTGGTTTGGCCATACTGCTTGGTGGCTGGCAACTGTTGCTGGCTGGTTTGGCCATATTGCTTGGTGGCTGGAAACTGTTGCTGGCTGGTTTGGCCATACTGCTTGGTGGCTGGCAACTGTTGCTGCTGCTGGTTTGGCCATACTGCTTGGTGGCTGGGTTTGGCCAACTGTTGTTGCTGGCTGGTTTGGCCATAATGCTGGTGGCTGCTGGTTTGGCCATACTGCTTGGTGGCTGGTAACTGTTGCTGGCTGGTTTGGCCATACTGCTTGGTGGCTGGTAACTGTTGCTGGCTGGTTTGGCCATACTGCTTGGTGGCTGGCAACTGTTGCTGGCTGGTTTGGCCATACTGCTTGGTGGCTGGCAACTGTTGCTGGCTGGTTTGGCCATACTGCTTGGTGGCTGGCAAATGTTGCTGGCTGGTTTGGCCATACTGCTTGGTGGCTGGTAAATGTTGCTGGCTGGTTTGGCCATACTGCTTGGTGGCTGGTAAATGTTGATGGCTGGTTTGGCCATACTGCTTGGTGGCTGGCAACTGTTGCTGGCTGGTTTGGCCATACTGCTTGGTGGCTGGAAAATGTTGCTGGCTGGTTTGGCCATACTGCTTGGTGGCTGGTAAATGTTGCTGGCTGGTTTGGCCATACTGCTTGGTGGCTGGTAAATGTTGATGGCTGGTTTGGCCATACTGCTTGGTGGCTGGTAACTGTTGCTGGCTGGTTTGGCCATACTGCTTGGTGGCTGGCAACTGTTGCTGGCTGGTTTGGCCATACTGCTTGGTGGCTGGTAACTGTTGCTGGCTGGTTTGGCCATACTGCTTGGTGGCTGGTAACTGTTGCTGGCTGGTTTGGCCATACTGCTTGGTGGCTGGAAACTGTTGCTGGCTGGTTTGGCCATACTGCTTGGTGGCTGGTAAATGTTGCTGGCTGGTTTGGCCATACTGCTTGGTGGCTGGTAAATGTTGATGGCTGGTCCACCATTGTCGGTGACTCCATCCGTTCTGGTTCTGGAACAACCAAGGACATAGTTTAAAGCGAATTTCTTGATATTCTCCGTCCGTCTGTCTGTCTCTGTCTTTATCTTTGTCTGTCTGCTGTCCTCCTCCCGCGAGAGTGATAGAAACATATGCATACGACACAAAAACATCAACAACCACAACACAGAGAGAGAGGCATACATACACAGAAAGATAGAGTGGAGAGAGAGAGAGAGAGAGAGAGAGAGAGAGAGAGAGAGAGAGAGAGAGAGAGAGAGAGAGAGAGAGAGAGAGAGAGAGAGAGAGAGAGAGAGAGAGACTTCAAGAGAAAGATCCAGGTACTGTTGACTCTCTCTCTCTGTCTCTCTCTCTCTCTCTCTCTCTCTCTCTCTCTCTCTCTCTCTCTCTCTCTCTCTCTCTCTTACAAGTACGTAATGGACAATCTTGTTCATCAGTAATGTTAATGAGTTTACCTACAAACATTACCAATGCCATCAACTTATGCCAAGACTTTTGTACATTTGTATGACTGTCTCACTGAGTGTACCATTCTCCCCCCCCCCCCTCTCTCTCTCTCTCTCTCTCTCTCCCATCTTATCCTTTTTTTTCTACCTTAAAAGTGCTATTATTCTGAAAAAAATTGTCATTTGTCTCAGAATTGTTCCCTTTTTTTCGTAATCAATTCAAACCACCAATTCAAGTTCACCATTGCTCATTATTATCCATGTTTGCTTTTAATTCCCATTTTGATTCTTTTTCAATTATCTCATGTGCCAGTTTGTGTTCATGTTCTTGATTTGATTGTTTTTATGTCCATTTTTCTTTGCCTGATGCATGATGCATGGTGTGAGTGAGAGGGCAAGGTGCAAAGAAGCTAATGTAGCTTATCCTTTTTACCCTCAATAAAACACTCGTATTCGTATTCGTATTCTGTCTCTTCCTGTTGTTGTTTTGCTCTGTATCACTGTCACCCTTGATCGGCATCACCCAAAGAATGCAGTGGGACACACTTTGAAGCTTCATGACCATGACTTTGAGTTTTTTGCTTGTGCTGGTTGTACAAAGCTCGAGTGCAAGAGGAAGTGTGGATGGGGAAGAATAGCTTCACATGCAGGTTTTGAGGTTCGCACATGTGTCAGTTAGTGTTTTTGTTATGAAGCTGGTATTGTTTTCAGTGGATCCTGAAGCCGACTATCTGACTATCTATCTATGTGAACACGATAACGTTTGAACGGAGGGACCTAGGATGCTCACATTTTGCATGCGGATAGGTACTAATAATATCTAGGCCAAGTTCAAAAATGAAGGTCATAGGTCAAGGTCACTGGAGCCGGAAATGCTGCCGAACACGTGGCACGATAACGGAGGGACCTAGGATGCTCAAATTTTGCATGCGGATAGGTACTAAAGATATCTAGACGAAGTTCAAAAATGAGGTCATAGGTCAAAGGTCACTGGAGCCGAAAATGCTGCCAAGCGCCTGACACAATAACGATTGAACGGAGGGACCTAGGACGCCCAAGTTTTGCCTGCAGATAGGTCCTAAAATGATTTCAGACAAATTAAAAAATGAAGGTCATAGGTCAAAGGTCAAGTTCACTGGAGCCGAAAATGCTGTCGTACAACTGGCACGACAACGGAGGGACATATGACGCTCAAATTGTGCTTGCGGATAGGTACTTAAAATATCTAGACCAAGTTCAAAAATGAGGTCAAAGGTCACTGGAGCCGAAAATGCTGCCAAGCAACTGGCACGATCATAGCGATTGAACGGAAGGACCCTCAAATTTTGCATACAGATAGGAACTTAAAAGATCTTAGGCCAAATTCAAAAATGAAGGTCAAAGGTCAAGGTCACTGGAGCAGAAAATGCTGTCAGACAACGGAGGGACCTAGGAGTAGGACGCTCAAAAACGTTTTGCGGATAGGTACTAAAAATATTTAGACCAAGTTTTAAAAAAAGTGAAGGTCATAGGTCAAATGTCAAGGTCACTGGACCTGAAAATGCTGCCATGCGGCTGGTGTTCTAGCGTCTTAACGCTCTAGTTTCTTTTCCACATCACAATTGTACAGCCAAGGGCCAGCAGTGAATTAAACATTCCTTGTGCCTTGAGCTATGAAGGTTATAGATCAAAGGTCAAGGTCACCGGACCTGAAAATGCTGCCGCGCGGCTGGTGGTCTAGCGTCTTAACGCTCTGGTTTCTTTTCCATATCAGCATTGTACGGCCAAGGGCCAGCTGCAGTGAATCAAACATTCCTTGTGCCTTGGGCTCAGCATGAAAAAGGTGAATTTTAACCCTTGGCTCATTCAATATCTTGATCAGTCTAAAAACATCGGGACTTTCCTGGTATTGCAGTACCTCCAGGATCGTCCCACTATCTATATAGTTACTAATGTCCCACGTGTGCCTGTTCCAGGTCGGAGGACGTTACACAGACTTTCATTCTTAACCCTTTCCTTTCACATACGTTGGCTGAAGGACTGTTGTATTCTGACATGTTTAATGAATACCATGAATCGACCTGGCATCGCAGTATCTCCAGGTTCCACTCACTATCTTTACATACAGAAATGACCCATATGTAGGCCTAGTGTCAAACCAGTTCCATCTATCCATGGGTGCATGCAGTGACCAAAACTTTGGCCTGAACTTTCTTGCCGAAACCCAATGTACAAAAGAATGAAACCATGTTAAAGAGCCCTTTCTTCAGGCAATCAGCTGCCTGAAGCAGCATCAAATTGCATGAATTCAGGCTTCAGGCACACCCACATGCACCCATGTCTATTTGTCCCTCTCCCTTCCAGCGCCTTCACTTTTCTCAAGACGAAGTCAATTAGGACTCGCCATTCCACACGTGGGTTGATTGTATCAAGTAACTCACTTTTTCCTGGACAAAGCGTCAAATAATGTGGCCTGGTATCAGACACCCAGCCCAAGTCGGACATGCTGGGTCTAATTATTTCTTACGTGGGCGCAAAACGGCAGCATGACGCATCTGCGCTCATAATTGACACAATGATAGGCAACTGTCTGAGCGATCGAAGAAGACGAAGAAGACACACAACCTTTAGGGTACAACAAAACCGACTTTTCCATAAAATAATGACCCTCTTTAACTAATCTTCAGGACTACTAGTACTAGCCAACCAACTGAACTGACAATGGCGGATGCAGACCTCTGAAAGGTTTCTGAGAGCGTGAAGACCGGATAGTTGATGGAACACGAGTGTAAAAACGAAGGGAAATCGTAGAATAATAATCATAGAAAAATAATCCAACGAAACCAACAAATTGAAAATGACTACCGCACTCACCTTAAAAACCTTAGTTTATTTCTTGGCTAAAAAACACAGCACTTTTAAGAATCTTCAGACTTGAGGATTTCAAGAGAACTTTTCTCGTCTTCACCAAGTCCCCTCTCAAACAAACACTGTCCGTTTCGCCGGTTTGGGGTAGTGGTTTCGTGTCATTCCCACGTGAGCTTGGTCAGCTGACTGATGACGTAACGGACAGAGTGGACCAAGGAACTCGGAATGAGAAACTATGGTGACATGTTTCTGTCAAAAGATGGGATATTTTGTTCCCGGGGATCGAATTAAAGTTACGTTTTACGTCCTCTCGGCACAGCCATGTGGGACAAAACCATCAACCAACCATCAATCTTTAAATGTTAAATGAATCTCCCGGGGAAGAAAATAAAGGTGTTGTACCGAACTTGTAGGTGAAAACGGGGTAATAAAAGAAAAGCCCATGGACGGGTAAGAATGAAAAGAAATTGTAGAATAATAATCATAGAAAAATAATCCAACGAAACCAACAAATTGAAAATGACTACCGCACTCACCTTAAAAAAACTTAGTTTATTTCTTGGCTAAAAAACACAGCACTTTTAAGAATCGTCAGACTTGAGGATTTCAAGAGAACTTTTCTCGTCTTCACCAAGTCACCTCTCAAACAAGGACTGTCCGTTTCGCCGGACACGGTGGTAGCTTCGTGTCATTCAATGCCCCCCACGTGAGCTTGGTCAGTTGACTGATGACGTAATGGACAGAGTGGACAAAGGAACTCGGAATGAGAAACTATGGTGAAATGTTTCTGTCAAAATATGGGATATTTTGTTCCCGAGGAACGAATGAATGTTGCATTTTACGTCCTCTCGGCACAGCCATGTGGGACAAAACCATCAACCAACCATCAATCTTTAAATGTTAAATGAATCTCCCGGGGAAGAAATTAAAGGTGTTGTATCGAACTTGTATAGGTGAAGACCATGAGCGGGCAAAAAAACCCATGCCAATTATCTCATGAAATTAAGCAAATTTCAGTCAAATTTTGCCCATGAAATTTTGCTTCACTTTATGAGATAATTGGCATGGGCTTTTTACCCCGACTTACCCTACCCCCCAACATGACAGATATAGGCGTGTAGTCACGAGTGCGTCTAAGTCAACACGAGTAGTAATATGTAAATTAGACTAAACTCCAAAAGCGATTGGCTGCTTAGCCTAATTTACATACTACTATCCATATTGACTGCCTAAGAGATACTCGCACTTTCATAACCATAACATACATCTGTATTTTAAATATTCGGGACTTTGCTGGTGTTGCACTGCCTCCGGGCATTGCCTCCAGGATCGTTCCCACCATCTTTATAATCTACTAATGTCCCATATGTGTCTGTTCCAGACCGGAGGACGTTAAACAGATATTAGTACCTCCAGGATCTACCAACTAGATATTGTCTGTTCCATACTTAAACAGATTTTCACTCACTCGTGATTACACGCCCAGGACTTCCCAACGTGATTACACTCTTCCTAACGTGATTACACGCCCAGGACTTCCGAACGTGATTACACGCCCAGGACTTCCTAACGTGATTACACAGCCCAGGACTTCCCAACGTGATTACACGCCCAGGACTTCCTAACGTGATTACACAGGACCCAGGACTTCCCAACGTGATTACACGCCCAGGACTTCCCAACGTGATTACACGCCCAGGTGATTACACGCCCAGGACTTCCCAAACGTGATTACACGCCCAGGACTTCCCAACGTGATTACAGGCCCAGGACTTCCCAACGTGATTACAGGCCCAGGACTTCCCAGGATTACACGCCCAGGACTTCCCAACGTGATTACACACCCAGGACTTCCCAACGACTTCCCAACGTGATTACACACCCAGGACTTCCCAACGTGATTACACACCCAGGACTTCCCAACGTGATTACACACCCAGGACTTCCCAACGTGATTACAGGCCCAGGAGGACTTCCCAACGTGATTACACGCCCAGGACTTCCCAACGTGATTACACACCCAGGACTTCCCAGTGTGATTACACGCCCAGGACTTCCCAAAGTGATTACACACCCAGGACTTCCCAACGTGATTACAGGCCCAGGAGGACTTCCTAACGTGATTACACACCCAGGACTTCCCAGCGTGATTACACACCCAGGACTTCCCAGTGTGATTACACGCCCAGGACTTCCCAGTGTGATTACACTCCCAGGACTTCCCAGTGTGATTACACACCCAGGACTTCCCCCAGGACTTCCCAGTGATTACACACCCCAGGACTTCCCAACGTGATTACACGCCCAGGACTTCCCAGCGTGATTACACACCCAGGACCCAGGACTTCCCAGTGTGATTACACACCCAGGACTTCCCAACGTGATTACACGCCCAGGACCCAACCTGATCCCAGGACTTCCCAACGTGAGTTACAGGCCCAGTGATTACAGGCCCGGGAGGACTTCCCACCGTGATCACACACCCAGGACTTCCCAACGTGATTACACACCCAGGACTTCCAGGACTTCCCAGCGTGATTACACGCCCAGGACTTCCCAACGTGATTACACACCCAGGACTTCCCAACGTGATTACACACCCAGGACTTCCCAGTGTGATTACACACCCAGGACTTCCCAACGTGATTACACACCCAGGACTTCCCATCGTGATTACACTCCCAGGACTTCCCAACGTGATTACACAGGCCCAGGACTTCCCAGTGATTACAGGCCCAGGACTTCCCAACGTGATTACACACCCAGTGATTACACGCCCAGGACTTCCCAACGTGATTACACACCCAGGACTTCCTAACGTGATTACACACCCAGGACCCAGGACTTCCCAACGTGATTACAGGCCCAGGACTTCCCAACGTGATTACAGGCCCAGGACTTCCCAACGTGATTACAGGCCCAGGACTTCCCATCGTGATTACAGTCCCAGGACTTCCCAACGTTATTACACACCCAGGACTTCCCAACGTGATTACAGGCCCAGGACTTCCCAACATGATTACACACCCAGGACTTCCCAACGTGATTACACACCCAGGACTTCCCAACGTGATTACACACCCAGGACTTCCCAACGTGATTACACACCCAGGACTTCCCAACGTGATTACAGGCCCAGGACTTCCCAACGTGATTACAGGACCCAGGACTTCCCAACGTGACTTCACCATTCCCAACGTGATCACACACCCAGGACTTCCCAACGGATTACACACCCAGGACTTCCCAACGTGATTACACACCCAGGACTTCCCAACGTGATTACACACCCAGGACTTCCCAACGTGATTACACTCCCTGGACTTCCCAACGTGATTACACTCCCTGGACTTCCCAACGTGATTACACTCCCTGGACTTCCCAACGATTACAGGCCCAGGACTTCCCAGCGTGATCACACACCCAGGACTTCCCAACGTGATTACACACCCAGGACTTCCCAACATGATTACACTGATTACCCAGGACTTCCCAGCGTGATTACACGCCCAGGACTTCCCAATAAACTGAACGTGAGTGATTACAGGCCCAGGACTTCCCAACGTGATTACACACCCAGGACTTCCCAGCCGTGATTTCACACCCAGGACCCAGTGTGATTACAGGCCCAGGACTTCCCAACGTGATTACACACCCAGGACTTCCCAGTGTGATTACACGCCCAGGACTTCCCAACGTGATTACGTGATTACAGGCCCAGGACTTCCCAGTGTGATTACAGGCCCAGGACTTCCCAGTGACTTACAGGCCCAGTGTGATTACAGGCCCAGGACTTCCCAACGTGATTACACACCCAGGCCCCAACGTGGACTTCCCAACGTGATTACACTCCCAGGACTTCCCAACGTGATTACACACCCAGGACTTCCTAACGTGATTACACACCCATGACTTCCCAACGTGATTACACGCCCTGGATTTCCCAACGTGATTACACACCCAGGACTTCCCAACGTGATTACACACCCAGGACTTCCTAACGTGATTACAGGCCCAGGACTTCCCAACGTGATTACACACCCAGGACTTCCCAACGTGATTACAGGCCCAGGACTTCCCAACGTGATTACACACCCAGGACTTCCCAACGTGATCACACACCCAGGACTTCCCAACGTGATTACACGCCCAGGACTTCCCAACGTGACTACAGGCCCAACTTCCCAGCGTGATTACACACCCAGGACTTCCCAACGTGATTACACGCCCAGGACTTCCCATCGTGATTACAGGCCCAGGACTTCCCATCGTGATTACAGGCCCAGGACTTCCCAACGTGATTACACACCCAGGACTTCCTAACGTGATTACACACCCAGGAACGTGATTACAGGCCCAGGACTTCCCAACGTGATTACACGCCCAGGACTTCCCAACGTGATTACACACCCAGGACTTCCCAACGTGATTACACGCCCAGGGCTTCCCAACGTGATTACACGCCCAAGGACTTCCCAACGTGATTACACGAAATAAACTGAACTGACAATGGCGGAGATGGCTGACTACTGACAGGCTTGTGAGCTTGTAAAGATCTCCCTGGCAATATTAACATTTCTTCCCCTCAACCCAAAACGGTACAAGTGCAGTTGTAGTGCACGCGCACTATAACTTCACTTGCGCTCCAAGTGTCAAGTGTACTATCCGGGACAGAAAAATATTGGTTGACTTTTTTGACGGAAAAAGTGATATATTCATTCTTCCAAAAAAAAAGAAATAACTGTAGAGAGAGCACTTTTTCCGTCTAGGATGGTTCAGATAGTGTTCTGAGGGGAAGAAATGTTATATTGCCCGAACTCCTGACCCGTTAGCTGATGGGACACAAGTGAACAAACGAACAGAAATCATAGACAAAAATAAGCCAACAAAACCAACAAATTGAAATTGCCTACCACACTCACCTTTAAAAACACCACTTGCTTTTGGGGCAAAAACACAGGACTTTATAAGTCGTCAGAGAATTGTGAGGATTTCAGGACAGTCCAAAGGCGAGTGGAACTCTTTGTGCTCTTTCTCGCCGCGTGTAGTCCAAGGAGAAATGACCAGTTGTGAGTTGGAGTTTCCTGTCATTCAACGTGCTCCATGTGGCTCTTGGTCAGCTGACTGATGACGCATCGGACAGAGTGGACCAAGGAACTCGGAATGAGAAACTATGGTGAAATGTTTCTGTCAAAAGATGGGATATTTTGTTCCCGAAGAACGAATGAAAGTTGCATTTTATGTCCTCTCAGCACAGCCATGTGGGACAAAACCATCAACCAACCATCAATCATTAAATGTTAAATGAATCTGCCGGGGAAGAAAATATAAGGTGTTCTATCGAAACTTGTAGTAAAATAATCCCCCCCCCCCCCCCAAAAAAAAACCAAAAAAAAAAAAAAAAATTAAAAAATGCTAATTAATAAAAACAAACGGACACGAACGATTAAAAAAAGAAGAAGTAAAGTAACATTGAACCAAGGGGATCTGAAGGGGGGAAAACAAGGAAACGAAAAAATAAGAGTTATTAACAAAACTTTTATTTTATTTTAAAAAAAAAAAATCTTACTTTTTCCTAAGATAATAAAAAAAAAAAAAAAAAAAAAAAAAAAAAAAAGTATATGCATGGAGTTTCCATACCTTTTGAATCATTTATTCAATACTATCTTCTAAAGATAATAAAGTAAGATGACCCTCCTCCCCCACCCGCGCCTTCCACCCCACTAAGGAGACCCTCCCGCTCCCACCCACAAAAAAAAAAAAAGAAAAGAAAACAAAAGAGAGAAAAACAAACAAAATTTTAAGTGGGTTTTTTTCTGTATATTACATATAAATAGCAAGCCTACAGACAGGATGAAAACGGAGAGGATATAGGAAGGAACGATGAGGATGAGAAGGAAAATGAGAAAGAGAAGAAAGAAGAATACAAGGGAACACAAGAGGATTGTTCATTCTTTCAATTTCGACTGAAACACAAACAAGAGTTTGAAAACACGAAAGATCATAGAACTTCTGAAAAGTGAAAAATATACGTTATGGCGTGAAATGGTTCGTTCAATTTTGACACAGAAAGGACACCATAGGCACCATACGCCATACACTGACTGAGCCACGTAGTTGTGGAATGAGTCAGAATTTGTGGTTATCCAATTTCGCTTCAGGTAATAAGTAAATTCGAACAATGAAAGATGTAAGGAAGTAGATCTTTTTCTGGCCAACCAATCAGAAAAACAGGAAGTCTGGCTTGATGGTTAATTTGATCTATTAAATTATCTTAATTGCAGAAAATAATCATTGAATATACTTTGGAATGTTACTTTTATGTTGTTGATCAGGAAATAGACACAAATTGTAGTTTAATTCTGACTATTCACGGATTTCCTGGGACGCCGTTTGGTGGCTGCCATTAGTGTTACTAAAATTAAGAATATGCTTCCCACTTCCGCTAGCATTACTGATCCACTCTACAATCAACTCGCAGTGTTCAGGATTGTCCAGAAATGCTCTGTAGACTGACGTAACATCGTCGTCCTCCAAGCGAGCAAACCATTTATCAGTCCTGACAAAATCATTCATATACCTCAAAATGCTGAAGGCCTGAGCCCACTCCTGCTCTCCTTCATACATAATTCGTTCAATCATGGTCCAATAGTGATCATGGCTACATGGCAATGCCTGGCGAAGTCTAGTGACATCTATCTGATTCCATTGATTTTCAATAGTTATCAAATACAAGAAACAGTCAGCAAATCGATGGTCGCTGAATTTAGGCAGAAGCTCGTCATGGTCTGTATCTTTTCTCAGCACTCTTCGCGTGACTGCAATCTTTCCCATTACAGAATGTTGGCTGATGGCCTCCAGAAGCTTTACTTCTTCTTCAATCTGATCCTGCTTGTTTGCCCTCTCGTTGGGTGTCAGGAAATCCAGGGATGCGTGGCAATCTGCCAGTCTCGCTGCCCGCTTTGCAATTGCTGGCCTGTCTTTCAATGTCGCTGTCCATTTTTCCAATTTCGCTATTCGCTCCGCAAAAGATACTCGAAATGCTCTCCATGGTGTTGCTGGCATTTTCACAATTTTGGTTAGCCACTTCCACAGTTTTGCCGGCAAGCTTTTGAGTGTTGCAGACCAGTTAGCCAATGTTGCAGACCAGTTTGCCAATGTTGCAGACCAGTTTGCCAATGTTGCAGACCAGTTAGCCAATGTTGCAGACCAGTTTATCAATATCGCTAGCCAGTACGTCAACGCTGCTTGCTGGTTTGTCCTTGTTGCTGGGTGGGTGGTGAACATTGCTGGCTGGTTCAGACACATTGCTGGTGACTGTGCCGTTGCGGGTTGTGGCTGTGCCGTTGCGGGTGGCGGATGTGCCGTTGCTGGTGGCTGTGCCGTTGCGGGTGGCGGCTGTGCCGTTGCGGGTGGCGGATGTGCCGTTGCTGGTGGCTGTGCCGTTGCGGGTGGCGGCTGTGCCGTTGCGGGTGGAGGAGTCATGTCTTTTCTACCGTCAGTATTCTGCTCTGGTCCTACTGGGGCTGTGAAAAAACAAACAGACGTGGTTTGAGATTATGATGTATTCCTTTTTTTTCTTTCAATCATCTGTCTTTGATTTAGTTCACGAGAATGTCTTTGATGTGTCGGCCTGTCTGTCCCTGGATCTGGTCACCCACTGTGTCTCTCTCTGTCTCTGTCTCTGTCTCTGTCTCTCTCTCTCTCTCTCTCTCTCTCTCTCTCTCTCTCTCTCTCTCTCTCTCTCTCTCTCAAGAAAAAATTTGCAATCATCATAGTGGTTGCCTGGCGATAACACTAACAAACCTTCTGCTCTTATTTTCTCAGAGCGCTATGCCTTAGACAACACTGGGCAGGTTTTTTTTTCCTTTCTTAAGGGGGCACCCTGATGTATGCGTTTTTTGGTAAGAAACACGTCCAGATCACCAGGAAAACACCCTTTACAGAGATTGCAACACTCACTTTGCTTTGGTTTCCTGGAAATCAAACCGTTAAATCGGCGATTACCCCTTTGGCGGAGGTGCTGGAAGTCAAATTCTTGCACCCAAAGAGAAGGCGTGTGTCGTCTCTTTTCCAATGGCCGCCTGCATTTAGACAAAATTGTTTGCACAAAATGTTTTGCAATACAAGCCTTTTTATTTATTAAAAAAATATATACAGTTTATCTAAAGGCGTTTTGCTCACAACAAAGGAAACAGCTTCATTTGTTTTTTACTGCACTACAAAAAAAAGAAAACGCTTCAACCACAAAGAGTGACCTCCACCCACCCCATCCAACATGGCTACTATCTCCGCCAAGGAGGAATCGCTGTTTTGACGGTTTGATTTCTAGGAAACCAGAGCAAAGCGAGTGTTCCTATCCCTGAAAAGGCTGTCTTTGTGGTGATCTGGACGTGTTTCTTACAAAACTTCAGCCGTCAGGGTGCCCCCCCTTTAAGTTAAGGTTCTTTGTGCTATGAG